>CM039625.1:23574348-24266848 GCA_022457165.1 Juglans mandshurica | reverse complement strand
TGATCTTAAATTTAGTATCCAAAAATTGCTTAAGGTCTGAAACAGCTTGTGAATCATTAGAGGCCACTACTATATCATCGACATATACAAGTAAGGCAATAAAAGAGAGGCCAGATTGTTTGGTGAAGAGACTATAATCTACTTTTGATTGAATGAAACCAAAGCTAATTAAGGAGGATGAGAATTTAGCATACCATTGCCGAGAAGCTTGTTTAAGGCCATATAAACTTCTCTTCAGTTGGCAAACTTTGTCTTTCTCTTTAATCAAGTAACCAGGAGGAATTTTCATGTAGACCTCATCTTCCAATTCGCCATGTAAGAAAGCGTTGTTAACGTCAAATTGGTGGAGAATCCAGCCTTCGATAGCAGCGATTGCCAAAAGTGTTTTGACAGTGGCAAGCTTGGCAATGGGGAAAAAAGCTTCATGGTAGTTCAGCCCCTCTTGTTGTGTGTATCCTTAGCAACCAATCGTGCCTTGTGTCTTTCGATTGTGCCATATGAGTTGTACTTAATTTTGTAAACCCATTTTGAACCAATAGCTACTTTGCTTGGAGGAAGATCAACAATGTCCCAAGTGTTGTTCAATTCTAAAGCTGCAATTTCACTATCCATAGCTTTACGCCACTTAGAAAATTGTACTGCTTGTTTATAGGAGGTTGGCTCAGATTCTTTAAGGATTGAAGTGGAAAAAAACAGTATGTTGAGGAGATAGTTGTGCATGAGATAGAACAGATGAAAAGGGGTAAGGATGAGCATTACGTGAAGTATCTTTTCCTTTGAAGCTGGATAGTGAAGGAAGAGGCCTAGCAACTTGTTGACAGTAGTAATCCTGCAGATAAACTGGAGGTTTCTTGGGTCGATCAGATTTTCGAGGAGCTGGATGATGAGTGGTTGAAGTAATGGTTGGTAAGGAGGAGAGTGGAGGTGATGGAGGGGTTGGTGAGTGAGATGATGATTCATAATATGGTGGAGATGTAATGTCTAAGTCGAGTGGTGGAGTAGGAGTGTAAGAGGGAAGAGTGGAAGTGGAATTGGAATTGGTAATGTTTGCCTTAAAAGGAAATGTTTGTTCATAAAAAATGACATCACGGGAGATGAAGATAGATTTATTGTCTAAGTCCAATAATTTATATCATTTCACCCCAAAGGGATATCATAGGAGAATGCATTTTCTAGCATGGGAATCAAATTTTTGACGATTATGTGTCAATGTAGAGGCATAGCATAAGCATCCAAAATTTCTTAAGTGATTGTAGGTTGGTATGGTCTGATAAAGTAGTTGATATGGTGATTGATTTTGAAGGTTGGGGCAGGGGTTTTGGTTTATTAAATAGGTGGTAGTCATAACACATTCATTCCAATAAGAAATGGGAATGCCGGATTGAAATCTTAATGCTTGAGCCACATTCAGTTTGTGTTGGTGTTTGCGTTCTACAATCCCATTTTGTTGGAGGGTTGCAACACAACTTTTTTGGTGAATGATACCTTTTGTCATATAGAAATTAGTCATGGCAAATTCAATACCATTGTCTAAATGAATGGTTTTAATTTTGGTTTGAAATTAAGTTTCAACAAGAGAGCAAAACAATTGAAGGATTGGTCTGGTTTGTGATTTGTTATTCATTAGATAAAGCCATGAGGATCTTGTGAAGTCATCAACAATAGTAAGAAAGTATTTAGTACCATCATGTGCCATATGAGAACAACGTCCCATATGTCACAATGAATGATATCAAATGGGTGTTGTGCTCGGTTTTGACTAATTGGAAATGGAAGTCTATGGTGCTTAGATAAATGACAAGTATTGTAAGGAGGGATTTCATTCATAAACTTGTGATTTGATAACTGTTTTTGTAACAATGAGAGTCGAGAATCAGAGAGATGTCCCATTCTACAATGCCATAAACTATGCTCAGATTGAGTGCAGGAAACAGAGTTAGAAAAGGAATGTGAAATGCAAGGAAAAGCAGAGAAAGTGGCAGCAATGGCTGTAGGAGGTATTGCTATCAACTTGAAATGGTATAAGCCATTGTGAGCCTCACCCTTCCCAATCGTGCTCCAAGAGGAAAGGTCTTGCACAAAACCTTCATTAGTAAAGAAAATGAAACAACAATTAATGTATTGAGTCAATTTTCTTGCTGAAAGGAGGTTAAAATTAAAAGAGGGAATGCAAAGAGCATTCTTGAGGGTAACAAAATTAGTAAGTTGGACTGTGCCTTGATGTGTGACTTCGACTTGGTTACCATTTGGCATTTTAACATGGAAAGAAACTTTGGTAGGTTCTGAGGTGTAAAGGGAGGTATAACAAATCATATGATCTGTTGTGTCTATTATCTATGGAATTTTTTAGTTTGAAAATTTTCTATTAAAAACTGAGAGACATAATGAAATATCAGCCATGGCAGAAGAGGATGGTTGAGAATTTGTTGTAGGACTCTTCACTTGGTTAACAGAAGGTGGTGAAGTATGAGATTGCAGCAAAGCTATAAGATGGTGATATTATTCTTTAGTTAGAACAGCCTTTGAGTCATCAGTGAGCTGCTCTCGTTCAGGTAGACTGATTTGGTTAGCAAAAGAGTCATTGCCTTTGTCCCGATTGTAAAGCTTATGGCCTGGAGGATAGCCATGAAGCTTGTAACACCTGTCAACAGTATGCCTAGCAAGATTACAATGAGTGCAGATGGGTTTTTTTAAATTGGGGTTGGCTTTGAAATATTTCTCTAGAGAATGGCCAGAAATTTTGCAATGTGGTATCAGAGTACTGTTAAGGCTTTCATGATTTTCTATTATTTGTTTGTTGGAATAAAATATTTGTGCAAGATTTCATTTGGATTTGATCGGTTATTTTTTATAAGATTTTTTATTTGACTTTTTCTCTTCCGCTACAACTGATCCTAAAGTCTCCCACAAAATGAAATCTCATTTACTTATATATTTACATTATCAATGATCGATATATGTACATGTTGTTTTTATCTTATCCATGAGATTCTCTTATAAATATATTTGGTCACGATTCAGAATACACCCCAAAGTTATCTGATTAATGACTACTACTTGAGTTCAAAGGAAAATCAGTCTCTCCTTTGAATCAGACATTATTATTGCCATATGCCGAAAGCAGCAGTCCACAGAGACAGCTGGAAGACATTATGACGACTATATATATATATATATATATATATATATATATATACACTACTTCTATTTTGTTTTGGACTCTAATGATGCCGACGACATTGATTGATCAAATCACATTCTTTTTATATAGTGCATATTGTTTTTTCAACGTGATGTCTATTCTTTATATTTGATTGATAATGTTGCCTATAATTTGTTCTACACGTATAGAACTATAGTCCATGAAACATGTGTTACTTACAAAATCTGGGAATATATTTCATGTTTGTCAATGACATTGATTGTACTGGTATATTATTATTGTATATCTATAATTTATTTGAATATGAAATTGTCACATACATGAAACTGTGTAAATAATTATATGTTGTAATTGATGATTGATTGTTTTGCAAAGTGATTATTTCAACTTGAGATATATTTTATGAAATAGTTTGGTGATCACCAAAGTGACCCAACTATAGGTTTCAAGCTATATGCTTTGGATCTTAATACTCATTATATATTAATTATGAGAATATTTTGGCTTGGCCCAAAGGCATACCACTTTTCGAGTGATTAATAAACTAAGATAAAATAATTCATGTGTATCCTTAATTCAAACTGGGAACTAGATACCCAAAGGTAACGGACCTCCTGTAGGATTATGGATACACTATTAATTATTTATAGTAGGTGAATGAGAATCACCATAATAGTTTAAAAAAATTTATTTTTGTATGCTATAATTTTCATCCAAAGATGTGTTGCAATAATACTGCTTATTGTTTGTTCATTATTTTTTCTAAACTCAAAGCATTAATATTGTGAACATATATTTAATTGCAGTTTCAATTCCTGATTCACATCATTTGCATGCTTCATCTCTTCCGATCCTAAATGGAACAAATTTTTCATACTGGTCTAAACAAGTCTAGTTTTACCTGGGTGTACTGGATCTTGATTTGACACTCGGGATTGAGAAACAACATGCTATTACAGAGGAAAGTAGTGCAGAACAAAACACTTTATATCATTCTTAGATAAGATCGAACAGATTGAGCATTATGTTCATACGAATGAGTATTGTGAACAATATTAAGTCAACACTTTCTGAATGTAACACTAGTAAGGAATTCTTTAAAATTGTGGAAGAACATTTTCGTTCAGCTAATAAGTCTCTTGCTGGGACATTGATGCCTCTTGCTGGGACATTGATGCCTAAACTCACCACCATGAAGTTTGATGGTACACGTGGGATGCATGAACACATCCTTAAAATGTCAAATCTAGTTGCTAAATTAAAGGCTCTTGGGAGGGATGAATGTGGATGAGTTCTTTCTCGTGCAATTTATTTTGAACCCCCTACCTCCATAGTATGGGATGGGCCATTTCAAATTCACTACAACACCATTAAGGATAAGTGGAATGTAAATGAATTAGCCAGTATGCTTGTTCAAGAAGAGGTAAGGTTCAAGCAACAATGACATTATTCAGTTCACCTTATTAGTCAAAGAGCCAATAGGAAGTGGAAGAAGCCTAAGAAGGGCAAAAGGGCAGAACCACCTAAGGTCACTGGGCCTCCTCAAGGTATAGAGGCTCGTGAGAGGGGACAACGCGATATCAAGTGTCGTTTCTGTAAAAAAGTTTGGTCATGTTTAGAGAGATTGCCACAAACATAGGGCATGGTTTGAAAAGAAAGGTAAGCCTCTAGCTTACGTATGTTTTGAATCAAATCTTATTGAAGTCCCTTCTAATACTTGGTGGATTGACTCAGGTTCCACTGTTCATGTTTCTAATTCGATGCTGGGCTTCCTTACAATCCAGACTTTAAACCCAAATAAAAGTTCCATAGTCATGGGAAATGGAGTCAAAGTTCCAGTGGTTGCTACCGGGACATCGTTTATTTCTAGACACTAATTGTTATCTAGATTTGTTTCAGACACTTTATGTTCCTTCAATTTCTCGTAATTTGGTTTCTATGTCTAAACTCGACCTCGAAGGTTATTCTTTTTCATTCCGTAATAGAAGACTAAGTTTGTTTAAAAATTCTTCTTTTGTTGGTTCTAGGAGTTTATGTCATGGTTTATATAAACTGAATCTTAATAGTCATTTTAATGACAACCTTCTAACCCTGCATCATAATGTTGAAACTAAACATAACCTGATCAATAAAAATTCTTCTATCTTGTGGCATAGACATTTGAGTCATATATCTAAGGAAAGAATGAAGAGATTCGTAAAAGATGGAATTTTACCAAACCTAGACCTTACTAATCTCGATATGTGTGTGGATTGTATTAAGGGAAAAAAACCAAACACACTAAGAAGGGTGCCATAAGAAGTGGTGAACTTCTGTAATGACTAGATCTGATATTATTAGGGATAAATTATGGATAATTTCATTGGGCCTAAATTAGGTTAATGGGCCAATTATTATAGAAGCCCAATTGAGTGTTCGAATATTTTTTGAAATAGACTATGGGCTTAAGATTTTTATTTTGATAGATATCGAATTTTTATTAGGCTTGCCATGTTAGTTAATATCATTAAATATTTTTGTTGGAATCTTGATATGGGCCGAGGAATTTATGAAACAAATATTTTTCTTTTAAGGATTAGACGTGGCCCAAATACTTGAAATGGGCTAAAAATCCCAAGCTCGTGATATCTTGGTTCAGACTACAAGTTCTAGACAATTCCCATCCGTTATTTTTCATTGTGTAGAAGGCTTCATCACATCCGCTTCCTCCGCATGCACGTCTAGCCTTCTGACTCAATACACGTCTCTTTCCCTAGGGTTTTGTTTTTTGGTTCTCTATTATCTATATATATGTATACATATGGTTAGATCTCCTGCACGAAGAACCTCAAGCCACAACCTCCCTCTACGTTCAGAGCATCCTAAAAACTTAAGCCCCACGTTCAAGCACTCAACCAATTCGTGAACCACCAACCCGCTGCCCCTCTCCTCTCCCTCCACCATAAATTATCACCACTACACCGCAGTGCAATGCAGTAGCCACGTCTAGCCTTTCATGACACCCATGCAATGAATAGCCAACAAAAGCCAAACCAGCATTGCAACCATGGGAATGCAGCCCACATTTCTTCCCTCAGCCATCGTGCAAAGACAAATAGACACTGACGCCACTACTTGACCACGAGCCACCGAGTTGCACCACCGTTCCACCTCTCATACGCCCTCAAAAGCCAACCACGTCGCAGCTCCCACTCAGACCACCACCGTGCCCAACCACCGAAATTGCACTGTGGAGTACTTTGTTTTGCACCACCGAAAATAGAGGATTTTTCTCCCCACCGTGAGCCACAACCCAGCCACGCCACGACACCAACTCCCTCCACGTCATTACCACTGGCACAGAAAAATCTGACAGGCACTCCATGCCGCTCCAGGTCCGCAGTGTCTCTCCCAATAAGCCAAAACGAGCAGTTCCCTCCCTTTTCTCTCTTTATCACTCCCGAAATCTCTCTCTCTCTCTCATCACTCTCTCTCTCAATTGCATAGTCGCCCAGCTCGCCAGAGTGGCCATCTCCTCACGCTACACTACCTAGCTCACGATAAGCCCACTACCTCTAGCTTAACTCCAATCCCAAATCAATGCAACCCGTAGCATATATTTTAGGTGAGTTAGTCAAATTACAAAAATACCCCTGTCTTTTTAGGATTAACAGTTGAGAATGATTTTAATGTTATTAAGATTTTAGGTTTTGGAGAATATAAGTTATTTTAGTATCTTATGTTATAATTACAAAGTCGTGTTTAATTAGAGATTTATGAAAATTACTTGCATTCTTTATAGGTGATCAATTTTGTGATGGAGATGTCAGAAAGCGTCGTGGAGTAAGTAATTTGATCACAAATTATGATCATCACAATTCAGCTTATATAGATTATTATTAGATTCAGTTCTTTGACAATCATTTTTATGTACCAATCATGTCATATGCAAACATGTCATCCAACATAGCATACGATCATGTCATTCCGCATCATGTTCAGATTTAGAAATTATAATTATGTATGTATTATGCCATGCATCTCATGTGCATAAGACACGTAAGCTATCTTAAATTCAAGTGCAAGATAAGATCAAATCAGTTAATCATATGGCCATTTAGATCCATGGTACCAATACAGTTCAGATCAGGGTGGATGTGCAAGCCACGGACTCAAGCATGGTTCACCACAGTATGCTAGAATACTATCAGCGGCTCCCCTTGTGGTCGCGGGACGTGAGGCCAGTGCACAACCTCGCACACAGGGTTAAGTGTGTTGGCCAGTTAGATCAGTCAGTTAAGTCAGATAAATCAGTTATGCATAGCATAAACATCAATATGCACAGTTATGAATTTAAGCTCTCAGCATGGAAACTTTTATGAAAACTTTATGTTTATTATGTTTACGTTGTGATGGATTTCTTGTTGAGTCTTGACTCATTTTAGTTTATGTCATATTTTTAAACCACCCCAGATGATGATATTTATGAGGATGAGACTTCAGGACAGGACTTGACCCTGGGAGGCAAGGCAGAGGCCTATATATTTTATGTCGTGTTTAGTTTATGATTTAAGGTTTAAATAAATTATTTTGATAAGCACATGAGATTTTAGTATTTTTTTTTTTTAAATAATTGCTTCCGCAAACTCTACGTTGGATTCTAAGTATTTAATAAAGTTTGTTTTATTTATGGAATCTTTGGCATTTGGCACGTCATTAAGTTTTTAAGAAGAAAGAGTTTTTTTATTTTTTTTGAGTTCAAGTTTAGTAGCACACCGGCTTCCCGAAAATTCTAAAAATATATTTACAAGGGAGCGAGGTGTTACAGTTTGACTCACCATCTTTTGGTAAAGAAAAGTATTTTATCACCTTCATTGATGATTTTTCACCTTTTTGTTATATCTGTTTATTGAATGAAAAGTCTCAAGCAGTAGATGCCCTAGAGGTATACATTGTTGAGGTTGAAAGGTAATTAGATAGAAAAGTGAAAATTGTCAGATCAGATAGAGGTGGCGAATATTGTGAAAAATATGATGGATTGGGTCAATACCCTGGCACATTTGCTAAACTCCTAGAAAAACATGATATATATGCACAATACACCATGTCAGATACGCCTTAGCAGAATGGAATGGCTGAAAGGCGTAATCGTACATTGATGAATATGGTTAGGAGTATGTTAAGTAATTCATCTTTACCCATTTCATTATGGATGGAAGCCCTTAAGACCACTGTTTACTTATTGGATAGGGTTCTTACTAAAGCAGTTCCAAAGACTCATTTTGAACTGTGGACAGGAAGGAAACCAAGTTTAAGGCACCTGTACATTTGAGGTTGCCCAGCGGAGGCTAGGATTTATGATTCACATACAAAGAAATTGGTTTTCAAAACCATTAGTGGTTACTTTATTAGCTATCCAATAAAATCCAAAGGGTATAGGTTTTACTGTCCTACTCATAATACTAAAATTATTGAAACGGGTAATGTCAGATTCATTGAGAATGGTGAAATTGGTGGGAGTGATCAATTACAAAATACAAATATCCAAGAAGTTAGGGTGGAAGTCTCACTACCCATAACTTCTAAAGAAGTTGTTCCTACAATTGTAGAATCATTTGACAACGTTGAACAAAATTAATGATCATTCACTCTCGAATGAGATTATCACCAATGAACCAATTATGGAAGAACCACAAGAATTAACATTAAGAAGGTCTCAAAGAGAACGAATATCTGCTATTTCTGATGATTATGTGGTTTATTTACATGAATGATGAGTTGAAATCAATGGACCAAAACAAAGTCTAGGAACTTGTTGAATTGCCTGAAGGATATAAAACAGTTGGTTGTAAATAGGTTTTTAAGACCAAATGCGACTCTAAAGACAATATTGAACGATATAAAGTCAGACTTGTGGCCAAAGGTTTCACTCAGAAATAAGATATTGATTATAAGGAGAACTTCTCGCCTGTATCCAAGAAGGACTCACTTAGAATCATTATGGCTTTGGTTGCTCATTTTGATTTAGAGTTACACCAAATAGATGTGAAAACTGATTTTTTGAATGAGAGTTGAGAAGAAAAGGTTTATGGATCAACTAGAAGGTTTCTCCATAAAGGAAAAATAACTTATTGTTTGCAAATTAAATAAGTCAATATATGGACTTAAATAAACTTCTAGACAGTGATATCTTAAATTCAATGATACTATTATTTTTTTCGGATTTAAGGAAAACACTGTTGATCTGTGTATATACTTGAAGGTTAGTGGGAGCAAGTTTATATTTTTTATTTTATATGTTGACGACAGATCACTTGCCAGTGGTGATCTTGGTTTGTTGCACAAAAACAAGAAATTCCTCTCTGAGAATTTTGAAATGAAAGATATGGGTGAGGCAACTTACGTGATTGTAATAGAAGTATTTCGGGATCGTTCATGTGGTTTGTTAGGGTTGTCTCAAAAGCAATATATTGAAAAAATCTTAGGGAGATCTTGGTATGGAGAACTATTCAGCTAGTGTTGCCCCAATTCAGAAAGGGGATAAATTTAGTCTCATGCAATGTCCATAATGAATGGGAACGTAAACAGATGGAATGAATTCCTTATGCTTCTGTTGTAGGAAGTTTGATGTATGCACAAACTTGCACCAGGCCAAACATCAGTTTTGCAATTGGTATGTTGGGCATATACCAAAGTAATCCTAGAATGAATCATCGGAAAGATGCAAAGAAAGTGATGAGGTACTTAAGAGGAACAAAATATTATATGCTCACTTTTAAAAGGTCTGATAATTTGGAGGTGATTGGCTACAATGATTCTGACTTTGATTGATGTGTTGATAGTAGAAAATCAACTTTTGGTTATGTACATATGTTGGTTGGAGCATCAATCTAATGAAAAAGTGCAAAACAGACTATTATCAATGCATCCACAATAGAAGCTGAATTTGTGGCATGCTTTGAGGCCATAGTTCATGGTTTATGGCTGCGAGATTTTGTCTCAAGACTTGGAATTGTCGACACTACTGCGAAGATACTGAGAATTTATTGTAATAATTCTGCAGTTGTATTTTACTCCAAAAATGAAAAATACTCTAATGGTGTTAAACACATAGAGTTGAAGTATTTTGACGTTAAGGAGGAAGTTCAGAAACATGGGTGTCTATATAACATATTAATACCAAGCTCATGGTTACAGATTCATTAACTAAAGGGTTACCACCAAAGACATTTAAGGAACATATTAGGAGGATGGGTCTTGATTGTAACCCTTAATGCCCATTATGTTTTTGGATTACAAATGTTTGTTTATGTTATTAGATATTCTGAGATCTCATTAGTTATGTTTCTGATTTTTCTTGTTTTCTATTTTGTACGTACATCTATAAGATTAGATAAATGATAACAGGAAGTCTTTGACAAAGACAATTTTTGTTGGACCAATTTTGGATACTTCTCATTTACGAACCATGGTTGATTGGGTTGCTAGTGTTGCGGTACATGGAAGGGACTAAGTCGCGTTATTGATGTACAATCGCCATGACTCACTAGTGATTCATTTGACCATTGTATCTATGATGACCAATTTAAATTAAAGAGGGATTAGTTTTTTGCACATATAATGTTTACCTCGCATTGAGCCTAAAATAAGGTTAGTCATATGAGCCCGTCTCTCTCGAACCAGCCTCCCTCAGCGTTTGATACAGGTTTGTTTCGAGGGCTCGAGAGGGTGGGAGCTTCGGCTCCTCCCCCCTCTCTCCACCTCCGTCCGCTTTGTGCACACAGCCGCTCCGTTTTTGTGTTGTTTTGTTTTGTAGGCTAAATAAGGGGAACAACGGCTCTGGTCTTTCCAGCGACAATAGATTAGCACGCGCCTCTCCATGGTGTTGCCCAGCCGCCGATCTTCAAGTCTACCGAAGGTGATGCCATCCGGAGTGGCGAGTTGCTCGCACGCACGGCCAAAATACTCGGAGGCGTTCGGCGAGTGGACTTCTCGCGACGTCGAGAGGCCCTCTACCATCGCCACTCGCAGAGCCGCTGGGGTCTGTGAGTCCGGAACTTCCAAGATCGGTTGATGGTTTTCTCCCAGGGTGGCGCGTGTTCTACACGCACCTCCGTAGCCGTTCGGAGCTTTTTCTTTTGCTGTTGGTTTTAGTTGTGTTCCATTGTATTTTCTTGTGTCCTGTTTAATAAAAAAAAAAAATCAAAAATTTAGTCCCTGCGGACCGTGGTCCGACTGGGGGTATGTCCCAATCTCCGCTTTGGCGGTGTATGGGTTTGGTGCACCCTACCTCGCGTAGTCAGGGTATGGGTTTTGTTTTACTCTGTCGGGGACAGAGATGTGTACAACGAATCTCTTAGACTTCGGTCTTTAGAGTTCTGTCGTCTGGGCTAGACCATGTCAGCCACGAAAGTGTGCTGAGGAGCTATTAACGTTTGTAACTGACTTTTTAAGTCATAGTTGTATGTCCTTTTTATAAATGGAATGTGATCCTTTATTATCAAAAAAAAAAGAAACGCATCCAAGACACAATTTATTAATTTATTCAATCTGGAAAGGCATTGAAACCATTAGAAAAATAAATGAAGTTGACTTCACAAATTACTCCAAGAGCTAGAGAGAAATTATGCATGTCTATTAGAAGATTTTTCTATATATCACAACCGCATGCATTTCTTTTGTTGTATGTTCTAGTAGACTCTCCACATTACATTTTTAAAGGATGATAGATGAGGCGAAATCTTATGGCATATGAGGCGAGAAAGCATGAAAATTAGAGATTGCAATGCCTACAAGCAACAAGTTTTCATAATATTAGTTGAGTTTAAATTTTATTTCAAAATTATAGTTTTATTATTATTGGGTTGTAATATTGATATTTCTCAATATACTTATGTTCTTGTTGGTTGGATTGTAATTTTAGACCTATACTCATATTGGGTATTGTTAGGTTTATAATATTGGTTTTATTATAAGTTAAAATCTAAAAATATTGATATTTCTTTTTAGTAGATAGGCTTGAAGAACTTAGTGCGAATTTTGACATTCTACAGTGGTGGAAGATTAATTTCATTAGATATCGTGTACTTTCAAAAGTTGTACACAATGTTCTTGCAATACCGGTATCTATAGTGGCCTCTAAATCTGCATTTAGTACAGCGGGTCGTGTATTTGATCATTTTCGAAATAGTTTATCTCTGATTATGGTAGAGAGTCTCATTTGTGCACAGAATTGGCTTCGTTCTTCTTCTACTCTAATTAGTCTTATGACTTTAATGGATGATGTGGAAGATTTTGAGAAGTAGCTGGATATGAGTATGTAACAAATTTATTTCCTTTTATATCTTTTAATGATTCATTGATTTATATGTTATGTAAATTTATATAATTTGTTTTGTTTTATCTTTTATGTATAGAACTTGTTGGGGAGGTTAAAAATTCTATGGAGGCATCAGATTCAATGTTTACGCCCAATGAAGATGAATGAGGTGAGAAGAATATACTACTATAACAATTATTTTCGTCAGCATAAAAAAAATTTAAAACTAAGATATTTATTATTTGTTTGCTATATTTTTACACTAAAGTTGTGGAGACTTAGAGTTTTGGACTTGGAGACTTAGAGTTTGAGTTGTGACATTTCTTTTTTTTATTACTATTCAGTCATTTGTAATATTTATAATTTGTAATATCAGTTTATAAGTATGTGGGTTATAACTAGATGCATGGATTGTAAATTGTAATAATTTTTAACTGTAATTTCATTTACTTCTTTTGGTTTTTTAACTTTCTTTTCTTTTATTTGGAGTTTGGATGGTTAGGGATTTTTTAAAATATCTTTTTCTCTTTTCTTATTTTTTTTTAATTTTATTAGTATGACTGATAACCATTTTGGACGGATATGGATAATTTTTATTTTTATTTTTTCTATATTTTTCTTTTATTTAGAGTTTGGATGTCATTGGCATATTGCATCTTTTTCAAGTTTATTTTTTCTATTTTTTGTTTGCTAATAATAATTTAGGTTGAAATGAGATAAAGATCAGGATTTAGGCTGAAATTTGACTAGCAATGTCAAAAAGTTGGCCCATTGGGTATTGGGTCGGACTGACGGACTGACCTGACCGAATGGTTTTGGTATGATCTAGGGTGGAAAAATCCTATACTGAAGGGGTTCGGTCGGTCCCAAAAACCCCTATAGACCAATCGGCCGACCGGATCAAATTCACCCTTATTGTATTCTTTTTTAAAATATTGTCGCTACTAATAAAATAAAGGAAATGATACTCCCATAGACAATTTCTACCGAAAAATTGTACCAATTTCTTTTAGGATTCATATTTGTTTATATTTTAGTATTTTGTTTTCTTTTCTTTTTTTTTAAATACAAAAAAAAAGGCTTTAAAAAAAGAAAAAATTATACATTGTCGGTATCGACTATCAGTGACTCTAGCACCAGTTATAAAATAAATATAGATTTTAAATTTTATGTGAAATTATATTAATCATGTCAAATGGATTATACGAGTCAATTCAACCCATTTATAAAAAAACAAAATGTGCATGCCATGTTGATTTATTTCTAATTAATTATTAAACCGATTAAAATTGGTAGTGTCATGTCACCCGTTATTTAAATGGGTCGTGTTAATTTGGGTTTGAAGGTCTGACTTGTTTAGATTAACGTGTCATGTTCGAGTTGACTCATATAATCGAATGTCCTTGACTTGACACAGTGCAAGTTTTATTAGGGTTTTAGACCAAAGCATGACATAAAATAAAAAAGGTAGACCCACGTTCGAATGTCCTTGACTTGACACAGTGCAAGTTTATTGCCTAAAATTAGATTAAGTTTTATTAGCAATATGCAATCGAATGTCATGCTCAATTGAGGAAGTTTTAGGCAAGTTTTAGACCAAAGCATGACATAAAATAAAAAAGGGTTTAGTATAAGTCTTTTTCTTAATCGTTGAATTTATACTTTCATAAGAAGTTCTAAGTTTTCAATTTGAACGTAATTCTACTCTTTGAATATTCAAATTTTATAATTAAATACATTTATTCAAATTTTTTCAATTGCATGGAGATTTTGGTTCAGAAGGAATAAACTTACTTATGAAAATGTGTATTATGAACTAAGACATGTGATTGAGAGTATATACTCTATCTTTGCAGAAAGCTCGAAAGGAGGTGCAACCCTCTATGAATAAAGACTCAAAGCTGTTGTGCTACTGAAAGGCCCCTCCACTAGGATATTTGAAGCTGAATGTGGATGGTGTTATGTTTTTTGATCAAAGGAAAGCCAGAGTGGGTGCTGTGCTCAGAAATGGACGAGGTGAAGTTATTCTAGCATGCTGTAAAGTCTAAAATGAGGTGATAAATCCAGAAAATATTGAAGCTCTAGCCATGCTTAGGGGTTACAGTTTTGTGTTCAATGGGCTATCCCAAAGCTAATTCTGAAAAGTGATTGCATATTGCTAGCTTGTTAATGATCTTCATCTATTTGGAGAGAATTTCTCAGCTCTTGAAAATTTATTAAAAGAAATACAACGATTAATGAAATACTTTTAAGAGTGCAAAGTGGTATATGTTCACAGAATGGAAAATGAGGCTGTACATCGATTGGCTAGATATGCTTAGAATGTGGTGAATATAGAAATATGGTAGGACCATGTCCCAATGTATGTATCTCCGGCTATTTGGCTTGATAAGAACAATTTGTAATGCTCTTTTGTTTCAATGATATTGATGTTTTCCTTTAAAAAAAAAAAAACTTATGTCATGGCGCGAATGCCAAATATCATTAATACCATATATTCATAAATTAGATTTCTGTTTTAATATTTTTAAACTTTTTTGTTTGATGATATTTCTTGGTTTTTAAAAAATTTTATAATCTTTTGATTCTTTTCTGTATTTTATCATACTTCAATAAAATGATTGACATGTTATGGTGAGATTTTTTGTTGTGAGAAAATCTAACATAAATTGAACAAGAGGATTTAAATGACAAAAAAAAACAGAGGACTTAATTCAAAATATTAGGGCTGCTACCTTATCCTATATGGGCGAGTAGTTGCCCCTCCCACTCCCCGTCCCCGCCTGGGCAGGGTGGCTAAATCGACCCTCGCACCTGTTCTCGCACTTGTTCTCTGAACGTTTGTATCTATTTTTCGGGTGGGTAGATTGACGTTACCACCGTTTGACCACCTCGTTCAACAACAAATTCTTCACACAAAATCATACAAAATAAAAAATACATAAAACGAATAGTATAAAACCAACAAGAAACCTCCAATTTGAATCTGTGTGGCTCATAAACCCCACAAACGCACGACATTGCCCTTGGCTCATAAACCCAACAAACATATGACAGTGACCGTTGGTTATAAAGCTTGTAAACCCACAGTAGCAGTCGTGTGTCTTTAACTTACAAATTAATAGCGGCAACCATGATCATGATCAGTCGTAGAGACTCAACCAAGCCTTGGGTGGAGAAGAAGAAGCAGGGTGAGAGGAGGAGAAGAAGAGAAGAGGTGGACAAAGAATAAGAAGAAGAAAGAAACAAGAAGTATGTCAAGTGAGATATGCCAGAGTGAGAGGAAAGGGAAGATGAGAAGAGAAGGGAGGACGGTGGGTGGAAGAGAAAATTAGACGAGACAAAAAAAAGGGTTAGGGGTATTTATATTTGTGAGGCAAGATTAAACATGTATGCACCTTCTTTTTACTTCGACATTGAGCAAAGGGTTCACCAACCCTAGATCTATTTATAAGAGGTAGTCAAAGAGGTTCTCCAACTTACCCAGACTCACAACGTGCTTCTGTTTCCTATTCTTTCCACCTCCAAAAGTTGGTTTTCTTTTCTTGCACCCCATCTTATTCAACTGGAATGATAGATAGCTGAAAGACCTAGAAACAGCAGCACGCCAAAGCAAAAGAACTTCAGGCAGGGGCACCAAATCTCAACTTGAAGTTGAGGAAGACTGAGTAGACTTAGGGCAAACGTCTGCATAATATGATTAGTCGGAATAGTACGATCTAGCCATTATATATATTATACGGACGAGATGAGTGGATTGAGCGGGCGGGCAAAGCTATGGGGGCCCACTGCCCAGCCCTAAAAAATATGATGTGGTATGAAAATTTAAAAGAACTAATCTTAAATGTGGTGTGGTATGAAAACCACTTTTACATCCCCAACCAAATGCTATACCATCAAGTTTTTCATGATAATTAGACTCATTCACATATAATCAAAACAAGAATTTATATCCCATAAAAAAACTAGAATTTATAAAAGATATTTTTAGGACTCGTTTGGATATTAATAATATATCATAATATATGTAAATAGTAATTTAATAATTTATGAATAATAATGAAATAATTTATGAATAGTAATGAAATAGTAGTAAAAAAGTAGTGAATATTTTGTGAATAGTAATGAAATAGTTTAAGAATATTTGAAAACAATTGTGTTCTCAAACAAGTCCTTAAAACATGAATTCCTAAATTTTTTTAAAAGATTAGCTACCCAACAAAGGGATTCTGTCGGAATTTGCTGACCGTTGTCTGAATTTTGCTTATTTTCAGTCAGAGTTGTAGGATTCTAGTGGTCTTAGGTTGCCCCTTGCTACATTTTCACCACTAGCCGGCTCCACCGCGAGTTTCTGGACATGGCTAAGTAGGGAGGTCGTGGAGTCTCTTAACCTCCACGCCTGCTGGCTTCACCGCGAGTCTTTAAACTCGACTTTGGTGGCTAAGTGAGGGGCATCGTGGGGTCTCTTGACTTTCACGCTCATTGGCTCCACCGCTAATCTTTGGACTCGACTTTGGTTGCTAAGTAAGGGGTCGTGGGGTCTCTTGACCTCTACGTCCATCAGCTCCCCGCGAGTCTTTGGACTCGACTTTCGTGGCTAAGTAGGGGGATCATGAGATCTCTTGACCTCTAACGTGAATCTTTGGACTCGACTTTCGTGGCTAAGTAGGGAGGTCGTGGGATCTCTTGACCTCCACGCCCATTGGCTCCACCGCGAGTCTTTGGACTCGACTTTGGTGGCTAAGTAGGGGGTTGTGAGGTCTCTTGACCTCCACGCCCATTGGCTTCACCACGAGTCTTTAGACTCAACTTTGGTGGCTAAGTGAGGGGGTCATAGGGTCTCTTGACCTCCACGCCCGTTGGCTCCACCGTGAGTCTTTAGACTCAACTTTGGTGACTAAGTAAGGGGTCGTGAGGTCTCTTGACCTCCATGCCCGTTAGCTCCACCTTGAGTTTTTGGACTCGACTTTGGTGGCTAAGTAGGTGGTCGTGGGGTCTCTTGACCCCCACGCCCTTCAGCTCCACCGCCAGTTTTTGGACTCGACTTTGGTGGCTAAGTAAGGGGTCGTAAGGACTCTTAACCTCCACACCCGTTGGCTCCACCTTGACTTTGGACTCAACTTTGGTGGCTAAGTAGGGGGTTGTGAGGTCTCTTGACCTCCACACCCATGGGCTACACTGCGAGTCTTTGGACTCGGCTTTGGTGGCTAAGTAGGGGGGTCGTGGGATGTCTTGACCTCCACGCCCATCGGCTCCATTGCGAGTCTTTAGACTCGACTTCGGTAGCTAAGTAGGGGGTGGTGGGATCTCTTAACCTCTATGCCTATTAGCCCCACCGTGAGTTTTTGAACTCGACTTTGGTGGCTAAGTAAGGGGGTCGTGGGGTTTCTTGATCTCCATGCCCATTGGTTTCACTACAAGTTTTTAGACTCAACTTTAGTAGCTAAGTAGGCGGTTGTGGGGTCTCTTGACCTCCACACCAATTAACTCCACCACGAGTCTTTGGACTCGACTTTGGTGGCTAAGCAGGGGGATCGTAGGTTGTCTTGACCTCCACGCCCATTGGCTTCACTGCGAGTCTTTGGACTCCACATTGGTGGCTAAGTAATGGGGGGTCGTGGGGTCTCTTAACCTCCACGCCCATTGGCTCCACCGCGAATGTTTGGACTCGACTTTGGTGGTTGTAACACTAGGGTGGGACACGCAAGTTGAACAACTATCCGCCTTTATTGATCTTGCTTTATTAAATACATGTTAGAAATACATCTTAAAATTCCTTCAATTGCTCAGTGTTCCAAGGGTATTGCAACTTCTTTCCTTGACTATCATTGAGGCGATATGACCCTGGTCGATTGCTAGCAACTACTATGTATGGCCCTTCCCATCGTGGTTTGAGTTTTCCTTCATCTTGCGCTGTCACTCCCACTTCTTTGAGTACTAGGTCGCCTACTTTAAAAGATTTGGGTTTGACTCATTTGTTGAAGTAGCACTCCGTCTTACTTTTGTTGAGGATATTTTGAATCTCAGCTTCTTCTCTTTTCTCTTCTAGGAGGTCAAGGTGCCATTCCAGCGCCTTGTTGTTTTCAGGTTGGGTGAAGTGGGGGGTTCGGTGCGTAGGCAAGCTGACTTCTACCGAGGCGACCGCTTGACTCCCAAAAGCCAATGTGAATAGTGTTTTGTCTGTTGGGGTCTTCACAGTTGCCCTATAGGCCCACAACACCCCTGGGAGTTCTTCCACCCATTCTCCTTTCCTATCCACGAGCTTCTTTTTCAAAATCCCAAGTAAGAATTTGTTTGTCGCCTCTGCTTGCTCGTTAGCTTGTGGGTGCCCTGGTGACGAGTACTTGGCTTGAATTCCCAACTCTTTGCACTATTCTTTGTAATGTTATGAATCAAATTGCTTCCCGTTGTCAGAGATTATACTGTGGGGGATTCCAAACCAGCAGACAATGTTCTTCTATAGGAATTTAGTGATGACTTTTGCCATTATGGTTGCTAGGGGTTGTGCCTCTGCCCATTTTGTGAAATAATCTATAGCAATGACTACATGTTTTACCCCTCCCTTTCCTGGCAGGCAAGGACCTACCAGATCGATTACCCATTGAGCGAACAACCATGGGGCAATGATAGAAAATAATTTCAAGGGGGGCAATGTGGGGACAGGAGCATAGATATGGCATCTGATGCACTTCTTCGCAAACTGCTTGGCGTCTCTAAGGGCATTGGGCCAGTAGTATCCTACCCTAAGGGCTTTCCTTGCCAAAGCCTTTCCTCCAAAATGGTTGCTGCAAACCCCCTCGTGTATCTTCGCCAAGACGTACTGGGCTTCCTCAGGTGAGATGTACCTTAACAATGGGGCAGCAAAGCCTTTTTTGTACAGGATTCCATCAACCCTGACAAATCGTGCTGCGTTCCTCTTTATCTTCTTTGTTGTTTCTTTCTCCTTAGAGAGTTTTCTTGTGTCCAAGTACTCTGATATTGCCTTGGCCCACTTTGGCTCCATAGGCCCTACTTGATTTACTTGTACTCCGATCACTGGGATTTCTATCACTCTCCTCTGTACCTTCCAAGGTAAATCCACCCCATCCATCCTAGAGGCAGCTTTCGCTAGCTTGTCTGCTACTGCCCTCCCTCGGTATCTGCTCGAGGCTAAAATAGGCAAGTTGGTCGCGGATCTCAAACACCCGGCTTAGATACTTTTTCAACTTTTTCCCTTTTGAGGAGTACACTTCTGTTACTTGTTTTACCACGAGTTGGGAGTCTGCCTTTGCTTCAATCTCTATGGCACCTAGAGTTTTTTTTATTGCGACTATCAGGGCTTCGTATTCGACTTCATTATTGATGGTTTTAAATGTAAATGTGGTCATGTAGGGGTGTTCTTGTCCCCCTTCTCCCACGATGTAGATCCCTATTCCTCCTTCCGCTTGACAGACAAATCCATCAACGAATACCCACCAGGGTTGTCGGTGGGGGTGCAACTGCAGCATCCATTGGGAACCCAGTGAATTAGGCGATGAAATTTGTCAAAATCTGCCCCTTCACTACGCTCCTGGGAACGTAATCAATGTCAAATTTGTTGAGTTCCACTGATCATCTGAGCAATCTTCTCGAGCTATTTGGTTTTTGCAATATTCTCCTGAGGGTGTGTTCCGTTAACACCTTCATGGGGTGAGCTTGGAAATATGGCCGCAATCTCCTGGCGGCTATCACCAATGCGAATGCCAACATCCATTTGCGGGTATCTAGTCTCAGCGTCCCTCAATACTCGACTTGTGTAATATACTGGCGCCTATATTGCTTCCTCTTCTTTAACAAGGACCACAAAGACGATGTGAAGGGATATTGCCAAGTATACGTACAAGGTGTCCCCCTGAATGGCTGCTTTAACAGAGGCAGGTTTGATAAGTACTGCTTTAACTCCTAGAAAGTCCGATTGCATTATTCATTCCATAGGTGAATCTTTCTTAGAACCCTAAAAAAGAGAGATATTTGTCCGTGGATCTTGAAACAAACCTGTTTAAGGTTGCCACTCTACCTGCCAACCGTTGGGTATCGTTGATGTTTTGCGGCGGCTTCATATTCAAGATGGTGCCAATTTTTTCAATGTTTGCCTCAATGCCTCTTTCAGAGACGATGAAACCCTAAAATATTTCCAAGTCTACCCCAAAAGCACACTTCGCTGGTTCAATTTCATCTTATACTTGCAAAGCACACTAAAAGATTCTCTTAGGTTTGCTAGGTGTTGGGCAGGTGGTGTTGCAACATTCTGTTGTTTTAGCTCTTCGTTCTCCTTTTGCAGCTGCTCAACCACTGCCGTTGTCTTTTTCAACTTTTTTTCAGCTTCCACCAGCTTCACTTCCATGTCTGTCGTATTCATCTCCTGGTCACGGTTTGCTTGGGATCACATGGTAGTTGGCATGTAAAAGTCACGTTGAAGTCTATAGAAATCCCCCATAGACGGCGCCACTGTTAAGGATGTGTTTCACACCACTAGCTGCACGGATGACCTGCAATAGAGGAGATGGCAGCACGATGTGCCCAATGGGACTCCGATGCCTAAGTTAGAGAGAAGTGGTCTCTATATAATTATATAAATGAATGCCAACTACATTACCTTTAGGTATTATTTATAGGAGTATGAAGGTGATGATAATGACTAACCTCAGAGTCTATTTTGGATAGCCCTTGAATAAATTGGTAGGATAACATTTTTGATCAAATAGAGGCGTTATCTATTCTTGCAAACTAACCCCAATTCTTGAAGCCTCAGTCTTAGGCCCTCCAACACATGGGTTTATCCATCTGGAACCTGAATATCCCTTCCACCATCTCAACATACTTCAAACATTCCAATCTAATTAAATTCCTCTCAACTTAAAAAGTTAAATACTTGTCAACGAGATTCATAAATTACTAATATTTATAAAACAACTCAACTCATTTAAAAATTATTACCAACTGTGTGTCGGATGTGGCTGTATCCCGCATGTTCCATCTATGCACTCAATTCAAAAGGAAAAAGTAGAAATTCTCGAGAAAATAGTTATCAAAATCTCAACGTCTGCGTGGATCGTGGAACGAGGAAATGGACCCCACACAAACACACTCACCTAACCTTTTGTAATTACGCCTCTGCCCCCCTCGTGGCCTAATTCTCAACGCGCGTCTACTTCTTTCGTTCCGATTCCAACCACCCAACAGCACACAAAACTGTCAAACACAACACACTTTCTAGCTTTCATCGCCCCTCGGCGGACTTTCCCACTCTTTTCCCAATAAAAAGCCATCAACTTTCTCTCTCTCCAAACACTGCCTCTCCCCGCCCCGCCCCTCCCCTCCCCTCCCCGAAGAATCTTGGACAGTTGAGCTTTCATTTCATCAACAATACACAGAGACAAATGGCTTTAGCTTCCCAGGCCACCACCACCAAACTTCTCCAAAAGCCCTTCATCCCCTCAAAGCCCTTACCAAAGCCTCAAAATTCCACTCCCTTCAAGCCCAACAAACTCCGCCCCCTCACTGTTCAATGCTCTGTCGCGGTTGCGCCGTCGGTCGTTAAGGCCTCGAGAGAGCATGCGGTGAGGTCGGTCAAGGCGCGGCAGATCATTGATAGCCGGGGCAATCCGACGGTTGAGGTCGATCTGATCACCGATGCTCTCTACCGATCGGCTGTCCCCAGTGGAGCCTCCACGGGGATTTACGAGGCCCTGGAGCTCCGAGACGGGGATAAGAGCGTTTACGGAGGCAAAGGTGTCCAAAATGCCGTCAACAACATCAACCAAATCCTTGGCCCCAAGCTCGTCGGCGTCGATGTCCGGTACATGTTTTTTTCTCTGTCATTGATATATTACTCACATTTTTAATAGCCTAGAGTTTGTTTGTGTGGAAAAGAGTTCGTGGAGAAAGTATTTTTCTTTTAACTGGAAAAAGATTCAGTGTAGGTTAAATAAGAATTAATTTTCCTTGAAGCTTGGAATTTGTTTTGGAGTCCAGTGAAGGTGGAATTATGAAGTGAAATGAAGGCTCATAAATCAAGACAAGATCTTTGTTTTGTTACAAGTTTTATAAAGCAAGCAGAATAATTATTTTGAATATAGTTTTGGATATTCCGTTCTAACTATGAGGTATTTTTCATACATGCAAATGTTATAGCCATTGTAGTGGAGGTTTTATTAAACCATATAGCCACTGCAGTGACACTGCTCAATATTGAGTAGCTGCCTTCAAATTGTAGTAGAGGTCCCGGATGAGTCTCATACCGATTGTGCACCATAAATGAAATAGATTGTTGGATGTATTATAAGTAAACTATATACTGAGCGTCTGGTTTTTAGGAATCATGGCATACAAGTTAGAGATTATTCTACTGGTTGGTATGGAAAATTTGAATTGAAGCATTGCTTGTTAAGCAAATAAAAAATGTAAAGAAAAGAACTAACTTGAAGTAAAAAAAAAAATCTATGGAAAGTTCTTGTAGTTCAATTCAATAGCATGTGGTTACAAACTAAGTCACTCTAACTGGACTATCATTCAATCAGGCTACGACTGAAATGAGCTACTTTGTATGGTTTCTCAGCCTGTTGACACCTAGCTTTTGCCAACTTTATTGTTCTTGCTTAGTGATTCTCGTAGATCTTGATGTATGTTTAGATATACTTGTTAGAGATGGAAAGTTAATTCTTCTGTTTGTAGGTTATAGCTCTGACATTTTTTCCCTCTGTTAACAAGGAACCAAGCTGACGTGGATGCTATTATGCTTGAGATCGATGGTACTCCAAACAAGTCAAAATTAGGTGCTAATGCTATATTGGGAGTATCCCTAAGCGTGTGCAGAGCAGGTGCAGGAGCAAAGGGGTTGCCCTTGTACAAGCACATCCAAGAACTGTCAGAAACAAAGGAGCTTGTTATGCCAGTTCCAGCTTTTAATGTGATAAATGGAGGCAGCCATGCTGGAAATAGTCTGGCCATGCAAGAATTTATGATATTACCAGTAGGTGCGACCTCATTTGCAGAGGCACTCCGCATGGGTAGTGAAGGTAAGCGAATTAATTCTCTTCTTGCCACAGTTGCCTTTTCTTGAGTTGGTACATTCGTTGTTGGCTCTATTTTAACAGCCATACACATGCCTTGTTTTTTGGTTGGAACTCTGATTGTTAGATGTGATTCAACATGGAGCATGATTATAACATGCATACTGCAATTGATTGAGTTTTTTATGCAATGCTTGGGTCTTCGCTAATTAAAGACTTACGTTGTCATTATGAACATGTAGTTTGTTCTTAGCTTGTTATATAATTAAACCAAATGCCCATCATCTATGATGAGAAAACTAACTGGTCTATCTTTTTGAGAAAGCAGTTTATCATATATTGAAGGGAATTATTAAGGCCAAATATGGACAAGATGCTTGCAATGTTGGAGATGAAGGGGGATTTGCCCCCAACGTTCAGGATAACAGAGAGGGACTGGTATTGCTAATGGATGCTATTGAAAAGGCTGGTTACACTGGCAAGGTAGGAGGTAGTGATTTTTCTTATATTTTGTTTGAAACGTAGATTTTGCTCATGTGGCTTTGGAATGAAAATACAGATTAAAATTGGAATGGATGTTGCCGCATCAGAGTTTTTCACTAAAGATGGGAAATATGATCTAGACTTCAAGAAACAACCCAATGATGGAGCTCACGTGCACTCAGCACAGAGCCTTTGTGAGCTCTACAGGGATTTTGTGAAAGAATTTCCAATTGTATCAATTGAAGATCCCTTTGATCAAGATGATTGGAGCTCATGGGCTTCACTACAGTCTTCTGTTGACATTCAACTTGTAGGAGATGATTTGTTGGTTACAAATCCAAAGAGAATAGCTGAAGCCATTCAGAAAAAGGCTTGCAATGGTTTACTTCTAAAGGCAAGCATCTGTAATCCCCCCCACCTTTCTAGTTTGCTGATTCACTCATAATGAAGCTATAAATTTTATATTTTTCATTTTTTTCCCGTTAAACTCCTTTCTGATTTCGGGTAGCGGTCATTCTTTCCCTCATTTTCTACAGTTTCCCTTTGTAATCCTTTCAATCTTCAACTTTTGTGATTACTAAATTTACTTGGACTCATCATTGTGAGGACAAAGGCTATGTTTATGCCAGATTTAGCTCATCTTTTGTCCATTCAATATCAGGTTAACCAGATTGGTACAGTGACTGAATCTGTTCAAGCAGCACTTGACTCTAAAGCTGCAGGCTGGGGCGTCATGGTCAGCCACCGTAGTGGTGAAACCGAGGATAACTTTATTGCTGATCTTTCTGTTGGCTTGGCTAGTGGACAGGTTTTAATTGCTGGATTAATCAACATTACTATGATTCATATCTATGTTATTGCTTTGAAGTTGACCATTGCATCTTCAATCATACAGATCAAAACCGGAGCTCCTTGCCGAAGTGAGCGGTTGGCCAAGTATAATCAGGTAAATTGTAACCTTTAGTTATCTTCTCTGTTCATATTTAATATAACCTTTTGAAAGCTTGGTCTGATTGTATTGTCTAATTCAACCCAATTTCATAAGTTTATGACTAACTAATATTAAATATTACAAATGGAGTAATACTTTCTGATGTTTCTCATAAGTCCTGATAGATTACACAAAGAAGCCCATGGATCTTTGGAATTGATACGATGTTCCCAGAATGTCCTTGTGCTTGTTTTTCACTTACCGACCAAATTTCATGACTGTTACTCATCACGATATATTGTTTCTGGGATTTGTTTTTGGTTGCAGCTTCTCCGCATTGAAGAGGAGCTCGGAAGCGTGCGCTATGCTGGTGAAGCTTTCAGATCACCTTAGGGACAAGAAAATAGCTATTTGTCAAAATTTTCTTTTTACAATCGTGAAAGAGCAATCTCTCAACCTTCCTTTCTGGAATTAATCAACAGGATTAAAGTTATTGTAATGGATTAAGTTATCTGAGCTGTTACTCAAATAAACGTAGGAAAGTTTAGATGAATTTTTGCTTGTGTGAGCCAGCTTAGATGTGATCTAAAAGCATTAGCTGATCAATTCTTCCATGTGTCTCATTTGGAACTGAAACTACTGTTTTCTGTGAGTGAATAACAAAAGTTGTGCTGTGAAGCATCTATTGTAGTAGGAGATGGATGAATCTGTCTCCTATTCCAGGCCTCAACCAGTATCATTTGTAGTTTTCCTATTTCCTCAGCCCTTATGGTGGAAAATTTATTTCATGAAATCTTAGAAAGAATCGAAGTTTGCCTTCTGCCTCGTGCCAAAGACCTCTAAGCCCTATTCTTTTCCTTTTCTAACCAAATCAAATTCTAGTGATTGTCGATAGGACTACTGAGGAAGATGCATATGTTTAGTTCATACATACTTAAAACAACCAAGATAGCATCAGAAGAGTATTTGGGCATATAATATAGTCTCTAATACAGAAGTTTTAAATGTGGAGGTCCAAAGGTTCGAAACATAACCATGTCGCATGACCAAGCATGGATCTGCAACATCATACGTATGTATAAGGAAAAATTCTATTCTTAAGTCTCATACACCACATATCATCCTTTTTATGATTTCTTTAATTTTATTCTCTTACCAAATGTGTAGTATATGAATTATTAGTAGAATAATTTAATTATTTTAAGAATAATAAAACCAAAAAAAACTTTAAAAAAATTTATAAAAAATAAAATTTTTTTGGTGTGTAGTGTTTGGGCTTATGAATAGCAATGCTCATCTATAAGAGGTGGTTAATTAGCCTAGGCAGAAGGAGATAGGAGAGGAGCCAGAACTCCTCCCTTTGCCCCCGGAGTTGACCGCCATCCTCCCTTTGCCCCCGAAGTTGACCGCCAATGGAGGCGAGACTTTCTTTGAGAGAGAGGAGCCAACGGGAGCTTCTCTTTGTATGGGTTTAGTTGATTTTTTTTTTTTTTTTGCCCTGAAGTACTTCAGCCAATAGATTCAATTTGTTTGTGCTGAGTGCCTACCAAGTGCTATGGAGAAAATTGTTTGAAACGCTGAGTTCTTGACAAGGAATATGGCACTCTGATTGTCACTGTTGAGAGTGACCTTCTGATTTTTTTTACCCAATTCCTCCAAGAAGCCCTGTATCCAAACCATCTCTTTTGCAGCTTCTGGAACTGCAATATACTCAGCTTCTGTAGTAGACAAAGAAATTGTCTTCTGTAGATTAGAACCCCATAAAACTGCAGTGCCACCCAGAGTATAAACAAACCTTGTGGTATTTTTCCTGCTATCAGTATCTTCAGCTAAATCAGCATCAACATAGCACTGTACCTCTAAGCCCTCTCCTGAGAAATACAAGCACGTTTTTTAGAAGCCTTTTAGGTACCTCAAAATCCACTTCACTGCTTTTCAATGTTGTTTTCCATGGTTACTCATGTATCTACTCACAACTCCCTCTGTATGGGCAATATCTAGTCTAGTGTAGACCATAGCATATAGAAGTAAACCAATAGTTGAGGCATAAGGAACCTTACTCATATAATCTTGTTCCTCTTCTGACTTTGGTGCCTAATCCTTGTTAAGTCTGAAGTGACTACCCAAGGGTGTGCCAACTGGCTTGACCTTATCCATATTGAACCTGCTGAGTACCTTTTTCACATACTCAGCCTGTGATAGTCTCAATGTGCCTTTGACTCTATCTCTGACAATTCTTATGCCAAGGATTTGCTTTGCAACTCCCAAATCCTTCATTGCAAAGTGCTCTGACATCTGCTTCTTCAGATTATTGATCTCATTAATACTAGCCCCTGCAATAAGCATGTCATCAACATACAACAACAAAATAATGTAAGAATTGTCAAACTGCTTGACAAACAATAGTGATATGCCTGACATCTGATGTACCCTGCACTATACATGAAGCTATCAAATTTCTTGTACCACTGTTTAGGAGCTTGTTTTAGGCCATACAAGCTCTTTTTCAGTCTGCAAACTGAACCTTTCTTTCCCTGCACCACAAACCCCTCAGGTTGGTGCATATAGATGTCTTCTTCAGGATCTCCATGATTAAAAGTTGTCTTCACATCTAACTGCTCAAGAAATAGATCTTCAGTAGCAATCATAGCCAAAACTAGCCTGTTGGTTGTGATCTTTACCACAGGCGAAAGGATATCAAAGTAATCAATACCCTGTTTCTGCTGAAAGCCTTTTACAACAAGTCTGGCCTTGTACGTCTTATTGCCATCATGCTCAGTTTTCACTTGGTACACCCACTTGTTATGTAATGCCTTCTTCCCTGATAGAAGTTCTGTCAACTCCCACGTTTGATTCCCTAGCAAGGAATCCATCTTATCTTTCATGGCCAACTCCCACTTGCTAGAATTTTCATTTTGCAAGGTTTCTTGGTAACTCTGCGGTTCTCCACCATCAGTCAATAGAATATAATTCAAAGCAGGTGAGAAATATTGTGGAAGACGAATAGTCCTAACTGACCTGCGAACTGCAGCTGTAGGAGTGGATGGCTCTAGATCTGATTGCGGAATAATAGGAATGGGTGTACTGGACCCACTCTCCCCGTCACTCATTTCTCTACACTGCACTGTGACCTTTGGTAGATCATCCAAACTCACAAACTCAGACTCCTGAGGAGCTGCTTCAGCAACTGTATTAGCCTTGTCCTTGTATAAAATCTTCTCATTGAAGATCACATTCCTGCTTCTTATAATCTTCCGACCCTGATCGTCTCAAAAACGATAGTCAAATGCCTCGTCTCCAAAACTAATGAAATAACATTTCCTTGACTTAGTCTCAAGCTTACTACGAGCATCAGAATCAATAAGAACATAAGAAAGACAACCAAAATTTTAAGATGAGAAAATTTGACCTCTTTCTTGCTCCAAGCTTCCTCAGGTAATCCACAATCAAACAAAACTGATGGCCTTTTGTTTATCAAGTATACTGCAGTGCTAACTGCATTTGCCTAGAAAGTAGGTGGTAGCCAGGCGTGCAACCTCATGCTTCTAGCATACTCATTTATGGTTTTGTTCATGCGTTCAACAACTCCATTTTGTTGTGGTGTCCCAGTAATGGTTTTCTCCATTATGATACCCTGAGTTGCACAATATTCCTTGAATCCACCATCAATATACTCACCACCATTATGAGACCTCAAGCATTTTAACTTCAAGCATTTCCAAATTTTGAACACATTAAATACATCAGATTTATGTTTCAAAAAATAGACCCATACCTTCCTGCTGTGATCATCAATGAATGTAACATAGTAACGAGAACCTCCAAGGTATGCCACTGGGGAAGGTCCCCACACATCAGTGTGCACAAGATCTAGTCTCCCTGACTTCAGTGTTCTGTCACTCTTCAAGAAAATGACATTCTGTTTCCCCATAATGCAACTCTCGCATATATTGAGATCAACTGACTTCAGTTCTGGTAGCTTACCTCTAGACAAAAGTTTTTTCATGTCCTTCTGACTCATATGGCCAAGCCTGCAATGCCACAAATCTGTTGTGCTCTCTGCAACAGTAGTGATATAATGTTATTCAAACCAGTAGTCATATAATGTGTACCAGTTTTCTTACCTCGAGCCAGTACCAATGCCCTTTGGTGACCTTCCAGGTGCTATCTGAGAACATCACTGAATGACCACAATCATCAAGTTGCCCAATAGAAATGAGGTTCTTCTTCAACTCAGGAATGTGTCTGACCTTCTGTAAGGTCCATTTGTTCTTGTTAGGGAGTGCAATATCAATGTCTCCCATCCCTACTACATTCAAAGCCTCTCCATCAGCCAAATACACCTTTCCAAAATTACATGTAACATAGTTTTGCATTATCTCCTGATGGGAAGATGTATGGAATGATGCCCCTAAATCAAGTATCCAGTCATCAACTGGACTATGAATTACAAGCAATAGTGCATCCTGTAATTATTCAGTTACTACATTAGCACTATCATTCTTGGTTTTATTGGGATTTCTGCAATTATTCTTTATGTGGCCAGCTTTGCCACAATTCCAGCAAGTTGCCTATTGACCAGACCTTGACTTGCTCTTGCCCCTATTCTTTAATTTTGATCTGCCTCTGTTTGAGTTCCTGTCTTGTACTCTCCTCTGAGAGTCAACATTCAGTGTTGAACTCGAACCTCAGGTCTCGCCTGAATCTCTCCTGCGCACCTCCTTTGCCAAAATCAAATCACGGATGTCATTATATTTCAACTTTGACTTACCGACAGAATTACTCATGGCTTCCTAACTATTTGGTAGTGATGCCAATAGTATCAGTGCACGTATCTCATCATCAAATTCAATTTCAACAGACGACAATTGATTTGTGATGGTATTAAAATCATTAAGATGTTGTGCAACAAACGTACCATCTGTCATCTTCAAATTAAATAACTTTTTCATCAGATGTACCTTGTTATTTGCTGATGGCTTTTCATACATACCTGACAAAGTCACTATGAGATCTGCAGTCGTCTTCTCCTTGATGACATTGTGTGCAACGGATCTCGATAGGGTTAGACGAATAACCCCCCAAAATCTGTCGATCCAACAGGGTCCAATCAGCAACTGACATGCTGTCTGGCTTCTTCCCCAATAATGGATGATGAAGTTTCTTCCCATAGAGGTAATCCTCTATATGCATCCTCCAATACCCATAATCCGTGCCATCAAACCTCTTGATTTCCGATATCTTCACTTCTTCTCTAGCCATCGTTTTTTCTCAGATCCGAACCTTGGCTCTTGATACCAATTTTTGTGAAAAAAGATGACAATAAAGTAAATTCAAACATGGGAAAATCAAGCAATCACACACGACACAGTATTTACGTGGTTCAGAAAATTGCCTACGTCCATGGGAGCTGTAGAGGATTTTTATTTCTTGAGGAATCACAATACAATGTGTAGGATGACTATTGTTCACTTTGATAAATCACAAGTCAAAAAAACAAAACAACTTTAAATACTTCATGTGGCAGAAACCCTAAAACTTCAAAAATAGTCAAGTTCGCTTGAGCGGCGTGTCGAGCCAGCATCGAGCAAACCTATTTCCTGCAATCGCTCGAGCCAAGTGTCGAGCAGCTCTTCGAGCTAACTTTCTGACTTCCCTCCGCTCAAGAGGTGTGTCGAGTGGTGTCGAGTGAACTTTCTGATTTGCGTTTGCTCGAGCGGTCTGTCAGGCTATCATGAGCGAACTCTCTGACTTGTCTTCGCTCGAGTGGCTAGAGACTCCGCTCGAGCGAAGTGGACCAGACTCCACAATACTCAACAACACTCACTTGATTTCATGTATTGCATTCCCTCCAAACAAGACCATTTTCATCATTTGAATTGAATAACACACATTTAGTATAAAACATGAGATGTTTTGATCAATTTCTATTACCTTGACAAGTTGTGAAATGTCTAGAATATCCCATCTTTTACATTAAATGGATTTTGTAGTGATAAACTACAGAATTATTATTAGTTTGAGTATTGAGAATACTTCGTAGTCTCAGAATATCTCACTATTATTCATTATTTTATTATTACTTTCCACCTACTTTTCAGTACTATTCACAGATTACCTCATAATACATCGATATCCAAATGCAACTTTATCAAAGATGGAAGAATAGATAGCATGAAAATTGAAAAACTTTTATACAGTAGGGTTTGCCAGTGGTTGTTCAAGTCTTGCCATTGCAGTGGTAGCAGAACTCTTTAGGTGTACTTATAGAGACCAACAAAGTTGGTATATCGAGACGCTACATAGTAACTAGCCCCAGCAAACTGCACAACTTCAGTGATTCTCGTCGTGTTATATTCATTTTCAAGTGACACTTTTTCCATAATATTTCCGTCTCGATTGATCCTTATCCTGGTGGGCACAGTTTCTTGTGAATCTGGTTTAAATATATTCACAGCTACCCAAAAGAAGTCTCCCCCTGCTGTCCTCCTTATCTTATTCGGCCTTCCTGGGAAGATTATGAGAGTTTCAGCAGTATAAATCTGGGGACCTTCAAGCCAAAACCTCTGAATCCTTCCTCCTATAAGCTCTGAGACCAGAATGGAATCACCATTTGCACTGACTGCAGCCCCGGCAGCTCCGGAAAGCCCCCTTAGCAACACAGTTACCTGTTTTGTCTTCATATCATATTTCAGTAAACTTCCTGTTCTGTCATTATTCAGAACTGCCTGTTCAATATTCCTGCATGATATATAGTAAAGTACATTGATTTACCCCCAATAAATCTCCAAAAATTACTTAAAATGTACTACATCAACAAATTTGATTGGAGATGATAAGGACTCTACGATAAAGCATAGCATTAAAAAGAACCTTAGCTGGTACATAGCACTGAATTCTGTAAAGTAAATATCTCCGATCCTAGGGTGGAGGCTTAAACCGTTAATGAACCGGAAGGGCACACCATTTACTGTGGAAGCAAGCTGGGTTGCCAGCCTTCCCTTAGTCCCAGCCACCAAGATACCATAGTATGCATCAGCAATAAAGAGTTGGTTGGTTGCACGGTTGTACTCTAAACTTAATGGCCTCCCACATCTGGGTTCCAAGTCTCCACTAGTTTGGCCATCACATACTGCCTTGGACCTGAATCAGATTAACAACAACATGAAATATTTATAGCACAAATTGAGACACACACACACACACACAGATTAAAGAACATATATATCTAAGTAAGGTCAATGCTCTGATACTTTGCTGATGATATTGCTCATTATATGCATGTTCTTTTGAGCCTGTAATCAGCTAGATAGAATGGGTTACTGTGTATGATTCCATCTCATTTTGTATGGCTTTGTTCTGATACATCTATGTGCTAGAAGTCTCGCGGTTCTGTCCAAACTACTCGAGGCCTCAAATATAAGAGAAATAGACAAATGAAGTGAACCCTACTATATATACTTGAATAGAGTATGGGAGAATAAGAAATTGTCATATATATACTAACCTATTCCCTGTAGTGAAGGCAAAATCTGAGAAATTAGAAGTGGCTGCTTGATATTTGAGGATTCGACCATCTTGGACACTCACATAGAAGTCTTTAGGAAGGGCGGTAGGAAAGGCAATGGATGCAGCAGCAGTGACACCTGATGGCAATGGGATCTTGACAAAAGTTAAAGAAAGAGCCATATGAGGTGGAATGAAGAAGACCAGAATTAGTTGAAGGATATTGGAAATGGGGTTCATGGAAACCCAGCTGCTAAGGACAGAGAGTACTACAGCCATGTCTTTGAATGAAGATCCATTGCCATCCACATTGCATGGTATTTAATTATAGGCATGCATGCAAATTAGTGATCATTGATTTTTTTATTTTTTTGTTCCTTCTTTTTCTTGGCAGTATCTTCATCTTGCATTGATGTTTTTTTAAAAAAAAAAAAAAAAATTCATGAACATTAGCTTAAGAAAAGATAATGTTCAACTGGTATGTGCTAAGCAGGAAAATTTGGCTGCCGTGAGAAGTCGGTCGATGACGTTTTCAAAAGGGTTCAAAAAAGCAAAGAAGTTGCCAAAAATATTCCCTAAAAAGTGGTAAAAGCTTGACTAAAATGGGGATATTTTGTAATTTTCCCAAGTTGAGTTAAAATGATGGTTCATCTTTTTTGTACAGAAGCAAGGATTTCTTGGCCATACCAACAAATTGTACAAAACTCAATACAAAATGATGTAATGCATTGGATATAGAGAATTAACAAACAGGTAGTGGGTCAGAGAGTTGAGCTGTGAGCTCAGTATGTAACTGAAATATCCCTCCGTCTCCCCCCATCGATCCTAGGCTGAGTTAGTTTTATATGGATGAATATACTCTCCATCCAAATACATACAACTTATTTCATCTGAAATAACTTCACTTTTTTCATGTTAACTCAGTACTGTTCATTGATGAGACTTTTATCATTATTCCATTATTACATCAACGACAATTCAATCATTGATAGGACCCATTACTTTCTATAATTTCTTATAAAAAAGTTAAACATATCTCAACTTGTGTCATATATACAAACACATCCAAACACATCTCAATAGGACATACAAAACTCACTTAAACATATTAACTCATTACTATTTACAGATAAACTTAAATCATCTGAGATATTCTTAATCCTAGATTTTGTCAAGATTTTAAACGTTCAAGATTTGACCCTTATAATAATTCTAACTCCTATCCTAGTTTTCTCTGAGTAATACTTTTCTTCATTATAGATTTTGTCATCTTCAGTCATATATATTTTTCATGTGTTACATTTTAAACAAATACCATTTAATCGACTGATAAAAACAAACGCTTAAAATATATCACATTAATATGTGCTATTAGGAATGACATGACATATATAGGGAACATTCTTTTCTTTTATTTATTTATTTTTATTTTATCTTAATTGATGGTCCAAAGTATAAAATAAATAAATAAAATCTTCTTATCAGATACTATTCACCACCCCACACCTTATAAAAAAAAAAAATTCACGCATGTGTGGGGTGTGTGATGTGGACAGATGTTGATTTGTAGCAAAACTCAAAATAAAATAATAGTTTAGAATGCTCAATATTGAGAGTTGGGATGGCTAAGATCTCACTTCCCTTTCTCTCATCCCATTCCCATATCCAGGGAATTAAAGTGAATAATATTTTAAATTTTGTTACAAAAACAAAATGAGGAAGGTCTGAAAATGGCAGTAACGTGACTAGTTTATGTCAACTTGACTCCACAAATTGCACTTCCCTTGATTTTTATTTGGACAAGAAGCTCTTTCTGTCGAGTAACGATAGATACATAAATGATTATACAAAAATACTCTACATTCAAAAATATTTTTTATTCAAAATATAGTCACGTAAAGAGTTGTATGTGTATCAATTTCAGATATGAGATTAGATGAGTTGAGGTATGTATATCAATATAGTCACCTCTCTTTTACCCCCTTGTGGAGTACAAGAGGTATGTATGACTATAAGGGACACTGCCAAGCAAAGGTAGTGTAACTAAGGTTTCGTTTGTTTTCAGATATGAGATGAGATGAGTTGAAATTAAAATTAAAAAGTTGAATAAAATATTATTAAAATATATTTTTTAATATTATTTTTATTTTGAGATTTGAAAAAATTTAATTATTTATATTATTTTATGTAAGAATTTGATAAAAATGTAATAATTATAGGAGAGATTTTTAACGTTTTTAAAGTTTTAGATTTTAATCTTGAAAGCAAACCTAATATTCCCTGTTCTTTCACATGGCTGAGGAGGGTTACTCGGATTCTTCTTTCAACCAATAAATGACAAGTGAAATAATCAAAGACACTACAAGTTTTACTCTCAGTGATAATAATTCATATCCAATTCAAGTTTTTTGTCTGCATTGGGAAAGACAACATTGAGTATCTGTTTGGGACTGTAGTAAGAAATAAATGTTTAAATATATATATATATATATATATCAGAAAATATATTTATAACTGTGAATTGTGCAACTGTTGTGTAATCGCTTTAAAAAAAGTGAATAAAACATAGAACCCACATGAAAAAAAATTAATTTTTTAATAGTGGACTCCACTCTTTTTCAAAGCGGTTACACGGCGTTTACGTACTTCACGGTTGTATGTAGAATTACTCTATATATATATATTACAATTTTAAATTGTATTGAAAACATTTGCTATTAAAAAGTTTTTTAAATGTGCACTTCTTTTTTAAAGTTAGTTATGGTGGTTAATATAATATTAACATCATAGACCTTTTCAATAAAAACTTCAATTTGGTGCTTTTTCAAATAGTGGACTTTCAGCTTTTTAATTTGGAACTTAAAAGCATTTTTTTTTAATAAATTTACTAAATTACCATTTTTTCTTTAAAAGAACTTTTAGTATGTTAAAAACAATTTTTAAGCTTACAAACTCAAACCCAAACAGCACTGAATGCTCATTAAATGCTACAGAAATTATTCGGTATGTTTGCCATTTATAACTACAACTGATTCAACATACATGTCCAAGCAATTATTTAATGTTGCCAAGATCTAGTAAGAGTTCTTGCCCAAATTTATTATACCTATGTAAATCTCTAGGCAACATTAAATTCTCAATAGATGATGTAAAATCCATTTTTTGTGTTTCTCTCTTACTCCAAGTCTTTTTTTGATCGGTCAAAACAGAGAAAAGAAAAAAAAGACTCTGAGTCTTAACCTCGTTTGGTTACACAGAAGAGAAGAGATGAAATAAGATAAAAGTTAAAAGTTGAATAAAATATCGTTAAAATATAATTTTTTAATATAATTTTTATTTTGTTATTTGAAAAAGTTGAATTGTTTATTATATTTTGTGTGAGAGTTTAGAAAAGTTGTAATGATTATATAAGATGAGATGATTTGAACTGTGTAAGCAAACCAGTAACTCAGATGGTTTAGCAGTCTATCTGAATATAAATTGGAGCTATGTTGGACTCTGAGCTCCATGATCATTGTTTTTGCTGCCCCAACCCAAAATTATGCGGCTGTTATCTCTGTGCTGACTAAACAAAACAGTATTCCACATTTCACAAGCTCTGAGTGATTAAAACCAAATTATGCTCATGCAGCTTATGCCGAAAGACTTGAATACTTTCACTTAGGATCTAAGACATAAAATTTCTGCTACTTCAGTGGATATAATCTACATTGCTATGTATTCTGACAGAAAGTATGAATTTATTGCAAAATTGCAGTTCAAAACAATCAATCCTTTGCAGTAAACTGGGATCTAGAGAATGGAAGCTTCATACAGCAAGTAAAGAGGCATATATATATTTATGTCGGGGAACCTCTCCAAGGTAGGGCCCTTCGGACCCACCCCTGCAGAGGAAATCCCGGTCCCGTGCACCGCACCTTCTGAAGTTTCCCTATACGGAATTGGATAAATTGCTGGCATATATATAATATCTTTTCCTCATCGACTACATAAGTTAGGCAACAATACATAGCTGATGTTCAAAGCATGGCTAAGAAAAAAGAAACAGAAAGAAAAAAACAAGCTAATAGCTATCATAATTATGCTATATCAAGACTTAATATTGGGCAACTGATGATATTCCTTGACTGCATCAAGGGTGGCTCCAAACTTGACTGAACCAAGTATATTAATGGATGCCGATGTTATTGGCTTTTATGGCACTGGAACTTCTGAAGGACAAGCATTGGAAGCAAGGCTAATGTGCCTGTGGTTATTTAATAACACATAAAGCATGCAGGGCAAGCAAAACTCAATATTAGTAAATAGTTCAGAGAAAAAAATGATAAATCTTCAATCTTATGAAGAACCTAAGAAAGCTTAGTAAAGGAACATATGTTAAAGAAACTTACATAAGCGGCTATCCTAAAAAAAGCACTGAATGCTGAGTTCAAAATAGGCACAAGGATCAGGAATGTCAAACTTGTTCAAGACCTGAAGCCACAGATTATATTCTCAAATAAGATAATTGTAATTCCAAACATGAAAGAACCTAAAAATGTCCCCAAAATCCAAATTGACCTGAAAAAACAAAGGCCATAAATCCCTAATTCAAGTAGCATATAATAATGTTCCAATGCAATGCAGAAACATGAGATACATCATAAACATGACTTGCATGCCTGTAAAGTGTTACATCTCATGAAAACCAATTGGAAATATACTGACCAAATCAGTCTGAATTGGTCAGTTTTGGCCCATTTCTACATCAGTTTTGCTTGGTTCACTAGAATGAAAATCCGGCCATGCAGGTTCACCTTATGGTTTATATGCTTTATTTTTTTAGAATCATTTAAGAAATAAGACGGTACCCAAAATTTCTATGGTTTATATGCTTACGTAATCCTACCTCCTCGTAAGTATTTCCTCTCAATCTCATAAGTGCTTTCAATCTACTCAGTCAGTTTCCACCTTACGGTTGGCATAGATCTTTGTTTAGCAGCTGGGTAAACCTAGGGGAAAACTCGAAATCTTAGAATTAATCAGGGACTGAAACCAACTAAAGCTGATTTGAAACTTCAAATTAATTGGTTTCTTTTCTTTGGATTGTACAGGATCTCCCGTGTTGCGTCATTAATTTTCTTTTCTTTCATTCTCAACTATAACTAGATTTTATTAAGGATTATAGTTCCTTTTTTATAGGGGCCTGGTTTTGGGATTGTTGTAACTCCCTTGCTCCTCTTTGTATAAGGAATTCCTCTGCCATAAATGAGAGCTAATCAATAAAATTGGGATACCATTTTTTTTTTCAATTTTTTTTTTTGAAAAAAAAAACTTTAAATTAATTCAGTTTCAGGGGGATTGGATAGCATCGGTGGGGAATTTTTCAAGCAAGTCAATTCTCCCCAAAACCGACCATTCATATTCCTAGGTGGGGGAAACCAAGAGATTATTATTATTTATTAAATATTAAATCTATATAGCACAATTGTCGACCTTGCCTGTGAAGTAATAAATCATACAACAACTGCTAAATCAATGTCTAAAAACTAATGCCTGATTCCAGAACACAGGTAAGTCCAATGGTGAACCAGTTGCAATCATTTTCACCAGCTGTTGAAGCAAATGAATTGTATACAATCACATGGCAATCAAATTTCAACTAAGTCCAGTGAGAATGAGTCCCTCAAAAGTACTTTCACACCCAAATAGTTTTTCACGAAACTACACGACATGACATGATCAGCATTTTAAATTACTTAAGAGCACAAATTAAACAGTCAAAGCATTCTCTTAAGCAACCGAGACTTAGAAAAATAAATGAAAAAGGCAAAGTCAAGGCAGAATTGCACAATATCACTAATGCTTTCATGTAGTGCTTAAAACACAAGTGTTTATGGAATAATATTTACCTCAGGGTGCACGATTCCGGATGTTCCTATTCGCTTCCCTTTATAAATGATACTAGCTTGGGTACCCATAACAAACTCAGGATCCTTCAGAATATATCAAGATGGATAACATCAACAACAAACACATACATATAAAAAAGCAACTGCAATGGGAAGGGGAGAGAAACTCTTGAGCCTTACATCTGAAGGCTTTAGATAGAATGTTGTATTGTCATCAGGTGGAACTAGCCCAATCACTAGCATGATTCTTTCCACCAAGCCATGAATTATCTGAAAATTATAAGTTGGGAATTAGAAACACTGGTGAATCACTTCACAAGTAACACATGAATGATCAATTTTTTATGGAGTTTTTTTTTTGGATAATTAGTCTTTCTTTCCTTCTATCTCTCTGTAAGATAAGCCAACAGTCTTTGGATCATATTCTTCCTTTTTTCTTTTGTGCGGAGGGGGTAGTTTGGAATCTGAAACTAAGTATTTGTGATGTTCAATTGATTATTCTAAGTCAGCAAGATCTAGAGATTCTTAAGGGTTTGACAATGACAACTAGAGAAACATGAGGAAACATGCATACAAACTTTTGAGAGTTCTCTAGCACAAGTGTAATTGTTGAGGAAATCTTGCCTTGATACACGACTGAAAATTATAATATATGAATTACCAGTTATGCAAATCATCATACAATAAATAGAAAGAAACTGCAATTACTCAAAAAATCAACAATTAGCCAATTAGATAAAAAAAATTCCGCATAGCTATTGACAATCACAACTTCATATATTCAAATGTTAATAACCAAGCCGAGTATGATGAGATCCTAATGTACCTCATATCCTGCAGTAGCACCACAATATAGAGCAGCAAGCTGACGACGATTTGTTGCTCCTACATCTGTAGTCTCATCCAACAGCACTATGTCACCCACTTCAAAAATCTAGAGACAAAATTAGAAATGAGGGAACTTTCTCCAGAGATGTATAACAGAAAGTGTAGGAAGAGTATTACCATGCAAGATGAAGATACGAAAAAAATCCAATAAATGCAAATAATGCTAAAAGATGTCACTATTACAAAGTGTGTGTGTGTGTGGGGAGAGAGAGAGAGAGAGAGAGAGAGAGAGAGAGAGAGAGATCTTCAATTGAAACAGTTGGAAATAATTTAGTACTTATATATTAATTGAAGGTATTAACTAATCAAGAATGCGAACAGATTATATTATAACCCTTACATGGCTTCTAAGAAATTCATAAGCCGCCTTCTTTTTCCCTAAATGCATAAGCTGTCTATTAATGGATTAAATAACACATAAAAGATGCTATATTTAATTCAATAATTTTTCATATTTTTAGTAATGACAATGAAAAAAAACAACATGCAATAAACACAAATGATTACAAATAAGTGATCTTCAACTTGAACCATAATTTTACAAAGTTTGTATTTATCAGCACACAATTAAACAACATGACCCCATAAAAAGAGCATTAGAACTAAGAATAATGATCCAACAGAATTAAATAGTATGCAGTACTCAAAAATTAGTAAACCCATATGCTCAGAGATCTGCTAATATGATAGAACCTAAACAGACTCAACCATAGAAAAATCAATGGTCTATTGAAAAACTACAGTGCACCTTTATGGGCTTTGGATGGCCTTTGTTCTGTCCAACAGTTTTTAATATACCAGGCATAAGACTGGTACGAGCAGTCTGTGGAAATGGAGCAATGTGTCAAACATTAGATAAATAAACAGAAAAAAATAGATACATATTGTTAAAATTCTTATCATGTGTCTTCATCATGTTTAATTTAAACATTAGAAATTTCAACTGAACCACATGAGGAAAGAAGAAAAAAAAAAACAGACAACCAAAATCAAATAAACTAGGAAGAAAACCTTCAGTTTAGTGTTGGAAGTAGACAAAATATTAAGCTACACCAAGATCTGTTTTGATTAAAGGAAAAAAATGCATTCACTTTAATGAAAAAATGGAAATGCACAGGCCTGTGAATCAGGAGAGCAACTTCAATAACATCTACTTATTAAAATAAAAAAAGAAAAAAACTTTGATAACATCCTAAAATTGAGACAGACAATCTTGCTAATCAATCAACTCAATTCTGCGTACCTAAAATTCATTACTAAGTTGGGAAGAAAATATCTGGTTCAACTCTACGCAAAGTACTTACCATGCATGCTAGAGATCCTAATTGGGCATAGAAAATCATGCAGTTCATAAGAACATTTTTTGTATAACATATCAATAGAAACTATAATTTGGAGGATTGCGTAGAAGGGATAGCAATCAACCCCAATCATCCACTTCAATAGGAATGAATACTAGCATGGAAGGTTCATATCCAACAGTTGATTTGAAAAAATATGGACCCCATATATAATCCATGATGTATATTTTGTTTTTTTGATAAGTAAGAAATTTCCATGATGGGGGTATATTAATAGATTGTAAATCACAGTAGATTGTATATCAATATATATGTTATAGTATTTATAAAATCTTTGTATTTCAACACTATAGACTACTAGTAAACAAAATTCAGAGAAGGAAGCGAAGAAGGAAACCACCTAATCAATCAAACAGTAAGCAGCGCACACAGTAACAATCAAAAAGAAGAAAATGGAGGCAACACGTTAAAAAAAAGTACTGGCTTCTAAAAGAAATGCAGTTCATGAAATGTGATTAGTCTTGATCCGAAAAGGGAGAACAAAAATAATGATAGCAAGGACAGAAAGGGAGAAATTCTTAAAAAGAAATATGAGTACCTAAAACTCTTCTTTCAAAATCCCACATTATCGTAATACAACTGAGCACATAAGGCTTAGGATTACAAACCTCATTTTCAGTGGAACGAGGATTTTCAATGATCACTGCATTTGAACTGTCTCCTTCATGATTTAACATTGCAAAATTGTCATTAAGCGAGCACAAGATAAATGACAAGACCTCTGTAAACCCACACATTGCCATCTGGTAGCAAAATAAATAAAACAATGTTTAACAGATAGAATATAATTAAAAAAAACTATATAAGGAACGGTAGCACTAATCAAGAAACAATCCAGATTTTTTTAACCTGCCCTGTACCTCTAATCTGATAAGATGACTAAACTCTTCCAAGCGCAGTGGCTTCAAAGACACAGCCCTTCCCTTTGAAACATTGTAACCCTTAGCAATCGTAATATCCTTAATATTATTGTAGCCATAAGCAATGGCAACATCCTTAGCAATGAAAAAACATGCCTTGTCAATACAAATACAAGTGTGACACTCCAAACATTTTTGGTACAGAAAAAGAGGCATCAATAAAATGGCCAGGTTTTAATACTATCAATACCTCCATAACATCACATGGGTGAAGAACATCATTTCTAGTTGGAGGTACAGATACAGTAATATTGGAGTTACTATCACCTGAGACAGACTGCTCAGCACACAATTGCATCCGATTTAACAAACTAGTGACCTGAATGATAGAGAACAGTGAGAAGACAGTGAGAAATACAAGTTATAGCCCTTGAATATGATGATTTACTGTCATTGAACATAAAAACACAGAAAAATATCTGCATCACAATGTGACATTCTACTCATCATATTGCTAACCTAATGCTACATTTGTTGGGAGGGAGAGGAATGCAGATGGAAAGGGTTCGAAAGGAGATGCAGAGGATAAATACCATCAGTCCCACAATTTACAATTGGAGAGATCAGATATCAGAGGGGGGCAGATTTTTTGTTTGGTTAAAAGAGGAAAAGTGTTAAAAAAGGGAATTTGGTTTTACCACCATTCAGCACTTCCCTATCATCATCCCTTCTCCCTTCCCTTGTCAACCAAATAACATAAAGGGGAGGCAAGCTCACTCTCCTTCTCTTCCTTCTCTCTCCCCATCCAACCCTCCTAATTTCCATCCTTCCACCAACTTGGTTTAAGATTTGAACTACTGAAGTGATAGGCAACAAAACTACCTTCCGTTATAAGTAATCCAAGAACAGAAAAAAGGATTATAGATAGTGAGAAAAATCAGAGAAACTGGGGAGGGGGGGATTGTTCTAGTTATCTTTATTGGGACCATATATGGCCTTCTTGGGAAGTATGCAAGAACAAAGAAAAGGATTATAAGCAGCAAAACTACTGAGAAGAATATAACAAGCTCTTTGTTTTTTTCATTAATACTAACAGATGATCAGGTCAGGTCCCAGGTACACAGGGCATATATACAAGAGACAAATGGTTGTCGTGTCATTACTCTTCTTGCAATATTCTCACCTGAGCCAGCCATTACAATTCACAAGCGGATTAAGCATTCCACTCATTCTACAACAATTTTAAATTATGGATGTGTTCTGGTCCCTCTTCATAAGTGGGGGTTTCTCTGCTATACTTCCCATATAGTTGGGTTGCACTCCTCTGGGCTTAAATAAGATATATATTTATTGAAAAAACAATTTTAAACATTTGACACCTCCATTTTATTAAAAGAAAATATTGTTTTCGTAACACGACATTATCATTATGCACCAATGAGATAAGACATGCTCCACCAAATATCCCAAGGCATGAACCTAATGGAAAGGCCTCCTACTTCTTTCTTCGTCAGTAAGGCATGAAATTGGAGCCCAACAGGGCATTTATTGCTATCAGATAAATGCTTCCTATTTGCATCATGTGGTGTGTGTGGTAGGAGTGTAATGAACGGACATTCAAGGACAAAGAGAGATCTATGGAGGAACTAAAAGCTTTCTTTTTTAGAACTCTTTGTACTTGGGCTATAGCCATTAATTTTAATGGTCAAGATTTCCATAACTTCCTTGTATCCTTTGCTTCTACGTAGTTAGGGCATTCATTGTACTGAACATGGCTTTGCCTATTCTTTAATAATATACTTTTACTTATAAAAAAAAAAGATAACCAATGTCATCAGAAATTAAATTGAACAATTTCTTGAGTGCTAATTGCTTAACTTCTAACCTTTGACATGGAACTTTCTATGCAAATTAAACTCGATATGCTTAACTTAAAGCTCAAGTTGGATTATCTCCAACCACCACACTAGAAATACAGCACATACAGCTATATATTAAGGCAAACTCAAGCTCTATAGATTTTTTACTGGAGAGCTCTTGAGCGAGTATGTATCTGAGTATCTGACTAAACCTTATCACAATTTTGCATTTTCCTTAGAAAGATGGTTGGATGATCATAATTCTTATGGGCAGATACACAACTACGCCTAAGGTATCTCGTATACCATGAAGCACACAGGACAAATCACATTCAATCAAATAGGCCACCAAGAGAGGATTTTTTACATCGATACCAATCACTCTCTTCCACCATTATCAATATTATTATAGATATCACTGTCATGGGAGAAAAATGGCGTCAGTTAAAAAGAATATCTTCTACAAATAAATTTTATCAATGTTGTCTGGAAGCTTGAATGTTTATTCACCCACAAAAAGTATCGAGAATCTCACAAAAGAAGAGCACTTCTAATTCCAAATCAGTAATCCTTTGGCAATAGAAATCCTTAAGCAGTTAAAAAAAACACCAATGGAAAAGAATAATAAAAACAACTATCAATAGAAAATATACAGAAATAAATTTCCAGTTTGCAACACATGAAGAGTAAACAATATAGTGCTACTTAGCCCAACCATAAATTAAAAACTATATAAATAAATAAGCGTCAGTGCCCACAGACACAAATTACCCCCACAGAAACCACTTTAATGATTCATTTTAAGGTTTTATGGATCCTGAAATAGAAATATAATATGAAGAAATTGAAATACCTCGTCAGCCTCCAAGGGGACTCCAATTGCACCAGTAATATAAGACAGAGGAACTTCCATATTGTAGAAAGATAAATCAGGACAGACAACTGACTTCCCATCAGAATATATCACCTCAACTGGCTCAATTTCAAACTTTCTTTCACAATATTCTGAGAAGGTCGTCACCTAAGAGAACAGATAAAAAACCTTTCAATCATCAACTATAAATCAGAATTGCAATCTAAAATAACTGGGAACTTCTTGATTACCACTGTGTTTAAAACTATCTTGGCTTTTGTCAGATCAGTAGCAGTGCATTCAATGAACACATTCTTCGTCTTAAGAGTGATTGCTGAATGTGCACCATTGATAATTGGGGGTAAAGACAAAACAGTTCTGCATCAAGAATAGAATTTTGCATTAAGAATAGAATTTTCAGGGGAAGAAAAATGAAAGAAATGAAACATTAAAACACCAAGCAGAAATAAAAGCTATTTGTAAATAGAGAGTTTCGAAAATTCCGTGACTTTTTTCCCTCCATCCAAACTTCTTTACACCAAAATACAATCCCAAAAATAAATTTCATAAGAAAAATGTCTTACTTCCGTAGCAAACAAAAATCAAAACTCAAAAAAAAAAAAAAAAAAAAAGTCACAAAAATTATCTTCCCAAACATATTTTCAATGGACCCCACCACTTTTTCAAACCAAAAAAGAAATTATCTCAAAAACTTCCTCAATCAAAACATGTTTTTCATGGGTCTCACCACTTTCATAAAATCCTCAAAAAACCTAGAAGATTTCTCAGAATTTTCAGGAATTTTATAAAAATCATGCATTCAAACATTCCTATAAGTTGGATATATATCATTGGCGAGGAAAGGCTGGTTGGCAGAAAATGGTAAGAGCATTAACAGAGGCTGCATGATTTTCTTGTTCTATGAGCATTCAATAAAAACAATAGCATAATACTTGCCATTACTCTCAGTAAAAGGAATAATATGAACTCAACATCTTCAAAGCAAATAAAGCTCCAATAACTTAACACAAAAAAGAGTAAATTGATAGAAGGGTAAATAAATAACAATAACTAAATAATTGGCATGTAAAAGAGCCAAGAATCTTTATAATTTCATAAACATTAAAGATAATCATACCTTTTGTAGTCATATATCACAGGGAACACTGGTGAGTTCTCAATTATATGCAAGAATTTCTTTAGTTTCAAATCTGACTGCCAAATCAGCAGAACATATATCAACAAATTACATAGTAATACCTTCACAACTGATTGAAAAGTAAATATAGTAATTCTTTAGAAATGAGCATGAGCAATGTGCATGCAATCACCAATATCTTGATCCAAGACTCACCTTGTAAAACCCCATCAGCTCATCAGCTCTGAAATTCTTCTCCTAAATTACAAAACACAAAATTACAAGCCATCAGTTCTAATATTATACATTGACTCTGCAAGTCCGCACTATTTTAACATTGAGTAAAAAAAAGGATGAAGCTATAACATGTAAAAGGAAAATTTTCTCAAACCACTGCCATAGATTAAGAATTAGATTGCTAAAATATGAACTCTAAATCTTACTGTCAAGAAAATGGATAGGGAAAAATGTGGTGTGCCAAGAAAATAAAAAACACTAGAAGAAAAACAAAAGAGCTCTTATTTGAGGCATCAACTTAACCTTCTGCCTTTGGAAGCTGCCAACTACACAATTCTAAAGTTTTAAAATAGATATCATACCAGAAGAAAGGCTAGCTTAGATATCAAGCATAATACACCAACGGGAATGAGATGGAGTTAAAAATTTGAATAATGAAAGATAAAATTTTAATCCAATTTTCATTTTATCAAGGAAAATTCATCTTTTATTTGAAAGTCTTTTAAAAGGTCCTTTAAGCAGTCTGATATTGTCTTATTCACAAGCCTAAATGATGGTTTTGTATAATCCTGATTCTCATGGCTTTATCAGGTAGCACTCGTGACTTTATCAGGGATCTAACAATAGGTAACACCCGTAACGTTTTTCTCATGGACAGCTTACGTAGGGGAGATCCTTACCATGGATAGCCTAAGGAACCCTAATATTATTTTTGCTGATTAGTGCTGTATGTGCAAAACTAGCGGAGAATCTGTAGACCAACTTTTACTCCATAGCTAGGTTGCGCTCTTATATGTCTAATTGTTTTTTTGTTGGAGCGAAAGGAATGACAGGAAATTTTGAGAACCGATGGCAGATGATGGAGGATGGAAGACCTTGAAACTTTTCTTCTTCGATACTCTCTTCCTTTGGGAATCAGTTATATCTTCTTCTCCTTTTTTAAAAAAAAAATTAATTTGGTGTTGCCCTTGTATACATTCAGTATACCTGGGCCATGCATTTTACAATTCTTTATATAAATTTCAATTAGAAAAAAATAAGAGTACCTGTTTCAGAGGCACAAAATTTATACTTGAAGGTGGCAAGGCCTGAAAAAGACGAAAATGAAAATTGTAAGTTACTGTTGTCAGTAAATGTCTCATAATTTCATACAACCTTTGGCGTATCATTTAAATTGAGAAACTTTAAGCTCAATAACCTTAGAAAAATACGAGAGAGGAAGGCAACTTGCCAAAGCAAACATGTTTGTGGTATGCTCAACAAACTATGAGAGAGAGAGAGAGAGAGAGAGAGAGATAGGAAAACATATTCAATAACCAGACAAAGAATAACTTACAAAAACAAATAAATCAGACACAATATAAAAAGCAACTTTTACTAGCAAGGAGTCAAGGACTGAACAAGCCAAAACAGAAACCAATAAATTATCCAATCATCCAGAATAAAAAGTTCCCAACTCAAAACTCAGTTCTAGCAGATGGTTTTATGTCTAATTCACATGCAGCTTCAGAGTATTGGCGGACAAAAGGGTTCATAGGTCCACAAAAACTTTTGGCCTAGGGCTGGGACTTCCTTCTTCCTCCCAAGCGATGTGAACTCAGATAAAAGAACCACCAGCCATACACTCAGCCATAGTTTCTCTCATACTTCACTGACACATATCCAAAACACCATGAAAATACACAACGTACAATAACAAGAAGAATGAATATAAAATAAACATACCTCATATGTGAAAGGGCCATGTAATGTATCCAAGTCATGGGTCCCAATTGCAACTAGGGTTCTTCGCCTAAACAAATATTAAATGTGAGTTTGTGAAAGGATAATTTACATAAAATCCTTAGAGAACCATCCAATAAGAAATTTTGTTGATAAGACAATACTAAAGAAAAGTAAACATAAAGCCAAGAGGAAACATATACCAACATTTGACAGTCCTAGAGAAAAGAAAACACAATGCCAAGAGGAAGCTATTAACAAAATTGAGGGTAAAAGGATGACTAAACTTTCTGTTTTGATAATTAGCAAAATTTTATTAAAAGGCACAATCCAAATACACAGGAAGTATACAAGAAATACACCTAATATATTTTTCCTGTATTCTTTTTTCTGATGAGCACACTAACAGATGATAGTTTGTGAGGGATGACACAGCCCCAGTATTAGGGGGTTTGGCTTTGAATGGCTGGCATACTACCAAACAGCATGGAAGCAAAAACAGCTTCAAATTTTAGGTCAAAACTAAGAAAAAATAAAGAGGCACGTGATATTTTTCATTACTTCATGCACTCTGTTGTTTGTTTTATAGTTATTTCCATAAATTAAACAACCCAGATATAGACTGTAAAAAACTAACCCTTTCCTACCCGGATTTAGGGGGACAAACACAATCAAAGTTTATAAAAAATTACAACTTTATAAGGTTAAAAAGCATTTGCGGACGCACAATCAGGTAGACATAGAAGCTGATAAGTATGCCAAGATACATACGATAAATGAAGCTGAGAGTCAGAATTCATTACCGACAAATGTTCTGATGGAGCTTATCTTGGAGATCAATAAAGCTGTTATATGTTACTTCATCAAACTTTATACCTCTTAAAACAGCACAAAGAACATAGGGACGAATTGAAGACGTCTGCAAGGGGAAAAAAGTGAAAAGTTCATACCCCAAAAAATCAACTGTCCCACTCTAAACAAAACAATAACCCATAATAGACTTGTGAGTTTCTGAGACAACACCTCTGGTTTCACGTGCATTTTAATCATTGATTTTCTACTAATATTAACCACTTTATATGTCGGCATTTCCTGTAGCCCATTGAAGATTCGAAGGGCTTGAGCAATCCCTTCAAGGCAAAGTAAATCATATCTGTGCACATCAGAAGGAAAATAATTATATTTACTTGCATTTTTTACTACTAGAATAAATAAGAATCTTGCTAAGGCCTTCCTATATTTCAAGTTAACACAAGCGATTTACCTTTCAAAAAATAAATAGCCAGTATGAAGGGGGAATAACTAATTCATTCACTTCAGAAACTCAAACATAAAGCAAATCCCTCATATTGGGGAGAAAAATAGTACGTGAGAGCATATACTCACATACTTCGTTCTCAAAAGAAAACCAAAACGTAGTGTATGAGAAGAAAAACAAAAACGAAGGTTAGAACAGGACATTATGAGTTCCTTCTTCCTAAGGAACAAATCAACTAACGGGCGCCGTTGAGAAACTCAAATTCTAACTTCAAAATTTGTATAAAAAAGGTTGAAGTGCCTCAGCAGAGAAAGCAATCCAATTGAGTAAACCAGTTAATAAAATACCTATTGGCAGGGACTTCAATCTTGTAGATAACTTCTTCATCGTCCCCACCTTCCCCCTCTTCCAAATGCTTTTCCTTTCTAATAATCGCTTTCTCCGTTGTCTGAAACAGTCAAAGAAACACATTCTTGACACCCAAGAAACATACCACTTCAAAATTATCAATAGTAACAACAAAACGAAAAAGGAAAAATAAAACAGAGCCCAAAGAGTGAGAAACGCTTACAACGTCGTCGAGCTCGATGCCGAACTTGAAGCAAAGGTCTTCGAACTCTTTCTGAGCTGTGACATTCAACACCAAAACACAAAACAAAACAAATGTGAACAAAGTTTCTTCCTTTGAAACCGAAAAAACGAAAATGAAAAAAAGAGTGAGAGATGGGGGATTGAAAGCTCACTGTAAGTTTGCCCGATCGCTGCGAAGAGACGATCCCTTCCCACGCTGATGGTAGGCATGGTTGGACAATGGGAAGAGAGAACTGTGCAAAGTAAACGACTAAGCAGAAAAAGAAAAGCAGGTCTTGGAAAAGCGCCAATCCAAGGTTGTCGGGTTTTGTAGTTTTCTTTCTGATTCTGTTTAGCGTAAACTGGACGAGGATTCCCTAATACCTATGGCCCCCTCTAAAAGCTCGTATTCGGCCTCACGTCGAGTGGGAGTTAGGCTGCGTTTGTTTAGCTGAACTTAGTTCTCTACCAATGAGTTGAAATGATAAAGTCAATTCAATGGAGCTTATTTTAATAATATTTAGATGTGAAAGATAAACTTAAATATGATTATGAAAGGCTGAAATAGGATAGGAATTTTACGTATGAAGAGTTGTTGAGTTAAAAAAATTATAAAATTTATGTGTAAAAAAATTTTGAGTTAAAATAAATTTAGTGATTTAAGAATTAAGTATTTAGATATTAAAAGAGAACTAAATCTAAACCGAACTCAATTAAATTAAATATAATCAAGCCCTAAATAATCTTTCATCTGTCTTTGTAATAGTCTATAATTACAATTTATTTTAATTGTTAATCTAATTATTCTCTTTCATTATTCGATACTGATATTTTATATATTTTAACATTAAATATTAAAATAAACGGTTATAAAATGATGAAATGAATACGTCGTTTAACAATAGTTTATAGAATCTATTATAAATTAATAAAAACAATATTTACTCCTTGATAATGGTTTTGGTTGGAAACACGAAGAACACACCACCTGTCGATGAATAAATTCCTTCGTTATCAAAACCCAAAAGATGGAAAATGTCCGTACGTTATGTTCTTACTTTATTTTATTATATTTTTTGAAGAATATGTTCTTACTTTAAACCAAGGAGAGAATAATTTGGGATAGAAATGACCGAAAGTCTTCCCAAAAGCAATACAAATGACTGGAATTCTCCCAAATGTGTCGGTACGGTTAGAATATTGCTATACTTAAACTAATGGTGATATGATTTATTTTCTGCAATATTTAGTTTATTGTATAAATTAATTAGTATTGAGAAAGAATGGAAAAAGTTAGATAAGATATAAAATTCTCTCTCATCTAATTTCATCATTATAATTTTTTTAAATTTTCACACAAAATATAATAATTATAAATATATTTTCAACTTTTTCAAATGTTTGCTAGGCGTGTTCACAAAGTTGCGAAACACGTCCCCAATAATTATGAATATATTTTATTATAAGTATATTAGAGTAATGCTACATATAATCATAAAGTATACAAGCACCGTGTAGTCGCTTTGAAAAAGAGTGGGGTCCACTATTAAAAAAAATAATTTCTTTTTGTGTGGATCTCATATTTATTTATTTTTTTTAAAGTGATTGCACAGCACTTGCACATTTACGACTGCAAGTATCATTTCTCTATTCTCTAATCTGTAGATTAGCATGTTATTCCAATAGAAGTTAAAACTGAAAAATACAAACTTTTTGTTTCATTTTTTTACTTATATATTTTGGAAAATATTCAACTTTTAAATATCGTAGTACTTATTTCTTAACCAAAATGATTGAGACACGGGCAACCGAACATATGAGAAAAAAATGGAGGGTGAACTAGGGATGCTAAGCATGGGGAACAATGGTTAGTGTTCACTCATCGTTCATATGAGTAGTGAGTGAAGAATAAATCATTGTTCATCCTTTATTTTTTATTTATTTATTTTGCATTGGTGGTCCGTCTTTTAAGTCACCTTTCGTTTCTTAATCATTGTGTTCGAATTTCCTAGCATTTCTTTGCTTAAATAAGTTAGGGACTAGTTTTCTCTCTCTCTTTTTTTATTAGACAAGTCTAGAGAATGAGATAAACTAATTAAGGAGGGGTCAAGTGTTTAAAAATGACGATGAAATAGAAGGAGGTGATATTAGTTTAATTTATCTCTCCGAACTTTTAGAACAAGGAGGGATCTCCAAATCCTCCATAGGCATGATGATTCAATATTGTAGAAAGAAAAATTAGGAGTGGGCAGTGGGCCCCGCGCCCCTCTACCTTGTGCCCGTTTGCCCTGCCCCCCACCCATGTGGTGGTGGGGGCCCCTGCCCAGCATTTGGCCCCCTAGCGGGGGGGTTGGGGGCGGGCAAGTCCCAACCTCGCCTACATTTTCCTCGCTTCGTACTTATATATTTTATTATATAAATATATATTTATATTATATATATTTATAAATATATTATTTGTACTATATATAAATATAGTAATATATATTAAGCAGAACTTTTACTTAGTATTTTGTGTAAATTGTAATATAGTAGAGTGACCATTTTATAGATTGACAATGCAATACAAAAGTCTCATATTGCTGAAGTGTGAGACTTTTATTGTGAATGCAATCTATAAAAGGAACACCCTACTATACTACAATTTACACAAAATACACACTAGCCAATTTAAAAATTACATGATTGTTAAATTATAATCATATTTATAATTTGGGTTCAAAAATGTATTTTTGATTATTTTTGTACATAGAAATAATTTTTGGACTAGTGGATTGTAATCCATTATTGAAGTAGGTGGGAAGCGAGGCAGACTCCCCCCGGCATGCATGGCGGGATACCCCATACCGCATGGTGCGGATAGCACCCCTAAGAAAAATTATGCATCAGAAAAACTAAACAGTAGATTTTCTTAGTAATCTATGGCTAAACACTATGTACATGAGTAGTAAGGATATCATTGACATGTACAGGTGAAGCAAGTTTCTCTCTGTAACAAGGCATTTGTCACATTAAATGAGCATTTTCTAGTTCTGGCATAGAGCAATATGACCGGAGTCTTGGCATATTGCGACTTGCATGAGAAAAAATATTTTTAATTGTGGCACCCCTAACCCCCCATTTACGAGAACACAGGGATCGAGACGTCTGGATGATGATAACCCGGTCACGTATCCCAACGAAAGTATCAAGTGTGTGTATATGCAACAGTGTACAAAAATAATGTAGCGGATTAGTCAACTAAGTACCAAAATTTAAATATAATGTAAATATCAGTAGAGGTTTAATTAGTAGTTATATAGTTATCCAAAAATAAAATACAATACAATAAAATAGCCAAGTAAGTGATCTCAGATCACTCGTCAGGCAGAGCCGTCTCCTCAGGCTCGCCCTCATCCTCCTCTGCATCAAAATCTGCGTTACCAAACATGGTACCGCAGGTAAGTATAACCCAAACAATCATCAGGAATAAAAATATATTTAATGCAACCAACATGCATGCATATGATGAAATACGCATTTTATCTTAAAATATCATTTTCAACACACGCCAAAATCTCGTTGGCCCAAAAATAATCCGTAAAACATTTTCCCAGAAAATAGTTTACACAAAATCCAACACATGTTATTTTTCCAGAAAATAGTCAATTTTTAACGTATGTACCATGATCTCCCCTATGGGTCATCCGCACACCCTGGCTTTGTAGCGATGCTCAGTTCCGCACATGGCGCGTACGTGGCCAAACATCCTCTACGCAACGAGCGATGCCCAGTTCCGCACCCAGCGCGTATGTGGCCAAGCGTCCTCTAGTCCCCATCAACAAAGGACCACGGAGTCGGCACGAGACCATCTCGTTCGATCCCATTGTCGCCCAACGACAATCCAGGAGACGTCACTCAGTATATTACGCTCCCGAGTGACCAGAGAAGCTCCACCGAGATAATACCTCATCTCGGCTTGGGGTCGTGATACACACGCACCCAATAAATCATTACACATGAAAATCCAGTTTTCAATAAGCACATGAACATGAATGCAAAACACGAAAAACCCCGTTTTCCTTACAAACATGATCATGCATGAAATCATGAGATGTACATGTACCAACACAAATCAACAACCAACAATTACCAACCCAAACAAATCCAACCAAACAACTCTATTCACCAATCCATCCGACCCCCGTACTCCACGGACTCAGTCTGGCAAAATCAATCAACAATTCAAATACAGTGTAATGTGTTAGTGTAAAAATACATTAAATTCACAAAAATTCTTTGGAAAATACTTACAGCGCTATATAACAATTTTCGAAGGATCACGGAGGTGCAAGAAGTGGAAATGTAGCTGCATAACAGTGCAAAATGCACTGTGGCTGTGGGTCTCAGATACCCACTTTTCAACGGGTGCAAACGAAAACCCGAGATTGATAGAGTAGGGCCTAGGGATGTCGGTGAAACTAGTGGTGGTGATAGTTGGCCGTGGGTGGCGGCGCAAATAGTGGTTGAAGACCAAAAACACCCAAATCGAAAATGAGGTTGAATGTGTTTTACCGGTGACGGATCGGAGGTGGGGTTGGGTCCAATGGGTTGCTTGGAGGTTGAGGATGATGTGGTGAAAAAATGGCGACCAATGGTGATGTGACGGCGGCGCGCGAGCACAAGAGGTGTCGTGGCTTCAATGGGCTCGTGGTGGCTAACGGCAGCGCGGCTGGGGTTGGAAACGGAAGGGTGGCGTCGCCGGTGGCTGGGGAAGCTGGGGAGCTGGGCGGTGTCAGTCACCGCCGGCTTACGGCGGCGCTGGGGGAGAAGGAGGATCGGACGGAGAGAGAGGGAGGGGGGCTGGAAGTGCGCGGGAAGGGAGCTAGGAAAAGAAGAAAAAGAAAGAAAAGAAAAGAAGAAAAGAAAAAGGAAGGAAAAAGAAAAAAGGAAAGAGAAAATATAGGGAAAGCAATGAGGTTCAATCCTCATATCTTGGGTCACAAAAATGATCCAACGGAAACGATTTTAAAACAACAAGTGAAATAAAATAATTCAAACGCAGTGATTAAAATGAAAATAAATAATTAAACCCGATAATAAGTTAATTTAATTCGAGGAGAAATTTAAACACATAACAATAATTAATTTAAAGAAAACACTTCAAAAATAATTTTCGTAAACTAAAAATCATACAAATAACCCAATTAAAAATCTAATAATTATAAAACAAGAGAATAAATTCTGAATCAATAAAAATAATTCATTTATTAAAAATACACTAAAATACGGGATGTTATATTAACTACATGTCTTTTTTATTTTTTTCAAAAAAACAAAAAAGAGAATGACACTTCAATTTTTCTGATAAACCATCACTTGTGATGAAAGAATACCTTATATGTTTGTAACTATATGTCAAATATCAGGTTTATGTGGTTTGACAATGTGGAAGTCTAGCTAGGATGATAATTGTCCTAAACCTTCTCTTTAAACATTCTAATTTTCTCTCGTTTTCAAGAAAACATGTATACAAACATAGATGTTTCACAGATGAGATGAATTGAGATAAAAGTTAAAAGTTAAATAAAATATTGTTAGAATATATTTTTTAATATTATTTTTGTTTTGAGATATGAAAATGTTAAATTGTTTATTTTATTTTTTGTGAAAATTTAAAAAAATTGTAATGATTAGATGAAATAAAAATGATTATAAAAATAAACGAGGCATTAATCTCATTCTTAATAAAAACAATGTGTGGGCTTGGTCTTGTTTTCTTTACAAATAAAAAATCAATCTTAAAAAGTAGTAAGTGCATTACTGAATAAATTAGTTTAATGTGTTTGATAAAATTACTTAGTTCGTTACTCGTGATTAGTTTATTGACTTTATTTCACAAAAATAAAATAAGTTCTCTCTCTTTATTCTTTAAAAAAAAAAAAAAAAAAAAACTACAGTAGAATTTTAAGTACGTTTATAGACACATGGTAACAGTGAAAACATATACACCATGCGTTACTCAGCTCAGTATTACTGAAATGTTGAAAAAAAAGTACTACTCAACTTTGTCTTTATTCTATTGACAATGTTTTCAATGCTTTTGGGCATAAAAGCCAACAAATTAGAAATTACACACGTTCTTTATGTTAAAATCAAATTAAGACATTTTACCGAACATCTTGTGTGCACTAATTGCCTTGAAAAACTGTAAACCAATCTTAATAAACCCAAACTTCCGTCCCCGATCAACATCTCAAGATTTTCATTTTAGCCACTACAATTTACAATGCATTAACAATTTCTTAAATGAGATGTAACTAAACTTCCACAACCAATAATCCAAAAAAATATTTAGAAAATAGATTAAATTTACCCCTTTTATATCCCAGTTTGAGAAATGAGACGGGAGTCTTCAAACTCATCATCCATGTCCGTTCCGGCATTTGTTCCGATAGAGAGATCAAATATTACTACTGTCTGGTTTTGATTGAGAGAGGAAGAAAATGTCGTCAGTTCTCAGTCGTCAGTTCCCTCAGACTGAGAACAGAAAGATCCGAATAGGAATCTCTATGTGTTTTGATGATTGGGCCTTAAAACAAATGCAAGAAAAACTCGGTAAGGGGAGCGAAGAATGGAGTGGTTTGTTATGATCATGGTTAGTACTGTAATTAAAAAGAAAAATTATAGACATAAGTCTCACACTTCTACACATCACTTAAAAATATGTGATTTTATCTTTTTACCTTCATATTTCATAAATATGAGGATTAAAAAATAAAATTACATATTTTTTAAATGGTGTACAGAGTGGAGTTTCTGTATAGCATGACTGAATTAAAAAATAAGTTTGTAAAGTAAATTTTGCAATTTTATCATTATATGGTATCAAGAGTTTAAGAATTCTAAGAAAACTATATCCATTTTATTTTTATTTTTAAAACAAGAGTCTCATCATAACCTTGAAAAAAACATCATTGAAATGCAAGCCATCAAACATCAATAGATTTTTACTTGTTATATAGGGGCTTTGTGCATTCTAATCTATATAGATATGTTGTGATTATTTTAATAAATGTTCACAAGATTTCACAGTATTATTAATGTAACGTTTCGTACCTGGAGGTCTGGAGAGCTAACTCTTGTAACCTTACATCATCTTTCATAATATATTTATACAATCTCATATTCCATCAAAATACGAAATCTATTTATTCAACCAAAAATATATGGCGCTCCATCAAGACACTGATTAACTATCTCAAAGGAATAAATTAGAATTCCGCACAGTCTCAAAATTTTCACGACTTACAATACCAAAAGTAACATAAAATCATAAATCATCTAAAGAGACTCCCAAAAATAAATAATTGTATCCTTAGATACTTATTTTTCTACGAACTTCACAACTTCTCTAGCACAACCTATTCATACTAGCCAGCGGAACCATCATAATCATCTGAAAAATACTGTGGAGATAAGGGGTAAGTTATCAACAACTCAGCAAATAGAGAACATATACTAGTATGTAAACATGAGCATTTTCAGAATTCAGAATGCAGAACAAAATATTACTTTCAAAATGCATAATCAAAAACATTTGCTTTCATAATTGCATAATCATAAACATTTTTTTTCAGAATGCAAAATCAAAACATGTCACCAAAACTTTCAGAGCGAACCTTTCAGAAAACTTTCTTATTCAAAATCTTTTAGCATATCCAAATCTGAGACCTCATCTTCATTATATCGGGGCATAATATCGGGATAGGTACCATGTTTAACCCCTATGCTAGGGTTATAAACCATTATTGTAACCTGTGGAAGGGCCTTATCCACTATTATAACCAGTGTTTAGGCCGTATCCACTATTATAACTCGTGGTTGGGCCTTATATACTATTATTATCCATGCTTGGGCCGTATCCACTATTATTACCCGTGATTGGGCTTTATTTACTATTATAACCCGTGGTTGAGCCGTATCTACTATTATTACTCGTGGTTGGGCCGTATACACTATTGTAACCCGTGGTTGGACCGTATCTACTATTATAACCTGTGGTTGGGCCGTAAAGAAAACCGAGCAGAACATCATAATCAGACTTAATCAGAATACAGAATCAAAATATTATGCCAAGGTTTTCAGATGCCATAACATATCCAAATAGAGTACTGAACAAATTCAAATATTTTTACATGTAAAAAAATAGTTTCAGAACATTTTCAAATCAGATGTAAAAATTTTCATAAATTTCGTATTCGCTCTTTTTGCATATTTTAGAAACAGAATGTACAAAATTAGCTTATGTCTACACTAGTCAAGACAGAAAATATTTTCTCATATACAACTTTCATGCATATTTGGAACACATATCTGAGGTTGTTTTCAGATTTCTTTTCAAAACGAACATGCTTATTTTCAAATCAACTTCGTTTCATTTTCTTTTTATACAAAGTCTAGGATAGGAACCCCACTTACCTGGGCATCTTAACTTTTCAGAAATTCTCCACAATAGTACTGAACAATTGTCAATCGTCACCTACAAAAATTCATGTAACTTAAATAAATATCCAATGAACAGATAATCTCGTATTACACATGAAGTATCTATTTTAATTCCTCAAAAACCTAAAATTTCTCTTAATTCTAAAATACCATTACTTCCTAAATTCCTTAATATCCATATAACTATTAAACTCAAAATATTTCTAAAATTGCATAATAATATTAGTAATAAATACAGTTATGCCATAAAATACATTTCTGGTTTAAAGACTCAATAAAACAAAACGGAGAGCAAATATTTCATTTAATAAAAATAGACTAATTAATTTCTCTTTAAAGAGTTCAAAATAAAAATCTTGCTCTACTATGTACTTCAAAAAAATATATTAATGCTAATAATATATTTTAAATATTTATTATTCTTTATTACAAACAAAACTCATACAAAGTGAGTTTATTATAAACAAAACTCATACAAAATGAGTTTAATATATAAAACCAAAATATGATCAACTTATAATTATTTTGTTAAAAACATCAGTATTTCGACTTAATACTATAAGTCCATACGTCTACGTCCAAATAAGAATATAACCTGTACATAATATAAAATTCATGATTTCAAACCTTATATACAAAATCAACTCATTAAAATATAAATCCATTAAACTAAACATCCAAAAATAATATATTTGGAAACATCATATTAGGGGGCAAAATGGTAATAGTACATCTCATCTATTAGGTTCACTGAGACACTAAAAATATTTCATTTTTAAGGAAACTACCACAAGGACCAAGACGTGAGCGCCGGCAACAGCACTTACTCAAGGAAAACCGAGGCAGTGGCATAGTGGGAGCGCGACGGATGCTGGGCTAAATCAACTGTGGTGGTGCGGCTGAAGGGTAGGGAACGGCTTGCGGCAGAGATGCTTTCGAGCTGAGTGGCTGAGCACGAGAGAGACAGAGAGAGTGATGAGTGAGAGAGAGATAGAAGGAGGGAGGGAGAGCACAGAGGCAGAGCTCGACAGTGGGGGAATTCAGTGTGGGCTTACGTAGGGGTGGTCACGGCTAACCTAGGCATGCGATCGACATCTTCTGGTTGTTCTCGCTTGAGGTTGAGCAACTAGGCGGCGGCGCTGGGGTTCACTATGGAGGAAGGCTGGTGCTCTGCTTTTCGATCTTGCAAAACAGAGGAGGGCTTGCGGGGTTGGCACGCGGAGGAGCTAGGACTTCCGTTGTCGTCAAGTGAGGGGTGGTGAGAAGATTTGATCAAATCACCAGACTTCAAATGTGGTGAGTATGCTTCTATATATATTCAATATTTACATAATGTCTAATTACATAAAAGGAAATTTGAATCAATTTGTACAATGGAATTCCTAGAATTAAGGTAAAAGATATGATGCCTTGAATTAAGGCATAGTTTCCTTAACACTCCCCCGCAAGCTGAGCGTCGGATTGGAACAGACATGAAACTTTGTTCGAAAGAATTCAAAGAGAGGGCGATGAACACTTTTGGTGAAGAGATTAGCAACCTATAGGTGAGAAGGTGCATACTGCGTCCAAAGTTTTCTAGCAACGACAAGTTCCCGAAGGAAATGGTAATCCAGTTCAACATGCTTAGCTCGTTTGTGAGAGACAAGGTTAGAACTTAAGAAGAGAGCACTTTTGTTGTCACATAAAAGAAGTGGCTTCTGCGAAAGGGGAACCTTGAGGTCCTAAAGGAGGTGCATGAGCCAAAGAAGTTCAGCTGCGGTGGTCGCAAGAGCACGATATTCAGATTCACAGCTGGAACGGGAGACAATAGGTTGCTTCTTGGCACTCTAGGAGACCAAATTATCGCCAAGATAAATAGAGTAGCCAGAGGTAAAATGATGAGTGTCGGGACAACCAACCTAGTCAGCATCAGAGTAAGCAACTAAGCACCAGAAACAACAGAAGAGCGAAAGATAAGACCAAAGTGAAGAGTGCCCTTGACATAGCGAAGAATACGTTTGACAGTAAGAAAGTGATCTGTAGTAGAAGCATGCAAAAACTAACTGGTAGAATTGAGAGCATGAGAAATGTCGGGCCGTGTGATGGTCAAGTATTGTAGTGCACCAACAAGAGATCTGTAGAGAGTGGGGTCCAAGAAAGGGGAACCATTTCAAGTTAGGTGTTGGGAGACGACCATGGGAGTGTGAACTGACTTGTTATCAAGTAATTGGGCCCGAGTAAGGATATCCCGTGCATATTTTAGTTGACTGAGAAAGAGACCATTAGTAGTGGAGGTAGCTTCCAAACCAAGAAAATAACTGAGGGAACCCAAATCTTTGGTAGCAAACTCATAATTAAGCTTGCGAGTGAAGTTGTCAAGAAGAGAAGAATTGTTGCCAGTAATGATAATATCATCAACATAAATGAGCAGATAAATAATATCAGAATGCTGATGAAACACAAAAAGAGAAGTGTCAGCACGACTGCAAGAAAAACCAAGTGCAATGAGAAAGGAACTGAAGCGCTGAAACTATGCACGAGTAGCTTGTTTGAGGCCATAGAGAGCTTTCTTCAACTGATAGACATGGTTGGGGTAGCGAGGATCAACATACCCGGGAGGTTGCTCCATATAAACAGTTTCAGTGAGAGTACCATTGAGAAAGGAATTATTGACGTCTAGTTGGTGAAGAGGCCATCGATTAGTAACAGCAAGAGAAAGCACAACACGAACAGTAGTGGCCTTGATAACAGGACTAAAAGTGTCGGTGTAATCAAGGCCAGGTACCTGAGTGTAGCCTTTGGCAACAAGGCGGGCTTTGAGGCACTCAATGGATCCATCAGGTAGATATTTGGTCCGAAACACCTATTTGGAACCCACAATGTTGGTGTTAGTAGGCCGAGGGACCAATATCTAGGTGCGATTGTTTTGTAGGGCATGAACTTCATCATCCATGGCAGCAAGCCAGGCAGGATTCTTAGCAGCAGATTTGAATCCTTTGGGCTCAGTAGATGCAAGAAGAGCATAGAGAAGGCTAGAGGAGCCCAAAACACTGAGATTCGTTGGATGGCGAGTCCCTAAAATACCAACCTTTTCTTGTGTGAGCATCGGGTGAGAACCCAACGGAAATGCTGGAACAGGAGTGTGAGTAGGAGCAGGAGAATCAATGGTAGTCTTAACAGAAGACGGGCTAGGATCCTAGATCGATGAAAAGGGACCAGCAAGAGAATGAGGAACTTGCAAAGACTCATCCACTGGGTCAGTACAAATAGCACACGAGTTAGATCTGGATGGAGTAATGTGTGAGGATGGTGCATAGTGGAGGAGGGAGGGGGGTCGGTATGGAGAGGACTGAGTTCAAGAAAATTGAAAAAATTAAGGGATGATATGAGCTGAGCATGAGAGCTGGAATGAGAGGAAAAATAGGTTTCATCAAATTGAGTATTTCGGGTGATATATAGCCTAGATGTAGTGGTGTCAAGACAGTGAAACCCTTTATGAGAAGGACTGTAACCCAAAAAAATGCAAGGGATGCTGCGAGCAGAAAATTTGTTAGGCATATAATCACGCAGACAAGGGTAAACACGACAACCAAAAGGATGAAAATTTTCATAGTTGGGTGAAGAACGATAGAGAAGCTCGAAGGGGGACTTACCTCCAAGAAACGGTGTGGGCAAGCGGTTGATAATGTAAGTTGTAGTACTGAAGGCATCAACCTAGAAGCGAGGGGAAAGATGAGAGTGAAAAAGGAGGGCTAGAATAGTCTTGGTTACATGACGATGTTTTCTTTCTGCGCGACCATTTTGGGCCGGTGTATATGGGCATGAGAGTTGATGGTGAATACTCAAGGTGCGAAGATCTGCTTTGAAGCGATTGCTGGTAAATTCTGATGCGGGTGGAATGTTGATTTTCAACAAAATTTTGAAATTGAATGAAAATATCATAAAAGTTAGATTTTAATTTCAAGGGATAGAGCAAAGTGAATCGAGAATGATCATCAATGAATATGACATAATAAAGAAAATCCAAATTTGATTTGTCAAGGGAAGGGTCCCAAATGTCACAATGAATAAGATCCAACACATTAGATGACCTGCGTTCATTCTGAAAATAAGGTAAGCGATGATTTTTTGCAAGTTGACATGTACTACACAATGCTGGAAAAGGCAATAATGATGTAATATGCAAAAGATGACATTTTTTATTCAAGAAAGAGATAATGATATGGTTTACATGTCCAAGGTGAGCATGCCATAAATCATAAGAAGCATGAAGAGCTTTATTCTTAAAAATAGAAATAAAAGCGGAGTTGCCGCACTACAGCACATATAGGCCACCATCTCGTTTACTGGTTGCCACCACCCTTCCCATTTGACGATTCTGGACAATAAAAGAACTATTAGTAAATGTGACAGAGAGAGGAAAATCAGATGTTAATTTACTAATTGAGAGGAGATTTTTGGTGAGACGGGGAACAATCAAAACATCTAATAAATGGAGATTGGGGATTGGAGAGATGATACCAGTATGGGTAATGGGTAGGGAAGCACCATTCCCTACAATTACACAATCCTTACCCGTGTAGTTACTTGATTGGTCCAAAGTGGAAGGGTCTGTGGTCATGTGGGCAGAAGCCTCAGTATCCAAATACAAGTCATTGGGCTCGGGCCCATTTAGTGCACAAGACGCATTGAAGGCCTCGGCAAGGTGAGCAACAAAGTCACCCCATGCATACCTCTGGTTGCATCGATCGGCATAGTGTCCTTCCTGCCAACAGATTTGACACCGTGGTGGACGGCATCCCTGTCCTGAGCGGTGGTGCTGGTTCGGGCGCTGGTTCGGGCACTGGTTCGGCTGCCCGTTGTCACGGTTGGAGGGAGAGTTGCCATGGCCATTTCGATGGCTCTGTTGCGGGCGAGAGGAGGAGGTCCTCTAATTGGACTTAGCGTGACCGTGGTTGGTGGCTGTGAAGGCAGCGGAGGGAGGAGCCGATTGTTCAAGAGATTGTTGAAAGAGTTCGAAACTATCTGCTTTGGAGATGAGATCGGTGAAACAAGGCAAGGGATTTTGGCAGTGGAAAAACTGGTGAAATCCGACCCAAGACCTTGGAGAAACCAATGCGATTTATCAGTGCCGTCAACGAGCCGTTCGATGGCGTGAAGTTGATCACAGAGAGATTTGAAGTTGTGGGCATACTCAGAGACCATGAATGTGACGTGTTTCATCAATTGGAGATCATCTTTGAGACGAATTTCTCGGGCTTTGGAGCGATGGCTGAAGGAGTTTTCGAGGGCAAGCCAAACCTCGTGTGAGGTGGAGAGACCCACAACCTTAGCCATAGCTTCTTCAATGAGGGAGGAGAGCAAGAGGCTTAGGAGAAGTTGGTCAGTTTGCTTCCACGCCAGGTGTTTGATATTGGGTGTCTCAGAGGTGGGGGGATGAAAATGTGGGGGAGGTTCAAGGGTGCCATCCACATGGCCTAATAATTCTTGGCTTTCAAGAAGAGGAAGTAGTTCGCTCTTCCACAGGAGGTAATTAGAGGAGGAAAGCTTGATGGTAATCATGTAAATCATGGTGTTGAAGGGAAGAAGGGTGGGGTTGGGTTCGGTAGCCATGGAGAGAAGAAAAAGGATCGGAGGATGCTAATCCGATAAGGCTCGTGATACCATGAGAAGATCTGATCAAATCACCACGCTTCAAACGTGGTGAGTATGCTTCTATATATATATTCAATATTTACATAACGTCTAATTACATAAAAGGAAACTAGAATCAATTTGTACAATGGAATTCCTAGAATTAAGGTAAAAGATATGAGGCCTTAAATTAAGACATAGTTTCCTTAACAATGGCGTCAGTTTTATGTGGAGATGGAGGCTGGGCAGTTTTCAGACGGTGGCTAAAGGGATGTTGTCGTGCATGGGTTGAGGCTGTGGGTTGAGGGGAGCTCGTGAGGGCGCAGTTTAAGGTGGACGGAGAGGAGATGCTATGGCTCACTGTGATGGTGGTGACGCACGAGGAGGGTTGTGATGCAATGTTGGACAAAGGTTGTCGTGGTTGTGTATTCACTCGGTCTACGGCGGTTTCCCTGTGGTGGTGGGGTTTGGCAGCGGTGAGAGGCTTATTGGTAGGAGATTGGCTTGCCGAGACTTAAAGGGGAGGTCTACGTGTGCTTAAAGATTAGTGGTGTTGGAAGGACCTTAGAGAAAAAGAAACTGAGAGGAGAACGTGCATGCGCAAGAAAAGAAATGGAGGAAAGGTACTGTGTGGTGCACATTGATAAAGGGGCCAGCATATGGAAGAAATCATGAAGTGCAGGTGGGAGAGTACGTCTGCAAATGGAGCGTCCTGCGAGGTGGCCACCAGTGGAAAGGGAAAGGGAGGAATGTATGAGCACGTGGGAAATCATGTGAGCATGTGAGGGTCTCAGTGCGATGGAGAACTCAGTGAGGATGGTTGCAGGACCTGGGTGTTACAATTAAGATAAGAACAAGGATCCTCCCAATGTGATTCAACAAGATATAATTTTTCCATTATTAACATTGTTCCAACTTAATTCGAAAACCCTAAATGGTAAATAATACATCTTATATAGGACGTTCAACTTCTTTTAGTGTAAAAGGATAATATGGTAAATAGTATGCAACATCTTTTGATGGAGAATACTCAAACCAAAATGAAAATCGTGTTAACTAAGAAGTTTGAAAGTCACGAGGATTCTTTTATTAATCAGAAAATGGATATTTCAAGAGACATAATTGATATGATCCCAATTTCAAATAAGTTCGTCATATTTCATCATGTTGATTGACTTGATAATCCCACGTTAGAAGACATAATCCTGGAGACAAATAGAATATTCGCCTTTCATTATGCCTTGTACATGATGATGACGCTGATTCTGCCTTCTCCGATCTCCATCCTTCTGCAAATTTAATTAATATTCATATCCCAGTTTCTTTTCATTGTTCACAATCCTCGGTTGGAGCCAAACCAAAAAAAAAAAAAAAAAAAAAAAAAAAAAAAAAAAAAACTGAAGTGATTTGAATTTGAATCTCTCTGGTACTGTGTACCCATCTATTTTAGTTCGTTATAGGCTCTATTTGGATTCAGAAAGTATTTCATCTTATCTCATCTCATCATTATAGTTTTATCAAATTTTCATATAAAATATAAGAAACAATTCAATTTTTTCAAATTTCAATTCAATTTTTCAAATCCCAAAACAATAATAATATTAAAAACTAATATTCTAAAAATATTTTTTCAACTTTCATCTAAAACCATCTGATCATCTCATGTCTGAATTCAAACCAGCCCATAATCAATTTTTTTCTTGATTATGTTTGTATTAAAATCGAAAAGTAAAGAAGCAATGGCCTACATCGATCACATTCACGCAAACTCTTCCTTTTTTATTTTTATTTTTTTTATTTTATATATATATATGGAAACGGACTTCATTTCATTTAATGAACTAAAATTACAACTATGACTTATCAATACAAGAAAAATCTAGACTATAAGCCAAACTACGCATCTGCTCTGGGACATCCCTATACACATTGTGACGGACATTATCTTAACTTTTCAATAACTCTCTTCTAAGAGAGAAAGCACTCTGTAAAACAGAATTGAATAGCCCCATCCATCCTCCCAAAGGAGGAGGAGTACGGGACACTGCTACCATGGACACCAAGTCCAATAGCCTATATCTTATTTATTAATAACCATACAACAAAAACTACAATACAAAACACAATAAAACAACAGAACCACAAGCACCGGCTTGAACCCAGATGGCACACCCACTACAAGCATTGGATTCACAAGCCTAGACGGCATAAGCACCCAGCTCACGCACGAACAACAACCTCCACTGCGTAGGCTGGTCATATGACCACCGGCCATAACATCGCCCGCCACTCTCAACCAGCTCTTACCCCAGATTGCATCTGATCTAGCAGCTCAACACCTCACTCTGGTAAAAAATGACGGAAAGGAACAAAACACTAAAAAATAGAGGGACAGAACATAAAACGGCGTCAGTGGAGCATACAAGACACGTGCCACTTTGGGAGGAAAACCGACGGTTGATCTTTGAAGTCATGGAGTCAGAGGTCCCAAAAAAGCCAAGTGTTGCGTCGGAAGGCCCCTCGGTGGTGCGTGATGGCCACGCTTCGATGAGTTCTGAAACTTCCCCTGCTCGTGCGGGCTACGCTCCACTCTGGTCGGCGTCGTTTCTGGTGGAATTGAAGATCGGCAGCTTGGCAGCTTCCAGGTTGGGCGCATGGTAGCTAAAGGCCATCGGAAAGTCCCGAACGACGATTCTCCCTTATTTGGCCTAAGAAACACAAAAATCAAAAATCAAAACACTACATAGAGGGAAAAAAAAAGAAGGGAAACTTCTTTGATTGGCCCTACATTATGAAACAAAAGAAATCCCAATCTTTTCATATGATTAAAGATAATTAAAGTGAAAAATCAAGCATCTAAAAACAATTAAAAACTACTCCACAAATTACGCATCTCACGCTAGAATTTTCACAAGTGCATGCGTGCTTCAAAGTAACTTCGTTTCAGGCAAAGATAAAGTAAGCAAAAATTAATTCTTTAATCTTAAAAAAATTTGTACCAAACTTGTAGTACTCTACACAAAAGCTTTTTCACATACACACACATATATTTTAAACCTTTGTTATATAAAAGGTAAAATAATTGGTTCAATTCATATAATGTCTCCGATCAAATTTCCCTTTCATCATTCTATCATAACTAATTAGGATAAAATCTTAAGAGATGATCTTAATCGTTCATAGAGTCTAGCTAGACTCTATAGTACTGCTGTGAGACAGATATAAATATATCATCTTTAGCTCTAGCAAGAATTTCATGCGGATCGAGTTGAAAGGCTAGCTTCCATGAAATTACATGCAAGCACTTGATACCTATCTTGTTAGATGGATAAAGACAACACAATCAATGGATAATTTATTCAGAAAAGTGTAATAGCTGTAAATAAATCATTGAGCAAGAATTTCTTTTAGATATCATGTTTACCAATATACTAATTTAATTATATTAAACTCGTATGGTTGCTTTAGGGAAGGAGAAATATTTTAACTATAAAAAAATTTCATATTTAAAAATAAATTTATTAATTGATACGATTTGATATGATACGTTAAATTATAAAATTATTTTTCTTGTAAAGTAAATATATTAATGTATCACATGACATCATATCAGTTTATAAATTTATTTTTGTAAAATTTGTTTGTAGCCGAAATACTTATCTCGTGCATGATTTGATCAACAAAGTAGTACTTAATAATTTCCAATAATAGAAACACTCCTAAATTCGTCAAACCAGATCTCTCGATCTTTTTCTTGTGTTGTTGAGTGCATTCAAGCTTGCTATGGCCGGAACGTCGACGCCCTGTATGAAGGAAAGGTTCGAAACGGTAATGGCGGCCGGAGAAAATGCGGAAAATCAACGCCAAACGGCGCCAACTCCAAAGCTGCAGCCGGTTATCTTCTTGCTCCGTGATAACAAGAATTTTGCAAAGTATTACGAGCCCAGGGTGGTATCTTTGGGTCCCATCCATCATGGCAAGGAAAGGTACCGGTTGGGAGAGAAATACAAGCTCAGATTGACCAAAGATTTTGTTACAGAAAGTTGCAAGAACGTAACCATAGACGATTTATACAAGAAAATAGAGCAGGAAATCAAGGAACTCAGGGAATGCTTCGAGGAAGAGGTGACGAAGCGCTACGATAATGGCGACCTCGCCTGGATACTGTTCGTGGACGGCTGCGCAGTACTGCAATACATATACTACGCTGTTAACGAAAAGTTCAAAGAGAAGAATATAAAAGACGACAGCGTAGCCTTCTGCCAGCAGGATTTGTTCCTGCTGGAGAACCAACTTCCGTATCGTCTCCTGGAGTCGTTGATGAGACTGAGCAAGATGGGAGACGAGTTGAGGAGTTCGATTAAGAATTTCATTAAAAGGAATCACAACATGATACTAGAGGGTGCTCAGCAATTATCAAGAAATGGAGAAAGATCAGAGGATTCAGAGCCGGCGCCGACCCATCTTCTGGATCTTCTGAGGACAAGCCTCTTGGGCCCGCCAGGGCGTCAGACACAAACTAAGAACGAACAGGAAAATAGAACGAAGGACCCAGAATGGCAATCCTACCGCAATTTGCAGGAGCTTAAAGCAGCAGGAATCATCGTGAAAAGGAGTTGTATTAAAACTGGTAATTACTTGAGAAGTATATCTTTCGCTAGAAAATGGATTAATTTGTTGCCAGGAAAGTACTTCAATTTGTACCCAGGACACATTTCGCTCCCACCCATGATTGTAGATGACTCGACAGTACCAAAGTTCTTGAACATGATAGCCTACGAAATGTGTCTGGACTTCTACGACGGCTTCGGGGTCACCTCCTACATATCCTTCCTCGACTCGCTCATCGATGAAGCCAGCGACGTCAAGGACCTGAGAAAAGCGCGAGTGCTGTACAACTTCCTGGGCAGCGACGAGGAAGTTGCTAAGCTATTCAATGAGATAGGGACAGACTTGGTGCCAGACCTCAAGGCATACAAGGATGTCAAGTACCAGATTCAGGAATGCTACGACAACACTTGGATGAGATTCACGGCTGAGTTCTTTCACTATCATTTCCGCACCTCCTGGACGGGCTTCGCTTCTTTGGCTGCTTTGTTTGCGCTTTTTCTGGGTGCCACTCAGACTTGGTTTGCAGTATTCTCCCCTGACCATTGCGATGATTTTTGCAAGAAATTTACACAAAACTTATGAGTGGAAATTAAGGTAATGACAAGAATGAATCTGTATGATGTTTCCTTTGCCGTCTCCATGTATCCATCATCATCATCCTGTTAGCTATATAATGGGCATGCATGCATGGCCTCTTTGCCTCAGGGCTTAGGCCGTAGTTTCCAATTACAGAAAGAACGCTTCAGAGCTTCACTATTGTCATTATTTCTAATAAGGTCATTCTTTCCAGACCACATCATTGTTTTAGTCTTTTTTTTTTTTTTTTCCTTCGGTTTTGGTGTTCGATCTTATGCGCGTACCATAAGTCGGGGCTGGTTGTATGGGATAATATTCTTACAACAATAATGAATTTTATTTGTTGAATTATTGTCGCAAATAGCATGTGGCAAAGGCTAATACCAAGAAAATATTTTCTCGCTGCAAATGGTTACCTTTTGCAACAAAATTTAATCGTTGCAAATTGAATTTAACGTCATTGATACTATCTTAGCAATAATTTGAGAGGGCTTTGCAATTAGGTAATATTTTCCCAAAGATAGTATATATTATCCTTTGCAACCAAATTATGGTCGTTGCACATATGTTTATTACTAAGGATAGGTTCAAGGAATATAAGTATATGCAACAAAAATAAAACTATTTGCAATAAATATATATATGTTGCTACAAATAGTCTTACATATGGAAAAAAATTACATTATCACGTGTTCTGTTTATTTTATAGACATTTCTACAAAAATAACTTTAAGACTCACAAATATCATTTTATGCTATTAAATGAACAGTACTATAACATTTCAATATGACTTGTTCTATTCATAGTGCAAATATAATCCAACTATTTCCACAAAAACACTACAACAAATAAGGTCTTTTAGAACGAAAAGTTTCATTCCAAAAGACTGGCATTGCATCCCAAAGTATATTTTGAGTTGAAAAAGAACTGTCCCAAGTTCATCCCTATAAAACTGTCCCAAAAGGTATTTTGGGACAAAAATCACAAATTCGTCCCAAAAAATATCTTTTGGGACAAAATTAAGCTGGACCATTCGATCGCGTTCGAACGGATTTTTTTTTTCTAGGACGATTTAAATTCGTCTCAAAAATCCGTTCGAACGTCGTAAATGAAGTTCGAATAATGAGGAACTGTTCAAATGGATATTTCATAGTCGGTCGATCGATACCACTTTGTTTGACCAAATACACATGAAGAAACGCTCGAACAAAAAAATTGATGATCGAATGCAAATAGTGAATTGCCTGTTCAAACAGCGCGCAATTTTTACCGTTCGAACTCTAACTTGTGATGTTTGAACGGTTGTATCCGATTAATATATGTTCAAATGTTTGATGAGAGTTCAAACGATTATTATTTTCTTGGACAATACTTAAAAACCAAATAGATATTTGTATTTCAAAAATACATTATAAATTGTTCAACATAAATAAAACTAGTCTAATAAGTTAGAACTAAATAAATAAAATACTAATAATACTAATAAAATTATTAGTACATGATATATACTTGTTCAATATGCAAAAACACTTCTAATGAAATTCAATTGTTTGGAGGCCTGAATTGTTGCATAAGCATCTGCATTTGAAGCTGCATATGTCTCTGTTGTTATTGCATTTGGAGTTGCATCTCTCTTTGTTGATCTTCTTGTTGTTTTATGTGCATCTCCATGTCTACTTGTTTCGTCAATTGAGTCTCTAACTCCAATGGTTTGCCATCAATTTTTCGATCATAGAATTTGTATTCTCTAACGCAATGGCAGTAGTGCTTGACGTTGATGAAGAGCCTGAAGGATTTACACAGCGACCCAAACCCCTCAAGTAACCCATATGTTGACCCAGAACTTGTGTAAAAATTTCAACATCACTTGTTGGTGATTATGATCTGATGCAGCTTCAGCACGGAGGGCAACCATTTTATCTTACACAGAACATTTAAAATTAATATTGACACAATAATTTAAATATGGCTAATTAAAAGAAATTATAGTACTTACATAATTCTCACAAGCATCGGGATGAGTCCACACTCCATTACTGTGGCGCCCCCGACCCCCGTATCGGGATCGAGACGCCAGGATGGTGACAACACGGTCACGCATCCCAACGAAGTGCCAGTGTGTGTACATGCAACGGTGTACAAAAAAAATAACACAACGGATAGTCAACTAAGTACCAGAATTCATTTACAATTAAAACATTAGTAAAATTTAAATAGTAGTTATACAGTCATCCATAATTAAAACACAATACAATAAAACCAAATAACCAACAAGTGATCCCAGATCACTCCTCGGGCGGAGCCGTCTCCTCAGGCTCGCCCTCATCTTCCTCATCTGCATCAAAATCTGCGTTACCACAAAATGGTACTGCAAGTAAGTATAACCCAAAATAACAACGTAATAAAAATGCATTAAATGCAACTAACATGCATGCACATGAAGAAATATGCATTTTCCTCAAAACATCATTTTCCCCGAAAATGATTATTTTCAACACACGCCAAAATCTCATTTGGCCCAAAATATCCGTAAAACATTTTCCCAGAAAATGATTTACACAGAAATCCAACGCACACTATTTTTCCAGAAAATAGTTCATTAATACCATATGCACCATGGTCTCCCCTAGGGACCATCCGCACGTCCTGGCTTCGTAGCGGTGCTCAGTTCCGCGCTCGGCGCTTACATGACCAAGCATCCACACTACGCAACGAGCGATGCCCAGTTCCGCGCCCAATGCATACGTGGCCAAACATCTTCTAGTCCCCGCCAGCAAAAGGACCACGAAGTCGGCACGAGACCATCTTGTCCGATCCTATTGTCGCCCGGCGACAATCCAGGGGACGTTACTCAGTATATTCCACTCCCGAGTAACTAGAGGAGCTCCACCGAGATAATGCCCCATCTCGGCTTGGGGTCATGATACACACGCACCCAAAAATATTCTCACACACGAAAACCCAGTTTTCATAAATACATGAACATGAATGCAATACACGAAAACCCAGTTTCCTTTACAAACATGATCATGCATGAAATAATGAGATGTACATATACCAACACTAATCCACAACCATTAATAACCAATCCAATCAAATCCAACAAAACAACTCTAATCACAAATCCATCCGACCCCCGAACTCCTCGGACTCAGTCCGGCATGTTCAACCAAATACAGTGAAATGAGTTAGTGTAAAAATACATTTAAATCACGAAAGTTCTTTGGAGAAATACTTACAGTACTATATAGCAACTTCCAAAGGATCACGAAGCTGCAAGAGGCGGCAACACAACAACAGAACAGTGTCAAATACACTGTGGCTGTGGGTCTCAAAGACCCACTTTTCAACGGTGACAAACGAAAACCCAAAATTGATAGGGTAGGGCCTAGGGAGGTCGGTGAAACTAGTGGTAGTGGTGGTTGGCCGTGGGTGGTGGCACAAGGGGTGGTTTAAGGCAAAAAATACCCAAAACGGAAATGTGGATGATGGAGCTTCACCGGTGGCAGATCAGAGGTGGGGTTGGGTCCAATGGGTTGCTTGGAGGTCTAGGATGAAGTGGTGAGAAGATGGTGGTCGGAGGTGGCGCGACGGCGGCGCTAGAGCGAAGGTGACGCCGCGGCTTTGAAGGGCTACTGGTGGTTAACGGCAGCGCGAATGGAGGTGAGGTTGGTGGGGTGAGGTCGCCGGCGGCAGGGGAGGCGAACGGACTGGGCGGTGACGGCCACCGCCGGCTCACGGCGGCGTTGGGCAGTGATGAGCAACGGACAGAAAGAGAGAGAGAGAGAGAGAGAGAGAGAGAGATCGCACGGGAGGGAAGGGAAAGAAGAAGAAAAAGAAAAAGAAAAGAGAAGAAGAAAAAGAAATAGGAAGAAAAGAAAAGAAAAAAGAAAACATGTAGGGAAAGAAATGAGGTCCAATCCTCACATCTTGGATATAAAAAATGATCCAACGGAAACGATTTTAAAACAGCTAGTGAAATAAAATATTTCAAATGCAATGATTAACATGAAAATAAATAATTAAACCCAATAATAAGTTAATTTAATTCGAGAAAAAATTTAAACACATAACAATAATTAATTTAAAGAAAGCACTTCAAAAATAATATTCGTAAACTAAAAATCATAAAAATAACCTAATTAAAAATCCAAAATTTTAAAACAAGAGAATAATTTTTTGAATAAATAAAAATAATCATTCAGTAAAAATACACTAAAATACGGGGTGTTACAATTACTATTAGTATGTGGTGCAGCATATAATTTTGCCATATCATAATTGGTGTTTGACTCTTTCTACAAGAGACATTATTAAGATATAAATTCTATATTAAAAACAAACTACATAGAATAAAAATAAAATAAAAAAAAGTACATTACCAATTTCTAAGAGAGGTGATGGAAAGATTTTGAGCCTGGACGATGATGAATATTTAACTTTGATCTATTCATTTTGTTTATAGAACTTCACTCTTGCATAGAAGTTGTAAAAGTTAGTAAGTGAAAATTACAAATATGACACATAATGAATTCATTTAATTTACCTTATACAATGGATCTTCAAACATATCACAAAATTTTCCACATTCTTCAGGTCGGACATCCTGAAAATGATGCTGGTGTGCATCTTCCTTGTTCTCGTACTTCTTGTAATGCTCGTGACAACTCGCCTTATACTTGCAGAATGCATTACACATCAGCTCTTCGACAGTCCTACGCTCCTCTCTCCGACAAAAATTTAGTTCGAACTCATCTTTGAAAAAGTATATACACTAAGATATTATCATTCAGAATATTAAATAATATCGATAAAAATTTATTATTTAAATATTACGTACCAAACAACGCTTCTTTATAAGCTCTTTCACATCTTGTAGGACTTTATGCTATGAACTCATAGCAAAAGGTGCATAAGTCAAGTCCGTGTAAAAGCACCCACATGCGATGCAAGCCAAGCTGTTTGTTGTCGCTCACCTCCGGTATGTTCGTCAGGAATGTTAACCTTAATCTTACCTACTTTACGATATTTTTTCAACGTCACACCTCTAGTGGTGCCTCGTCTGTGATGAGATTGTACTGTTATTTCTATAAAATAATATTAGTTATTTACCATGTATCAATTATCATATATCTTCATTAAAAAATGAGTATTAGCTATTTACCTTGTTCCGTAGAATCAGTCTCTAATGGTGATTCAGACGGAGAGCTAGAAACAAGTGGAGATGAGATGTGAACTTCCTTCCTCTTTGGTGGGATAATTGCGAGCTACTGTATATTACCACGTTCGAACGATATCAACCCAGATTCCAAACACCAACCAGTTCAGACGAGACACAATCTTACAAAATATCATAAACTCATTCAGAAAACACTACAAACATACAACATATATACTTTGAATAACAACCCTTTAACAAAAATACAACATATATAATTCGAATAGCAATTCTCTAACAAACATATTTTGTGTTTAATCTAACAAACACCTACACAATATATATATATATAAACTACAAAATCAATAAAAAAATTGAAGATTTAAAAGTAAAATGATAAAGAAAGTCATACATTTAAGCAAAATATACTAAGCAATCCTCTTTATAAGATGATAGAATGAAGGTTGTATGAAGAAAATGTAAGATTTTGGAGAGAAAACGAAGAAGAGAGAAAAAGAGGAGATAAAAATGAGGGACTAACGGCGTGTGGAAATATTATAAGTTATGGCCAACCGTTTGAACATAAATAAAGTGTTGTCGAACGTGAAAAAATTTCAGCGCTCCAATTTTTGCGCCCACACAAATTTCTTCAAGGTTGTTCGATTGGCTAAAAATTACGTTGAAATAGTAATCCATGAGTCTTTAATTGGTGGGATATTTTCCCACCACTACAATAATCCATTCAAACTATAACAAATAACATTAGAACGGTAATCCAAAGTCATTAATTGGTGGGATATTTTCCCACCACTGCAATAATCCGTTCGAATTTTTTTTCATACGTTTAAACCCAAATAATGTGTTCGAATGGTTTACCTTAATGTTTAAATATATTTTTTTCATCATTAAATGAAAAGTACTATAAGATCATATGTATTAGTAATATATATTATCATATATTTAGAAATTTATATTAAATATCATAGATATAGTATAGTATATATTATACTATACTATAAGTATACTATAAAAATGAAAGATGATATCTATTAATAACGTATACTATCATATATATTAGTTAATATATACATATATATATAGTATCATATATATTATACTATTAAATTAGTATAAAGGAAAATATATTAATAATATATACTATATGATATATAGTAATCTATACTATATATCATATATATTGTATCAAATATACTAAGATCACATAGTAAAATATAGAAAAATTTATAAGATAATAGCATATTAGTAATCGATACTCTATATATATATACTAATATACTCTATATATATATATATATGTTGTATAGTATCATATATAACATATATAGTAATGTATAATGGAATATATAGTATGATATATATGTAGTTAAGTATAAACTCATAGTGTATAGTATTATATACTATCATATATATTTAAGTTATTATGTTTTCATTTGAAGTATTATACTATCAAAATATATATTATAATATTACATATATATTACAGTATATATAATCTACTATAATAGTATATATATTATATTAATTTATAGGATTATAAGTATAATATACATTTAATATAAATTTTTACTAAACTTAAAACAAATACTGTTTGAACGTTAAATATTAACGTTTGAACTGTAATTTAAAACCGTTCGAATGGTCAAGTATAACATTCGAACGGTTATGCACATATAAGTTATCGCGGGCAGAACTCTCTCTCATGCTGCCGTCCCCAACGTTTGAAAACAAGAGAAAACGTTTGAATGCCCATCAATCGCCGCCGTAATCAGCACCTACGTCAAACACTCTTCCTCCCAAGTGAAGGTATGCATTTTTAAAGTTATTTTACCGTTTATTTTATGATTTTAAGGTTTTACTCGTTTTCTCTAGAAAAATTATATTTTTTCATCAATAGTCACCATAGAACATCATAAATCCACCGTAGGATGTTTAGAAATGAAGAGTAGTAAGTGTTTTGTCGAAGAAACCACGAAATCGATGCATTTTTTGGTGTTTACATGGTTTCTGAGTTGACTCAGCCATGGCCGAGCTTGATCTGGTTTTCGTTCGATCGTGTTCGAACGATTTAACCTTGACGTTCGAACATTTTTAAAAAGTTTGAACGGTTTGCTATATCCGTTCGACCATATATTTTATCGTTTGAACGCTTTATATTACATTCAACACATTTACTTTGTATTAGCTTATTAAATTGTTTTCATCGTTTCATTGAATTGTTCTATCAATTAATTTATTAAATTTCTATTATTATATAATTTTCTAAATCATTTCATCGTAATTAGATTTTATCACTAATGTTGAATATATATCTTATTTTTAAAATTTCAGGTTCATAATAATGTCTCATAAGGGCCGTAAATATGGTAGTTCAGGGGAACCTTCCATCCAAACAGTTCGAGAGCAGACTATTTTACTTGAGCAACAGGTAAAACTGTCTATTTTGTGGCTCTTATATGGGAGGGTCATTCCTTCCCATCAGTATTCAATGATCGTGGTTGGACACCAATCTTAGATCAGCGAGAAGAATGAATGGAACTCATTTTCTACATTGAGATCGTTACTGAGTTCTATAAAGAACTCGGTGGTGACAGCCCAGACGATGGAGGGGCATACATGATCTGTGTCCGAGGAGCTCCTGTTATATTTTTAGCAAACGGACTCGCTTCATATCTCCAAATTCCTAGGCTTCTCGATGCCTATCCGAACTTACCGCCTAGAGAGTCTGATGCTTCAGGTGATGCAGAGATGTTTTAGGATGAGGGACCAATTTACACATATGAGATCGACACACTTGCTAATTATGAGGTCAGAGACCTGATTGTTGGTCTAGATGCTCTAGTGTACGATGGGACGAAGAGTATTAGGTAGGCATATTTATCTTCTTTATTCACGATCATGAATTTGATCATCGCCAACAATATTGACCCTCAGCAGCACAAGACCAAGGTCAGCATGAATCGAGCGAGATCTATGATACGGGTCGCTCGTGGCATTCTGATTGACCTCGTGGGTTATATATTTGAGAGGATCCGATCAGAGGCTCAGTTCATTACGACAGATATACTGCCGTTTGGGATCCTCATCACTCTATTTTTGCTACATGTTGGGGTTGTGCCACAACCTATCGAGCGTTCCCGAGAGCCGATGGGACCAATCAACAGCACCACCCTGTCAAGGAGCATGGGACACTCGAGATTTTGTTTTCGTGGAGTTGTTCCTGACAGGGCTGATATTCAGAGAGATGCACAGCCGAGAGATACTGGAGTATCAACTGGTGAGACATCTACACAGGCTGAGCATCACATACATCAACTCGCGAGGAGATGGCCAACATACTGCATGCTGAGATCAGTGTACACACATCAGCAGGGATTGATGCAGTGCATGCTACCATGTTTGAGTTGCGTACAGAGATTATGGCTACCGTCTCTGGGTTACGTACAGAGGTTAATGAGTTACGTACAAAGATTAATGCCAATAATGCAACTCAGGTCACGCTCAGTACTCGACTGGTACAGGTAGAGAAACAATTAGCTGCAATCGAGGATGTGTATAGAGACCTTGCATCACAGCAGTTTCTATTTTTTATTTATATATTTTTTTGTTATAGTTATAGACATTAGATATGATGTTTTGATAATTTGTTTTAGTTATAAATTAAATATTTTATTTTTTCTGGAGTAATTATTGACTTATATTATGTGGTGTATGGTTGATAATATTTATTTAACTAAAAATCTTATTTAAAATAAAGGAAATCATTAAAATGTTTTTAAATTAATTACATAAAATTAATTAATGAATTTGTATATATGATATATATTTTTTATATCTTGAGTTTTATACCGAAATTAATATTATACCTTCGAATGTATAAATGTGGTACTTGAATATTAACTAAATATATTCCATTCGAACAGTTTAGAAACCTTCCCGCCAGGATTTGCCACCAAATATTTTCTGTTCGAACACAAAAAATTATCGTTCGAACGGTTGTGAACTTTTTCCGCCATAATAAATTACATCCCTGCCAAATTTTATTGTTCGAACGTTTTTTTTTTCCATTTCAAATTGAAAAAACTTTTTGAGATGATTTAATTCGTCATAGAAAATATTGTTCGAATGGTTATTTGACAGTTCAAACGATTTTTTAATGTCATTAATTTTGAGACAAAATTTAAATTTTGTTCCAAAAAATGACTTTTAGGGACGAACTTTTATAATTTCGTCCCAAAAACTCAAATTTGTTGTAGTGAAAGGACATTAAAACTCATATTTCTAATTACCATATTCCAAATAGAGCTGCATATACGAAAATTCAAGAGTATTAATAGACTAAACTTCATGTATAAATAGGAAGCATCCTCTACTAATTATGAGAAATTATATGCTCAGTCGTCAGGGGTGAACGTGGATTCAATTAATTGAAATGCACCGTTTCAATTCCAGAAATTTCTCAAGTTTTTTTTCCTCATCGTGCATTTTGATGATGTAGCCTTCTCTGAAATGTTTTTCCTTCCTCATTCCCTCCTTCTGCATTTCCTCTCCTCAATTTAGAACTCCCTCTCTCAATCCTTCCACGATTACCTGCTGTCGAAGACAACGATTCCATTCCCTCGAAGCGCCTCTGTCGAGGACAGCACGTCCCTCCCCTCGAAGCCGCCCTCCCTCCCAATGTCGTGATGGTTCTTTGAGACCCACACCAGGCCACCCTTAGTTTTGTCTTTCCTTAGTTTCTACTGCCACAACGTTCCGTCATCTTCAGTGAAGGAGGAGCACGGAAGAAGAAGAAGAAGAAGAAGAAGAAGAATGGCAAATGTTAATGATGTCGGATCTTCGACGACGACGACGACTGATACATTGCCGCTATTTTTTAGGAAGTTTTGCTCCATGGTGGACGAGTCGGAGACCGAATCGATGGTTTCCTGGAGCGACGACAACAACAACTTTGTGGTCTGGAACCCGTATGAGTTTGCCGCCAAGCTTCTACCCAAGCACTTCAAGCACAAGAACTTGGCCAGCTTCAAGCAAAAGAACCCTGTATGAATTCACCTCCATTGTTGCACTTATCAAATATTTCCAACAAATGCATGCACCAAAACGGCGAGCCTTCCACACTTGAAGATCTAGTTCAGCTGCTTATGAACTCAACCACTTGAAGATCGAGCGAAGACCACAAATTGCTGAAGATGACACCAATTCCAAAATGAGCATCAAATCATCGTCTATTTCTGGCCGAAGACCACAACGCAAGAGAAGCACCAACGGAGAAGCAAGCGGGAACCAGAGTCGAAGAGAATAAGAAATGCATTCAACTCGCCATCAATTTCTACCTGAAGAGTCAAAGACCACAAATCACCGAAGGAAACCATAGTTGAAGTCCACGAATTGCAAGACGTGCAGGAGAAGGAAGCAGGAATGGAACTATGTTTTCTGTTATTTTTTAAATAGAAGCTAACGTGGCAGCCGACTGCGCGGCGAATGTATATTGCCACTGTACATAGCAGGAGTGACTAATTATATATAAAAATAAAACAATTTATCACCTTATGGTGCTTTCAACCAAAGATTAGTGTTTCCCAACAAACTTGCAACATATCTAGAAAATCGTTATATATATGCACTTTCAAGAACTAACACATTTTCCTTTTGAGTGCCAAAATGATAATATAAAAGTAATTTTTAATAAAATTAAAGTCAATAAATTACTAATAGAACCAATCTCTATTAAACAATATCATATTAAAAGAAACACATGCATGCACTATACTTATATAAGAAAAAAACCACAAACGCCATTGGGTTCTCAAGCATTTAATATTATAAGGACCAAAGACATCTTTAAAATCTGGTTGTGTTCTCAGCTCAATTTAGTCATTGGAAATTGCATAATAAGAAATCTAACTAGGACTACATAGGGCATTTAACAAGCAAATAGTCTTAACGATGTGAAAAATAAAAAAATTGTTCTCACTAATCATTAGGCTAGAGTATATCATTTTAGGAAAAGTCTTCTTGCAAGTGAGTTCGCATATTAAATTGCTCATTGATATTGACATGTAAGATCCATCCTTTTAATAAAACCACGCGACTTAAAGATGAAAATGATTTTCGAGACATAGGATCTTCTTATTCTCTCAAAATTATTTTTTTTTAAATTTTTTTTCAATAAAAAAGCCTTTGGTCACTACAAGGGAAGTGACTTTTCCCGATGTTTATTTTCGCTGGGAAAAGTACTATAAATCGCCATCCGTATGTTTTCCCAGTGATTTACACCTCGCTGCATGTTCGTTGGTATTATTCTTCCACGTTTCATCTACCCCAACGAAAGCCAAAAGTCGCTGCTAAAAGGTAATCTTTACTAGCGATTATATTTGTCACAAATAGTACAAAATATCGCCGTAGTTATGATCTACGATTCAGTTCATAATCGTTGAAAAAGACTAATTTCGACAATTTTTTTCCATCGCCAAAAGGACTAAAATCGCCGCAAAGCCACCTTTCCAGCGTTTTCAAAACATCACTGCAATTGACTAATCGGTTTTGAAAACTCAATTGTGGCGATTATAAAATTGTCGTAAATGTATATTTCCCAGCAATTCTGGAATCGCTGCAATTGAGTTTTCAATTTTGAATATGCATTTCCCAGCGATTCGAAAATCGCTGCTTTTGATCCATTCCCAGCGATTTAAGAATCGCCGCAAAATTAAATCGCTGGGAAAAAAATTTGCGGCAACTATAACACACTGCAAATACTACAACAATCGCCGCAAATAAGAATTTCCAATGATATTGGATCGCCACAAATAAGTTTAATTTGCAAAAAAAATATTTTGGCGACATTTACTGTGGCGCCCCCAATCCCCCTTATATAAAATCACGGGGATCGAGACGCCAGGATGGTGACAACACGGTCACACATCCCAACGAAGTGCCAGTGTGTGTACATGCAACGGTGTACAAAAAATGAACGCAGCGGATAGTCAACTAAGTACCAGAATTTATTTACAATCAAAACATCAGTAAAATTTAAATAATAGTTACACAGTCATCCATAATAAAATATAATACAATAATTTCAGATCAATAAATGAGTGATCTCAGATCACTCCTCGGGCGGAGCCGTCTCCTCAGGCGTGCCCTCCTCCTCCTCATCTGCATCAAAATTTGCATTACCACAAAATGGTATCGCAGGTAAGTATAACCCAAAATAATCACGTAATATAAAATGCATTAAATGCAACTAACATGCATGCACATGAAGAAATATGCATTTTACTCAACACATCATTTTTCCCGAAAATGATTATTTCAACACACGCCAAAATCCCATTTTGGCCCAAAATATCCCTAAAATATTTTCCCATACACAGAAATCCAACTCACACTATTTTCCCAGAAAATAGTTCATTAATTCCATATGTACCATGGTCTCCCCTATGGACCATCCGCACGTCCTGGCTTCGAAGCGGTGCTCAGTTCCGCGCCCGGCGCGTACATGGCCAAGCACCCACACTACGCAACGAGCGATGCCTAGTTCCGGGCCCAGCGCGTACGTGGCCAGACATCCTCTAGTCCCCGCCAGCAGAAGGACCACAGAGTCGGCACGAGACCATCTCGTCCGATCCCATTGTCGCCCGACGACAATCCAGGGGACGTTACTCAGTATATTCTGCTCCCGAGTAACCAGAGGAGCTCCACCGAGATAACACCCCATCTCGGCTTGGGGTCGTGATACACATGCACCAAAAATATTCTCACATAAAATCATAACTTTCCAAATCCACATGAGCATGAATGCAATACACGAAAACTCAGTTTTCTTTACAAACATGATCATGCATGAAGTAATGAAATGCACATGTACCAACACCAATCCAACGTCCATCAATAACCAGTCCCAACAAATCCAATCAAACAACTCATCAACAACCAATAAACAATTCAACCAAACCAACCAAACAACTCCAATCACAAATCCATCCGACCCCCGAACTCCTCGGACTCAGTCCGGCATGTCAAACAAATACAGTGAAATGAGTTAGTGTAAAAATACATTTAAATTACGAAAGTTCTTTGGAGAAATACTTACAGTACAATATAGCAATTTTCGAAGGATCACGAAGTTGAAAAAGGCGACGTCTGAGCAACACCACAGTGTAAAATACACAGTGGCCTTGGGTCACAATTACCAACTTTTCAACGGGTGCAAACGAAGATCCAAGATTAATAAGGTAGGGCCTAGGGAGGTCGGTGAAGCTAGTGGTGGTGGTGGTTGGCCGTGGGTGGCGGCGCAAGAGGTTTTTTAAGGCCAAAAATACCCAAAACGAAAATGGAGTTGGATGTGCTTCACCGGTGACGGATCGGAGGTAGGGTTGGGTCGAATGGGTTGCTAAGAGGTCGAGCATGAAGTGGTGAGAAGATGGTGGGCGGAGGTGGCTCGATGGCGGCGCTGGAGCGAAAGTGGCGCCGCGGCTTTGAAGGGCTGGTGGTGGTTAACGACGGCGCGAATGGAGGTGAGGTTGGTGGGGTGAGGTCGCCGGCGGCAGGGGAACACGATGGGATGGGCGGTGAAGGCCACTGCCGACTCACGGCGGCGCTGGGTGGAAGAGAAAGAAACGGACGGAAGAGAGAGAGAGAGGAACGTAGCGCGCGGGAGAAATTCGGAAAGAAGAAGAAAAAAAAAAGAAAAAGAAAAGAAAGAAGAAGGAAAAAAGAAAAAATGAGAAAAGAGAAAAGAGAAAAAGGAAAAAATGTAGGGAAAGAAATAAGGTCCAATCCTCACATCTTGGGTCACAAAAATGATCCAATGGAAACAATTTTAAAACAACTAGTGAAATAAAATATTTCAAACACAGTGATTAATTTGAAAATAAATAATTAAACCCAATAATAAGTTAATATAATTCGAGAAGCAATTTAAACACATAACAATAATTAATTTAAAGAAGCACTTCGAAAATAATTTTCGTAAACTAAAAATCATAAAAATAACCCAATTAAAAATCCAATAATTTTAAAATAAGAGAATAAAATTTTGAATCCATAAAAATAATTCCTTCAGTAAAAATACACTAAAATATGGGGTGTTACATTCTCCCCCCCTTAAATAAAATTTCGTCCTTGAAATCGGCAAGGTCAACATTAAGACTAAGACAGAAATAAGATTCAACTGAGAGCAGACTTAAGAACATACCGCCAAAATAGTCCAGTAAGGCCACTCTATAAGCAACCAGCCAAACCTTCCCTATGATCTGAAAAAGGGCCAACATATCTTGGGCTAAGTTTTCCTTTCTTATCAAAGCGCTTAACGCCTTTCATAGGAGAGACTTTGAAATAAACCCAGTCACCTACTTCAAAGGATAAGTCTCTTCTTCTCGTATCTGCATAACTCTTATGGCGACTTTGCGCTTCTGCCATTTTAGTCCTTATAAATTGAACTTGATCATTAATTTCTTGAATTATCTCAGGCCTAAACAATTTGCTCTCGCCAACTTCATCCCAACACAAGGGCAATCTACACTTCCTTCCATACCAAACTTCATATGGGGCCATCTGAATGGAGGAATGAAAATTATCATTATAAGCAAACTCAAATAGCAGCAGATGATTCTCCCAACTTCCATGAATTTCCATGACACAAGACCGCAACATAACCTCAAGAGCTTGAATAGTATGCTCTGATTAACCGTATGTTTGAGGGTGATACGTAGTACTAAACTTCAACTTAGTGCTTAAGGCTGCCTGCAAACTCTTCCAAAAATGGGACGTAAACCGCGGGTCCCGATCCAACACGATACTCTTGGGTACTCCATGCAAACGCATTATCTCCTTGCCATATAACCGAGTCAACTTACCCAAAGAGTCAGTATTATTAATGGGCAAGAAATGAGCACTCTTGATCAACCGATCAACAATCACCCAAATTGAGTTTTTCCCACTATGAGTCCTCGGCAAACCCACAACAAAATCCATAGAAATATCACCCCACTTCCACTCAGGAATAGGGAGAGGTTGTGGTCTACCTTGATACTCAGCCTAACTTGACGGCACGTGACACTTTCCTCAATGAACATGGCATTATCCAACATACTCATTTTAGTCCCCCAATGACACATCACGACCAGTATTCCTAGAGTGACTGCTATCCAAAATCTCATTTCCTCGAGAACCTTAATACAACATCCAGTAAATTCCGATGATCAATAGCCCTTACAATACTATGTGCCAACCTCAATCAACTCCTATGCTACAACTTCTAAACCTCCATTGAATTCTATTTTTTTTTGGTAACCTAATAGCCACTTCCAAAGTTAACCATCAATAACAAATTGCACAACCAAATGATTAATCTCCAATTACAAGTATATTCTCAAAATTCAAGTCACCATTAATTCTTCAAATCAGCACAATTTGAACTCCTGACTACAAAAAAAATACCATGCTTCTGCTGCGCACTCTGATATTCGCCACATGCATAAAACTTACGTCCTCTTGAAACTAACACCATCGAGTACAAGGTAGCTCCATTCCTACTAACCAAAACTCTTATCACAATTTGGTAGAAACATACTCTCTCTCCCAAAACCACGAGTTATAACTCAATTCCTCAATTAACTCCTGCTGCGTTGATCAAAATCAAATTCCATAAAATACATCCATGATCATAGACATAAACCCAATATCAAACAACCTTAACATCCCAAATTAGAAATAAGCAACCTCAACCCAAAATACACTCATCTCATCTAAGATAAGAAACACACTTTAAAAGACTCAATTCCAACCTAGCGAACCAAAAAGAGCGCCTAGAGACTTCTACCTAACAACCTAAACCCAAAAGCTCACCATCTACATTATGAACAACATCTAATCTAGAGATGACTAAACTCACTACGAACCACCATTGAGTACACCAAAACATTATCGAAACCATCTTGGTAACTCGCCCACCTATTTCTACTCCTCCAAGCTAGCATTAACACAACTAGTTCCTTCAATAGTACATCACTATTAAACCTCAGGGCAAACCATACTGATCAAATCTTCAATCTATCAAAAGCCATTGCAAAGCACCCAAGGATCCTAATGCTTTATTAACCCACATACTTGATCATAGTATCCAATGTTGATGCCTAAGCTTCAACTTCGAAGATCTTTTCATACACCATACATGATGTCCCAACAATCTCTCTTCAAGTTAAATAACAATGTCCTTAATTCAACCAATTGGATGCTCAATCTCCAAAGGTAAATATAGCCTCAAGATAAAAATGAGAATAAAAATAAAAATAAAAAAATATTTAAGTAACCTCAAGTCACAATTAATTCCTGAAAATAATCACAATAACTATTATCAACCATGATTCCATTAAGTAACCCACTCAACTACACAATTCGATCAACTCACCAAAAATTCTAAGCCAAGGTCTCGTGACTTAGTACTATTGTGTCGACTCCTCTTCAACACTTACCAAAGTCACTTTCTCCAAACCAAAATAAGACTAGAACCTATACCCTCCGAAATTCGTACACACACCATTTCCACGCTTCAATCTCATGCACCTCAGCCAAAACCAATAATCCTCCAACGTGCAAGTGATCATCTTTACCATTTCCATCACTAGACCTATAGCCTCGAAATCAGCAAAAATCATTTCCTAAACCCGCACCATCTATTATCCTTAAAATTCATATGGATTAAATCAGTAACTCAACTCTCATCAATCCTATTTTAATTCAGCCCTTCAACTCTGCAATTCTAAAACCTTAACCCAGATAAAATTATTTCCTGAAATCCTCAAGATCGATGATCTTAAATCTAAAGCATTCGCCTTATAAAACTTGTAAATTCTAAAACCCCAAATGTTATCAAATTGCTTATCAAGGTCGGCAAGATCAAAAACTTTTAATCTAAGTAATCCCTTAATTGCTTGTTGAACCTACCAGCTTAAATCCCATTAACTTATTTCCTAAAAAATATGGGGCTACAAACCTTAGATGAACTTCTCATAATTCTAACATTGACATTCGTTGAACTTACAACCTCCTACCCATAGACTCACTACATAAATTCTACAGAACCTAAAACCTCAATTATTCTAAGCAATTAAAAACTATTCCCCTCCTTTGCAGCAACTTGAGTACCTAATCCGAAGAGTTCAACCAGACCCTGATGTTCGAGCCTCAATATTAAAACAACCAATCACCAAGAGTTCGGGCCTACTACACCAAATGTTTAAGCCTAATAATGGCCTTCTCAGTCGTACCATCTTCCTGTCATAACATAACCCTTAACCCGCATTTCAATTTCGAACAAAACAAAATAAAATAAAATTCTATAAATAAAATAACATACGACAAAATGCATAAAACCAATGAAGTAGTTCACAATAAAATAATTAAAACAATAAAATAATCCGCCATAAAATAAAACAAATAAAATAAAAACGACATACAATAAAATAAATAAACAACAAAATTATTATACAATAAAATAAATAAAGCCAATAAAACCATACTCTAAATTAAACAATTTCAATTACAACTTAGAAAAATTTCTAGTACCTCACCATTTTCATGTTAAGAGCAATACTAAACCCTGCTTAAATCCCGGACAATTCTAACATGATCCAAAAGCAGCATAATAAAAATATAATAACATGAAATAACATAAATACATTCATTTAATACAAAATAAAATAATCATAAACTCATAATATAAAATAAACAATTTAACTTACAACCTTTAAAAATTATTTTTAAAATAGAAAATAATTTCTGGTACTATCCTAAGGGACATATGGTTTTACTCAGAGCCGAACCACTCTGATACCACCTGTGGCGCCTCCAATCCCCCTTATATAAAATCACGGGGATCGAGACGCCAGGATGGTGACAACACGGTCACACATCCCAACGAAGTGCAAGTGTGTACATGCAACGATATACAAAAAAATAACGTAGCGGATAGTCAACTAAGTACCAGAATTTATTTACAATCAAAACATCAGTAAAATTTAAATAGCAGTTATACAGTCATCCATAATAAAATATAATACAATAATTTCAGATAAATGAACGAGTGATCCCAGATCACTCCTCGGGCGGAGCCGTCTCCTCAGGCTCGCCCTCCTCCTCCTCATCTGCATCAAAATCTGCGTTACCACAAAATGGTATCGCAGATAAGTATAACCCAAAATAACCACGTAATATAAAATGCATTAAATGCAACTAACATGCATGCACATGAAGAAATATGCATTTTACTCAACACATCATTTTCCCCGAAAATGATTATTTCAACACACGCCAAAATCCCATTTTGGCCCAAAATATCCGTAAAACATTTTTCCAGAAAATATTTTACACAGAAATCCAACTCACACTATTTTCCCAGAAAATAGTTCATTAATTCCATATGCACCATGGTCTCCCCTATGGACCATCCGCACGTCCTGGCTTCGAAGCGGTGCTCAGTTCCGCGCCCGGCGCGTACATGGCCAAGCACCCACACTACGCAATGAGTGATGTCCAGTTCCGCGCCCAGCGTGTACGTGGCCAGACATCCTCTAGTCCCCGCCAGGAGAAGGACCACGGAGTCGGCACGAGACCATCTCGTCCGATCCCATTGTCGCCCGGCGACAATCCAGGGGACGTTACTCAGTATATTCCGCTCCCGAGTAACCAGAGGAGCTCCACCGAGATAATACCCCATCTCGGCTTGGGGTCGTGATACACACGCACCCAAAAATATTCTCACATAAAATCATAACTTTCCAAATCACACATGAGCATGAATGCAATACACGAAAACCCAGGTTTCTTTACAAACATGATCATGCATGAAGTAATGAAATGCACATGTACCAACACCAATCCAACGTCCATCAATAACCAGTCCCAACAAATCCAATCAAATAACTCATCAACAACCAATAACCAATTCAACCAAACAACTCTAATCACAAATCCATCCGACCCCCGAACTTCTCGGACTCAGTCCGGCATGTCAAACAAATACAGTGAAATGAGTTAGTGCAAAAATACATTAAAATTACAAAAAGTTCTTTGGAGAAATACTTACAGTGCAATATAGCAATTTTCGAAGGATCACGAAGTTGAAAACGGCGACGTCTGAGCAACACCACAGTGTAAAATACACTGTGGCCGTGGGTCACAATTATCAACTTTTCAACGGGTGCAAACGAAGACCCAAGATTGATAGGGTAGGGCCTATGGAGGTCGGGGAAGCTAGTGGTGGTGGTGGTTGGCCGTGGGTGGCGGCACAAGAGGTGTTTTAAGGTCAAAAATTCCCAAAACGAAAATGGAGTTGGATGTGATTTACCGGTGACGGATCGGAGGTGGGGTTGGGTCCAATGGGTTGCTAAGAGGTCGAGGATGAAGTGGTGAGAAGATGGTAGCCGGAGGTGGCGCGATGGCGGCGCTAGAGAGAAAGTGGCGCCGCAGCTTTGAAGGGCTGGTGGTGGTTAACGACGGCGCGAATGGAGGTGAGGTTGGTGGGGTGAGGTCGCCGGCGGCAAGGGAACACGATGGGATGGGCGGTGAAGGCCACCGCCGGCTCACGGCGGCGCTGGGTGGAAGAGAAAGAAACGGACGGAAGAGAGAGAGAGAGAGGAACGTAGTGCGCGGGAGAAATCCGGAAAGAAGAAGAAAAAAAAGAAAAAGAAAAGAAAGAAGAAGGAAAAAAGAAAAAAGGAGAAAAGAAAAAAGAGAAAAAGGAAAAAATGTAGGGAAAGAAATGAGGTCCAATCCTCACATCTTGGGTCACAAAAATGATCTAACGGAAACGATTTTAAAACAGCTAGTGAAATAAAATATTTCAAACACAGTGATTAACATGAAAATAAATAATTAAACCCAATAATAAGTTAATTTAATTCGAGAAGAAATTTAAACACATAACAATAATTAATTTAAAGAAAGCACTTCAAAAATAATTTTCGTAAACTAAAAATCATAAAAATAACCCAATTAAAAATCCAATAATTTTAAAATAAGAGAATAAAATTTTGAATCCATAAAAATAATTCCTTCAGTAAAAATATACTAAAATACGGGGTGTTGCATTTACTAGCTAGAAAAGGAATTTCACAAAATGAGAAAAAAAAACCACAGTAGTCCTTATGAATAATACCGAAGCTATACTTCATATTAGAGACCGTACCCTTATATATCATATATGTATATATAATTATAAGATATAATTAATATATGTTTAAAACCAACTTCCACATATATATAACTTTAACAAATTAGAAGTATATTAAAACATAAAAATTAAGCAAGCAAAAATTGCACCATAATTGGCAACACATCTGAATTCAATACAAAAAGCAGCTAGAAGTGAGAAATGTTCAAAATCAAACTATCAGTTTGAACTCATTTTTATTATCAAGCAAAAGCAAATCAAAATACTGCCTACATGAAATCTATTAATGGTTATAACAAGTACAAACTGAGCTAATAATTAATTAAGACACACATCATGTTATAACATATTTGAGCGCACTACTATCACTCAAATAAGTACCACGTTCTGCTCCTCTATTTAAGCATGATGCTAGGCAGCTAAAGCAATATGCAACTGGGCGGGATAAATTGGAACATGTTCAACATCATTGCAACCACGCCCGTATACCATGGCAGGATATTTTCAATATGCATGTGGCAAATATCAATCTAGAATTTGGAGGTAAAATGGTAGGACATACAATTACTTTAATGTTATAGTCATATCTCTCAATAATATGCTCTCGGTAATTTGCTGCAAAAGATGTTGGTTTTAAGCAAGCATATCCTCATTTGCCTGTCCAATTGACTGAAGAAAAACCAAAACAATAATTATATCAATTTCATGACTGATGACGGCCTTGTTGAACACCACATGATTAGATAACCGATTTTTTTTTTTTTTTATGAGTGGGAAAAAAAATTCAAACTAACCTCAATTTCAGATAAGTAAGCCTCATTTTCTTCATTTTTGGATTTTAGAACATTAATTAGCCTAGAGGTATTCCTGAAATAGCAGTAAACAATACACTTGGTAAGAACTTTTATGCCATTATCAAGTTTAAACAATCACCACCTAATGCTAGAATATCAGCCTGCCAGTTAATATAAACCACCATAGATCATTATGATGCTAAATGATATATATATATAAAAAAAATCATTAAGTTTTCACACAAAATACCAACAAGCTTAGTAAACTTAGAAATATACAGGAGAACTAAACTCAAACAAGAGAATGAGCAAACTCCTAAATCTAGTCCCCAAAAAGCAAAAGAAAGAATTATAAATAAGGAAAATAATAGAAGAATGTACATATTAAGAAAAACTAGTTGCCTCAAACACAATTTGAAATGAAAATACAAGTGAGCAGTAATGAAGTGTCATGTTTCAAACACAACACTTCATTTAGAAAATAGCCCTCCCCCCACCCAAGACGAAAGAAAAAACAAAGATAAAAGTATCTCAAACATCATGCAATTTCACGTAGTACATGTAACACTCGGGTCCGAATCTTGCATACAAATTTATTTTATTTTATTTTATTTTTTCTCTAGGATTCCAACCACCTAATTAGGCATCATCTCATGCACAAAGAATCTCCCTCAACTAGGGTTACTCTCGTCATCAGTTTTCTCCGCAGCATGCACGTTCCTATCCCCACGATATTCACGGCAACAATGAGATTTACATTCACGATTATGCAGTTTTTCTCCCTCTATTTTCCTCTAGGATTTTTCCATTAGTCAGCTATAAATATGCATGTTTTCCTTCCATGCACTGGCGAAACCACCATTGTAGTAAACCACAGACCCATGTTGCCATGACCTAAAGCCTCCCACCATTGCATTCTGGACGAACCGAGAAAAGGGAGCAAAGCCACGGTTCACTACAAGCGGTAGTCCACTGCCCAGCCCCACGAAGGAACTGCAACCGCCACGTTGTCTTCGTTTCCACCCCAAAACTGCAAGCCTCCATCTCATGTAACCACCCTCTCCCCACCGCGAACCACTCCAATGCATAGGTTCTCCTTCCACGGTTCCTGTGAACCAACCACTCTCCACGCACGTTCAATGACTTTTAGCCCCCACGCCGTAGCTTCCTCCCTCTGATCAGCCATCATGCAACGGAAACATCCTCCACAAAGTTTCCCACGTCTCCGTGTGTAGCCACCGAAAGGAAAATCTAGACTGTTGTGATCTGTTTTTGCATACCCGAAACAGAGGAAGTTTCCTACCACCTTGAACCATTGCACCCACCCACCACCGAGAGCTCCTTCACATTGAGGCCCCACAGAAATCACCACAGCCACTCCTTCCACCGCAACCCAGCTCTACCACGATCTCTTTCCCCCTCGGTGTCGCTGCCTCTTAGTTTTCCTCGGATAAGTGATGCTGCCGCACTCACGTCTTGGTCCTTTGTTTTTGTGGTTGCTTACTTAATAGATGAGATGTACTACTACCATTTTGCCCCTTAGTATGATGTTTAGATATATTATTTTGGATGTTTAGGTTAATGGATTTATATTTTAATGAGTTGATTATGTATATTGGGTTTGAAATCATGAGTTTTATATTACGTGCTGTAACATTTTTATTTGGACGTAGACGTATGGACTTATAGTACAGTATACTAATGCTTTAAATAGAGTAATTATAAGTTGATCATATTTTAGTTTTTATATATTAAACTCATTTTGTATGAGTTTTGTTTTAAATACGGATTAAATAAATATTTGAAATATATTATTAGTATTAATATATTTTTTTTAGAAGTACATGGTGCTGCAAGATTTTTATTTTGAACTCTTTAAAGAGAAACTAATTAGTCTATTTTTTATTAAATGAAATATTTGCTCTCCTACTTTAATCAGTTTTGTTATAATGAATCTTTAAACCAAAATTGTATTTTGTGGCATATTGTGGCATAGTTGAGTTTATTACTAATATTATTTTACAGTTTTAGAAAATTTCTTTGAATTTAATATATAGCTTAGTCAGAGCATTTCAAGTGGTTATTGTTGGATTTGGATAAGTGATGGTATTTTAGGGTTATAGGTTTTGAGGAATTAAAATAGGTTATTTTAGCATCTTAGGTTTAAATATTGAAATACGTGTTCGAAAGGAAATTTATGAAAATTACGTAATAATTTTATAGGTGACAAGTAGTTCTTGTTCGGCATTATTTCAGAAAATTGCTGAAAAGCTAAGAAGTCCAGGTAAGCATGATTCATATACTAGTTTTGCATGATCTTCTCTTCCCGCTGACAAAAATAAACGAAGTAGAAGTGCCTCCCTTTCTCTGAGAGGAAGTGTGAGGTTCCAGTGCCTTGGGTTTACTCTCAAAGGTCTACGTCTCACTTCATGTGAGCACTGTGGTATCGATGTGTGCTTGTAAGTTCGTAATGGAAACAGAGGATTTAGCATCGCAATGGGAGAAGCTACATCTTTCCAAGGAGGAAAGCTCTTTCTTCCATGTCAATCCAGAAACCCACATTGAGGAAGATGCACGGGGCAAATACTGTCTGGTAGGGAAGGCATTAACTGAGAAGAGTGTTAACAGCGAGGGATTTAAGATCACAATGTCTCAAATATGGAAGCTGGAAGGATGGGTTATTTTCAAGGAGTTGGGAGAACAATGCTTTCTGATAGAATTCCAAAAGCTGACAGATAAAGAGAGAGTCTTAAGTGGACGTCCATGGTTCTTCGATAGACACCTTCTAACCATGTTGGAAGTTGATGAAACAATATCCATTCATGCATTACAGTTTCGGTTTGAACCTTTTTGGGTGCAGTTGCATAACCTGCCGCTAGCAACCATGACAGAAGAGTTTGGTCAGCAGTTTGCAGAAGCAATTGGTCATGTTATCAGAGTTGAAGCCGAGGCTGATGGGCGAGCTTGGGGGAGATGCCTCAGAGTAAGAGTAGCGGTGGATCTCCATCAACCGCTCCGCTTCTGAGAGGAAAATGACTGATGCTAGGTGAAAAACAACACTGGATTCCCTTTAAATATGAACGTTTACAAAGCTTTTGCTTCAAGTGTGGGGTGCTATTTCACAAAGGAAGGAGCTACACAAGGCAGAGAGCTGAGCAACAAGGCGATGAACAAGTTTCATACCAATTTGGCCCCTGGTTACGAGGGCAACCCAGAAACACAAACATTTTTGACAGGCGGAGGTACGGTGGTGGTGGAGGTGAGAACCACCGCAAGGATAAACAACAAGGAGACAGGGATCGGTTTGCACGTGAAGAACCAAGGTGCAAGGACAAAGCTCTCAAAGTGGAAGGTTTGGCGGGAAAGCAAGACACGTCCCTAGCGGAAAATGAGGAAGAAAAGAAGCAAGGGGTCCAATCCCAACCACCAGCAGAAGAAACAATAGTAGGAGCTGATCTTGTCCAGGGCAGCTACCTTGGGAACCAGTTACAAGATCAAATGGAAGATCAACCCACTGAAGACTTGCAGTCAACACACGTGCATGAGTCATCCTTTGGGTCTGACACACCAAAAAAGGACTTTATGTTGGCTCCTACTAAGATGTCTGATGTCCCTAGGCAGCAGGTCCCTAGGCAACAGGATTCGGGACAAGAAAGGAAGTCATGCAAGTTGGCTAGTTCAAATGATCACATGAAACATGATAGGATTGACTTGGTAAGCACGGTCAGAAGGTGGAAAAGAAAGGCTCGGGAAAGAGACATTCATGAGAAAGGCAATGGTGATACCCCTCTGGTTGATACCCCTAACAGGCCAGGCAGAGTTTTCTACCAGAGGGGATGCAAGAGGAGGAAGACACATAGCAACTTAGTCTCAAAAAAGAGTAAAGGACTTGATGACACAAATGAAGACTCACGTTTCCAGGCAGAGGCTGGTCTCCAGCCCTGCCAAAATCAATGAGTATTTTGGTGTGGAACTGCCGAGGGCTTGGGAACCCTCGGTCAGTTTGTGTCCTTAGGAATTTATCTAAGGAAAAGTGCCCTTTGTTAGTTTTCCTTGTGGAAACTAAAAGCAGAACAAAAAGAATGGAAGGGATCAGGAGAACTCTAATGATGGATGGTTGCTTTGCAGTTGACTGTGTGGGACTAAGTGGTGGTATTGCTCTCTTATGGAAAGATAAATGGAATGTCAAATTGATTAATTACACTAGATGGCATATCAGTGCACTAATTCAAGAAGATGAATGTGGACCAACATGGCAATTTACTGGTTTCTATGGTCACTCAGATACTGGAAAAAGGAAAGGCAGTTGGCAACTTTTGAAGATGATCAAACCCCCTAGGCCCATGGCCTAGCTGTGCTCTGGAGACTTCAATGAGATCCTTCACCAAAAGGAGAAAATGGGTGGAGCAAGCAGACCCTATAAACAAATTGAGGAGTTTAGGCAAGCAGTTGAATTTTGTGGCCTTAATGACATTCACTCGCAGGGACTAAGCTTTACATGGTCTAATAATAGGGCAGGCAGGGAATTCACAAAGGAAAAGATTGATAGAGCAATGGGAAATGAGGAATGGAATGATATTTTCAAGCACAGCTCGTGCACTGCTCTTGTAGCAGTTAAATCTGACCATTCACCACTCCTCATTGAAACATGCAGAACAAGCCACAAGAGAAGGAAAAGAAGAGTGTGTTTCAGATATGAGATGGCATGGGAGTTAAAGGAAGAATGCCAAAAGGTAGTCAGTGAGGCATGGAGGAGGGACAATACATCAAGCTGTGAGGATAGTGACCTGAGAAAACAACTAGAAACTTGTCAACAGGAGCTACTGGTTTGGAAGCAGAAAACAAAGAAGCAGCAGAACTTGAACATCACACAGGGACTACAAAGCATTGGGGAATTACAAGAATCTGGCTCAGGCAATCATCTTGCCTGCATGAAAAAGGCCCAAGAGGATGTGGTGTCTGCTATGACAGAAAATGATTTGAAGTGGCGCCAAAGGGCAAAACAACACTGGCTCAAACATGGAGACAGGAACACTCGTTACTTTCATATGCAGGCAAGTCAGAGAAGAAAGATCAATTATATTAAAAGGGTTGAGGCCCCACAAGGGAGGATTGTAACTGAGCAAGCAGAGATTGGAGGTGTATTCACAGGTTTTTTCTCTTCCCTTTTTGCCTCTACACACCCCACTAATTTTGAAAACTGCCTATTTGCATTGGGATCAAAACTGGATTTAGAGATGCAGGCCTGGTTAATGACTCCTTTCAACAAAGAACATATAAAAGAAGCTATCTTTCAGATGAATCCACTAGGGTCCCCTGGCCCTGATGGATTCCCAGCTCAGTTTTACCAAAAGCATTGGGAGGTGGTGGGTGAGCAAGTGTGTAATTTTGCACTCAAAGTACTAAACCAAAGTGGTTCATTGAAGGAGGTTAATAATACCTTCATTACCCTCATTCCTAAGGTTAAAAACCCCAAGAAAGTTACTGATTTCAGGCCCATTAGTTTGTGTAATGTGGTTTACAAAATTGTTTCCAAAACCATTGCCAACAGACTGAAGGCTATTCTGCCTAAGCTCATCTCCCTCAACCAAAGTGCCTTTGTTCCCGGGAGACTCATTTCTGATAACACACTGGTAGCTTATGAGATCTTACACTCCATGAACTCAAGAATGAAAGGTAAAAGAGGATTTATGGCTCTGAAATTATATATGAGTAAGGCATATGATAGGGTGGAATGGCAGTTTGTGGAAGCTATTATGATCAAGATGGGGTTCCCTCCTCAGTGGATTACTTTAATTCAGACCTGCCTCCAGTCCATATCATATTCTATAATTGTAAATGGGGAGCCTCAAGAGTACTTTTTGCCTTCAAGGGGCCTTAGGCAAGGGGACCCTTTATCCCCTTACCTTTTCATCTTATGTGCAGAAGCCCTCACTGCACTTTTGAATCAAGCTGAAGCCTCTGGTGTTTTGACCCCTGTCCCTATTGGAAGAAGTCCAATATCAGTGAACCATCTCTTTTTTGCAGATGACAGCCTGCTCTTCTGCCAAGCTAAAGCTGAGGAACTCAGGCAGGTGCTCAACATACTTGACATATATGAGAAGGCATCGGGACAGGTGATAAACAAAGACAAGTCCTCTATTTTCTTTAGTAGAAATACTGGCCAGGCAGCTCAACAACAAATTCTGGAGATTACAGGGGTTAAATCATGTGGCACCCTTGAAAAATAGTTGGGACTTCCTGCTTTGGTGGGCAGAGCAAAGGTGGCATCCTTTCATACTCTTATTGATAGAACCTGGAGTCGAGTATCCAACTGGAAAAACAAATACCTATCTGCAGCAGGCAAGGAAGTCCTCCTTAAAGCAGTTCTTCAAGCAATTCCAACCTATGCTATGGGTATGTTCATGATTCCAATCTCCATCACCAATAAGCTAAATCAATTACTCAGGAAATTCTGGTGGGGCTTCAATGAAGATAGTTCCAAAATTCAATGGGTAAATTGGAAGCAACTCAGTCATAGCAAAGAAATGGGAGGTCTTGGTTTTCGAGATCTGAGGAGTTTCAACCTTGCTTTACTCTCTAAGCAAGGGTGGAGAATTTTACAAAACCCAAATTCCTTGGTGGGCAGGATCCTAAAGCAGAAGTACTTTAGTAAGGTGGGGTTGTTAGAAGCTAAAGTGGGGACAGGGCCATCCTTTGCCTGGCGAGGCATTCATGCAGGGCTAAGCTTGTTAAAAGAAGGTCTCATATGGAGGGTGGGGAATGGCCAACATGTTAACATATGGTCAGCTAAATGGCTACCCTTTTCACCTCCATATAAGATTCAGTCTATCCGAGAGGTGGATTGTTGGTGTGAAAAGGTTAGTGACCTGATTGACCCCCAAGTGCAGCAATGGAAGGAACCCCTCTTACAAGAGCTATTCACCCAACAAGAAATAACTGATATTAAATCAATACCGATTAGCATGAGGGGAAGAGAAGACAAATTAGTGTGGCAATTCACTACAAATGGGCTCTATACTGTCAAGAGTGGGTACCATCTCAGTAAAGTTTTGGAGTGTGCTCAGGAAGGGGAGACCTCAGGTAAAGAAAAAGAAAAAAGGCTTGGAAGACTATATGGAAGCTAAGAGTAACCCCTGCTACCAAGATGTTCCTATGGAGAGCATGTAATGAGGCTTTACCTACTCTAGCAAACCTAAGAAGGAGGAAAGTGGTGGAACACAGTTCATGCTTGACCTGCCAACAGGAAGCAGAAACCTCTGGACATGTTTTGTGGGGATGCATTGCTGCTAAAGATGTGTGGAGTCAGGGAGTGAAAAAGGTGCAAAAGCTATCCGTGCAAAGTGACCTGATTTTTGATATCTGGTCCAGACTCGTTGAGATACTCAGTTTAGAGGAACTAGAAGAAGTGGCAGCAACTATGAGGGGCATATGGACTAGAAGGAACAATACTCTCCTCGGAAAAGAATTCAAACATCCAAATGCCCTCCACCAACTGGCCAAAGCAGAACTGATACTATATAGGGAAGCTCTTACAGAGAACATAGGGCCCAAACTCACAGCCACTGCAGGGTTTTCAAGGTGGTCAAAGCCTGAGGAGGGGCTATTTAAGGTCAACTGGGATGCTGCTGTAAATCAAAAGGACAAGAAAATTGGAATTGGAGTCCTCATTAGAGATTACCATGGTCTTTTTATTGGAAGTTTACAGGCTCACAGAAATCTCAAAGGATCCTCTTTTGATGCTGAAGCATACGGTATGCTCCTAGCTGCAGGTTTTTGCAAAGAGGTTGGCATAACACATTTTTGTCTGGAGGGTGATTCAAAGCAAGTGGTGGATTTATTGAAGAATTACACAAAGAATTGGAGCTTGGGTGGCTGCCTGGTAGAAGATGCAAGAGAGATTCTGAACTCATATGCCTGTTGGTCAGTTACACATACAAACCGAGAAGCTAATATGGCAGCACATCATCTAGCAAAAACTGCTTTCAGTTGCTCAGAGGATATTTATGATTTTGAAACATGCCCCTCGTGTATCTTACATATAGTCACAAAAGAAATGATGTAGTGTTTCTTTTACTTGATTATGTTCCTGGAGTTTTGATGTTCTTTGACATCGTTGATTAATGAGATCAGTTACTTCATCAAAAATATACTAGTTTTGCATAAAATAAATGAAATGAGGTTGACTTTGAAAATGTGCATGTTTGTTTTTGAAAGAAATCTGAAAACGACCTCAGATGTTTGTTCTGCATATGCATAAATTCTATATAAGAGAAAGTATTTTTTGTCATGATTGGTGTAGACATGAGCTAATTTTGTGCATTCTGTTTCTGAATTATGCAAAAAGAGAGAAAATCTAAAAGTTTTTGCTATGAATAAATGAAAATGTTTTGGTTCTGTTTATTTTGAACATGTGAAATTATTTGAAACTGTTTAGTATTCGGTTTTGATATGATGTGGCATCTAAAAACCTTACCATGAATTTTTGATTCTGTATCTGAATATGATCTGGTTCAGATGTTGTTCTGTTCTGTTTCTGTTAAGGCCCTGTCACGGGTATAATGGTGGTTTATAACCCTACCACGGGGGGTGAAACATGGTATACGGTCCAACCACATATATAATGATGGTTTATAACCCTACCACACGGGTGAAGCATGGTATATGGCCCAGCCACAGGTATAATGGTAGTTTCTAACCCTACCATGGGGTTTAAACATGGTATTTGTCCCTATGCAATGCTCCAATATGATATGAAGATGATGTCTCAGTTTATGATATGCCGAATGATTTTTAAATAAGAAAGTTTTTCTGAAAGTTTCACTCTGTTGTTTTGTAACAAATTTTGTTTATGCATTCTGAATGTAAATATGTTGCTTCTGCATTCTGAAAGTAAATGTTTTGTTCTGCATACTGAACTTTATAAATGTCTATGTTTACATGCTAGTATAAGTTCTCTGCTCACTAAGTTGTTGATAACTCACCCCTTATCTCCACAATATTTTTCAGATATTTTGGTGGTTCAGCTGAGGATCAAGATTATGAGGCATTGGGTGAAATGATTTAAGTATAGTGGATTAAGTATATAAAGTTTTTATGAGTATTGGCGATTTTTATTAAAAATTTTATTGTATTATGATGACTTGGCATTTTGGAAAATTAGTTATATTGAGGAAATTAGTTTGAATCGAAATTTCTATATGATATTGAGAATTTGGAGTCTATATTTATATTGTTGAAATGTAAGTTTAAGTGATAGGAAGTAACTCTCCAACCCATGCGGGACCAGGACATTACTATACAATATTAGAAATTAAAACTAACAAACTAAAAAATAATGAAAAAAGAACATAAAATTATGTTAGCATTAAAAAAAATCACTAAAACCAATCAAAATTGTCATACTATTATTGCAAGCCCACTTATTGACAGCAAATGAATCACGTTGTGAGTCATCCCCTTGTTGCAATCTACCAATTTATTTGGTACCAAAACTTCATAACATTCATCTGGCCCCTCATTTATGTCTTCATGCATACATTCTTTTGTTTCATTTAAATCATTTTGGTTTAACTTTCATTTCATCATTGATTTCACTAACTACATAGTAACACATAAACATTCAAGAAATCCAAACCTTAACTTCAAGGCTTGTGGTGTAAGAATGAGTAAAACTGGCCTGCTTGTATGCATGGCGCGTATTTCATTTATATAGAATTTACAAGATACCAAAACAGAAGTTTACAGTTGTATAAGAAATAAAGACGGAAACTATATAGCTGTGAAAGAATCCTATGTCAATGCTATTTACAGTAATGCGAGACTAACGTATGCTTAAAATAAGAAAGAAATCAGCAGTTGTTACAGGAAAAATCTGAGGAGAGAATCATGGGGTTATGGAGTTATAGCTGATATGTCTCTTCATTCCCCCTCAAGCTCAAGGTGGGATTGGTCCTATGCAGAGCTTGCAGCGGTTTGGTAGGAACTTGGGACTGGATAAGGACTTTGTGAAAATGTTGGCAACCTGGTCCTCACCTAAGACATGTGCAAGTTTGATCACGCCACAAGCTACTTGTTCACGGATGAAGTGAACATCAATTTCGATGTGTTTGGTCCGATGGTGAAAAAGGGGATTCTTTGCAATATTAATAGCACTCTTATTATCATAATTCAATGTAGGAATAGGAAGGGAGTGGCCAAGACTCTTGAACAAATTGACATACCAAATGAGCTCAGCTGTGGTGGAAGCAAGGGATCTGTATTCGGTTTCAGCAGTTGATCTTCATACTAGGGCTTGCTTCTTTGCCCCCCAAGATATGAGATTAGGACCAATAAAAATTGCGAAACCAGTAGTCAATCTTCGATCATCTCGAGAACCTGCCCAATCCGCATCGCAATATCCTGAGATAGTTGCAAGTGGACTTTTTAACATATTGTAGACCAACATTGATAGTTCCTTTTAAGTAGCGAAAAATTCTTTTGGCCGCAATAAGATGAGTTTCACAAGGAGCTTGCATAAACTGGTAGACATAATGGACATCAATGGCGATGTCTGGCCTTGTGAGGGTGAGATATTGTAGTGAGCCAACCATTTGCCGATAAATAGTGGGGTCTTTGAGAGGAATGCCATCATTTGTAGAGAGTTGCACACCAGATGCAAGAAGGGTTGAAACTGATTTAGCACCATCAAGTCTGAATTTTTGCAATAAAGCGAGTAGACACCGTGTCTGACTGAGAGTAATGTTGGTTCTATCTCGTGTGACCTGAAGTCCAAGAAACTAGTGCAAGTCTCCAAGATCCTTCATGTGAAACACTTTAGACATGAGATAAAAAAAGTAATGATACAAGAAATGGAAGAGCCAGTTATAACAATATCATCAACGTAAATCAGGAGAATAATAATATCCGTAGCTTAACGATGAAAAAATAGTGAATTTGTAAGGCCCAGTCTGTGAGTCAGGACCAGTACGTGAGAGGCCCAGCCTTTTCTTGTATGATTTGCAGAACGGCGCCGTTTGGGTATGTATTTGCTTTCTCATCTGCTTCCTCCCGTTTCTTTCTCCCTCTTTCTCTCTTTCAGTTTCTGGTTTCCCCCGTCCAGACCTCTCTCTCTCTCACACGTCTCTCTCTTTTCTTTCGATTTCATCTTCTTTTCTAGTTGCTGGCGTTATTTTGAGATTCCTAATCCCATGCCCTAAACCTTCTCACCTTGATTTCCGTTTTGTATTGCTTCTGGTTTCCAGTGGTTGCCGTCTGCTACATTCCTCTATTTTCTCTCCATTTTGCATTTCGATTTTCCTCTGCAACACACGGGCATCACTTCGCACCCCCTCCATTTTCGACTGGTAAGGGTATCTTTCTCATCCCTTTAAGTTTCGGATTCTCCTACTGTAACCATGCGGATTCTGCTTCTTAGTAATTGGTTAAGTTGGCAAAATTTGCGTACTTTGCTCGAGTGGACTGTCGAGCGCGACTCGAGCGAACAGCCAAATAAACATTGGCTCGAGTGGAGTGTCGAGCGAACCTCTCTGACTTGCCTTCGCTCGAGCGATCTGTCGAGCGAACCTCTCTGACTTGCCTTTGCTCGAGCAGTCTGTCGAGCGAAGTTGAGCGAACTTGGCTCGAGCCAACTGTCGAGCCAACTTTCAGCAAACACTTTTTCAGCTCCAAACCAGTCTCCACATATACCCCAACATACTGAGTTTGGTATAGAATATTTTGGGTCGAAGTGTGGGCTGTCCGGATTGTTATTTGGCTATTTAAGTTTGATTAAACTCGCTGAATTATGGTTTAGAGTTTGGGTCTTGAGTTGTTTAAGACCAATTGTGTATTGTTGGACTTTAATATTTAGTTTATATTATTTTATGAATAGGTGACGAGACGGATAGAGACCGTATTCAAGTCTTAGATAATACGCTGCAGGAGTCAGGTAAGCGGGGTTCCTATGCTAGGCCTTACACAAATTATTTGAGACTGAGGTTGATTTTCGGAAAACTTTGCATATTTTTGTGGTGAAATGAGAACTTCGGAAAAACAAAACCAACATCGGTCGTTTATTTGCATATTCATGAAATCTATACGAAAAAGAGAAAAATATGTTCTAGCATGCATTGTGTAGACATGAGCTAAATTTTATCATGTGGTTTCTGAAATCTGGAAAAAGAGCGATATTGAGAATATGAAAAGTTGTGCATTTATTTAGAAAGATGTTCTGGCTTTTGTGTTCAACGTGTGTAAACTATCTGATTCTGTTTTGGTATTATGTATTATTTTGATATAACATCTTAAAACCTTTGGCATGGTGTACTGGTTTTCATATTTGACTTTGTCTTTGCTTTGCTCTGCTCTGCTCTGTTTGGGTTGGTACCAACTTCTCTGTCTCTGAGTGCACCCACTTTGGAAACAAAGTAGTTTTATTGTGGTCTTTTCTTGTGTGCACACTCGGGGCTCCGAGAAGAATAAAGGAAAGATTTTACCTTTGTCTCTGCCTGGTTTGGCCACCAGGGTTAGCACAACCCTACCACAGGGGTGAAATATGGTCTCTGCTCTGTTTGATGTTTTGTTTTGATCTGATGATGAAAAGTACTATGGGTTTTTACTTGTTTTAAAATCGTCACTCTGTTACTTGAAAACATGTTCTGTTCTGCATACTCTACTTTATAAATGCTCATGTTTGCACGCTAGCATATGATTTATGCTTACTAAGTTGTTGATAACTCACCCCCTATCACTATAATATTTTAGATGATGTGGTGAGTCCAAATGAGGACCTGGATTAGAATGCTGTTTGTGTTTAAGCTGAGGAGATGCTGGTAGAAGAAGGACTTCTGATGTTCTTAGTCTTAATGTCTTTGAGTTGTATTTATGTCTTGAGTTTAGTAAGATTTATGAAATATTTAGTTGGTTTGTTAAGACTACCGGGAGGTTATGGACCCCTTTGATTTATTATTATTGCATTAAAGATTGTGTGGAGTTTGTAATGAGATTATTGGGAAGATATGAGATTGATTTCATCTATGAAGTTTTTGGAGATTATTCTTTGGATGTGTTGGGAGACATGTTTATGAGTGACAAGTAGTAATTCTCCAAGCCACCCAGGTTTGGGGCGTTACAGAATTATCATATGGACATCGTTGAAAGCCCATTTGCTGGATATAGGAGTTGAATTTCATATACCATGCTCGGGGGGCTTGCTTAAGGCCATAAAGTGCCTTTTGTAGATGACAAACATAGTCTAAATATTTAGGATCCGTAAAGCCAGGTGGCTGAGTAAGATATACTCTCTCTTGTAAGTCATCGTGCAAAAATGCATTACTCACATCAAGTTGCTTCAAAGGCCAATCTTGAGAAAGTGACATGTTCAAAATCAAGCGAATTGTTGCCGGTTTTACAACGGGGTTGAAGGTCTCATCGTAATCAAGACCCGGTTGTTGAGTAAAGCCTCGTGCTACAAGACGAGCTTTATACCTTTCGATAGATCCATCAGCCTTGGTCTTGATTTTAAATGCCCACATACTACTGACCAAGTTCATATCATCTAACTTGGGAACTAAAGTCCATGTGTGATTGGCTTGGAGAGCATCAAATTCAGACTGCATGGCCTGCTTCCAAAGAGGATCTTTGAGGGCATGTTTGAAGCTTTGGGGCTCTTTCGGTTGACTGACCAGATCTGTCATAAAACAAGTGGGAATGGGATGCCTTGTAGCTAGAAATACCTTGGGTCTTCGAATACCATCCTGATTCCGTGTAACCATTGGATGAGTACGAATTGGTACTGCAGGCATGTGAGCTTGAGGTGAAGCAGGAGAGAAGTCTAAAATAGGAGGTTCTAGTGCAATTGGCAATGGCACATCTTCTGATTTGGTATTTACACGAGAATATTGGTCAGGAATTGTGTGAAGAATTTTGGGTAGATACTGAAGTTTGAAAAGCTGGACGGGGGAATCATAGGAATTTTGTTGTGTGGAGAAAGGAAAAGTTGTCTCATGTCTGGAGATGAACATGTCTGGAGATGAACACACGACATGTGGTTAGATTTAGGCAACAATACCCTTTGTGGTTTGAAAAGTAGCCAAGAAAAACACATATAGTGGTTTTGAAATTGAGTTTAGAACTACCAAAAGGAGTTAAATATTGGTAACATGCACAACCAAAAATTCGTAAAGAGGTATAACATGGTGGGGATTTAAAAACGAGCTCATAGGAAGATTTGCCATGAACAATAGGAGTGGGTAGCCTATTGATGAGAAAAACTACTATGGTAAAAGCTGCAATCCAAAATCTTGATGGAATAGAAGGATGAGCCATTAAAGTGAGACCAGTCTGGACAATATGGCGATGAACGTCCTAACCCATTTTGTTCCGGAGTTCCGGGACAAGACAATCAATGGAGGATCCCATTTGAAGCAAAATAATTGCGGTGCCCCCGACCCCCATGTAAGGGAACACGGGAATCGAGACATCCGGATGATGACAACACGGTCACGCATCCCAACGATAGTGGCAAGTGTGTGTACATGCAACAGTATACAATAAAAACTCAGCGGATAATTAATCGACTAAGTACCAGAATTTAAACACAACTTAAATGTTAGTAAAAGTGGTTTAAAAAGTTATATAGTCATCCAAAATAAATATATATTACAAGTCTCAAATAAAATGAGTGATCCCAAATCACTCCTCAGGCGGAGCCGAATCCTCAGGCTCACCCTCATCCTCATCTGCATCAAAATCTGCATTACCATAAAACGGTACCGCAGGTTAAGTATAAACCAAACAACCCTCAGGAATAAAAATGCATTAATGCAACCAACATGCATGCATACAATGAAATATGCATTATTTTCAAAATATCATTTTCCCCGAAAATGAATATTTTCCAACACATATCAAAATCCCTGTAACGCCCCAAACCCGGGTGGCTTGGAGAATTACTACTTGTCACTCATAATCATGTCTCCCAACACATTCGAAGAATAATCTCCAAAAAACTTCTTAAATGAAATCAATCTCAAACTTCTCAATAATCTCGTTACAACTCCACAAAGTCTTTAATGCAATAATAATAAATCAAAGGGGTCTATAACCTCCCGGTAGTCATAACAACCCAACCAATAATTTCATAAATCTTACTGAAACCCAAGATATTACTAAAACTCAAAGATATTAAAACTCAGAACACCAGAAGTCCTTCTTCTACCAACATCTCCTCAGCTTAAACACAAACAGCAATCTAATCCAGGTCCTCATTTGAACTCTCCACATCATCTGAAAAATATTATGAAGATAGGGGGTGAGTTATCAACAACTCAGTAAGCAGAAATCATATGCTAGCGTGCAAACATGAGCATTTATAAAGTAAAGTATGCAGAACAAAATATTTTTCTAGAGTTATTATGCAGAACAGAACATATTTCCAAAATAACAGAGCGATGGTTTTTAAGACAAGTAAACCCATAGTACTTTGGCATAACATAAACTGAGTATCATCATCAAATCAAAACAGAGCATCAACAGAGCAGAGACCATGTTTCACCCCCGTGGTAGGGTTGTGCTAACCCCGGTGGCCAAACCAGGCAGAGACAGAGGTGAAATCTTTCCTTTATTCTTCTCGGAGCCCCGAGTGTGCACACAGGAAAAGACCACAAATAAACCACTTTGTTTCCAAAGTGGGTGCACTCAGAGACAGAGAAGTTGGTACAACCCAAACAGAGCAGAGCATAACAGAGCAGAGCAGAGACAGAGTCAGATACGAAACCAGTACACCATGCCAAAGGTTTTCAGATGTTATCTCAAAATAATACAGAGTACCAAAACAGAATCAGAACAGGTTACACACGCTGAACACAAAAACCAGAACAAATAAACGCGCAACTTTTCATATTCTCAATATCGCTCTTTTTCAGATTTCAGAAATCACATGACATAATTTAGCTCATGTCTACACAATGCATGTCAGAATATATTTTCTTTTTTCACACAGATTTCATGAATAATGCAGATAAGAGACCGAGGTTGATTTTTGTTTTCACAAGTTCCCAACACAAGACAAATTATGCAAGTTTTCATAAAAATCAACCTCAGTCTTATTAACTTGTATAAAACCCAGCATAGGAACCCCGCTTACCTGACTCCTGTAGCGCATTATCTAGGACTTGTATACAGTCTCTATCCGTCTCGTCACCTATTCATAAAAATAATATAAACTAAATATTAAAGTCCAACAACACAAAATTGATCTTAGACAACTCAAGACCCAAACTCTAGATCATAATTCAGCAAGTTTAATCAACCTCCAACAGCCAAATAACAATCCGGACAGCCCTCACTTCGACCCAAAATATTCTATACCAATCTCAGTATTGTCCAATACAAGCATCAAGACCAATGCCAATTCAAATTCCAATAACTCACACTTATTCCAACAGTTCGCAGTCCCAAAACAATTACTAACAATTTAACCAACACCAAACTAAGCACACTTCTTCCCATTCACAACTCCATAACAGAAAATATAAATTAATACCTCCAAAAAATTAAGCTGCACTCGACAAAGAAAATTAAATTCCCCTCTAAATATTCTCTCAACCACCAATCCAACCGACCTCCCCTTACTCCTCGGACTCAGTCCGGCACAACCAACAAATTCACAGTAAATAAGAATTAGTGCAGAAATACATTTAAAATCTCAAAAGTTCTTTGGGGAAAAATACTTACAATGCTATAATATAATTTTTGAAAGATCACGAATGTGCTAGAAGCGGCAACGCAGCAACAAAACAGTGCCAAATGCACTGTGACCGTGGGTCTCAAAAACCCACTTTTGAACGGGTGCAAACGAAGACCCGAGATTGATAGGGTAGGGCTTAGGGATGTCGGTGAAGCTAATGGTGGTGGTGGTTGGCCGTGGGTGGCGGCGCAAGGGGCGGTTTTAAGGCCAAAAAGTCGAAATCGGAGATGAACTTGGTGGGGCTTCACCGGTGACGGATCGGAGCTGGGGTTGGGTCTATTGGGTTGCTAAGAGGTCGGGGATGAAGTGGTAGGAAGATGGTGGCCGGAGGTGGCGCGACGGCAGCGCAGCGGCGTAAGGAATGCCGCGGCTTCGTGTGGTTCGTGGAGGCTAACGGCGGCGCGGCTGGGGCTGGAAATCGGAGGGGGAGGTCGCCGGCCGGTGGGGAGCACGATGGGGTGGGCGGTGTCGCGCACGACGGCGGCGGGCTGGGTGAGGAACGGTTGCACGGCGTGAGAGAGAGAGAGAGGTCCGCGAGGGAGAGAGGAGAAAGAGAAGAAGAAAAAAAAAAAAAAAAAGGAAAAAGGAAAAATGTAGGGAAAGAAATGAGGTTCAATCCTCACATCTTGGGTCACAAAAATAATCCAAAGGAAACGGTTTTTAAACAGCTAGTGAAATAAAATATTTCAAATACAATGATTAACATGGAAATAATTAATTAAACCCAATAATAAATTAATTTGATTTGAGAAGAAATTTAAACGCATGAAAATAATTAATTTAGATAAAGCACTTCAAAAATAATTTTCGTAAACTAAAAATCATAAAAATAACACAACAAAAAAATTCAACAATTTTAAGACAAGAGAATAAATTTTAAATTAATAACAAAAAAAATCTTTCAATTAAAAATACACTAAAATAAGGGGTGTTACATCCTTCCCCCCTTAAAAAAATTTCGTCATCGAAATTTGTAAGGTCAAACATCACGCTAAAGCAGGATACCAGATACAACTCAAGACACGCTCGAAAAGACCATACCATCAACAACTCCCAACAAGCATGAGTAATGTTCTCTCAAGTCTATTTTCATAGGCAATTCCATCATACTCGTATTAGTCCCCCAACGGCACAACACGTCCAGTATTCTTAGGGTGGCTATGCTATCCAAAATCTCATCTTTCCACAAGAGCCTTAGCACAACATCCAAGGAATCCCAATGATTATTATTATTATTGTAACACGATCTGCGCTAACTTCAATCGACTCCTATGTTAAAACTCACAAACCTTCATTGTATTCTACAAGTTGGTAACCTATTAGCCACTTCCAAAGTTAACCATCAATAAACATTTCCATCATCCAGACCTATTCCCTCAAAACCAACAAGAATTATATCTTAAATCCGCACCACCAAAAGTTCAATCTCTAATTACAATTATCACATCAAATTTTCAAACACTACTAATTCCTTAAGATCAACACAAGGGTTGAATCCTCAATTATATCACAACATAACACCATCAAGTATAAGTTAGTCCAACACCTACTAACCAGAAACTCTTACAACATTTTGGTAGAAGAAAATTTTTGATCTCTCAAAACTCACCAATAATTCCTTTCTGAATCTGCACCAACTATTACCCTTAAATTTGACATGGATCAATCTTAAACCTGCTACTAAAACCTCGAACTAATAATAATCATTATCCAAACTAGACCAACACCTTCAATTCTCAAAAAAATAATCCCCTTGAAAATCCCAATATCAATAACTCAACTTCGATCAACCCCATTAATGGTCACAGATTAATCAGTCTCCAAAATAAATCAAGCTAACACACCAAGCCTGTAGAATTAAAAATTCCAATCTCATTATAAATCAGTCCTTCAAATTGCAATTCTAAAACCTTAAATTATACAAGAATCAATTTCCGAAATCTGTAAGATCGATGAACTTATATCCAATAATAAAACAATCGACTCCCAAAGCTTTCAAAATCTAAAACATTAAATGATAACAATCATTTCCTAAAGTCTGCAAAACCTTAAACTTTTAGTGAAATTTCCGTAAGTCTATTCTTAAAGTTTGTTGAACTTACAATCTTCTATTCTAAAGTCTCGTGTTGTACAACCATGAAATCGAAAATCTCAGATATCTTACTCCCCAAATAGATCACCCAGAACATGCCGTTCCTTTCAAACCTTGATATTATAAAAGCACACGAAGTCGATAAAAGTTCAAGCTTACTCTGCTAAATATAACAATAGCATTTTCAGTCGTACCATCTTCCTGCCATAACTTAATCATTAACCCGCTTTTCAACTTCGAACGAAACGAACAAAATAAAATAAACTTAATAAATAAAATAACATAATTTCAATTCCAATAAAATAAAATCAAACAAAACGAATAAATTCAACTTAAATAAAATATTGATAATAATAATAATTTCAAATAAAACCTTTAAACTTTTCTGGTACTGCACACATGGTTTTACCCATTCTCAGCCACATCTTCAACCAACTCATACAGTCACTCCTATTATCTCATATTGTAAACCCAACATCGCTCTAAACTCCAGTACATCTTTAGAATCCCAAACTTAAATATCCACAAGATAATCCTTAAATTCCTCAAGTTCATACACTAAAATCTTTACATCCTATGAACCCACAGAAATCTAAACCTCCAAGGTTTATAGTATGCAGAATTCAAACCTGGCTCTGATACCAAATGTAACGCCCCAAACCTGGGTGGCTTGGAGAATTACTACTTGTCACTCATAATCATGTCTCCCAACACATTCAAAGAATAATCTCCAAAAACTTCTTAAATGAAATTAATCTCAAACCTTCTCAATAATCTCATTACAACTCCACAAAGTCTTTAATGCAATAATAATAAATCAAAGGGGTCTATAACCTCCCGGTAGTCATAACAACCCAACCAATAATTTCATAAATCTTACTGAAACCCAAGATATTACTAAAACTCAAAGAGATTAAAACTCAGAACACCAGAAGTCCTTCTTCTACCAACATCTCCTCAGCTTAAACACAAACAGCAATCTAATCCAGGTCCTCATTTGGACTCTCCACATCATCTGAAAAATATTATGAAGATAGGGGGTGAGTTATCAACAACTCAGTAAGCAGAAATCATATGCTAGCGTGCAAACATGAGCATTTATAAAGTAAAGTATGCAGAACAAAATATTTTTCCAGAGTTATTATGCAGAACAGAACATATTTCCAAAATAACAGAGCGATGGTTTTTAAGACAAGTAAACCCATAGTACTTTGGCATAACATAAACTGAGTATCATCATCAAATCAAAACAGAGCATCAACAGAGCAGAGACCATGTTTCACCCCCGTGGTAGGGTTGTGCTAACCCCGGTGGCCAAACCAGGCAGAGACAGAGGTGAAATCTTTCCTTTATTCTTCTCGGAGCCCCGAGTGTGCACACAGGAAAAGACCACAAATAAACCACTTTGTTTCCAAAGTGGGTGCACTCAGAGACAGAGAAGTTGGTACAACCCAAACAGAGCAGAGCATAACAGAGCAGAGCAGAGACAGAGTCAGATACGAAACCAGTACACCATGCCAAAGGTTTTCAGATGTTATCTCAAAATAATACAGAGTACCAAAACAGAATCAGAATAGTTTACACACGCTGAACACAAAAGCCAGAACAAATAAACGCGCAACTTTTCATATTCTCAATATCGCTCTTTTTCAGATTTCAGAAATCACATGACATAATTTAGCTCATGTCTACACAATGCATGTCAGAATATATTTTCCTTTTTCACACAGATTTCATGAATAATGCAGATAAGAGACCGAGGTTGATTTTTGTTTTCACAAGTTCCCAACACAAGACAAATTATGTAAGTTTTCATAAAAATCAACCTCAGTCTTATTAACTTGTATAAAACCCAGCATAGGAACCCCGCTTACCTGACTCTTGTAGCGCATTATCTAGGACTTGTATACAGTCTCTATCCGTCTCGTCACCTATTCATAAAAATAATATAAACTAAATATTAAAGTCCAACAACACAAAATTGATCTTAGACAACTCAAGACCCAAACTCTAGATCATAATTCAGCAAGTTTAATCAACCTCCAACAGCCAAATAACAATCCGGACAGCCCTCACTTCGACCCAAAATATTCTATACCAATCTCAGTATTGTCCAATACAAGCATCAAGACCAATGCCAATTCAAATTCCAATAACTCACACTTATTCCAACAGTTCGCAGTCCCAAAACAATTACTAACAATTTAACCAACACCAAACTAAGCACACTTCTTCCCATTCACAACTCCATAACAGAAAATATAAATTAATACCTCCAAAAAATTAAGCTGCACTCGACAAAGAAAATTAAATTCCCCTCTAAATATTCTCTCAACCACCAATCCAACCGACCTCCCCTTACTCCTCGGACTCAGTCCGGCACAACCAACAAATTCACAGTAAATAAGAATTAGTGCAGAAATACATTTAAAATCTCAAAAGTTCTTTGGGGCAAAATACTTACAATGCTATAATATAATTTTTGAAAGATCACGAATGTGCTAGAAGCGGCAACGCAGCAACAAAATAGTGCCAAATGCACTGTGACCGTGGGTCGCAAAAACCCACTTTTGAACGGGTGCAAACGAAGACCCGAGATTGATACGGTAGGGCTTAGGGATGTCGGTGAAGCTAATGGTGGTGGTGGTTGGCCGTGGGTGGCGGCGCAAGGGGCGGTTTTAAGGCCAAAAAGTCGAAATCGGAGATGGACTTGGTGGGGCTTCACCGGTGACGGATCGGAGCTGGGGTTGGGTCCATTGGGTTGCCAAGAGGTCGGGGATGAAGTGGTAGGAAGATGGTGGCCGGAGGTGGCGCGACGGCGGCGCAGCGGCGTAAGGAATGCCGCGGCTTCGTGTGGTGCGTGGAGGCTAACGGCGGCGCGGCTGGGGCTGGAAATCGGAGGGGGAGGTTGCCGGCCGGTGGGGAGCACGATGGGGTGGGCGGTGTCGCGCACGGCGGCAGCGGGCTGGGTGAGGAACGGTTGCACGGCGTGAGAGAGAGAGAGAGAGAGAGAGAGAGAGAGAGAGAGAGAGAGAGGAGAAAGAGAAGAAGAAAAAAAAAAGAAAAGAAAAGAAAAAGGAAAAAGGAAAAATGTAGGGAAAGAAATGAGGTTCAATCCTCACATCTTGGGTCACAAAAATAATCCAAAGGAAACGGTTTTTAAACAGCTAGTGAAATAAAATATTTCAAATACAATGATTAACATGAAACTAATTAATTAAACCCAATAATAAATTAATTTGATTTGAGAAGAAATTTAAACGCATGAAAATAATTAATTTAGAGAAAGCACTTCAAAAATCATTTTCGTAAGCTAAAAATCATAAAAATAACACAACAAAAAAATTCAACAATTTTAAGACAAGAGAATAAATTTTAAATTAATAACAAAAAAAATCTTTCAATTAAAAATACACTAAAATACGGGGTGTTACAATCCCATTTGGCCCAAAAATATTCGTAAAACATTTTCCCATAAAATGATTTACACAAAAAATCAATATTCAACACATGCTATTTTCCTAGAAAATAGTCCATTAATCCATTATTACCATATGCACCATGATCTCTTCTAGGGACCATCCGCACGTCATGGCTGCATAGCGATGCCCAGTTCCGGGCCCAGCGCATTCGTGGCCAAGCATCCTCTAGTCCCCGCCAGCAGAGGGACCACGAAGTCGGCATGAGACCATCTCATCTGATCCCATTGTCGGCCGATAACAATCCAGGAGACGTCACTCAGTATATTCCACTCCCGAGTGACCAGAAGAGCTCCACCGAGATAATGCCTCATCCCTGCTTGGGGTCATGATACACACGCACCCAAAAATCATTTCACATGAAAACACAGTTTTCAATAAACACATGAACATGAATGCAATACACGAAAATCCAGTTTCCTTTACAAACATGATCATGCGTGCAATTATGCAATGTACATGAATCGACACAATATTCAACAACCAACAATTGCCAACACAATCCAATCACACAAACAATTCCATTCTCCAATCCATCCGACCCCTACTCCTCGGACTCAGTCCGGCATAACCAACCGGATCACAGTGAAATGAGTTAGTGTAAAAGTATATTTAAATCACAAGAGTTCTTTGAAAAATACTTACAGTGCTATTTCCGAGGGATCACGAAGCTGCAAGAAGTGGCAACACAGCTACAGAATAGTGCCAAATGCACTGTGGCCGTGGGTCTCAAAGACCCACTTTTGAACGGGTGCAAACGAAGACCCGAGATTGATAGAGTAGGGCTTAGGGATGTTAGTGAAGCTAGTGGTGGGGGTGGTTGGCCGTGGGTGGCGGTGTAGAGGGCGGTCGAAGACCACAAAGCCCAAAATGGAAATATTGATGAATGTGCTTCACCGGTCGCGGATCGGAGCTAGGGTTGGGTGCATTGGGTTGCTAGGAGGTCAATGATGAAGTGGTGAATAAATGATGGCCAAAGGTGGCGCGATGGCGGCGTGGGAGCTCAAGGAACGCCGCGGCTTAGCGTTGAGCATGGGAGCAAACGGCGGTGCGAGAGAGGCTAAGATTGGAGGGTGGTGGTCGCTGGGCGGTGGGGAAGCGAACGGGATGGGCGGTGTCGGTCACAGTGGCACGCGGTGGTGGCTGGGTGGAGAAGAAGAAAACGCATGGGGAAGAAGGAAAGGGATGTCGCACGCGGGAAAGCAGGGGAGAAGAAAAAAAATGAGAAAAGAAAAAGAGGAAGAAAAGAAAAAGAGGAAAAGAAAAAGTGAGGGAAAGAAATGAGGTCCAATCCTCACATCTTGGGTCACAAAAATGATTCATCGGAAACGGTTTCAAAATAACAAGTAAAATAAAATAATTCAAACGTAGTGATTAAAATGAAAATAAATAATTAAACCCAACAATAAGTTAATTTAATATGAAAAGAAATTTAAATGCATAACAATAATTAATTATAAGAATGCAATTCAAAATCATTTTCACAAAATTAAAAAAATCATAAAATAAACCAACTAAAAAAAATCCGACAACTATAAAACAAGAGAATAAATTTTCGAATAAATAAGAATAATCTTTCAGTAAAAATACACTAAAATACGGGGTGTTACAATAATGTTTTAACGAGGTATTTACAAACTCACCTCCCCCGTCACTTTGGACAATTTTTTCTTGAGTTTGAAATTGAGTTTCTAGTATTTTAAAAAATGTATGAAGAATATGGATGGCATCCGATTTACAAGCCATGGGAAAATGCCATATGTAACAAGAAAATTCGTCTACAACAACCAAATAAAACCAAAAACCATCATAAGAAGGTATTGGAGCCGATCCCTAGACATCATATGAAGAGTATGTAAAAAGGTTTCAGCATAGGTTGTTCGAGAAGCAAAAGGCAATTTCTTTGATTTTTCAAAAGTGCAACTTTCACAGAATGCAACATGTTTATTTAAAGTAGGCAAACAAGAAAGCAAAAACTTAAGGATTCTTGAATTGGGATGGCCCACACGTGCATGCCAAATGGTGCTAGAAACCTTTGTACCTTGAAATGCAACTGTGTTGGAGAAGGTTGGGATGGCACGTAACGGGTATAAACCATCATCAACGAAACCTTTAAATATCATCCGTCTGGTCTTCAGATCCTTTATCAGAAAACCCCATGGATAGAACACAAAGCAACGATTGTGGTCTGCAGTAAATTGAAAAACAAAGAGTAGTCCCTTTTTAAGAGTTGGAACAATAAGAGCATTTTTAATGGTGAGTGAAGTATGAGGAACTTCAAAGTTACCAACAGCTGAAATTGGAAGACCAAGACCATTTCCAACCATCACAGAATCGTTAACTGAGTATTGTTGTATACCCTTAGCATCAGTAGAAGTAGGGGCCATGTGTTGGTTTGCTCCTGTATCTGGATACCAGACATCATCTAAAGTGTCACCAGTTTGAACAACAAGAAAAGCTTGATAGCTTTCGGCTTCTTCATCACTAGCACAATACGCCCATTACGTGCATTATGATTTTGTTGAGGACGTCCATAAGTGATGCGACCTTGGGACCTACCACCCCCACGGTTTGACTTATATTTGTTTTGATTATTTTGATAACGCCCACGAGATGAGTTTCCTGCATTATGATTTGGAGAAGAGACAATTTTATTGGTGTAGAAAGCAACAATTGAATTTCTTCCTGCTTGAATCCGTAGATCAAAGTCCCTTAGCTTGCTAATCCAAGCTTCAAGTGAGGGAAAACTATCTCTTGCGTTGATAGCAGCCACGATTGGATTAAATTCAGAGCCTAATCCTCTAAGTAAGCAGATGATAAAATCATCATCTTCGATTGGTTTGCCGGCACCACAAAGTGCGAGGGCCAAAGATTTTGCTTTATGAAGGTAATCTTCCATTGAAGCAGTACCTTTTGTTAGGGATTGGAGTTCACCTTTCATTTGTTGGACACGATCCCGAGTATGCGACCATACAACGTTTCCAACACCTCCCAAGCTTCATGGGAGGTCTCACTATTGATCTCCTGAGAGAGAGGAGCATCGGACAGCGAGCTGTTGATACAGCCAAGGATCAATTGATCAATGCGTAACCATTTGACAACAACGGGGTTCTGAGTTACAGTACCATCAGTGGTAGCAACAGTCGTAGGGGGGCAAGGAAATTCATTCGTGACATAACCCAAGAGCCCATGGCCATGTAAAATGGGAACAACCTGGGCTTTCCATAGGAGGAAATTGTAGAGGCTAATTTAATTGAAATGTCTGGTAGATGAGTTTTGAAAGAAAACAAATCAAACGAAGCTTACCATCCACAGGAGGAATGTGAGAGGAAGTAGAGGAGGAAGACATGTTTGACAAAGGTCCTCTCGTGTGGCTCTAGATACCATGTAAGAATGAGTAAAACTGGCCTGCTTGTATGCATGGCTCGTATTTCATTTATGAGAAATAATAGTTGCAGTTGTAAGTGTGCAAGCGTCGTGCAATCACTTTGAAAAAAGTGAATAAATACAGGATCCACATGAAAAAATAATAATTTTTCAATAGTGAACTTCATTCTTTTTCAAAGCGATTGCACGGCGCTTACGCACTCCACGATTGCATGTAGTATTACTCTTCATTTATATAGAATTTACAAGATACCAAAACAGAGGTTTACAGTTGTACAAAAAATAAAGATGGAAACTATACAGTTGTGAAAGAATCCTATGTCAATGCTATTTACAGTAATGCGAGACTAACGTATGCTTAAAATAAGAAAGAAATCAGCAGCTGTTATAGGAGAGATCAGAGGAGAAAATCATGGAGTTATGGAGTTATAGCTGATATGTCTATTCATGCGGCACATCCTTCATTAAATACATCCTCATAACATCCATGGCTTTATTACTCACACCAATAGGTACTCTAGACACCTCATTACAACACTTTAGCAAATTATGGTTCATAACCTTGAAACATAGATTTTAGCACATCAATCTCAATAAGGAACCGGAGACTTAACTTACATAACTAATCCATAGCCTCACCATTTTTTCTAAACAAACTTCATGCTCCATTCACTACATACTCTTAACTTCAGAGCCATAAGCAAGGAGTCCTTAAAGTCACACATTTCCAACTTAACTACATAAACCAACTAGGGAAAATCAACTACAAATCACTTTCCTTTTCTTTCCTTTTCTTTTCTTTTTTCTTTTTTTTTTTTTGGATGCAGACAAATTACCAGTCAGTTTCTGTATAGAGAATGCATGCCTCATAAACTTCCTACTATTTAACATAACCTTAATCTGCTCAAACAAGTAGTAAAAGTCCTCACTACACCAAGCACCCTCGTTAAAAAAAGAATTCCACCCTAGAAGAAAAATAAAAAAAATAAAACAGAGTGAAACACTGCAAAACTATACACCCAGGAATCCGAATGCATGTGGCAACCCCACCTTAAACCATCAGAATCGCCCTATCGCTTGTTACTCCCACGGCCAATACCATCAATATTAATAGAGAAAAAAAAAAATACAACTCTCGGAAAGGTAATAAGTACTGAAGAAGTTCATAGCTCATATACAGCTAAACTGGTATGACATCGTTCTTCGATGCATCTTCCCACCTTAAAACAATACCCTCAAGGCTAGCAGGGAAAATACATTTTGCCCATTGGCATCCGGTTGTGAACGGCTCCGGTGGAGGGACAATCAAAAGCACGTTCTCATTTCTCTGAACAGCTCCCATTACTCTAACTGTGCTTCCTTCTTTGATATACCCCTCTTTTAACCGCATCATCCGATCATCACTTGAAAGGTTCCTCTCTCCCAACCACCTGATCGATGAACTCTGGAGACAACTCTTCATTCTCTGGATTAACATCAATGACAATTGAGTTGTCAATATAAGGGGTCACCCTTGCTCCATGGCCAGTCTTTACCAAGGCTCTCAATCCAGACTGGAAATCTGAGATGTAGAAGTCAACCACACGCCTTTCTAATGATCTGAGCCCCCAAGTAAAATGGCGATGTGAAGGGTTCGCAGCCTTTGAATCCCATCCTCGATACTCATGTAAACTTCTTGACGTATACACACATCGAGAAATATTTTGAAATGATGTCTCAAGAGGCACATTGCCACAAGTGACCACCCCAGAGACCTTCACATATTGCCCATTCTTCGCAGTTCTAAGCTCCGAATCAGGATAACGAGCAATGTAACCAATAATGGCTCTTCTCCCACAAAAAGTATTCCAGATGAATAATGCAGCAACTGCACCGAAAAGTGCCACTACCACCATAAGGAGAATGGTATTGTGGAAAGCTCCAAGAATAAACCCGGCCACCAGCAATGAACCCCATCACGAATAGAAGAATTAGTGACCATGACACTAATTCGTGGGAGAGGGCATTTTTCGTGAGAGCCAAGGCACCAGTAACATGTGGGGTTCAAAGCAATGAGAATAGGCTTTTCTGAAGATATTCGACAACCACACACCTTTTCTTTTCTTTTACACTTTTAACGTTATTGTCTGGTTGATAGCTTCAGTTTTGTTTGTCCATTCTGCAATGTTAAGAGAGCACATGAAATTGCTAGCTTTTATACGGATCATTCATAATAAACTTCTTTGACCTAAAAATGAAAGATAATTAGGACGCAAACTCATCTCCTGGATGATGTTCTAACACACGAATCGATTGGTTGAGATTATTACTTATAATCAATCATTTTTTAAGATTGATTACACGAGCCTTCAGGAAAAAATTAAAGTCCCTTCAGATACTCTCGAGTGGTAAACGATCAGATACATCAAAATATTTATGCTTCCAAGAAGCAAGTATTAATTGTACATCACTTCAGGGAGGAAAAGAAGGAAAAAGGTTACAAGACAATGCTTTAACTAAAATTTGCAAGCTTTACCAGCAACACAATTGCAGAGGGCCAGCACTGGAAGTCAGTGCAGGGACCATCAATCCATGAGCAACTGAAAACGATTGAGTTCGAGAGCAATACGGAGAGCAACTTCCCCACCCGGATTGAACAAAATAAGCACCATTGACAAATACTTCCTTAGAAGACCTCCATTTCCAATCCTTCCAGGAACCTCTTGCCTCTCTTTTGGTGACCTGTCATCGATCAAGATCAGACATCCACCTGATTATACCATATGAAAATCTAGTCATTAATGATCATATACTCGGTGTCAAATCATTTAAGTGAACATCTTGCTCAGCCTGGTATATGTATATAATATATATACCTGTTAATTTGGCAAAGGGAATATTGGAAGCTTTGAAGTAGCTTCCTTCGCTGAAGATGGTTGGATTAGCACTGCCGCCAACAGCATACATAAACCATTCTTCATATTTATTATTGGCGACATGGGCATATCCAAACCTGACTTTGTACTAATTGGTATGAGACGAACGTACTACTGGAACTTAATATTTCAGAAAATATAGAAATTGAGAGCAGTGCTTCATCACCTGGGCATCCTTTCAACACACCCGGCACCAAAACGGTTGAAAAATATTGTGACTTTCATGACTTTATCTGCAGTAAATTTATCATTGTGTCCCAGCAGCATCACCTGTAATCAGTACAGCATGGTGATATCAACATTAATAACGACAATTACAGTACCGACAAGATGCTCTTTGTTTTACTTTTACGATTTCAATTGAGGTTAGGTTTGGAAATTGAAGGGATGGATAAAGTTAAGAATTTAAAAAAATATTGTAAAAATATTACTTTTTAATATTATTATTATTTTAAAATTTTAAAATATTTTAATTATTTATTATATTTTATATAAAAATTTATAAAAATTATAAGATAAGATGAAATAGATTAAAACTAGCTAACAATCCAAATCGAGCCAATTAGAAACTTCTCAACTCATCAAATCATTATAATTTTTTTAAATTTCTATATAAAATAAAATAAATAATTTGATTTTTTTAAATTTTAAAATAACAATAATATTAAAAAAAATTTTATAATAAAATTTATTTTATTTTTAATTTTTACCTTAATTCATTTTATCTGATCTAATTGGACACATGAAAACAAACGAGACGGTAATAAATACAGTACATTAATATTCAGTTTTTCGTACTTTTCAAGTTAATGACCAGCTTTTACCTTTGTCGATAATTAACGTAAAGAATTATATTCAGATTAAAACAAAAAAAAAAGTAGAAAAATCTGACATGCCAGTACGTATGAATTTATACTTTAAAAGGACTAATTGATAACGACAGCTCTTTAATGAATATAAAACTTGGTTTCATATAGTAATAATTAGGGAATCTAATATGGGATTTCACAGTTAATGCATCTTTATCATACTCATTTAGCTTTATATACTAATTCTCATACAATATTACATTGTGGGATTTAGTGGGGCATTACATTAATGATCTCTACCACTCATGATGTCATCTTGTCATACTCGTTAATTACAAATATCAAAACTATATATAGTAAGATCATGTGTTCGATTTAGAAAGCATATGGCCGGTGTTTGTACTTATATTAAAAAAATAAAAAATGACTGTAGTGCATAAAAAATATTTTTTTATGATTTTTTATTTTACTTCATTATTAAAAAAGTATTTTTTAATAATATTATGAATATTTTTTATTTTTTTAAAATATTTAAAAAAATTGTTAAAAAAAATTTATATAAAAAAAAGCTTAAAAAAATACATAGAAATATACTGTCAGACTCCAACGGGAGCTCCCAGCGGGTCTATTCCCTGAATATATAATAATAAATGGTGACTGGAATTGTTATTTGTATACTACTTAATTATACAATTAATTAATTTATTACATATGAATGTCAACGGCCTCATATGCATGGTTGGGATTGAGCTGATCCGATCAGTTATGATCTCAACATGATGATCATTATATATGTCCACGTGGTGGTCATCAACCTTATTTCCCAGTTTTTTTTTTTTTTCTCTAATCTTTTATTCTTTTTTCTTCACTAAGGCGGCACCGGCAGCTTGTTTCTTGTAATTCTTTGAAAAATCAAATGATCAGACACTCAGTCGGCCAGCAGTGATGGATATGAGCACTAGCTAATAAATTATATATGCGGCCAATTCGCGTCGAGATTAATTACAAAGAAGAGAAATGATACTTGCAGTCGTGAGTGTGCAAACGTCGTGTAGTCATTTTGAAAAAAGTGAATAAATATGAGACCCATATGAAAAGAAGTTAATTTTTTAATAGTGGATCTCACTCTTTTTCAAAGCGACTATACGATATTTACGCATTTCACGATTGTATGTATAAATAAATAACAAATTCGGTCAATTAGTACGTACCAACGGTAGTCGCAGTACTATTTTACATGCAAGGCAACGATCGATATCATGATCATCTAGCTAGTTCAGGCCGGTTAGGTCAAACTATCATCTCCAACTTACCTACTAGTAACAAGAGAGGAAGAAATCATATATTGGCCAATGACAAGCTTATAGCCAGCAAAAGAATCAAAACTGAGGGAGATGATAGATCAAATCTCAAACAATCTGATATGGTGGAGGCTGATGTACAGCCCCACCAAATCCAATGAGTTGCCTCAGTTGGAACTGCCGGGGGCTTGGGAACCCCCAGACAGTTCATGATTTGCACCAAATGGTGGTTAAAAAGATCCCATCCTTTGTTTTCTTGATGGAAACAAAGAGTAGAAGAGAAAAGATTGAAGCTATCAAAACTAGGTTGGGTTTTGAAAACAGCTTTGCAGTTGACTGCAAAGGAAGGAGTGGGGGAATTGCTTTTCTTTGGAAAGAGGACATTGAGGCAGCAGTGCACACCTTTACTAAACATCATATTTCTCTAATGATTAAGGGGAATGAAAAGAGGAAAGAATGGTTGTTGACTGGGTTCTATGGACACCCCATCACTACTAAGAGGAAGGACAGTTGGCATTTACTCCAAACAATTAAACCAGAGAGTCCAAAAGGGTGGATATGTGTGGGAGACTTTAATGAAATACTAAGTGTTGGAGAGAAATGGGGAGGGGTTGTGAGATCTGGTGCTCAGATTGAGGCTTTTAGAACTGCAGTGGAGGCCTGTGAACTATGTGATATGGGATCCATAGGTAACAAATTCACTTGGACTAATGGGAGGCAAGGGGGAGCATTCACCAAAGAAAGGCTTGATAGAGCATTTTGTAACTCATTTTGGGATGAGTCCTTCCCTAATTCGAGGGTTTACACACTTCCTGCTTTGAGTTTAGACCATTGTCCATTGCTAGTAACTTGGGAGGAGAGTCAAAGTCATGATGCCAGGAGGAACAGAATTTTTAGGTGGGAAGCTAGCTGGTTTCAAAGGGAGGATTATCTCAAATTGGTGGAGGAGGCATGGATTAGCACAAGGAAACCTGGAAACAACTTGCAGGTTATTACTGAGGGCCTCAACATATGCAAACAAAAACTCATGCAATGGAACAAAGTAGCAGGAGCCAATCCAAAACGACAGATGTCTGAACAACTGGCTCTTTTGAATGATCTGCAAAAAGAAAACGAAGGACACCTGACTGAACAAGTCAAGCAGACTCAAATGGCTATAAACAGACTTTTAGAGGAAGATAATATGTGATGGCAGCAGAGAGCAAAGCAAAGATGGTTAAGAGAAGGTGACAGAAACACTAAATTTTTCCACCAATGTGCATCCCTCAGAAGGAAAAATAATATGGTCAAGATGCTGTTTGATGAAGATGGGCAGGAGGTGCAATCCAAAGAGGGTATTAATTCACTCTTTCAAAAATATTTCAAAGATCTCTTCAACTCTTCCTCTCCAGAAAACATCTCAGTATGTTTGAACTCTATGGAAACTCGAGTAACAGAGGCACAGAATGCTAATCTCACAAGGCCATACACACAACAAGAGATTGAAGAGGCTTTGTTTCAAATGGAGGGCCTCAGCTCTCCTGGCCCAGATGGATTCCCAGCAGCCTATTACCAGAAGCATTGGTCCCTCATTGGTAACCAAGTCAGTGAATCCATTTTACAGGTACTGAATTCAGATAGTAATCTCACTGCTATTAATGATACCTTCATTGCCTTAATTCCCAAGAAAAAGAACCCCACTAAAGTCACAGAATTCAGACCCATATCTCTATGCAATGTCATGTACAAGCTCATCTCTAAAGTAGTGGCCAATAGACTTAAGAATGTACTGCCTCTTATCATCTCTAATTCTCAATCTGCTTTTATTCCCAATCGACTCATCTCTGATAATGTGATAGTGGCATTTGAAGCTCTGCATACTATGAAGGCTAAAATGACAGGGAAGGAGGGTTACATTGCTTTGAAACTAGACATGAGTAGAGCCTATGATAGGCTAGAATGGAGTTTCATCAGAGCTGTGTTCACTAAGATGGGCTTCTGCAATCAATGGATAGAATTAGTGATGAGTTGCATTGAGTCAGTTTCCTATTCCATTTTAGTTAATGGAACCCCTCAAGAGCCCTTCCATCCATCTAGAGGGATTAGGCAAGGAGATCCCCTCTCCCCCTATATTTTTATCATGTGTGCTGAGGCACTTAGTAGTCTGATCAGGAAAACTGAAGGAGAGGGACTGATTCATGGAGTTCCTATTGCTAAAGATAGGCTTAGAATTTCTCATCTATTTTTTGCTGACGATTGCCTTCTATTTTGCAAAGCTAATGCCATCGAGTGGGGCAGACTTTTTGGGTTACTAAGAGTCTATGAATCAGCATCGGGACAAAGGCTTAATTTGGAGAAAACCTCTATTATTTTCAGCAAGAATACAAGAAGGGAAACACAGCAGTTCATCCTTTCTATTGCTGGGGTAAGGAATGGCATGTCATATGAAAAATACCTGGGATTACCTTCAGTAGTCGAAAAGAATAAAACCAAGACTTTTAAAGGGATATTGGATAACATTAGAGCTAAAGTCAGCAATCATAGAGTTAAAATGCTATCCCAAGCAGGTAAGGAGATATTTATCAAAGCTGTCATCCAAGCACTTCCAACCTACACAATGTCGGTTTTTAAACTCCCCAACTCACTGCTCCAAGGAATCAACAGAATCATCAGCAACTTCTGGTGGGGACAGCAAGGAAGGGAAAACAAGATACATTGGATCTCATGGAAAAATATGGGAAAGGCAAAAGCTGATGGGGGTATGGGTTTGAGGGACTTCGAAGCTTTTAACACAGCATTGCTGGCTAAACAATGTTGGAGGTTGATTCAACAACCCGAGTCCCTTGCTGCTCAGGTCATAAAAGCAAAATATTATCCAAACTCAACCTTTCAAGAGGCAAGATTAGGATCCAAACCTTCTTTCATCTGGAGGAGTTTCGTAGCAGCTAGGCCATTAGTAAAGGCAGGTTCCTTTTGGAGGATAGGTGATGGTCATCAAGTCAAGATATGGGAAGACAAATGGATAGCCTCCTCAAATCCTAGCAAGACCCAAAGTACTGTTAGTGTGCTGGAAAACAATGCAACAGTCTCCTCTCTAATAGACCCTATCACAAAGCAATGGAATCTGGCACTGGTGCAACAGATCTTCAATCATAGAGAAGCTGAGTCCATAATCAAAACCCCCATAAGCTGCTTCAATAGCAGAGATAGACTTGTTTGGCAAGGTACAAAAGATGGTGAATTCAAAGTTAGGAGTGCCTACCACAAAGAAATTGAAAGAAATCTATCTGTCTCTAATCAAGCATCCAGTAGCTCACCTCACAAAGACTTTTGGCAGAAGCTATGGAAGTTAAAAGTGCAGCCTCGTGTTAAAGTGTTCCTTTGGAGAGCATGTCAAGAAGCACTTCCAACTCAGTCTAATCTCTTCAAAAAGAAGATAGTTAAACACACTCTCTGCCCTATATGCAATGTGGAGGAAGAAGACTCTTTCCATGCTATATGGGGGTGTGAATCAGCCAAGGATGTGTGGAGTCAGTGTTCAAAGAGGTTACAAAAATGCCATTTTCCATACATGTCTATGAAACAACTCCTCGAAGCCTTATTTCAAACCATGGAAAGCAAGATCATCCAGGAGTTTGCTGTGGTGGCAAGTAAAATATGGTGGAGAAGGAACAACTTAATCTTTAAAGGTGCTTTTGTTCACCCGAAGGTAATTGTGCAAGAGGCTAGATTCATTTTGGATGAGCTGGTTGAGGAGAGATGTAAAGTAGGTATGGTATGTAACTCAACAGAGGTTTGGCAGGCTCCACAAACAAATTGGGTCAAGATGAATTGGGACAGTGCAGTGGATAAGGCTAGAGGAATGGTTGGAGTGGGAGTGGCTGTAAGGAACAGCTTAGGCTCAATAATTGCAACCTTGAGGACTAAGAAGCCTTTATTCCCGGACCCTTTGTTAGCTGAGGCATTCGGTGCACTTAAAACTGCACAATTTGGTGTGGAGCTTGGCCTTACACAAGTGATCATCGAAGGAGACTCCCTCCAAGTTATCAACCAGCTTAGAAGTGGCAAGGAAGGCTCTAACAGTGTAAGCATGTTTATTAGTGAAGCTAAACAGCTATTAGAAAATTTTGCTAAATGGGAGGTTTCTCATGTAAGGAGAAATGGCAACTCTATAGCTCACTTGTTAGCAAAAGATGCTCTATCCAATCATGATCATATTGTAACTTTGGAGGATTTTCCTCCTTGTATCCCATTGGGTTGATTGAATGGAAATGAGTTATTATTATTTCAAAAAAAAAAAAAAAAAGCTAGTTCAGGCCGGTGAGGTCAAATAATTATTTGTTCATGATCTTCAGACAAATCAACACTGAAGTGCTAGCTTAATATATATTACACGGTATTAATTAAATTGTTATAAGCCCATAATTAGTATTAATTAGTAGATCAGTTGTACGTAATTAATATTTTCACTTTAGACGTTATACAAGTTAGTTAATTAATTAGCAGTCAGTTAGCTATTTTCAAGGCATATACTTCATTTCTTTCTCTAGCGAAAACGCTCTCTACCTAAAGCTCAAAAATCTTTTTTTCTCTATCAAGAGGGTTTCGGCTCCACCCACCCACCCTCTCCCTATCTGTATAGTCCTGACATTGTCCTACAATGTTTTTTCTAATTTTTCCTTCTTTTTCCGACTGTAGCATGGAGAAGCGCCAATTTACTACTTTCTGGTCACCCATGAGCGCCACACACTGCACCGCATGACTCTACAACCGCTGATCTTTCTGACGACAAAAGCAGATCGTCGAAAAGAGTAGCACGTGTATTTCACGTGCGGCCTAAAGCAAGCATAAGATCCACTTGCCATTGCACTAGAGAGAGCTTTTATGCCACTATGCGTGGCATCTTTGGGATCAGCGGCCTCAGATCCCTTAGATTTGACCAACTTCCACTCTCCTAGTGTGGCACGTGGTCTTCACGCGCCTCCACAATTCTTGGTGGTCACCCGCTAGCAACTCGACGCTTCTTCCGCTTGCTATCTTCCTATGTTATCACTCTTTCTAACCAAGGATTGTGGGAAAAAAGTAGTGAAAGTCTCATTCAGTCAGTCCAAATCAGCAATATGTAGCACAAATCTATTCTTTGTGGCTTCCAGTCATAATATTACAATCCATTTACAGGACTGTATCAAAACTGGTTCAGGCGGCTTCCCCTCACGAGAAATGGGTGGTGGTTAAGTCATTAGCCCCAGATCCCTTTTTATTTTTATTTTTCTTGCAATATTGTACTAGTTGGTTTTGGATAAATGTCGGGGCCTCCCACCTTGTTATCTCTTGTATCATGTAATTGTTTTATATATTTAAAATATGTTTGCATAGGGAAAAAAAATTAGCATAAGTTATAGTACTAGTTGGTTTGACAAAATTAGAGCACTACTTGTTAAGAGCAAACTCTGTTTGTGTACGTGTGTTTAGACTCGTGTACAGATTCATGATCTGATTTAATTATGTAGATCTCCATTTTTTACACTTCAATTCATCTAAATCATTTTTTTCTTCTAAATATTAATATTTTCTTATATATACAGATTTACTACTTTTGCATTTACACACATATACGTAATTAATCAAGAATTAAGAGAAAATCTGAAATATATAAAATGAAAAATGTTGAGATCAAGATATTTTTGACTAGCTAGCTAGCTACCCAAAACTTACGAAATTCTATAAGGGAGAGTACCTTAATTGATAACTTAATTTCGAGGATTTTGGTTCCTAGCTAATTCATGAAGTGATCAATCAATTAATTGTTAAGCTCTAAATTAAATAATAAAATCTACACATTCTTATCAGTTTAAATTTTGAAGATAAGTAGTGATTTCACATGGTATTAAAGTAAAAATTTTGGATTTGAATCCTGACTCTACACTTTAGTACCATATATATTTAATTAAATATTTCACGTATCGGGATGAATGGTGATATCACACAAATTATACATATATGTATACATATATATATATATATATATATATCAAATCAATAAGAGCGACTCTCCTAATTCATGTGACGTCTAGAGGTTGTCATGCACGGTGCTCTACCCACTTTTTTTTTTTTTGAGAAATCTACCCACTTCTTGTTACCATGCTATATATATAATTTATATTATATGCATGGTTGTTTCATTATTGGCAACAGAGCGAGAAGGTCCACTGCGTACCGAAGCATTACATTAACCATGCATAGAAATTTATGGTATTTAATTAGACTTCTCAAGTCTTTTTGCCAAAAAGTATATTCGTCATGGAGAAAAACGTAAATGCACCGCGCGTACGTACGTTTACATCGAGAAAAATATTAAGTAGCATACTATAATGATTATTTAATAATATACTAATAATTCAAATTACGTATTAAGACCCCATTTGGATATAGAAACGGTTTCATCTCATCTAATCTCATTACCACAATTTTATCAAATTTTCATACAAAATATAATAATTAAACAACTCAATTTTTTTAAATCTTAAAATAATAATAATATTAAAAAATAATATTCTAATAATATTCTCAAAAAATAATGTTATTAATTCACACGTATTAACAAATTCATAATATAAAACAACATATATAATGAACTAGTACGCTTTGCAGGTATAGCTAGGAAGCGGTCAGCTCCGTTTGCAGCCATGCCAACTGATCCTGAACGCTGTGGAGTTGATTTCTTTCATAATTTACGCATAGCTACACATCCCGTACACACATAAACTCCCTTTCTTGCACTTGTTGCCGCAGCTTCCGCAATGCTTTATGTTGGACCTGGGGTTCACACACTGACCTTTGCAGCAAAGCTCGGAGTACTTGCATTTCTTCCCACATTTCCCACAGTTGAGTCTATCTGTCATCACATTAACGCATTTCTTCTTGCAGCAATCCGGCCCCGTGCTGCCCTTGGCATGACAAACCCTAGGGTACTTGTCGCATGTCATAGGGACCCGGGGTTTGATCTGAGACAGAAAACGGATGGACCCTCGAAGAGAAGTTGGTTCTTGGCCAGTTTCAGCGGGAGAAAGATCATCAGAAGTTTCATCATTATAAGTAGTTTCATTGTCTTCCTCAAGGGACAATTCATCGCGAGATGGTATGGCTGAAAGAGATATAGCGGCCAAAGCCATAAGAATGACCAGCACAAAGCATGTCTTTATAGACTTCATGTTTCGTGGGTATGTGAACGTGCTTGCTAAGAAAGGAATAGATAATTTCAATCTGAATGAACTAATTTATAATGTGAATGAATGAAATGTGGAGAAAAAAAAGAAGAAGAGAATTTAATGAATATGCTTTGGATGGGAAAGAATGGAGGGAGCGAAAGAGGTATTTATAGAGAAGATTGAAGGTGGCCGAAAAAGGCGACGTGTTGGGTTGGAAAAAGTGTAAAATATTGTATATTCTAATACCGTTTACTGATAGTGGGGTGGTCTAATTCAACGGTCACATGCATGAGATTCAAGTAAACGAAGGTTAGGCTTCGGAAGAAATATTAAACTAAAAATTAGGTGATAGTGGAGAAGAAGCAGAAATCAGATATGAGGTACATGCATGCTGGCGGTTTGGTACGTACTTCATCAGGATCCTGTGACTGTCCTTTACGAGCATTAATTCAACGAGCGGACAGGAGAATTGGATTGATTTTCTTCGGTTTCCATAGTACTGCTAGCTAGCCACACATCATTAGATGATCAGGCTTGGAAAGAGTTTGATCGATCGGGGATTATAAAAGTAAAATTTTGAGTATCTTAATTATCTGAAAAAATCTATTCATCATCAATTTTTCATCATACTCTTATCATCTCGATCATGATATGTCGTATTAGATGATAAATTCACAAATAAAATAAAATAAATAGTTTCCAATTATCTAATACCATATCATGGGATGATGAGAATTGAAATGATGAGTAGTATTACTCATGAAAAACACCCCCACATCCAGGGGCGACTCAATGGTAAGCTTATTTAGGCCATTTCCTAAGTTCTCCATCCTATGTAAGGCTTTCAAAAATAAAAATGAGGTGTATTTTTTTTAAACTATTTCATTAAATAAAATTTTAAATCATTTTTATAGTTTTCAATGTGTACAAGGCCCCATAATACCAAATTTAATATTTAATATAATGAATTATTTATATATTAAATTTTTTTTAAGATCTTGCCAAATTGAAGAGCAAAAAAGGCTTCATTTTAAGTTGTTATAAATATAAATTCACAAAAACTATATTTAAAGATTTTAAATAAAATCTCATTTTATTGAAAATTTTAAAAATATTCTATATAGTATTTTATATTTTATTGTACAATAATTACGAATGACTCACTTAAATTTCGTCTAAAACTTCAATTTGTATTGAGACGTCCCTGCTCACAATGATCCTATGAAAAACACCTATACACCCTATAAAAAAGTTATAAATGTGAGAGTGTGAAAATGTGAGAGTGAATAGTAGTTGATGCATAACATTCCTCATACATATATATATATATGTAACCATGCATGGGTCGTTTACAAACAGGGTTCAATCCATCATTAATAAAAAGTAAAACACTCATTCTTAGAGCTTGTACGTTTTGGGAGTGACATAAAATAAGAATTTTGTGAATAATAGTAAGATAGTTTGAGTTGAATATTTTTTAAGTTTTGAAAAATGAGAGAGAAAAAATTGAATAAAAAATATTATAAAATTAAAATATTATAATAATATAGTTTTATAATATTATTTTTATTTAGAGATTTGAAAGTTAAAATTATTTTTTATTTTTTATTTGAAAGTTTGAAAAAGTTGTAATGATTAGTTTGAAAACTTTATATTTAAATTATATTTAGAAATAAGATCAGATGAAAATTTTGTATCTCTGCCCAAACCTGCCCTAATCTATCAATTTTCATTACTGTTGAATCAGGATTCAGTTAAAAAAGTAAGTAGGGGTGTTCATCTGGGTTTCAACCCGGGAACCCGAGTATACCCGGATTGGAACCCAGATTTCAAACCCGAGCCAGAACCCAGACCAGATTGGTCCGGGTCAGACCCGGGCCGGAACCTGGGTGGATAAGAGTTTTTAAAACCCGAAAATCCAGGTTCCAGATTGTACCCGAAATTTTTTTTTTAAATAAAATCCTTTACTTTATTAATTATGGACTCAAACTATGGTGTTTATGGAAATTTTCTTGGACTCAAACAGGGCATGGATGAGTACATACAGAGAGTGAAAAGGAAGAAGTAAACAAATTTGGATTTTTTTGTACTCAAACAGGGCATGATGGGGTCATGATGGCAGCGGCTATGGATCTAGGGTTTCTGCTTCTGCCGTAGCTCAATGAGAGAGAGCGAGATACTAGAGAGAGAGAGAAGTGAGTCGGGGGGTTTACCGGAACAACAACTTAGAGGCAAAGGTCGACGGCGACAGAGATGCGGTGACGGCGAAGGAGATGTGGCGACGGCGAAGGAGATGCAGTGACGGGATCACGATGGCAGCTGCACGAGAGAGAGAGAGAGAGGTGAGTCCGGGGGGTTTACCAAACGTGGTTTTCTTTTAAAAGAACCGGGTACCGGGTCGGGTCCCTAACTCGTACCCAGACCTTGTTGGTCTGGTTTTGTAATGCGGGTTTTGAATCCGTTTTGATCCAGGCTAGAACCCGGAATCGGAATCCGGTTTTCCGGGCTCCAGACTGAACAGTGCTAAAAGTAAGAACCCCCTGACCGGAGTAGTCCTATCCACGATTTATTTAGTTTCCACAGTATACCAAAGTCGTACGTGCGACCTGATTGGCAACGCACGCCAGTCTTGCCTGATCAGTTGAATTTTTCATTTTTCTTGTTTAAAGCCAGTACGAGAGAAAAAGCAAGTTTCATGCCCCTTGTTTCTGCAGACAAAAAAAAAACCCGTTTCACTTTCACATGCAAGCACTTCGCTAGCTAGCTAATTAAGAGTCTTTTTAATTAATATATTATAAATATATCATAATATATATTATTTTATGATTGACAAGATCATCATTGCTACGTAATTAGTTCCCATGATTGACGGACCACCTTTAATATATTACATATAATATATAAGAATATACATTTTCACATTACGCATGAGATATATGTTAATTAGAACATAATATAAATAATTAAATTTATTTATTTTTTTATTAAGTTAGATTTTTAAAATAAGTGATGATTTTACAATTCTTTTACAATTTATTTTACATGCAATCAACTAATATAAACATTTCATTTCATTAAAAATAAGTTTTAACGGTACAAAATTACCATTCATTTAATATAGAATTATAAAAGATGAATTGTAAATTAATCATCTTGCGTGTGCGCAGAAGGGATATATGTTCTTATATCCTTCAGAAATCAGACCGGTACAGAAGCACTTCCATGGAGTTTATATTTTGACCTTAATTTTCTTATATATTTAAAAAATTAATAATACGATTCTCAGCATTGACTATTTGATCTTAATTTAACCATCCAAATACTTGTCACTAATTAATTAATTCCCAACAAATCTTCTTTATATATTTAAAATTGTAGTTGTTACATGCAGCTAAATTAACTTGTCAATATGTAACGAAGTTGGGTTAGATTAACGGATAAGATAGATAGATATAGATTTTAGACCTAATTTTAATATTTATTATTATTCGTATACAGTTTTAATATTAAATATTATGAGATTTACATCTTATGTTTTAATTATAAAAAAAAATATTTAAGACAGATAATTAAATTAATTTCTTTTCATCTGTGTCCTATATTTATTCACTTTTTTCAAAGCGATTGCACGGTGCTTGCACACTCACGACTGTAAGTATTATTTCTCTTATCAGATTTACATATTATGTACGTTAATCATTTATGTTTTAATTATAAAAAAAAAAATATTTAAGACAGATAATTATATAGAATGTTTTAGCGCTAAATTAATTTTAATAGAAGCAAATGGAAATTTGTACACAGCTATATATAGACAATACAACATACGTCGAATCCACGTAATTGTTAAGTCACATGCGCGCAGAAGATTTCAGAAGCAGTTGTGGCGGCTTTATTTTTTGAAATACTACAGTATTGCTTTGACCATTAATTTTGGTGACCCCGCCCAATGAGTACTGTTATCAGAAGAATTATATAAATAACTTGACATTCTCCTCTAACCGTTTTCTCTCTCGTCGTCTTCCTAGAAGCAATAAGGGAGTGAACGCTTTAGGTGGTGTTTGGGTCAGGATTCCTCACTCGGGTGAGGAGACTGAGATAGTATCTGTTTACTGAGGTATACAGAGTATGGAAGGACTGGAGGATATTTGGGAGAAGTTGAAACTAGTTGAAGAGGAATGCGAGCCAATCGAAATTTCTCTAAACGACAATGAGGAGGTGAAGGATTTGGGGGAGAGGAGTCTACTGGGGAAGATCTTTGCAGATCGCAAAATAGGAGAAGAGGTCATTAGAAGCACCATGGAGAAGATATGGAAGGTATGTTTACCTCTGACTTTTCGAGAGTTGGGCAATAACTGCTTTGTGATCACGTTTGCGCATCGTAGAGATAGGTCGAAAGTGATGGATGGTTGTCCATGGTTATTTGACAACCATCTGTTTGCCTTAATGCCGTATGAGGGGAAAGCTCAAATCCACTCTATGGATTTCTTTAAACAGGGGTTTTGGATCCAAATGTTCAACCTCCCTTTAGATTGCATGAACCGCAGAATGGGGGTGAAGTTAGGGGAGTCTTTGGGGAGAGTTACAGAGGTGGAAGTACATGATGGGGAGGTAGCATGGGGGAAGTGTCTGAGGGTGAAGGTAGAACTGGATATTAGGAAGAGTTTAGGACGAGGGAGAACCATTAATCTACAAGGGAAGAGTATGTGGATTCCTTTCCAATATGAGAAGCTACCTAGAATATGTCTGAAATGTGGTTGTATAGTGCATGGGATAGGGGGGTGTGTGAATGGAAAAGGGGGGCCAGGCCAATTTGGACCCTGGCTGAGAGCAAAAATGATGGGGAAGGGGCGAATAGAGAAGGGGAAAGGTGAGAAGGAGAATGAGGAAGAGGAGAGTGTTATACCTGAAAACAGTGAGGAAAGTGAGGGAAACCAAACACTGGGGCTTGAAAAAATTCAGAGTGAGGTGGAAAGGGAGTTAGGGAAGGGTGGAGAGGGGAGTCAAAACACGGGAGTTGAGGAAGGCAAAAAGGGGGAGGAGGATGGATTTCAAGTAACTAGGTATACCTCAATAGTTGGCAATAACTTGACTAACGTTGAAGGAACTAATGGGGAAATAATGGTGGTGCATGAAACAAGAGGAGATGAGGAGGGGTTGATGACGAGGGGGAGAGGAGGGGGAAGGAGCTGGAAAAGGAGAGCAAGAGGGGTGGGAGACAGAGGAGGGGGTCAGTCAATCTTGTCCAAAAGAAAGTATGAAGAGGGAAGGGATGGTGAGCAAGATGAGGGGGAAAAAAAAAAAGAGAATGGGAAGAGTGGAATCAATTGTTGTTGAAGATTTGGCGGAGGCTGTTAGTCAGCCCCGCCAAGCATTATGAATTGCATAAGCTGGAACTGTCGAGGGTTGGGCAACCCTCGAACAGTTCAAGACCTTTGCAGCTTTGTAAAGGTTAATAAGCCCAGTATTGTGTTCCTAATGGAGATAATGATTAAGGCAGGAAGAGTGGAGAGTTTGAAAAGAAGACTAGAGATGGAGGGCTGTCTAGTGGTGGAACCTATTGGGAAAAAAGGAGGTTTAGCTTTGTTTTGGGGCAGAGGTATTGACCTGGAAATATTACACTACTCTCAATGGCATATAAGTAGTATTATTAGAGGGGAGGGAGGTAAAAATAAATGAAATTTTACGGGATTCTATGGGCATCCTAATGCTTCGAAAAGGAAGCTGTCATGGGAGTTATTAGCTTCATTGGGTCCAAAAACAGATGAGGCCTGGTGTATTGGAGGGGACTTTAATGAGATACTAAGGCAAGAAGAGAAAAAGGGTGGTAAAATGAGAGATGAGAGAGGAATGAGTATGTTCAGAGAGGTTTTATCTGAAAAAAACCTTTCGGACCTAGGGTATGTAGGATGCCCTTTCACATGGAGTAATAAGCAGGGGGACCAGACCTTTACCAAGGAAAGATTGGATAGATTTGTTGCCAATCATAAATGGAGGGACATGTTTAGAAGGGTGAAGGTCAAAAGTTTAGCTGCTGTGTGTTCAGATCATAGACCTATTGTTCTGGAGGTTAGGGAAACACCTTTTGTGGTAGGTAGGAGGGAGAGAGGGTTCTTTTTTGAAGCTGCTTGGATAAAAGATGAGGAGTGTGAAGAGGTAGTGAGGGGGGGTTGGTGTCCACAGGGTCATAGTAGTGATCCCTTGAGTAAGGTGCAGGGTCTTCTGAAAAATTGTTGTGGGAAGTTACAGAAATGGGCTAGAGAGAAGGAAAAAAATAGAGGGAAGGAGTTGGGGAAATTGACTGAGGAAATAAAGCTATTACAAGACAATGAGGGGCCAGAGAATATTGAGAGGATAAAGGGGCTTCAAAAACAGTTGGGGTTTTTATTAACTCAAGAGGACCTGAAATGGAGACAAAGGGCAAAAAAAAACTGGTACAAACTTGGTGATAAAAACACCAAGTTTTTTCATGCTTGTGCCTCACAAAGAAGGAGAAGGAATATGATTAATCAGGTGGAGGATTCGAATGGTAGGATATGGGAAGAGCAGGAGGATATCGAAAGGGCTTTCTATAATCATTATCAACAAGTATACCAATCAACTTCCCCATCGAGAGAGGCCATTGAAACTTGCCTGAGTGCAATGAAATGTAGCATTACAGCTGAAATGAATGAGGAGTTGCAAAGAGCTTTTACCAAAGAAGAAGTGGAAGCAGCTATGAAACAGATTGGTCCTCTAAAATCCCCAGGCCCAGATGGATTTGGAGCAGCTTTTTATCAAAATTACTGGAAGGTTGTAGGGGAGGAGGTGATAGAAGCCGTGCTTAGTTTTCTTAAAGGGGATGGGATTCAACTTTCTATGAATCACACTCATGTGGTTTTGATCCCAAAGACTAAGGAGCCTTTAAATGTTGGGGAGTTCAGGCCTATTAGCCTTTGTAATGTTTTATATAAAATCATTGCAAAGATATTAGCCAACAGACTTAAGGGAGTGTTGAATCATGTGATTTCCTTAAACCAGAGTGCCTTTATACCCGGGAGGTTGATCACAGATAATATAATTGCAGCGTATGAGATACTCCACTCCATGAAGCTAAAGAAGAAGGGAAAAAAGGGGAGTATGGCCTTGAAACTCGATATTTCAAAAGCATATGATAGAGTTGAATGGGGTTTCTTAAGGGCTGTCATGGTGAAAATGAGTTTTGGTGAAAAATGGGTAGCCCTTATCATGAAGTGTGTGCAATCTGTGTCATATGCTATTGTGGTAAATGGGAAACCTGGTAATACTTTTGTTCCAACCAGAGGCTTAAGGCAGGGAGACCCTCTATCTCCCTACCTTTTCCTTTTGTGTGTTGAGGGGTTGAGTACCCTTATTAATCAAGCTGAAAGTGAGGGGGAATTAAAAGGAGTTGCAGTTACAAGAGGTGGGATAAAGGTAACACATCTGCTTTTTGCAGATGATTGTTTGGTGTTTGGACAAGCATCTTGGCAGGAATGGATGAAAATGAAAGAGTTGCTTGATATCTATGAGAGGGCTTCTGGACAATGCTTAAATAGACAGAAAACTTCCTTATTCTTCAGCTCCAATACAAAGAATGATATAAGGAGAATGATTAGGAGGGAGGTAGGAGTAGGGATCCAAAATTGCTGCGAGAAATACTTGGGTTTACCTGTGATGGTGGGGAAATCCCAATACAATACTTTTAGAGGTATTAAGGACAGAGTTTGGAGTAAAATCAGCAATTGGAAAAATCATTTTCTGTCACCTTCTGGAAAGGAAGTTTTGTTAAAGGCTGTGGTGCAATCAGTCCCTACTTATCATATGAATGTGTTTAAACTACCTGTGAAATTATGTAAAGAAATAGCTGGATTAATGGCTAGTTTCTGGTGGGGTTCTCAGAATAATGTGAGAAGGATTCAATGGAAGAGTTGGACAAAGATGGGGACTGCAAAATCAGAGGGGGGATTGGGGTTTAGAGAGCTACAATGTTTTAATACTGCACTTCTTGCAAAACAATGTTGGAGAGTGTTGAACATGCCTTGTTCAGTTGCTGCTAGGGTGTTAAAGGATAAGTACTTCAAGAATACTGACTTGCTGAAAGCTAAATTAGGTTATGGGCCTTCAAAAATATGGAGGAGTATGTGGGGTTCCTTGGGGTTACTAAAGGAGGGGTTGGTTTGGAGGGTGGGAAATGGAGAGCATGTGAACATTTGGGAGGATAAGTGGATACCTAGACCTACTTTGTTCTCTATTCAATCTCCTCGAATTAACATGTCTCCAGAGGCAAAAGTGAAGGAGCTCTTAATGAATGGAAGATGGAACACTAGGCTTGTTTATGACACTTTTTTACAAGAGGAAGCAGATATTATCTGTGGTATACCTGTCAGCTTTGCTAATGCACCAGACAAAAGAATATGGGCTTTTACAAAGGATGGATTATATAGTGTAAAAAGTGGGTATCATTTGGAGAGGTCAAGAAGAGGTAGAGAGAAAGGGTGTTCCTCTGAAGCTAAAGTGGGAAAAGAGGTATGGAACAGAATTTGGAAGCTGAATACTCCTGAAGTAGTAAAAATGTTCATATGGAAGGCAGTGGTGAACTGTCTACCTACCAGACTGAATCTGAAATGTCGAAAAGTAATAGAAAATCCCTTATGTCCTGTCTGTGAAAGGGAGAACGAGTCCATATGTCATGTACTGTGGAGCTGCAATGCAGCAGCTGATGTGTGGGCAGACAAAGAGAGTCCAGTTCAGAAATGGCAGGGAAGGGAGGAGGACTTTATGGACCTATGGATGAAGCTGGCAGAAAAACTTTCCAGACAAGATCTAGATTTAGTGGCAACTGTGATGAGGAATATGTGGTGGAGAAGAAATGCTTTTATATTTGAAAATTCTTTTAAGGGGCCATCTGAGCTTTTTATACAAGCTCAAGAAACCTTAAAAGGTTTTGTAGAGGCTAGTGCAGAGGGGGAGGGAGTTACAAGAAGAGGGGAAGCACAGAAAATAGAATTAAAATGGAAGAGACCCGAGAATGGTTTTGTGAAGGTGAATTGGGATGGTAGTTTAGATGCTGAAAAGAAAAGGAAGGGAATAGGGATTGTTGTGAGGGATGAAAATGGGGAGGTTCTATTGTCTTTGAGTGGTTCTAGTGTTGGCTATTGTAGTCCAGCTGTTGCAGAGTTACAGGCCCTTTGGAGAGCTTTAAAACTGTGTGTTGAATTGCAGTGGAACAATGTAATCTTCGAAGGTGACGCTATGGGAATCATTGATGCTGTAAACAGACATAATTGCTGCTGGGAGTGGCACGGTCAAGTTGTTGAAGACATAAAGTTGATTTTACAGAATAGGCCAAATTGGTCAATTCGATATACTAATAGAAAATGTAATAGAGTAGCTCACATGTTAGCAAAATTGGGTTTGAATGTAGTAGATGAAACTGTTTGGATGGAAGGGGGACCTACGGGCATCTACCCTTTTGTTTTACAGGAAAGAATTTGTAATGTTTCTGTTATGAGGTAATACAAGAAGAGTTTTCTTGTTTCAAAAAAAAATATATATATATATATATAAATAACTTGACGTGATTTTATAAAATTTATTAGATCTATTTTATAATAAAAATAATTTTATAATCTGATATATCACATCAAAGTCATCAATTTATAAATTTATTTTTATCTAATTTTTTTTATGCCTAAAGTATTTTTTCTTTTAAAAATATATTTTTGTGAAGCTTTGCTTGCGAGGGTTACCACATCGCCTTGAACATGTAAAAGAAAGTAAACAACTTTTTAAAAAGACTAAAAAATAAACTATGTTTTTTAGAGAGTTTTGGCCAATGGTATATGAGATCTCGTATTACTTGAAAATAAAATATTTTTATTTTTTATAATGATTTCAATAAAATTCTAATTATATTATTAACTAATTTCTTTAAAATATAAGTAATTCTTAAATACGTGGCTTGGACAAATTAATTGGGAGTTAGCCTCTCAATTTGATCAAAAAAATCCAAATGTAAGACAAAATTCAGGGAAAAGTAGAAGAAACACAAGATGGGTACGTACGCACGTATTTCGTGATTGACTAATATATATGCACTGTAGCAGGCGTTTAGGAAAATACCCTTATCACCCAAACAGGGGGAAAAAACGCAATCGTTGTTGCTCCTTCTACCTAGAATTCCATGGCTATATATATTTGGCCACTAAAATCGCATTCATGTGGTGCTCAGATACTTCATATATAACCAAAATATTATTTACGAGCATGTTGTTTAGAAAAATTCTACTTATGATCATCCCTATGCTACACACTTACTTTTCTTTTTTATCTTTTTATTTTTTTCTTTACCAGATCATATGTGACGTAAAGATGATAAGTAGAAGAACTCTTATTGTTTATTAATATATATATTAATATATATATATATATATATATATATAAAATCTAGGTTGAATGTAGGTGTGGGAGTTGTGGGTTGTGGAATAAATTTGGGGGGAGGAGGAAGTGAGCCATTGACATGAGCATAGAGCTCTTGTCCGCGCAGATAGGCTGAGATCTGCACCTTCCAGAGAAGGTAATTGTCATTTGTTAACTTAATTGTAACAATATGAGAGAAGGAAGAAAGGGTAGAGGTCCTCTACTAGAGGATGCAGATGAGGCAGCCATGGATTCAGAGTGACGTTAATCATTTATTTGCTCTGATACCATATTAATAAAATAGAAGATAATGGAAGAAACTTCTCTGTTTTTCATTATGTACGTTGAGCGGTATTATACATGGGAAAGGAATAAAGAATAATGCCGGTTTGTTATAGTAACTTGAGAGAAGAAATAACTGATTTCTCTACAGTGCTTATTCTAGAATATTCTTCAAGAAATATGTTGTAACGTTGGTACGTTTCTGTTGTAAAGCATGGCTGATGGCAGTGCTATGTTTTCACGCTGGCAATGATACGCCCGTGATGCCTTCTTCTTGTTTGATCAAATGCGCAGCAGAGTCACTAAGCTTGATAAGTAGATCATCAAAAGTGCCGGTCCGAGCTAGCACCGATTGATCATCTTTAAGCACAGTTGCATAATCCGTACTGACATGAGTTTCCCTTCCCGCACTTGATCACCCAAACAGGGGGAAAAAATGCAATCGTTATTGCTCCTTTTACCTAGAATTCCATGGATATATATATTTGGCCACTAAAATCGCATTCATGTGGTACTCTGTAATGGACCCAAACTTGACCTATTCGAGAAGTCACTCTTCAGATATAAGAAGGGAAGAAGAATGAAGGGGAAGAGGGAAGAGAGAAGTCTGTAACTGAATGAATTGTTCGTTGTCCCTTTTCCCTCCAACGTCTTCTATTTATAGTGTTTATTTGAACCAAAACGACAGTGTTTAAGCAACACTTATTGTGTTTCTCGTAAGTGAAACGACTGCGTTTACAATTAATAAGAAGGAAAGACATTAAACGGCAATGTTCTATTAAAGACTGAAACTACTTTTACATCATACGACGTCGTGCTTAGTTGCTCGCATACCAGTAACTGCCCTCAACGACCTTCCACTTCTGTCTTATGAACCGCAGGCAAACCTCCCTTCATACTGCACCTTGCCCACTCCTCGTAGCCAGACTGCCATCCTTCCACTCCAGCACGCCTTCCATCCATAACACACCCTCCCCCTTTAAAGCACCTTGCCCACAAGGTGGGGAAATTGCTGACGAAGCTGCCAGTAAGGTTCCCATGTGCTTGGACAAATTAATTGGGAGTTAGCCTCCCAATTTGACCCAAAAAATCCAAATGTAAGACAGAATTCAGGGATATGGTATACGTACGCACATATTTCGTGATTGACTAATATATATGCACTGTAGCAGGCGTTTAGGAAAATACCCTTGATCACCCAAACAGGGGGAAAAAACGCAATCGTTGTTGCTCCTTCTACCTAGAATTCCATGGCTATATATATTTGGCCACTAAAATCGCATTCATGTGGTGCTCAGATACTTCATTTATAAACAAAATATTATTTACGAGCATGTTGTTTAGAAAAATTCTACTTATGATCATTCCTATGCTACACACTTTTCTTTTTTATCTTTTTATTTTTTTCTTTACTAGATCATGTGTGGCGTAAAGATGATAAGTAGAAGAACTCTTATTGTTTATTAATATATATATATATATATATTCGATCGACACACTACTAAATGTACATTAGATAACATAAATAAGAATAATGCTATATACAGATATGGGTTGTGCATTCTATTATTTAAAAATTAATTTTTTCATATGAGTTACATATTTACTCACTTTTTCAAAATGAGAATGCAGTGTTTGTGTACTCTATTACTGTAAATATCATTTCTCAACTTTTATTTCTTCTTTCACCAACTTGAAATAGGCTTGACAAATGTCATAATTTCAAAACAAACAATAGAAGATTACACTTCTAAATGTATATATAGGACGTATCAAGGTTCTCTTAAGTTTAAACAATGAGAATATCTTCCTAAAGATGCTGCCGATTTTTCCCAAAAAACAGCATTCAATGGTGGCCTTCCTCGTAGACACCACATTCTCTCAACGGTGGACCGCATTGCAGAGGAAGAAAAAAAATTCCATCTCCCGTGCCACACTCCCCCCCCCCCCCCCCCCGGGCTCTCTCTCCTCTCCCTCCCTCTTCCATGAGACCCCCTTATCGAAACAGTTTCACCCTCCGTACGTTCTTATCTTTTTCTCTTATTGTTAAACTCTATTTGATTCACGAGAATTGATTATATGTGTTTGTATTACTTTGTAGGCTACGATTGCAGATCTACAGGCCGGTGAAGTAAAGGCGGGATGTGGTTCACTTCTTGTTAGACTTTTTATGCAAGCCTTTAGCTTGAACAACTAATTTTGTTTTGTTGTTCAGTTAATTTGTGTTTTCCTGTCAAGAATGTAAAGAACTGAATAATTTTTATTGCAATGAATTACAAAATAGAATTATACGTTCTGGTTTAAATAGATACAAGAGGCTAGACTAAGTATGGAAATAAACAAATATAAGGAAATAATTAATATTTACAAATCAATGACTATTCCTAGAATTATGGTGATGATTCCATGCCTGATTTTGTGTAGTTTGGAATCCTGAGAATGAGCAGATTGGATCAGATTGGATTGTATCCATACTCCCCCTCAAGTTAGCACATGAAGATCCGTAATGCCCAACTTGCATAAAAAATGATGAAAAAGTTCTTGGCCTAAGGTTTTGGTGAAGATGTCCGCAATTTACTCATGTGATGACGTATGGACGGTAGTGAGAAGACCAGACCGGATCTTATCTAAAATAATATGACAATTAATCTCAATATGCTTGGTACGTTCATGGAACACAAGATTATGAGCAATGTGCAGAGCAGATTGATTATCACAATGTAAGCTGAAAGGTTCAGGATGAGAAATACCAAAATCAATGAGGAGTTGTTTTAACCAGGTGAGCTCGCAAGTGGTGACGACCATGGCACGATATTCAGCTTCAGCGGAAAAGCGAGCTACTGTCGTTTGTTTCTTGGTGTGCCATGAAATAGGACTCGTGCCAAGCTGAATGAAATAGCCGGTGGTAGAGCGACGAGTAGTGGGACAGCTGGCCCAATCTGAATCAGTATAAGCAGTTACATGTAAAGTAGTGGAAGAGGGAAAGAAAATGCCTTGGCCTGGACTGCCTTTGATGTATCGAAGAACACGAGTGGCGCATGTGTGGAAGGCGGGGGCATGCATAAACTGACTGAGGATGTTCACTGCGAAGACAATATCAGGCCGAGTGATGGTCAGGTAGATGAGTCGTCCCACGAGTCGCCGATAGGCACTAGGGTCCAAAAGAAGGGCGCCATCTTGATTTGTGAGCTTCAAGTTTTGTTCCATGGGAAAGGAAGCGATCCGGGCGCCAAGTTGACCACTGTCATTCAGAATATCAAGAGCATATTTTCGTTGATTCAGGAAGATGCCTTTTTGTGAACGCGCAACTTCGAGACCAAGAAAATATTTGAGGGGGCTGAGATCCTTGGTTTTGAAATTGGTAGAGAGTGCATGTTTGAATTTCTCAATTTGGGAAAGATCATTTCCAGCAACCAGAATATCATCAACATAGACAAGTACAATGGTGATACTCATGGGTTTGACCAAAGTGAATAAAGAGTGATCTACTTGAGATTGAGTAAAACCTGCATCAAGAAGCACAGTTGTTAGTTTAAAAAACCAGTTGCGGGATGCTTGTTTGAGGCCGTAGAGGGATTTGCGGAGGCGGTAGACACGAGTCTCCCCCTTAGGGCAATATCCAGGAGGTGGTGTCATGTATACTTCTTCATCAAGATCACCATGTAAGAAAGCATTGTTGACATCGAGTTGGTGAATGATCTATTGCTGAGCAGCGGCTACAGCTAACAAGCACCGAACAATAGTCATTTTTGCAACAGGTGGAAAAGTCTCATGATAATCGAGGCCTTCAACTTGAGTATATCCTTTTGCAACCAGGTGAGCTTTATACCTTTCAATTGAACCATCGGCTTTGAGCTTGGTTTTAAATACCCATTTGCAACCAATGGACTTTTTACCAGGAGGGAGTGGTTCAAGTGTCCAGGTAGAATTGGCTTCAAGTGCACGGAGCTCATTAGACATTGCTTCACACCAGTGGGAATGACAAAGGGCAGTGAAATAGCAAGAAGGTTCAACAGAAGAGGTAAGAGCATGTAAAAATGTAAGATGAGAAGTTGAGAAACGAGAATATGAAAGAAAAACAGATAAAAGGTGAGCAGTACCTGAGGTTGATGTAGCGAGTGATGGTGTCGTGGGCTCTGCGTGTAGAGTCGGAAAAACATAATCCTGGAGGTAAGCTGGTCGAGAAGTAGTGCGGCGAGGACGAAGAGAAGTAGAGGGAGAGGGAGAGTCCGTGGTGGTAATAGAAGAAGGAAGGGGTGGGGTTGGTAGGATTGGTTTGGGAACAGGTAATGAGAGGATAGGTTCGGGAACAGGTAATGAGAGGATAGGTTCGGGAACAGGTAAGGGAAAAATAGGGAGAGAGGGATGAGAAATATCTGGAAGATCTTGAAAAGGAAAGATGTCTTCATGGAAGGTAACATCTCAAGAAAGAAAGATTTTTTGTGTGTCGAGATTATAGAGTTTGTATGCTTTGTGGTTATTGGGAGAGCCAAAAAATATGCATTTGGAGGCACGGGGAGATAATTTATCTTGATGAGAACAGAGAGTTTGTGCGTAACATAAACAACCGAACACACGAAGGTGATTGTAATTTGGAATGGTGTTGAAGAGAATTTCAAAAGGAGATTTATTTTGAAGAAGGCGACTCGGTGTACGGTTAATGAGATATGCCGCTGTGAGTACACATTCTCCCCAAAATTTTAGAGGCAAGTGTGCTTGGAAGCGAAGACTACGAGCAATATTTAGAAGGTGCCTGTGTTTTCGCTCCGCAAAGTCATTTTGTTGCGGAGTTTCAATGCAAGTACGTTCATGAATAATGCCGTGATTGTGAAGATAGGATTGAAATTTTTGCGAAAGCAATTCTTGTCCATTATCAGTGCGAATTTTTTTTACTGTGGTATTGAACTGAGTTTGAACAAGGGCAAAAAAATGTATGAGATTTGTATATGCCTCTGAGTTTGAACAAGGTCGTCAATCCCGGTACCGGCGAAGAGTCTAAGGAGAAGGAGGCTTGATTTGCGACCTGAGCCAAGCCAAATGGTGGTTTGTCGAGCAGGGAGGGGCTCGGCTTGGAGCGTGGGTCACGGCCAGATGGGTACCTGATAACTCTCCAACATCGGTCACGGGTGTGACCCGTTTTGCCACATTCAGTGCAACAAAGATGGCTTTGGGAGGTGCCAGAGTTGGCTACTACGAAGGCCATGGATTCCGTCGGCAGTGGGCGGATGTGCAGGAGGCGCTGCTGCTCTTCCTGAAATAAGATAGAAAGAAATTTTGTGATGGGGGAAGGGGTTCCATAGCTAGGATTTGGGTTCTGAGTTGAGCAAAAGAATCATTTAGGCCATGAAGGAACTGGATGACGCGTTCATCATCGGTTTGTTTTTGCAAATCCTTGAGGTCAGTGTTGTTTTGAAGATGGCTTAATTCATCCCATATTTGTTTGATATGGTTGTAATACTCATGAATAGAGGTGGTGTTTTGTTGCAGAGAGGAAAGCTCACGTTTGAGGTGATAGAGACGGGCATTATTGCCATGGCTGAAACGAGATTGAAGGTCAATCCAAACATCTCGTGGATTGGTGTGGTATTCAAGGGAGTTGGCTAGAGATGGACTGATGGAGTTTAAAATCCAGGTAAGAACCATGTCCTTGGTTTGGTTCCATTGGTTGTAGTCTGGAGAGTTCAGATCAGGGGTGGGGAGAGAGCCATTAACAAAACTAAGTTTGTTCTTGGCGTTGAGTGCTCGAGTCATGGCTTTTTGCCATTTTGGGAAATTGTCTCCTGTAAGGAGACCAGAGACAAGGATTAGACTAGGGGAATCAGAGGTGTGGAGGGTATATGGGGAGGAAACAGTGGAGGTTGAAGAGGAAGACATGGAGGTGGAGGATGACAAGGAAGCCATGGAGGTCTCGGGAAGGGTAGGAATCGCATTTAGGCTGATACCATATCAAGAATGTAAAGAACTGAATAATTTTTATTGCAATGACTTACAAAATACAATGATACGTTCTGGTTTAAATAGATACAAAAGGCTAGACTAAGTATGGAAATAAACAAATATAAGGAAATAATTAATATTTACAAATCAATGACTATTCCTAGAATTATGGTGATGATTCCATAACTGATGTTGTGTAGTTTGGAATCCTGAGAATGAGCAGATTGGATCAGATTGGATTGTGTCAATATTTGCTAACTAGTTTAGCTACGATTGTTTTGAAAGAAAAGTGTTTCCTTCCACTCATGGGTCTTGGTACTAATTTTATTGTGAATTCGAGGAAGACACAAAATTTCCTTATTTTTTGTGAATGTGTTAATTTCTTATAGAAACTGCATATGTTCTATTAAGGAAGAAACAGGTCCCACGACACAGTAAGCCTAATATCTGGCTTATGATCTCTTCATAAGAGGAAAATACATACACGGGTGCAGGAGTTTTGCTGTTGCAATCTTGTGATGCGGTGTAAAGCTTTCTATAGGGAGTCATGATGTGTCAACTCTTTATTAGCTACCGTTAAACTCAACACGTCGGAATTACCATTCCAAAGAGACTAGCTTGAGAGTTTCAAATAAGATAGATAAATACATAAAGTCCTTATAAAATTTATTATATATTTAAGATAGATAATTTTATTTGAAAGATAAATTTTAATATTTGAATATTACAAATCAAATTTTATAATTTAAGTAATGTGAATTGTGTTCTTTACGCATCAACTTGAGAATATAATAATTCTATAAAATTTATTTTATATATTGATTTATCTATTAATTTGTCTCATACCTTCATCCTTCATAAATTTTTTTTTTTTTGTATGGAGGCGACGTTTACATGCATGACAGAGGCAAAGCCTATAGCCCACGTGGATAGCTAATAGTAAGGCCTTTGAATTGATGATAGCTAGAATTTAACAGAGCAATATTAAGTATAGTTTTTAAACGAAGACTGTATTACAAATTTAGTTAATTTTATATTTAAATTTTTTTAAAATTATAATAACATCTCTATCAAAATAATATTTTTTTCTATTTAATAAAAGACTTGCACATGCAATCTCTAAATGAAGATTGTATATAAAATTTCTCTTTTCCAATAACATCGTGTCGATTTGCGTTGCACGTCTCTTTTTGGAGAGAGTTTTTGACTTGGAGGCGAGGGATCTGCTTCTCTGCCAGCCGGGAGTCCAAGTCATCCCGCGGGGAGGTTCGGCTATTTGCAATGAAAATCAAAGCAACTCGATCTAGTCCACGAATTTTGCTGACTCAAAATCAAAATATGGGGCCGATCACAATATCTGAGAGGGACTTGTCGGCTGCTAATATTGATTACCCCCAAGCCCATCCTCTACTTGTTCGCAAGTTGTTTCGACTTGGGCTCGCTTATAATATCATGGGCTCAGAATATCCAAGATGGGCCCATTAACCCGAAGCCATAGAGTTACTGCATGTGGAGATTTTTTTTTTCCCTCCACCATAATAGGGTGTGCAACTAGGTTGGATTTTTGCCAATTCGGTCTGGAACCTAGAAATTCAGGTGAATTCAGACCGTTATCTACACGAATTGAACACGAGAGGATAAGATGAACCCAGATCTAATATGGACCTGGTTACGGAATTGGTTATGTAACTAGTTATTCGTAACCGGGTCTTAATTTAAGAAAACATAAAAAATAATTCAATTTTTTCAAATTTTAAAACAAAAATAATATATAAAAATTATATTATAATAATATTTTAACTTTATGATATTTCTATTCAGCTGTTTATCGATCTCCTCTCTCAAAACTCCATAAAAATATTTTTTAAGATAATGAAGTGTTCCAACAAGTAGGGTTGATCACCGACAATGTCGGAGTTGGAGTGCCCTACCTCCAACTCCGACTGCGACTTTGTCGGAGATCGAATCTGACTTCGATCCTCATAGCCTCCCACTCCGACTTGTTGGAGCAGAGTTAGACTTAGGCTTTTTTATTGGGTTTTTTTTCTTAACCCATTTGAAATTTCAATTTGAAAATTTTGAGTTCTCACTACTATGATTTGGGTTTCCAGATTTTAATTTTTTTAAAAAAATAAATCATTGTACAAATTAATATTATTATACATTAGTATTATATGTTATTGTTTATACATTAGTATTACATGTTATTATACATTGATTATTAGTATTACACTAATTATTGGGGAGAGGGCATTTTTCTTGGTGTTCTAGGGTTTTTCATTTGGGTGTAATTTTGAGTTACAATGGTGATGTTCGGCTAATTCAAAAGCTTGGGTTGCGGTAAAGCTTTCTATTGTTCTTCATTGCTTTCTAGATTTTCTGTAGTTTTGATTGCATGCCTTACTTTGTCTGAAATTGAATTATGGAGAGGGAAGTTTGATGAAATCTCTTGCTCTGTTGTAGACACAAGGCACATCTGAACCTTGAATTAATCAAGGATTCCATCAGTTGCATGTTATAGTAATTTTGGTGGATGCTTAGTGATGATATTTTATTTTAGGTGCTGGCATATTTACTTTGAGCTTATATTCTCACATTCTGTTTTATTAACACCTTGGTTGGGTTAGTAAGAGGAGTGTAATGCCTAGAAAACCTTGTAAATGGTGGAAATAAAGGATGTCTTAAATCGTAATCCAAGTGTTTGTCAAATTGATTCTGTGAACTTCTTGATTTTAGCTACTGATTAGTAATTATGTTGTGTCTTGATAAAACTAAAATTACATTTTAACATCTTTGGAACCATTCTATTTTTAGAAATCAAATTGTGCATGATTTAATTAATTCATATTTTAGAGCAAAGTCATAGATCCGAGATCCTCCAAGCTCCACCATACATTCCATTGGCAACAAATCATTTACTGTGTACAAACTACTTTTTATCTTTCCAAACTGTTTAATAAACATAAAAATCCAAAAAGAATTTTACATCGCCATATTTTTACAATAAGCCCTCACAAATATTTTGAAAATCAGTTGTCCCTGTGGAATACAAACCTGGACTTATTCTTGATACAACTTGAGACTTTTACACTTGGGAGCACATTTGAGACCACGTCAAGTTTTTAGCGCCCTTGCCGAGAACAATTGGTGTCATTAGAGTATTTTTCTGAACGTTGAGAGGGTGTTTATAGAGCTGTGAACCTCATCACAGCCTTGGTAATATCTACTTCCTCTCATTTAACTTGTTTGCTTTTATCTTTTATTTTTTATGTTTTATCGCAATATGTTTTATTCTCTTTTATTTTGCTGAGTTTTGTAAGTCTGGTTGGGCTAGAGATAGCACATTTAGACTTGTTAGGACAAAATCATTAACCTCATCATTGGGTGCATCTGTTTTATTTGAATCATCATCTGACACTCATAGTAAAATGGTTGAAAATGAACACCATGATAGGGAGATGGAAAACCATAACAGAGCCCTTAGAGAATACTTGTAGCATGTTAGGACCAGCCACCATATTGCATTATTTAGCCTTCGAATGCAAATAATTTTAACTTGAAACCTGAGATGATTCTATTGCTACTCATTTCCATGGCATGAAATCTGAAAATCCCTATTTGCATATCAAAGAGTTTGAAGAAGTGTGTTCCACATTTATGAATAAAACATGCACTGAGGATGTCATAAGATTAAAATTATTTGCATTTTCCTTAAATGACAAGGCTAAGACATATTATTTGCATTGAGGATGTCTTGAAAAGACAAATCATGAATTTTTGCGAAAAGGATGTGGAAACATTTTATCATTGTTGGGAACGATTCAATGACCTTTTAAATGCATGTCCTCACCATGAATATTAGAATTGGAGGGTTATTAGTTTTGCTTATGAGGGGTTGCAACAAAAAATGAGACAATTTTTGGATACCCCTGCACATGGTTTCTATAAGTAATCTCTTCAACTTCCACGTTAGAAAGTTAAAAGGATCTTCCTTGTGTCCAACTCCGACAATTTTAGAAGGATGACCTGGAATGTAAACTTCTTTCTATTGAAGAATGAATGGATAGTTTTTAATTTGGATATAATTCATGTGCCTAAACTTAAAAGAAATTACAAACTATAAGATAAAATGAAATATGAGACACGAATTCAATTACTCATGATACATGAATTTAAAATTAAATTACAGCCACAAAATAAAGAATCATTCAATAGAGCTAATAATTTTCAAACCAATTACTAATCAATCTATTGCATAAATATATATCTCAATTAAAAAAAAAAATCTATTGCATAAATATCAAGATGTTCTCGATTATTAGTCGTTAAAACTAGAGGTTGCAAGATAAGATGTATTATGATTTAACTTCATAAATAAACTTATCATGAGGTTTGCACCATATATATATAGAAGTTCAATAGGCAAACAAATTTTTTTTTTTTTTGGGGGGGGGGGGGGGGGAAAGTCAAAATATTGTGTCATTTTTTAAAATAGTACAAGAGAATCATTTTGATACATATTAATAAATTATAACAAACCCTACTTAAAACATGAAATGTTGAACAAACGTCACTGAATTAATTGGCATCATCAATTGATAAAAGAAGGTGGGAAAACAAAAATAAAATCAAACCTACTTGTTGTCCACTGCCCCACTCATGAGAACCAAAGAAGATTGAAAAAAGAAAAAGAGCTTCAATTGTGTACTTAGAGTCAAGAAGATAGAAAAAAGCTTTTGTCCTACCGCCACACTAAAACGTGGGGACAAAAATAATCGCCTTTCATTACGCCTTGTACATGACGCTGATTCTGCCTTCTCTGATCTCCAAATTTGGTGGGGTTTGAATATTGAGATGAGATGAGATGATTTTAGATGAAAGGTGAAAGTTGAATAAAATATTGTTAGAATATTTTTTTAATATTATTATTGTTTTGAGATTTGAAAAAGTTGAATTACTTATTATATTTTATACGAGAATTTATGAAAATTGTAATGATGAGACAAGACGAGATGATTTGAGATAGTTTTAGATCCAAACTCAGGTTTTCACAATCCTCGGTTGGAGCCAAACCAACCCCCCTCCCCAAAAAAATATAAAAAATAAAATGAAAACAAAACTGAGGTGATTTGATTTTGAATCTCTCTGTTACTGTGTACCCAAGCATCTATTTTACTTCGTTAGGATAGGTTTGGAGACTGAGATGATAATTTTTTATTTTAGATAAAAATTTAAAATATTATTTTTTAATATTATTATTATTTTAGGATTTGAAAAAACTGAATTGAGATTTGAAAAAGTTGAATTATTTATAATATTTTGTGTGAGAGTGAAAAAGTTGTAATAATGAGATGAGATGAGAGAAGAATTTTATATCTCATCATCCCATGCCCCAAACATATACTTTTCTTGATTATGTTTGTATTAAAATCGAAAAGTGAAGAAGCAATGGCCTGCAGCATCCCATTCACGCGGCAAACTTCTTTGATTGGCCCTACATTATGAACCAAAAGAAATCCCAATCTTGTCATGTGAATAAAGATAATTAAAGTGACAAATCAAGCATCTAATTAAAGACTATTAAAAACTACGTATACTCCACAAATTACGTATCTCATGCTCACAAGTTGATCATGTATGCATGCATCATGCTTCAAATTAACTTCGTTTCAGGCAAAGATAAAGTAAGCAAAAATTATTCTCTAACCTTAAAAGAGTTTGTACCAAGCTTGTAGTCTAGAATAAAGCTTTTTCTCTCTCACATACACATGCCAATATATATAAACAAAAGTGTACTTCTATTGGTGCATTTGATCTGTGATGCCCCATATGATATAGATAAGGGTATGTAGTGTAGGGGATCTCATATTGCTTAGGAAGGAGAAGTTCTTGCTCTTTATAAGATTCTAATGGGGCTCCAATTGTATCATTGACTAGTCATTTTTGAGTATAGGCCATGTGGGTTGAGCCTTCCATTGGGGCGTTACAAATGGTATCAGAGCCTATCCCAACCAGAAATGTGGGACTTGAGCCATGTCACCTACAATACACAGGCTCGATGAAGACGTCGGGAATTTAAGGGGGGTAGATTGTGATACCCCATATGATATGGATAAGGGTAGGTACTGTATGAGATCACACATTGCTTGGGAAGGAGAAGTTCTTGCTCTTTATAAGGTTCTAATGGGGCTCCAATTGTATCATTGACTAGTCCTTTTGGAGTATAGGCCATGTGGGTTGGGCCTTCCATTGCGGCGTTAATTTTAATATTCCACAGGTCCCAAGATCGAAACCTGGCTCTCAACTGTAACGTCCCGTTCCCGGAGGTCCGGAGAGTTAGCTCTTCATATTTAAAATTAACGTAAATAACACAACTATAAAATCCAAAAAATCCCATAAAATATTAATCCATTTAATCAATCCAAAAATCTAAGTTCCTCCATGGCGACAATAAAGAAATTTCTAATAACATAAATTAGAAATTCTCCAAAAACTCGAAAACATCCTCAACTCAACAAATGAAATACCTGAAAAATAAATCAGTTTACTAACTACGATTGTCAAATAAGCATTTGTACCCTTATGCACTTATTCCATTACGATCATCACACCTTGCTAAACTTTCTACTCTTGTTCTCCCACTGAACCATCAAAATTATCTGAAAAATAATTGGAGATAAGGGGTGAGTTATCAACAACTTAGTAAGCTGAAGACATATACTAGTGTGTAAACATGAGCATTTACAGAATTTAGAATACAGAAACAAAATATTTTCTTTTAGAATGTAGAATCAGAATAACATTTTCATAATGCAGTGTCAGAACATGTTATCAAAATATCAGAGCGAAAGTTCAAAAATATTCATAATCAAAATCCCTTTGGCATAGCATAAACTGAAACATCACATCTTATCATATCATATCAGAACATATACCATGTTTAACTCTCGTGGTAGGGTTGTGCAAATCCCGGTAGCTAACCGAGCAGAAACAGAATGTGAATATTCCCCTTATTCATTCTCGAAGCCCTGAGTGTGCACATAGGAAAGACCACGCAGAAAACCACTTTGTTTCCAAAGTGGGTGCACCAGAAATAGAAAGTTGGTACCAACCTGAACAGAGGCCACATTTTTACACCCGTGGTAAGGTCAGAACAGAACAGAAATAGAATGTTATGCCAGAGGTTTTCAGAAATCACATCAGATCATATCAGAGTACAGAAAATCTTCAGAATAGAACAAAATTTCATATTTGCTCTCTTTTCAAAGTTCAGAAACAGAATATAAAAAATAAGCTCATGTCTACACCAGTCATGACAGAAAATACTTTCTTCTTAAACATAATCTCATGAGTAATGCAGAACAAATAACTCAGGTAGTTCTAATTTATTTTCATAACCAAAAATATATATTTTCCAAAAAATCAACCTTAGCTCAGTTTATTTTAATGCAAAGTCTAGCGTAGGAACCCCGCTTACCTAGACTTCTTAGCTTTTCGAAAATTTCCTCAAAATGCCGAACAAATATTAATCGTTACCTATAAAAATCACGTAATTCCCGTAAATTTTCAATCAATCACGTATTTCGATATTTATACCTAAATTGCTAAAGGAACCTATTTTAAATCCTCAAAACCTAAAATTTTCATAATTCCTAAAATACTATCATTTTCTAAAACCATCAATATCCACTAAATCGAATTCGTACCGAATAAGAGATTTAATCGAACAAGTGTTAAGACAATTACGGAACTCAATAAAAAGTAATATTTAAAATATCTAAAGTACCGACAAAGTATTATAAATTAATAGAATACTTAGACTACTTTAAAAATCTTATAAAATACGCCATGAAAAATTCCTCTCTAAAAAAAATAGGTTTACTTCCTTTTGTTAACGATATTATCAAAATATTTTCTACAATGAAATAATGTTTTATGATACTTAAAACCAAAACTCATTTTAACATAACAACAAAAATAAATAAATAAAAACCCTTCATCCGAAAACATATTTCTGGAAATTATAGGGGTAAAACTGGTAATAAAACTCAACTATCAAGTTAACACTTTGAAAAGAAACACAACTTCTGCACGTAAACTATCCTATTAACACTGTGAAAAGAAACACAACTAATAACCGCACGGAGGCTCACCGAGAGAGAAGTGAAACATGCGGCGGGGCAAAGGGCTGGGCGGTGGACAACCGTGGTCACGGCGGTGGGGCACTGAGAGAGAGAGACCAACTAATGAGAGAGAGAGAGAGGGTGATAAGCGAGAGAGCACGGAGAGTGAGAGAGAGTAGCCGTGAGGGAAAATAAATATGGATGAGAGTCAAAGGTCTCACCGATCAGCACGGGGTGACGAGGGTCTCACAGCCAGAGATTACTGCTGCTTTTACGGTGGTTTCCGGCGCGAAAGATGGTGGTTTGCAGTGGCTTGAGGTGGAATAACACTGAGGGAGAGAGAGTTGTACGCATCACGCGGCGTGCATGGGGCTTCGGACGGTGGCGCTGGACATCACTGGGCGGTGGAGGCTTGCTTTTCGGCGTCGTCTAATGTAGCTGACGGTGGCCTCGTTGCCCAACTGTGGCAAGGCATGGTTCTCACTTTGAGCGACAATGCTCTGTTTCCATGGTTCCAAAACATAGCAGCTCCAGTTTTTGCTTTCGACGGACGATGGTGGACGGTGGTGTTTATGTATTGAACAGCTGAGGAGTATGGGTCAACGGGCGGGTCTGGCGGCTTGTGGTGTCATTGCCATGTGAGTGGAGCTGGTTCCCATTTGATGACACGGAGAGACTGGGTGGTGGGATGACTCTTGATACAGGAGTGCAGGAAACCGAGGGGATGGAGGCTGGGCTTGCGATTCTAAGGTGGTGTGGCGGCTTGTGTTTGGGTAGTAGTTTTAATAGCATGGAATAACATATGTGTTTATAAATATATGTGACGTGAAACCCTAGAGAGGCAAGAGAGACGTGTGTGCGGATGAAAGTTTGTGTTGTGTGTGTGCATGGAGTGGACGGAAGAACTTACGGGTGAAAAAGAAATATAGACAGAAGGGATAAAACGTGCAGAAACCAAAAAAAAAAAATTAACGTGTGAAGAAAATAAAAAAAACAAATAAAATAAAAATTTTGAGCTTGATTGGGTCCGGATGTTACATTAGAGTACCATGTCTAACCTCCGTGGTAGAGTTGTGCAAACCCCGGTAGCTAACCGAGCAGAAATAGAATGTGAATCTTCCCCTTATTCATTCTCAGAGCCCCGAGTGTGCACATAGGAAAGACCACGCAAAAAAGCTTTTGTGTCACCTCCTACATATCCTTCCTCGACTTGCTCATCAATGAAGCCAACGACGTCAAGGACCTGAGAAAAGCTCGAGTGATGTACAACTTCCTCAGCTACGACGAGGAAGTTGCTTAGCTATTCAATGAAATAGGGACAGATTTGGTGCCAAACCTCGAGGCATACAAGGATGTCAAGTGCCAGATTCAGGAACGCTATGACAACACTTGGATGAAGTTCACAACTGAGTTCTTTCACTATCAGTTCCGCACCTCCTGGACAGGCTTCACTTCTTTGGGTGCATTGTTTGCGCTTTTTCTGGGTGCCACTCAGACTTGGTTTGCAGTATTCTCCCCTGACCATTGCAGTGATTTTTGCAAGAAATTTACACTGAACTTATGAGTGGAAATTAAGTAATGACAAGAATGAATCTGTATGATGTTTCCTTTGCCATCTCCATGTATCCATCATCATCATCCTGTTAGCTATATATAATGGGCATGCATGCATGGCCTCTTTGACTCAGGACTTAGGCCGTTGTTTCCAATTACAGAAAGAACCCTTCAGAGCTTCACTCTTCTCATTATTTCACATAAGGTCATTCTTTCCAGACCACATCATTGTTTTAGTATTTTTTTCTTCGGTTTTGGTGTTCAATCTTATGCGTGTATCATAAGTTGGGGCTGGTTGTAAGGGATAATATGTAGTAATGTGTTTGAGATGAATTGATGCACCATTCATGTAAGGATCGGATACTACAAGAGACGATTGGCTTTTTGTTAGGAAAAAATCATTTTAAATTATCTATTTTTCATCGCAAAAGACTATTTGGAACTGTTAGAATATTATCACACCTAGAAGATATTCATAATATTATAGTAAATATGGTAATATGACTTATTCTCTACCATTTTTAGTTTATTGTGTAAATCAATCAATATCAATTTGTATCATTGATTAAATATTGTATTTTCAGTCTTTCTCTAGTCTCATTCCCCTATAAATAGGGACTATGTTATGTATTCAAGAACACTTCAAAATAGCAAAGACGCAGCTTTAAAAGTGTGCCTCTCTAATCCTTCTCAATTTCTCATCTCTTGCTCTTTTCTAATGGGAAATTCTTTTTGTAGTCTCCAAGTGGAGACTGTATGTGCTGGCCCTTTATTGAATGAGAAAAAACATCATTTTAAGAGGGATATTTTTGTAATTTTAAAAACTTTTAAAGATAAAATTACCTAAGCTTGTTGTAAGTAGTATTGCTCCTCTCAAGTTATCGCTAAGATAGTATCAAGGACGATAAATTCAATTTGCAACGATGAAATTTTGTCGCAAAAGGTATCCATTTGCAACGAGAAAATATTTACTTGGGATTAACCTTTGCCCACATGCTATTTGCGACGATAGTTCAACAAATAAAAATCATTATTGTTGTTAGAATATTATGTTAAAATATTACCATACATATTGGAATATCATGAATTAGAAAAGGGGACTGCAAATATAATTTCTCATATGAAAGAGCATTGCAATTAGGTAATATATTCCCAAAGATGGTATACATTATCCTTTGCAACCAAATTATGGTTGTTGCAAATATGTTTATTACTAGGGATAGGTTCATGGAAAATAAGTACATGTAACAAAGATAAAACTATTTACAATAAATATATGTCGCTACAAATAGTCTTACATATGGAAAAAAATTACATTATCACGTGTTTTGTTTAATTTATAAACATTTCTACAAACATAACTTTAAAACTCACAAATATCATTTTATGCTATTAAATCAACAGTACTATTACATTTCAATATGACTTGTTCTATTCATAATACTGCAAATATAATCCAACTATTTCCATAAAAAGGCCATTAAAACTCACAAACTTCATGTTATGTAAGATAACATGAAACCAAGAACTTGCAGTCAAGCAAATGAAGAAAATTGAGAGCAAATTAATGGAGGAAAAGTTGTTATGTCATTCCACTATGAAAAGGACTGCTTACAACTTATTCTACCAAAGGGGTGATATATACAGAGAGTATTCTAACAAACTAACTAACTACACCTATAGCATTGGGCCAGCAAATAAAGTAAAGTAAGTAAATAAAAGGAATAAAAGAATAACTAGTATATATGTCAATTATATACAAGAAGCTATTGAAATTAAAACGACTAGTAGTTTAGTCTTGGCTTGTATCAGTTAACATTCCCCCACAAGATGGAGAATAGAAATTTACTATTCCCATCTTGGATAAGTGTGCTTGTAGGAGATAAGATGGTAGAGCTTTGCTGAATGTATCAGCCAACTGTTTTTGAGAAGAGACATGAGCAGTAGTGATACTTCCTTCTTGAATTTTGTCTCTTATCAAATGGCAATCAAGTTTGATATGCTTGGTTCTCTCATGAAATACTAGGTTTGCAGTAATGTGGAGGGCTGCTTGATTATCACAAAAGAGAATGGCAGCTTGTGGATGAGAAAAACCAAGGTCTTTGAGAAGATATCGAAGCCAAGTGATTTCTGAACAGGTGGCAGCCATGGATCGATATTCAGCTTCAGCTGATGATCTTGAGACAACCACTTGTTTCTTGGATTTTCAAGAAATAAAAGAGTTGCCCAAGAAGATACAATAACCTGTGATAGATCGACGAGAGTCTGGGCAAGAATCCCAATCCGAGTCACAATAAGCCTTGAGTTGAAGCTGAGATGAAGAGGCAAGCAAAGTTCCTTGAGCAGGTGCAGTTTTAATGTATATTAAAATTTTGTATGCTGCTGCCAGATGTGATGAAGAGGAGCCATAAATTGACTTAATAACTGGACAACAAAGCAAATGTCTGGTCTGGTTATTGTAAGGTACAGTAGTCTACCAAGTAACCTTCGAAAGATGCTAGGATCAAGTAGTGGTGTGCCTTCAGCTTTGCTGATTTTGAAGTGTTGATCCATGGGAAGTTTAAGTAGTTTGCATCCAAGCATACCCGAGTCTGCGAAAATATCTACGGCATACTTCTTTTGACAAATGTGTACTCCTTTGGAGGATCTAACAATTTCTAAGCCCAAGAAATAACATAGACATCCAAGGTCTTTAATCTTGAATTCATTATTCAAAAAAGTTCTTAGGGAGGCAATAGAATCATTGGAATTGGTAGCAACCAAAAAATCATCAACATAAACCAATAAAGCAGTGAAGTTGTCCCCTTCTTGTTTGGTGAATAAACTATAATCAAACTTTGATTGGATGAACCCAAAAGCAAGAAGAGATGAAGTGAGTTTAGAGTTCCATTGTCTTGATGCTTGCTTAAGGCCATAAAGGCTTTTAAGCAATTTGCAAACCTAATTTGGTTTACCCTTGTTATACTCCGGGGCTTTCTTCATGTAAATTTCTTCATGTAAGTCACCATTAAGTAATGCATTATTTACATCAAATTGGTGTAAATACCATCCTTTTATTGCAGCAATGCTAAGTAGGCATCTAACAGTTACAAGTTTTGCAACTGGTGAAAAAGTTTCGGTATAATCTATACCTCTTGTTGGTTGTAGCCTTTTGCTACAAGTCTAGCTTTAAGTCTTTCTACATTACCATCAGACTTGAGTTTAATTTGATAGACATACTTACAATCAATTGGTTCCTTCCCTTCAGGCAAATCAGTGATGGTCCACGTATGGTTGTTTCCAAAGCTTCAATCTCAGCCTCCATAGCCTTGCACCACTCAGGATCCTTAATTGCTTGTTTGTATGAAGTAGGCTTGGTTTGAAGAGAAATTGAGGAAGAAAATGCTTGGAAAGAAGGGTTAAAATGCTTATAAGACAGGCAATCAAAAAGGGAAAAAGACTTACCATTTGATAAAGGATCTGCTGTGGAAGCCGATTGTTGAGGTGGTGCAAGCAAGACTTGTTTGCAATGGAAGTCCTTGAGATATTGAAGAGCTGTTCTGGTTCTATTTGACTTGCGAAGTGGAGGGGCAGTGAGCAAAGAAATGGTAGTTTTTTCTATGTGAGAAGATGGAGAATGTGGTGGGGGAAGAGGTGAAGGTGAAGTGGAGTTAGTGGGGGAAATGGGGTTGACAGGATTTGAAGGGGAATAAGAGATGGGAGCAGCAGGGGTAGGGGATTGAAAGATTGATGGAAGAGGTAAGGAGGGAGAAAACATAGGCAATGGTGTGACTATGAAAGTAGGAGGAGGGGATGTTTGAAATGGAAAAATAAATTCATAAAAATTAACATCCCGTGAAATGAAAATGGTGCTAGTTTTGAGATCCAAAAGTTTGTAACCCTTGGTTCCAAACGGATAACCAAGGAAAACACATGCACGACCTCTAGGGTCAAATTTCTTTCTATTATTCAGAAGTGTGGCTGCAAAACATAAGAAACCAAAAATTCTCATATGAGCATATTTGGGTTTTTTATTAAAAAGAAGCTCATAAGGTATTTGATTATTTAAAAGAGGTGTTGGAAGCCTGTTAATGATGTAAGTGGTTGTTAGAATTGATTCATTCCAATATGTTAAAGGTAGACAAGCTTGAAAAAGGAGAGCACGAGCCACATTTAATAGGTGTTGGTGTTTTCTCTCAACAATGCCATTTTGTTGAGGGGTAGCTACACAAGTTTTGTGATGGATGATTCCTTTTTGGTTAAAAAATTCATGCATGTTAAATTCAGCACCATTGTCACTTCTTAAGATTTTATTTTTCACTTCGAATTGGGTTTCAACAAGGTTATGAAAGCCTCAATGCATTTTCTGGTTTTTGTTTTATTGGCAAGTAAATAGAGCCATGTGGTTCTTGAGAAATCATCTACAATGGTCAAAAAATACTTTAAACCATCATGTGCAATTGTGGAGCAAGGGCTCCACAAATCACAGTGGATAAGCTCAAAGATTCTTGAAGAAGAATGAGAACTAACATGAAAAGGTAAGCGATGAAATTTTGCTAAGGGACAAATTCTGCAAAATTTTTCATTAATAGATGAATTATGTTTTTGTACAATGGGATCAAATATGAATTGTAATCTCGAAAATAATAAATGACCAAGGCGACAATGCCATAGGTCAGTGTTGGAAATAGGGTTTGTAACTGAAGTAAAACAAGTGAAATTTGTATTGTTTTTGTATGAGCATGTTGAGAAGAAATTGGTCAGATCTAAGGGAAGAACTTCCTTGCAAATGAAGTGGTACAAGCCGTGCTTGAGTTCACTCTTCCCAATTGTTATCCATGAAGGTAGGTCCTGAATAAAATAGTGAGTGGAAAAGAAAAGCAAACAATAATTAAGGGTAGATGTTAGTTTGTTTGCTGAAATTAAATTGAAAGAATATGATGGAACACAGAGAACATATTTTAAGATGATGGAATTTGTTAATTGAATTGTTCCAATATGTGTGACAAGGGCTGAAGTACCATTTGGAAGTTTGACAAAGTATGAAACAGTGGATGTTATGGAGGTAAAAAGTGTGGTGTTGTAGACCATATTGTTTGTAGCACCTATCTATTATCCAACTGATAGAAAAAGGACTTGTTGAGCCATGTGTGCGTGTAGACAAAGAAGTAAATGTACCAGACATTTTGGAACAAGATGCTGTGTGAATAGACGTTTGAGGTGGATTGCTGGAGTAAACAACAAAAGCTGCAATTGGAGGATCCTGAGGTCGAAGCAAGGCAATAAGCTATTGATATTGTTGCTTAGTCAAGCCAATCTTTTCATCATTCTCTTCAAAGTCAGTAGCAAAAGAAAGGGTGGTCTAATTGGCAAGGAAAGCAGATGGCTACTGCTGCATAGTGTGATATTTGTAGCATGGAGGATATCCATTCAGTTTGTAGCATTTCTCAATGGTGTGACTAGTTAAGTGACAATGTGAGCAAAGAGGGGGCTCAGCATTGCCAACTTTGAAGCAAGTCTCCAAAGAATGGCCTGTAATTTGCAGTGGCTACAATAGGGACAATCTTTCTTGAAGGATTGGTTTGGCTTGGGAGAAAATTTGGAAAGGGTGTAGGGTTTCTTAACTGCCATAGCCATGGTTTCAGAAGATGGAGTTTGTGAGGACATTTGATGGTGTCTTTCTTGCTATTGCACAAGGGAAAATACTTTGGAAACAGGGGGAATGGGATCCATGAGCATGATTTGGTCTCGGATGGGGGAATAAGAGTCATGGAGACCCATTAAAAACTGAAGCACACAATCTCTCTAGTAATGATCCAGCAAGGTTTTCATTGTTGCACAATTGCAAATAGGAAAGGGATCGTACACATAGAGTTCATCCCAAAGAGCTTTTAACTTGCCATAGTAAATGCTTACCGAATCATGTTCTTGAAGTAGAGCAGCCAATGCCTTCTTGAGTCGATAAATGCGAGGACCATTATGTTGAGAGAAGCGTTCTTGAAGATCCAGCCATATCTCTTGAGCATTATCAACAAAGAGAATGCTGGATCGGAGAGAAGGGCTTATAGAGTTTTGGAGCTAAGAAACGACCATGTCATTACATCGTTCCCAGAGCTCAAGCAAAGGGCCTTTGGGGTCAGTGGGTTGGGCAAGTGAATCTGTGATGAAGCCAAGCTTGTTTTTCGCGCGAAGAGCATGGCGCATTGAGTGAGACCAGGTGGCATAATTGTCAGTTGTGAGAAGGTTGGCGACAAGGGTAAGGGTAGGACTATCACCATGGTCAAGGCGAAATGGGTTGTCTGGATCACTGAGATTGAGATAGGGAGATAAGGTGTTTGAGTTAAGGTCAGAGTGAGCTTCGGAAGATTTGGGGCTAGAGTCTGCCATAAGGCTGTGATACCATGTAAGATAACATAAAACCAAGAACTTGCAGTCGAGCAAAGGAAGAAAACTGAGAGCAAATTAATGGAGGAAAAGTTGTTATGTCATTCCACTATGAAAAAGACTGCTTACAACATATTCTGCCAAAGGGGTGATATATACAGAGTGTATTCTAACAAACTAACTAAATACACCTATGGCATTGTGCCAGCAGATAAAGTAAAGTAAGTAAATAAAAGGAATAAAAGAATAACTAGTGTATACGACAATAATATACAAGAAGCTATGGAAATAAAAATGAGTAGTAGTTTAGTCTTGGCCAGTATCAGTTAACAAGTTATGCCATTAAATCAACACTACAAGAAAAATAATAACAACGACTTACACCATTATATATAGATTTAATTGACATCTTGTTACCGTACGTAAGTCTATTTCTAATTAACCATATTCCAAATAGAGCTGCATATACAAAAAGTCAAGAGTATTAATAGACCAAACTACTTCATGTGTAAATTGGAAGCATCCTCTACTAATTATATATAAAAATAAAACAATTTATCACCTTACGGTGCTTTCAACCAAAGATTAGTGTTTCCAACAAACTTGCAACATATCTAGAAAATCGTTATATATATACGCACTTTCAAGAACTAACACATTTTCCTTTTGATTGCCAAAATGATAATATAAAAGTAATTGTTAATCAAATTAGAGTCAATAAATTACTAATAGAACCAATCTCTATTAAACAATATCATATTAAAAGAAACACATGCATGCACTATACGTATATATAAAAAAAAAAAACCACAAAGGCCAATGGGTTCTCAAGCATTTAATATTATAAGGACCAAAGACAACTTTAAAATCTGGTTGTGTTCTCAGCTCAATTTAGTCAGGGCATTTAACAAGCAAATAGTCTTAACGATGTGAAAAATAAAAAATTTGTTCTCACTAATCATTAGGCTAGAGTATATCATTTTAGGAAAAGTTTTTTTGCAAGTGAGATCGCGTACCAAATTGCACACCGATATTGACATGTAAGATCCATCCATTTAATAAAACCGTGCGACTTAAAGATGAAAATGATTTTCGAGAAATAGGACATTTTTCTTCTCTCAAAATTTTTTTTATTTTTTATTTTTTTAATAAAAAAAAGCCATTGGTCACTACAAGGGAAGTGACTTTTCCCGGTGATTATTTTTGCTAGGAAAAGTCCTATAAATCGCCGCCCCTATCTTTTCCCAGCGATTTACGCCTCGTCACATGTTCACCGGTATTATTCCTCCACTTCTAATCTACCCCAACGAAAGCCAAAAATTGCTGCTAAAAGGTTATTTTTACTGGCAATTTTATTTGTTGCAAATAGTACAAAATATCACCTCAGTCGTGATTTATGATTCAGTTCATAATCGTTGGGAAAGACTAATTCCGGCAATTTTTTTCCATTGCCAAAAGGACTAAAATCGCCGCAAAGCCACCTTTCCAAAGTTTTCAAAACATTGCTGCAACTGACTAATCGGTTTTGAAAACTCAATTGCGGTGATTATAAAATCGTCGTAAATGTATAGTTCCCAGCAATTCTAGAATTATTGCAATTGAGTTTTCAATTTTGAATATGCATTGAATATGCATTTCCCAGCGATTCAAAAATTGCTGCTTTTGATCCATTCCCAGTGATTTAAGAATTGCCGAAAAATTAAATTGCTAGGAAAGCAATTTGCGGCGACTATAACTCGCCGCAAATACTACAACAATCACTGCAAATAAGAATTTTCAACAATATTGGATCGCCGTAAATAAGTATAATTTGCGGAAAAAAAATATTTCGGTGACATTTACTCTTTAGAAAAGGAATTTCACAAAATAAAAAATAAAATCTACAGAAATCCTTATGAATTTTACCCAAGCTATACTTCATATTAGAGACATTTATATATAATACATGTATATATAACTATATGATATAATAAATATATGTTTAAAACCAACTTCCACATATATATAACTTTAACAAATTAGAAGTATATTAAAACATAAAAAATAAGCAAGCAAAAACTGCACCCTAATTGGCAACACATCTAAATTCAATACAAAAAGCAGCTAGAAGTGAGAAATGTTCGAAATCAAACTATCAGTTTGAACTCATTTGTATTATCAAGCAAAAGTAAATCAAAATGCTACCCTATATGAAATCTAGTAATGGTTATATCAAGTACAAACTGAGCTAATAATTAATTAAGTCACACATCATGTTATAACATATTTGAGCAAACTACTATCACTCAAATAAGTACCAAGTTTTGCTCCTCTATTTAAGTATGATGCTAGGCAACTATAACAATATGCAACTGGACAGGATAAATTGGAACAGCTTCAACATCACTGCAACCATGCCCTTATACCATGGTAGGATATTTTCAATATGCATGTGGCAAACATCAATCTAGCATTTGGAGGTAAAATGGTAGGACAGACAATTATCTTAATGTTATAGTCATATCTCTCAATAATTTGCTCCAAAAGATGTTGGTTTTAAGCAAGCATATCATCATATGCCTATCCAAACGACTGAAGAAAAACCAGTACAAAAATTATATCAATTTCATGATTGATAACCGCCTTGTTGAACACCGCATTAGATAACATATTTTTTTTATAAGTGAAAGTGAAAAAAAAAAGGTTGAAAACTAACCTCAATTTCAAATAAATAAGCATCATTTTCTTCATTTTTGGATTTTAGAACATCAGTTAGCCTAGAGGTATTCTTGACATAGCAGTAAACAATACAATTGGTAAGAAATTTTACGCCATTATCAAGTTTAAACAACTACCACCTAATGCTAGAATATCAACCTACGTGTTAATATAAAGCACCATAGATCATTATGATGCTAAATGATAAAAAAAAAAAAATTCATTAAGCCTTCACAGAAAATACCAACAGGCTTAGTAAACTTAGTTACCTCAAACACAATTTGAAATGAAAATGTGAGTGAGTAGTAATGAAGTGTCATGTTTCAAACACAACACTTCATTTAGAAAACAACCCTCCCCCCACCCAAGCCGAAAGAAAAAACAGAGATAAAAGTATCTCAAACATCATGCAATTTCACATAGTATACAATATTAGAAATTAAAACTGACAAATTAAAAAAAATTGAGAAAAGAACATAAAACTATGTTAGCATTAAAAAAAATCAACAAAATTAATCAAAATTGTGATTCTATTATTGCAAGCCCACTTATTTATACCAAATGAAATACCTTGTGAGTCATCCTGTTGTTGCAATCTACCAATTTATTTGGTACCAAAACTTCATAACATTCATTTGGCCCTCATTTATGTCTTCATGCATACATTCTTTTGTTTCATTTAAATCATTTTGTTTTAACTTTCATTTTATCATTGATTTCACAAACTACATAGTAACACATAAACATTCAAGAAATCCAAATCTTAACTTCAAGGCTTGTGGCATCCTTCATTAAATACATCCTTATAACATCCATGGCTTTATTACTTACACCAATAGGTACTCTTAGACACCCCATTACAACACTTTTGCATACCATGGTCCATAACCTTGAAACATAGGTTTTAGCACATCAATCTCAATAAGGAACCGGAGACTTAACTTACATAACTAATCCATAGCCTCACCATTTTTTCTAAACAAACTTCATGCTCCATTCACTACATACTCTTAACTTTAGAGCCATAATCAAGGAGTCCTTAAAGTCACACATTTCCAACTTAACTACATAAACCAACTAGGGAAAATCAACTACAAAGCACTTTCCTTACCTCCTCTTCACTTAGGGAAATCAACTATAAAGCACAACCTCAACCCATTTTTAACTTCTCTCCATACTTAAAACTAAGCCAAAACTTTAAAACTCCTCATTTCAAGCATTCTAAAGGAATTCATGAACATGACTAATAGCATGCTTGCTGTCCAATAAAGGCCATTGAGTTTTCTACATGAAAGATATACGAAGATCATGGGTTAAGAATGTACAAATGAAATGAATTTACTTAGAAATGGAAGAGAACAAGGAAGTATGAAAAATTTGGAATTTTCACCATTAAAATGGCATTTAACAGCTTTTTAGTAAGTTCTTGGTACCAAATTAAATGAAGAGCTAAAGCTCACAAGATGACTGGTTTTTGTCCCATGTTTTCAATAGCTTTTCATACAAAGAAATAACTTTGGTTGAGCAAAAGATGCAAATGAAAATTGAGGATGAAATGGACTGGTTGAAGCCCCAAAACAGAGTGCATAGCAGAATTTTCTGCACTACCATGGACAGCTAGCAGTTTTAGTACATTCATGCTCTTAAACATCCCTCATTCAACCACAATCTCAACTACATAAACCAAGCATACTAGAGTTGAAGAAAACCTGAGAAGAAACATAATTGTTCTGTGAAAGCATAGCATAAACAACAACAGTAGCTCTCGGCAAACCAGAAAATTCTAATCGAACCTACTAGTTTGAATAAAATCATGGGTTGCTTACTTTGGCTATTAATCTCGAAGAAAAGTGTTAAAAAAATACATTCTCATCTCCACTAGTTTAACACATAGTCATAAAGGGTTAAACATAGTCAAAACATGATTCAAACTCAATATTTAAAACAGAAGATATTCTCAATATTAAAAAGAGTAGAAATAAATATCAATATTCAATAAGCCTACATTTAACACGACATCAACCAACTACCCCAACATGCGTGTTGATTAATTAACTTGCTGCTTGATCAGGTAAATGTTTGTGAAACCCTGTTTCTTGCTAAATAACTTTTATACAAATTTCATTATCAAAGCTACTATCATGCACTAGAACCACAACTCAGAACCAGTATTCCATGGCATGGTAGTAGTATATTTTAAACAACACCAAAATAACTGACAAACCAACCCAGAACCACAACTCATATGCACACAAAACAGAACCACAACTGTCATGTGCACTAAAATGCCACTGCACTAAAACAGAACCACATAACAAATGAAGTTTGTAGCGCAAGCAGTCACAAAGGCTAGTAGAATGCAGAAAACAAAAGCTAAAGGCCACTTCAAACACAAGAGACAGATACACAAAATTAAACCTCAAACAGAGGACATGCACATAAGTTCCACAAAGGAAAATAAAGCATGTACAGAGAGGCTGAGTTGTGCAGAGAGGCTAAGAGCCTCAGCTTGCATTTTGGGTTATAATGGCGTCAACCTATGAAAGTGAACTTATAGGACCACTCTTCACCCCCCCCCCCCCCCAAAAAAAATAAAAAATAAAAATAAAAGCAATCATTTCAATGCATCTTATACAATATGTTTATGAATAAAATTTATGTCAATGCATCTTATACAATATGTTCAAGAAGATAACAAATTTAGGAAAACAGTTCTCTGAAAGGTGTACCATTGGAAGAAACTTAAATATCAGCTTCACTTGTTAGTATAGTTAAGATCTGTAACAAAAAATCATATATCCTATCAACAATTAGAAAAAGGAAAAACTATTTTCAAGACACTATTTACAGAGATTGAGGGAAGGAGAGTCATTTCTTACAATGGTTAGAGTTGGATTTTTTGTAAAGCAACTTGGTCATTAAAATTGCTTTACCCTCCTTTCCTAGATGCAAAAGAAAAGAATATCAATAATCTGATACGTTATGCCTAATATTGTCTAGAGAAGTTATAAAATTTCTGGTAATCATTTTACAAGACAAGTTACACACTAATAGGTTTGTTTTCGAATGAATGGAAAGAAAGAAACAAAGGATGAGTAGCCAGTAACATATGTGCGTAGCTTCATATGTGCAAACAAAATGGGTCGTGCCTCCTTAGATTATAATAATAAAGACATTAAAGTATTATAGAACAGTTTTTCATTCATCATAATATCATGGTTTTCCAATAATATAGAACAGTTATTGAATGCAAGAGACTACAAAGATTGAACCATTCTTTGACCAATATTATAATTTCATATTTTTTTGATAAATTGCTTCTTGCTAACACATTTTCTGTTCTGTTACCAATGTAGGAATAGTTACTGGCAATCGAAGAGATATTTTTAAGGTTGATAAATTACCAAAGCCTACAGTTACAATTGTTTTTTGCGTCGGAAAAAGTCACCGCAATAGCTATAAAAGTCACTGCAAAAAACTTAACAGTGAATTCTCCATCAGCATTTTCCAAAATTGTGCTAGAATTCAGCAGCGAAATTGAAGTCACCGCAAATAAGTAGTATTCCTGACGATTTTTTTTTGCGGCGATCTTCAAAATCGCTGAAAATAGCCTATTTTCTTGTAGTGGGTACGCGATTTGGTGCGCCAAATCGCTTATACCTAGCACAACTCATCATTTTATATGTATCCTAAACTAACAAGAATAGTAACATTTACCTAGAAATATACCATATATCAAAACCAATATAAAGTTTACACCACTCTTCAAAGAAGTTATCGATGGACCAAAGTTGTTGTCCTTTTTAATTCCAAACAACGACACGGACCCCATGATATTTGAAAACACATAGGTTATGTGTTGTGCATGTTTTTTCATGCTACAAGCATAATATTTTTCGTCAGCCTAATCTAAATCAACAACGTCCTGTTATTGTTCACACGCAAATCATACACCAACCATACTTTTCCTATAATACAAAGTTGCAAAGAAATATGTTATAAATGAGTGAGGAAGTGATTAGCTTAAAGAAAAAAAAGAGTTGAGGCGTAGGAAGCTAGCTATAGGGTGATACCCCAAAGTCTCATCCAACATTAGCTTTTTTTTTAGGTAAGTCTTGTGATGCCAACAAGCTCCACTTGGGATTTGACAGAGGTTGAAGCATCGGGATATGTGTTAAGAGAAGAATTGGTAAAAAGTTTCTTGTCTTTCTCATTTATCTTTGTAAGAATATATAGACATCCGTATATGACTTTACGCGGAAAGAAAATAAAATCAGCTTTACAAATCAGTTATACAAGAAAACATATATTCTATAATGGTGAGATTGCTAGAATCATGGGATTGCTAGCATCATGGAATTGATAGAATCATGGAGTTGCTAGGATCATGGAGTTGCTAGAATCATGGAGTTGCTAGTCTGTAATACTCCCCCTCAAGTTGGCGTATGAAGATTCGTAATGCCCAACTTGCGAGATAAGTGATTAAAAAGATCAGAGCCCAAGGCTTTGGTGAAGATATCGGCGATTTGCTTGGAAGATGGAAGATGAGCGGTGGTGAAGAGACCAGAATGAAGCTTGTCACATACAATGTGGCAGTCAAACTCAATGTGTTTGGTACGCTCATGAAAAATTGGATTTTGAGCAATGTGGAGGGTGGACTGATTGTCACAATAGAGAGTCATAAGAATTTTATGTGAGATGCCGAGGTCATGAAGGAGCTGCTGTAACCAGACTAGTTCACATGTGGTGAAGACCATGGCATGATATTAAGCTTTTGTAGAGGAGCGAGCAACTGTAGTATGTTTCTTAGTGAGCCAGGAAATGGGACTAGAACCAAGTGTGATGAAGAAGCCTGTGGTGGAGCATCGAGTAGTAGGACAGCTAGCCCAATTAGAATTTGTGTAAGCACTGACATGAAGATCATTAGAAGAGGGAAAGAAAATGCCTTGTCTTGGAGCGCTTTTAAGGTAGCGGAGAACACGAGTGGCGGCTGTCATGTGAGAAATCCGGGAAGCATGCATGAATTGGCTAAGAATATTGACTGCAAAGACGATGTCGGGTCTGGTGATGGTGAGATAGATGAGTCATCCAACTAATCGTCGGTAAGGAGCGGGATCAGGAAGAGGGTCACCATCAGTGTCATTGAGCTTCAGATTTTGTTCCATGGGAAATGGAGCAGGGCGAGAGCCAAGTTGACCACTATCGACAAGAACGTCCAGGGCATATTTTCGCTGATTAAGAAAAATGCCAGAAGGAGAGCGAGCGACTTCAAGTCCAAGGAAATATTTGAGAGGTCCTAGATCCTTGGTTTTGAAGTGATTTGAAATAACAGATTTGAAAAAGGTGACCTGAGAGAGATCATGCTAGCGACCAAGATGTCGTCCACATATACAAGAATAAGTGTAAGACTAGTAGGAGTAGTCAAGGTGAACAGAGAGTGGTCTTCCCAAGATTGAACAAAACCTGCATTAAGAAGAACAAAGGTTAGTTTGAAAAACCAGTTGCGGGATGCTTGCTTGAGGCCATAGAGGGATTTCCGGAGACGGCATACGTGGGTCTCCCCCTTAATATAGTATCCAGGTGGTGGGGTCATGTAAACTTCTTCATCAAGTTCGCCATGCAGGAAGGCATTGTGGACATCCATTTGGTGAATGATCCAATTTTTGAGGCAGCAATGGCGAGTACACAGTGGACTGTGGTCATTTTGGTTACCGGAGCAAATGTTTCCTGGTAGTCTATGCCTTCCACTTGAGTGTAGCCTTTGGCCACTAGTCGGGCCTTGTAGCGCTCAACAGTACCGTAAGCTTGGATTTTGGTCTTGAAAACCGATTTGCAACCGATGGGTTTCTTACCATTGGGGAGAGGTTCAAGTGTCCAAGTAGAGTTCTTCAAGGGCATGGAGTTTTGAGGTCATAGCTTCTCGCCAGTGAGAGTGGCGATTAGCTTCTGAGTAACAGGTAGGTTCAACAGATGTAGTAAGGGCAGTTAAGAAAAAATAATGAGTAGGTGAAAAATGAGAGTAAGACAAAAAAGCAGATAAAGGATGAGAAGTACCTGAGGACTGTGCAACGGTTGAATAAGCAATGGACTCTGTGGGTATGGTGGGGCAAACATAATCAAGAAGGTATGCTGGTCGAGTGATGTGGAGACAAGGATGGGAGGTGGGATAGATTCAGGGGCAAGATCAGGGTTTATGGCCGGTGATGAGGGAGGTGAGATAGGTTCCGGAATGGGTAAGGGAAGAATGATGGAGTTGGGGGAAGGTGGAGTGGCAATATGTTGGAAAGGAAATTGGTCTTCATGAAAGGTGACATCTCGCGAATAGAAAATGGTGTTGGTGTCGAGGTTATATAATTTGTAAGCTTTGTGGTTGCTAGGATAACCGATGAAGACACAACGGGATGCTCGGGGTGAGAATTTATCTCGATTAGTTGTGAGAGTCTGGGCATAGCATAGACAACCAAAAACACGTAGGTGGGTGTAAGTCAATTGTGTGTTGAGAAGAAGTTGAAAAGGAGTTTTATTTTGGAGAGACTGGCTAGGGGTCCGATTGATGAGGTAGGCAGTGGTGAGGATGCATTCACCCCAAAATTTAAGGGGTAAATGTGCCTGAAAGTAAAGATTACATGCCACATTCAGAAGGTGCTTTGTTTACGCTCGACAACACATTTTGTTGAGGAGTTTCAACATAGGTACGTTCATGAATGATGCCGTGGTTTTCAAAATAATTTTGGAGATTATGAGACAAAAATTCTTGGCCATTGTCTGTGTGGACACATTTGACCGTGGAATTGAATTGAGTTTTAACAAGAGCAAAGAAGTGCATTAAATGACTAAAGGTTTCTGATTTAAAACGCATTAAATAAATCCATGTTGTGCGTGAGAAATCATCAACGATAGTCAAAAAGTAATGAGCGCCAGAAATAGAAGTAGTGGAATATCCACCCCAAATATCACAATAAAGTCGATTAAAAGGAATCGTACTTTGATTAGCATTAATTTGAAATCGTAAGCGGGTGTGCTTAGAATGAGCACAAATATCACAATGAGAAATAGTACAAGGACTATCAAATATAGAGGGAAGAAGAAAGTTGGAAGGATGACCTAGACGTTGATGCCATAAGGTCTTATTATCAGGTTTGTGAGCAGAGAAGGTAGCGGATTGTTGGGGACGAAAGATGTAGAGTCCATTGCAAGCTTCACCCGCTCCAATCAACCTCGTCAATTGATGGTCCTGAAAAAAACCATTAGAGGATGAGAAAGTGACAACACAAGATAAGTGGCTACTTATTTGAGGGATAGAGAGTAGATTATACTGAAATGAAGGGACAAATAGGACATTTGACAAAGTTAGGGTTTCATATAGAGGGATGAAGCTGACTCCTTCAACTGGGATGGTCTCTCCCGTGGGCAATCTGACCTGCCAAGCCATGGGTGGCTCTCGGAAGTCCAAGAAAAGGGATCGACAGTGACTCATGTGATCACTAGCGCCACTGTCGATGATCCAGTCCTTCTGAGGGTCGAAAATGGGAGGGATTGTGGAGGAGTTACCCATGAAGTTGGCTATCGAAGGAGAAGGGCAAAGCAAACTCAACAATTGCTAATAACTTTCCGGAGAGAGACCTAGTACGGGGCTTGAAGGGGAGGCGTCGGCGATAAGGACTGGGGAAGAAGTGTTGGGAGAATCTGTGGAGGATGCCATTGGCAAGAAAATAGAGGTATGTTTTAGGATCTTATTTGGGCTGATACCATGTTAAGAGAAGAATTGGTAAAAAGTTTCTTGTCTTTCTCATTGATCTTTGTAAGAATATATGGACATCCGTATATGACTTTACATTGAAAGAAAATAAAATCAGCTTTACAAATCAATTATACAAGTAAACATATATTCTATAATGGTGAGATTGCTAGAATCATGGGATTGCAAGCATCATGGAATTGATAGAATCATGGAGTTGCTAGAATCATGGAGCTGCTAGTCTGTAATAATATGTAACACAAGATTACATACTCCCGTTCATGACAGTTAAAATGCAATGTGTGAAACTCCCATGTAAAGCCCATGGTTAGATTACTACTTAGTGTTGTTGAGTGTGTGGTAGTACTGATCAATTTCATATGCCACTTCATATCAAAACAGAGTACTGGTCAATTTCTTATCATTTTCACATATTGAAAAACGGATTCAGAACATTTTCATATAACATGTACAAGATTCCTAGATTTCATATTTGCTCTTTTGCACATTTTAGAAACAGCATGTCAAAATATTGTTTCTGTCTACACCAGTCATGCCAGAAAGCATTTTCTCTTTTATACAGACTTCATCAGTAATGCAGAACACGTAACTGAGGTTGTTTTCACTTTTCTTTTTAAAACATATCATGCACATTTTGCACAAATCAACCTCAATTCATTTTCTTTTTATGCAAAGTCTAGCATAGGAACTCCTCTTACCTAACCCTTCAACTTTTCCAAAAAAACCTGTGAACCGTGTTAAGCAGAAATTTGATTGTTACCTAGGCATAATTAAAAATACTATACATTAATACAATTAAACTGGCATATCTAAAATAAACAACACAACTAAACAACTCTACTACAATAAATCTCATGTTCTAATTCTTCTAACCAAGTTACTACGCATCTCCAACCCACAAAATAACTTCCCGAATCTCATCCATTAGAAGCGTTCATACTTATCCCATTAGCGTACCCAACATCCAATCACAATACAGACTACAAATTTTTTATCCCAACGCTTCAAACGATACCAACCTCATCACAATCACCTATTTTATCTCAACATTTCACAGGGGCCTTCGGCCACTATGCAGATTCACAAATAGTGCTACAAAGCAACCCCCAACACTTCAGATAATTATTTCAATCATAACCACATCACCTAATTCTTAGTTTCTCACTTCCTATAACTTCATAAAGCACACAATCAACATCACAATGACAGAGTTTCCCCAATCACTGATTATAACCATTCACACACACAACAATTTTAACACGACAATTCATAGTTAACCCAACACATGAATTTCTAGAAATCAAGTGTCAGTTATACCTCTATGGTTTTTACCACCAAGAGTAATCTTCCGATGTGAAGATCATGCTACTGGATTGCAGTGAAAATGGGGGATGTTGTGTGCCATGAAGGTTAGCAGCTAGTCTAGGCTTTTGCAAGTGATGGCATGGGTGTTTTTCATGGTCTAAGGTGGAGCCGAGTGGTTTCACCATGAAGACTGGAGGCAAGTGGTTGGACTACGATGACACAAAAGGGGCAACAAGCCCCAATCTGGATTAAGATTGAGTGGGATATCACGGAGGAAGAGCAAGACTTATAGAGATGGAGAGAAAGAATTTACCAGAGTCGTTCAAGCGGAGGGGCTCAAATCTGGACTGTGAGAGTGTGTGGTGAATCTTGGGGTGGTTGAACCGAAATTAGTGGCGGTTGCTAGTGGTTCTCGGTGTTGGGTTTGCTCGACATGTATTGGTCATGATTTGGGTCTTCGGCACAAGAGAGAGAGATCGGCTGAGAGAGACTTGTAAGAGGGAGAGATAAACTCATGGGGAGGGATTGGTGAGTACGGGGCACGGTGAGATAGAGAAGGAGTTGAGGTTGTCGGTCACAAAGAAGGGGACATGTAGAGGGGTGGCGTCGTGAGGCAATGCTTGGAGACACACAATCATGGCGAAAAGAAATGAAACCTAAGAAGTACAATGGCTCATAATCGGTAAACACTACTTTCAAAAAGATCACCGCTTCACAATCGCAACACTTTGGATTTTTTTTTTCTTCTAGTGATCATCATCGATGATTGACTTTAATGATTAGAGTGTCACGTTGGAATTGTATGACTCTGCTTTTATACATAGTAATAGATAAGTACAAAAAAATAAGAGTGCTACAATCATAAAAAAATTACAAAAAAATAATCACTCAAACAATTTCTTGCAGGCGTGTTGGACATATGATCAGACAAGCTCCATTCAAGTATTTAAATAAGTTTTTAAGATTGTACCATGCCTAGGCGGGTTTTACATTTATGCAAGGTCACGCGTGTTAATTAACTAGAAAATGTACCAAAGAAAACTATGAACCATAACATACAATATCAAGACATTTGAAATATATTAGAATTATGTAAATAATAGTGAAATAATTTGAGTTAAAATATTTTATTGAGTTTTAAGAAATGAGAGAGAAAAAGTATTTGAATAAAAATATTATAAAGTTCAACTTTGATTCATATAATCTTTTAATATCATTCTTGTTTTGAAGTTTGTAAAAGTTATATTGATTTTTATTTTTTTAAGTTTATACAAGTTGTTATATTAATGTTTGTGTTTGGATAATGATTAGGTAATTGATTAAATAAAAAAGTTGAAGATTTGAAATTGAAAAATATTTTATATTTGAGGGATGTTTGGAAATGAAATTATAAGAAGTCTTGAAAATTTTGAGAATTCTATGTCTCATCTTTGTGTCCAAACGAGCCCTAGTTAATCCATGTCCATAGGTCATCCCATTTAATTTAAATTATAACTAGAGAAAAGTACTTAAAAATTTATAAAATCAAAACATCTCTAAAAAAATTTATGTTCATATATAAGCTCACCAATACACGACTTCGAATGTGATCCTTTACCTCATTCGAAACATCTCTCCATGATCACATATAAAATGGAGCATAAGCTCGGACTAGTGTGTCGACATAGGAGGAAAGCAATACTGCACTATCATCCATTCCTCCAGTGAAGTTATCAGGAATGTTGACCTTGATTTTTTTGTGCCTTCTATTTTCTTTCCAAAGCAAAGCCACATGTTAAGCCACGTCTGTGATGTGACAAGGCATCAACTAATATTTTTAAAATTATTAAATATAGTCCCCAAAATATTGAAATATAATTGATTATCAACAACATTTCCTTACTGGTAGGTGTTGACTGGCTGTCTGTCTCCTATGTACTTGTTCAGGAGCGGAGTCCTCAGTTGGGGAGTCGTGAACGGGTTCGGGACTTGGGGGAGGAGGCACATTTCTTAGTTGTCATTTTGATGGCATCCTTGAAAATGATTAATATTTTAAAAAACAATTAGTATAGAATAATTTATAAAAAATGTATTGTACTGTCACCTATGTATATAAAATATTTAATACTTTTATTCTTCATCTCCAGATGTATTTTCCATGCTTGTTTCAGAATCGACTCCAATACCATCTTCGTCATCATCATGTTCTTGTTCGTCTTCTTCATCGACTTCCTCTTCGGACTCTTCTTCTTCTTCTTCACTTACTTCATGAACTGAATGATCATTTAATATGGATGGGTCGAGATGTATGGGAAGGACGTCATCTCTACATAAGGGGATGAGTTTAAGTGCACCGAGGTCAACAAATAAATTAATACCCTCTCCATATTCCTGATAGGCCTCTATAATCGAAGTGTCATCTTCATCTCCACTATGATCGTGATTCGCTACCCTTCCTGCATCATAGATATTCTGAGGCACAAATTTTTGTATAATTCACCAAGTTATCTCTCCACTATGTTCATCGGCTCCTTTCATTGGATCATCCAAGTAATAGACTTGGGTAGCTTGATAAACCAATACGAATGGATCATCTTCGTACCATTTACATGCAGTATTGACATTTGTAAAATGACTATCCCTATGTATCAAAACCCGACCACTACCTATATCCCACCAATCACATTTAAAAACATATGTCACAGTCCCACCCAGTATTTTAATCCGATAATGTCACGTATGATACCATAGTAGTCAATATCATCTGTTACATGACTTCTTCAACCAACACACCATAGTTTTGCATCTTTCAATTACGTTCACGATCTGTAGTATGTAATCTATAACCTAGAACCATGCATGCAGTGTATCAAAGTGCTCTGTGTGAGGGACCACGGGGCAATGTATGCAATGCAGTAAAAATATTCTTGATTGATAATCACATATTCACACTATGTAACAATTATATTATCAATAATAATATTATTAGATTATATAATATATAACAACTATTATATTATATTATAAACAATTTATTATTTTGTATAAATTATAAAAAAACTTATTCTATAGAAGTTTGAATGTTTGCATTTCTATAATTTCTATCTCGTAACGTTTGAACGTTAGTTTCTCTCATTTGAACCTTATACCTTTCAACTGAGAAAGAAGACATAAACGTTCACACGTTAATCAAATAACGTGCGAATGTATATTTTACATTCAAATGTACATTTGTAACGTTCACACGTATGATCATTCATATTCTTGAGTGGCACATATGTGCGAACGTTAGTTGGAATTCGTTTGAATGTAAAACCTTTCAATTGCCAGAAAGGTTAGAAATGTTCGAACTAATAGTTATGTACGTTCAAACGTATTAATAAATACGTTCAAGAGCTTCCCGAATGTAATAATTTTCTGTTTATTTTATTAATACAGTGCGAACGTAAATTTGGTTTAATTTGAACGTGTGTTTTAGCCATCATGTTCGAACTTAACTCATCTTACTTTGAAATGCTTATTCTAGAGGAAATTAAAGTGTGAATGTAAAAACTAAAACGTTCACATGTATAAGCTTAACGTCCAAACGTGATATTTTACGTTCGGACATGTTCACGAAATAATTTAGATTACAGTACATAATATGCATCATAGTATTAATGTTGCTCAAATTGTTTTTCTTTCTTTCAGGATATGGTTCATCTTCTGACGACTAGGAAAAATGGGAGGGAAGGAACAAGGTAGGACACGTCTCTAATTGGGGCTCAAACAGTGATGTCCGAACGAGAAGTCATGATCAACCAGTTCCACTAACTCATATGGGAGTAAAAGAGCATTCGAGACGTGTTTGTTACGAGAGGCTGGATGAGTATCTACACATATACCCCTCAATGGTTGGGAGTTATATATGTGGATGTGCTACATGCCTAAGGATGCATCATTTCACACTGTGACAGTATGTGGTGTTCAATTTGAGGTCTCGGCGGATGTCATCACCGAGCTTCTGGGATCCGTCGCGTCGTTGAGATATCGACTGCAGGAGATGCTTAGCCTAGGGATGGAACTTGAGTAGATGCAAATGTAGGCACTTCTTACATCATTTATTGGCCCAATTGACCGGTCGGAGGCTGAGGATATTGACGACGAGGATGACAACCGAGATGAGGATTTCTACATCCTCACTGGGATGGACCGAGAGTAGCTCAATAGGAAGAACTCCTTCAGCCAGGTAAAAATCCTCCCTTTTTTCCGCATGTTGCATCTTATTATTGCAACAAATGAGGATCTTGTGGCACATAAGGCCACATTTAGCTTGATTCGTGCACAGTTCCTTATACGAGTGGCACGTGGAGAGCCCATCGACTTCCCACTTCATATTTTTTAGGGGATCCATTACGAGACGAGCGTCGTCTCCATGGACAACCTCCCATATTGAGTCCTCATTGCCAAGCTATTATTGGCCCGGATGCTGCAACCCTAGGTGGAGGAGTGGATCACAAAGCAGATGAGCCCCATCGACATGACCACACATCGTCAGAGCATTGGACAGGGGAGGGGGCATCTCGACGTCAGCCTGGCCCTGTACCAGATCTTGTTCCTCCGACCCAGTTTGGGCCTTGTGTTGCTCCCCATATTGGGAGTACTAGTCGGCCGCCGACGAGTATATCTATGGGAGATGCACAGCCTGCTTGGCTCGATGCGCGCCCTGCTTGGATTGATGCAATGGTCTCAGATATTACTGCGCACATCGACTGACAGATCGTGTCAGTAGAACAAAGTGTCACTGATTTTGTCATTGATGTTGTCCATCGGATAGATATCCTAAATGCAAAGGTCAACACATTGATAGACGATTTTAATAAATATTTAAACAACTCGTTTTGAGTATTTTTCACTTTTATTACGTTGTTTACAAAATTTTATCATATTTTGTACTTTATTTTTATCATATGTAAAGAACAATATTATTTAATATATCTACTGTTTTTTAATTTAAATTCTCAATCTTTTTAATGTTAGCTTATCCAATTTTAATATTAAATCATTGCACTTTAATTCTCAATCTTTTTTAATTTAAAATATCCAAATTTAATATTAAATCAATTAACGTTTGAACGTTGGCGCCAAAAATTTCTACGTTCGCACGTAAATAGCCTCAACATTCGAATGTCCAGGGCACGTTCTAACATGAATATGTATACGTTCGAATGTAATGCAATTTCTCGGCTAACTTCAGAAAGCAAACCGTCATAGAAAATGCTTTTTTTGTGAAGGTTTTGGTGCTGTCACAATTTTCAAACCGTCACAAAAATTTATTTATGTTGTAGTGTTTATTAATGAGAAAATGGTTGGTTCAAGAGACATAATTGATATGATCCCAATTGCAATTAATAAGTCCATCTTATTTCGTCATGTTGATTGACTAGCTTGATAGTCCTACATTATTGACTTGATACTTATTGATAGTCCCACATTAGAAGACATAATCCTGAATATTCGCCTACGCCTTGTACATGATGACCATCGTTATTTTCGTTTCAGGCAAAGATAAAGTAAGCAAAGATAAAAGAATTTGTACCAAACTTGTAGTCTACACAAAAGCTTTTTCACACACACACATGCATGACACATACATACATACATATATATATATATATATATATATATATATATATATATTTTAAGCCTTTGTTATATAAAAGGAGAATTGGTTCAATTCATAATGTCTCTGATCAAATTTCCCTTTCATCATTCTATCATAATTAATTAGGATAAAAATCTTAAGAGATCTTAATCGTTCATAGAGTCTAGACTCTATACTCTATAATACTGCTATGAAGCAGATTAGTCTACATTCGGTCCTCAAATGGAGACTGTCCATACAATCCTATACAGTTATGTTTAAAAAAAATTAAAATTATAATAATATCATTTTTAAAATGATTTTTTTCCTTTTACCCTCATTCATCAATGGGACTGTACACGCAGTCTCTCACTCATAACTGCATATAGAATTTGTCAAAGAAGGTAATGATATTATTTATAATTTTTTTATAATTCATTTCACAATCAATCAATGCAAAACATTCAATTTTCTTATAAATGAAATTTCAATTTTACAAGAGTATCATTCATTTCAGAAAGAATTGTAAGAGAGTTGTATAAGAGTTACAGATTAATCATTTTCCATATACAATTATAATGAGTGTTATGGTAATATTTATTAATCATTTAATGTTTGTGTTTGCAGATTCGTCCAAATAAATTATAAATAAAAAAAAACAAAATGCAAGACTCAGCAATATATTTTTTCAAGACTCAGCAATAAATTACATGCATGCATGCATGCACTTGGCATGAAATTACATGAAATTCATCTTTAGCTCTAGCAAGAATTTCATGCTGATCAAATTGAAAGGCTTCCATGAGATTACATGCATGCACTTGATACCTATCTTGTTTGATGGATAAAGACAACACAATCAATGGATAATTTATTCCGAAAAGTGTAAATAAATTATTTGGCAAGCTGTTTGAAAAGTATATGAATTTATTTTTATAAAAAAATTTTTTTTGACTATATATAGTACTTCTCTCGGTGCATTTGATCAACAAAGTAGTACTTAATAATTTCCAATAATAGAAACACTCCTAAATTCGTCAAACCAGATCTCTCGATCTTTTTCTTGTGTTGTTGAGTGCATTCAAGCTTGCTATGGCCGGAACGTCGACGCCCTGTATGAAGGAAAGGTTCGAAACGGTAATGGCGGCCGGAGAAAATGCGGAAAATCAACGCCAAACGGCGCCAACTCCAAAGCTGCAGCCGGTTATCTTCTTGCTCCGTGATAACAAGAATTTTGCAAAGTATTACGAGCCCAGGGTGGTATCTTTGGGTCCCATCCATCATGGCAAGGAAAGGTACCAGTTGGGAGAGAAATACAAGCTCAGATTGACCAAAGATTTTGTTACAGAAAGTTGCAAGAACGTAACCATAGACGATTTATACAAGAAAATAGAGCATGAAATCAAGGAACTCAGGGAATGCTTCGAGGAAGAGGTGACGAAGCGCTACGATAATGGCGACCTCGCCTGGATACTGTTCGTGGACGGCTGCGCAGTACTGCAATACATATACTACGCTGTTAACGAAAAGTTCAAAGAGAAGAATATAAAAGACGACAGCGTAGCCTTCTGCCAGCAGGATTTGTTCCTGCTGGAGAACCAACTTCCGTATCGTCTCCTGGAGTCGTTGATGAGACTGAGCAATATGGGAGACGAGTTGAGGAGTTCGATTCAGAATTTCATTAAAAGGAATCACAACATGATACTAGAGGGTGCTCAGCAATTATCAAGAAATGGAGAAAGATCAGAGGATTCAGAGCCAGCGCCGACCCATCTTCTGGATCTTCTGAGGACAAGCCTCTTGGGCCCGCCAGGGCGTCAGACACAAACTAAGAACGTACAGGAAAATAGAACGAAGGACCCAGAATGGCAATCCTACCGCAATTTGCAGGAGCTTAAAGCAGCAGGAATCATCGTGAAAAGGAGTTGTATTAAAACTGGTAATTACTTGAGAAGTATATCTTTCGCTAGAAAATGGATTAATTTGTTGCCAGGAAAGTACTTCAATTTGTACCCAGAACACATTTCGCTCCCACCCATGTTTGTAGATGAATCGACAGGGCCAAAGTTCTTGAACATGATAGCCTACGAAATGTGTCCGGACTTCTACAACGACTTCGGCGTCACCTCCTACATATCCTTCCTCGACTCGCTCATCGTGGAAGACAGCGACGTCAAGGACCTAAGAAAAGCGCACGTGCTGTACAACTTCCTCGGCAGCGACCAGGAAGTGGCTTATCTATTCAATGAGATGGGGACAGACTTGGTGCCAGACCTCGAGGCATACAAGGATGTCAAGTACAAGATTCAGGAATGCTACGACCACGGTGCTTGGAGAAGATTCACAATTGAGTTCTTTAACCATCATTTCCGCACCTCCTGGACGGGCATCGCTTCTTTGGGTGCATTGTTTGTGCTTTTTCTGGAAGTCACTCAGACTTGGTTTACAGTATTCTCCCCTGACCATTGCGATGATTTTTGCAAGAAATTTACACAAAACTTATGAGTGGAAATTAAGGTAGTGACAAGAATGAATCTGTATGATGTTTCCTTTGCCGTCTCCATGTATCCATCATCATCATCCTGTTAGCTATATAATGGGCATGTATGCATGGCCTCTTTGCCTCAGGGCTTAGGCGGTTGTTTAAAATAAGGTCATTCTTTCCGGACCACATCATTGTTTTTGTCTTTTTTTTTTTTTCTTCGGTTTTGGTGTTCGATCTTATGCGCGTACCATAAGTTGGGGCTGGTTGTATGGGATAATTTGAAGTAATGTGTTTGAGATGAAAGGGCTATTCGAATGGCTTTTTGTTACGAAAAAATCATTTAAAATTATCTATTTTTCGTCGCAAATGACTATTCGCAACTGTTATAATATTATCACACCTAGAAGATATTCATAATATTCAAGTATAAATCAATCGATTAAATATTCATAATAGGTAATATATGACCTATTCTCTACCATGTTTAATTTATTGTATAAATCAATCGATTAAATATTGTATTTCCATTCTATCTAGTCTCATTCCCCAATAAGTAGGGACATATTTTATGTATTCAAGAACACTTTCCGAATAGCAAGGATGTAGGTTTAAAAGTGTCTCTCTTTAATCCGTCTCAATTTCTCATCTCTATTTCTAATTCATGATAATCTAAAATGTAAGGTAATATTTTAACATATATAATATTCTAACAACAATAATGATTTTTATTTGTTGAACTATTGTCGCAAATAGCATGTGGGCAAAGGCTAATCCCAAGAAAATATTTTCACGTTGCAAATGGTTACCTTTTGCAACAAAAGTTCATCGTTGCAAATTGAATTTAACGTCATTTGTAAGGCCCAGGCGACGTGAAGCCTGGACCCATGCGTGAAATTGTGGCGCCTCCAATCCCACAGATATAAAAACATGGGGATCGAGACACCAGGATGAGGACAACACGGTCACACATCCCAACGAAGTGCCAGTGTGTGTACATGCAACGGTGTACAAAAAAATAACGCAGTGGATCGTCAACAAAGTACCAGAATTTATTTACAATCAAAACATCAGTAAAAATAAAAATAGCAGTTATACAGTCATCCATAATAAAATATAATATAATAGTTTCAGATAAATAAACGAGTGATCCCAGATAACTCCTCGGGCGAAGCTGTCTCCTCAGGCTCGCCCTCCTCCTCTTTATCTGCCTCAAAATCTGCGTTACCACAAAATGGTATCGCAAGTAAGTATAACTCAAAATAACAACGTAATATAAAATGCATTAAATGCAACTAACATGCATGCACAAGAAAAATACGCATTTTACTCAACACATCATTTTCCCCGAAAATGATTATTTCAACATACGCCAAAATCCCATTTTTGCCCAAAATATCCGTAAAACATTTTCCCAGAAAATGATTTACACAAAAAATCTAACTCACACTATTTTCCCAGAAAATAGTTCAGTAATTCCATATGCACCATGGCATCCCCTATGGACCATCCGCACGTCCTGGCTTCGTAGCGGTGCTCAGTTCCACGCCCGGTGCGTACATGGTCAAGCATCCACACTACGCAACGAGCGATGCCCAGTTCCGCGCCCAGCCCGTTCGTGGCCAGACATCCTCTAGTCCCCGCCAGCAGAAGGACCACGGAGTCGGCACGAGACCATCTCGTCCGATCCCATTGTCGCCCTGCGTCAGTATATTCCGCTCCCGAGTAACCAGAGGAGCTCCACCGAGTTAATGTCCTATCTCGGCTTGGGGTCGTGATACACACGCACCCAAAAATATTATCACATAAAATCATAACTTTTCAAATCAGATATGAGCATGAATGCAATACGCGAAAACTCAGTTTTCCTTTACAAACATGATCATGCATGAAATAATGAAATGCACATGTACCAACACCAATCTAACATCCATCAATAACCAATCCCAACAAATCCAATCAAACATCTCATCAACAACCAATAACCAATTCAACCAAACCAACCAAACAACTCCAGTCACAAATCCATCCGACCCACGAACTCCTCAGACTCAGTCCGGCATGTCAAATAAACACAGTGAAATGAGTTAGTGCAAAAATACATTTAAATTACGAAAGTTCTTTGGAGAAATACTTACAGTGTAATATAGCAATTTTTGAAGGATCACGAAGTTGAAAAAGGCGACGTCTGAGCAACACCACATTGTAAAATACACTGTGGCCGTGGGTCACAATTATCAACTTTTCAACGGATGCAAACGAAGACCCAAGATTGATAGGGTAGGGCCTAGGGAGGTCGGTGAAGCTAGTGATGGTGGTGGTTGGCCGTGGGTGGCGGCGCAAGAGGTGTTTTAAGGCCAAAAATATCCAAAACAAAAATGGAGTTGGATGTGCTTCACCAGTGACGGATCGGAGCTGGGATTGGGTCCAATGGGTTGCTAAGGGGTCGGGGATGAACTGGTGAAGAGATGGTGGCCGGTGGTGGCACGACGGCGGCGCTAGAGCAAATGGTGGCCGCGGCTTTAAGTCGTGCGTGGGGGCTATTGGTGGCGCCAGAGGGGCTGAAATTAGAGGGGGGGTGATCGCCGGCGGCAGGGGGAGCAGAGGAGCCAGGCGGTGTCGACCATCGCCGGTGCACGGCGGCGGGCTGGGGGAGAGACGATTGCACGGCGAGAGAGAGAGAGAGAGTGTCGCGCGCGGGAGAAACCAGGGAGGAGAAAAAGAAAAGAAAAAAAAGAAAAGAAGAAAAGAAAAAGAAAAGGAAAAGAAAAATAGAGGGAAAAGAAATGAGGTCCAATCCTCATAACTTGTGTCACGGAAATGATCCAACGGAAACGATTTTAAAACAACTAGTGAAATAAAATATTTCAAACATAGTGATTAACATGAAAATAAATAATTAAACCTAATAATAAGTTAATTTAATTCGAGAAGAGATTTAAACACATAACAATAATTAATTTAAAGAAAGTACTTTGAAAATAATTTTCGTAAACTAAAAATCATAAAAATAACCCAATTAAATAAAATACGGGGTGTTACATTCTCCCCCCCTTAAATAAAATTTTGTTTTCGAAATTGGCAAGGTCAACATTAAGATTAAGACAGGAATAAGATTCAACTAAGAGCAGACTTAAGAACATACCGCCAAAATAGTCTGGTAAGGCCACTCTATAAGCAGCAGCCAAACCTTCCCTACGATCTGAAAAAGGGCCAACATATCTTAGGCTAAGTTTTCCTTTCTTATCAAAGCGCTTAACGCCTTTCATAGGAGAGACTTTGAAATAAATCCAGTCACCTAGTTCAAAGGATAAATCTCTTCTTCTCGTATCTGCATAACTCTTATGGCGACTTTGCGCTTCTGCCATTTTAGTCCTTATAAACTGAACTTGATCATTAATTTCTTGAATTATCTCAGGCCCAAACAATTTACTCTCGCCAACTTCATCCCAACACAAGGGCGATCTACACTTCCTTCAATACCAAACTTCATATAGGGCCATCTGAATGGAGGAATGAAAATTGTCATTATAAGCAAACTCAAATAGCAGCAGATGATTCTCCCAACTTCCATGAATTTCCATGACACAAGACCGCAACATAACCTCAAGAGTTTGAATAGTATGCTCTGATTAACCGTCTGTTTGAGGGTGATACGTAGTACTAAACTTCAACTTTGTGCCTAAGGCTGCCTGCAAACTCTTCCAAAAATGGGACGTAAACCACAGGTCCCGATCCAACACGATACTCTTGGGTACTCCATGCAAACGCATGATCTCCTTGCCATATAACCGAGTCAACTTACCCAAAGAGTCAGTATTATTAATGGGCAAGAAATGAGCACTCTTGATCAACCGATCAACAATCACCCAAATTGAGTTCTTCCCACTAGGAGTCCTCGGCAAACCCACAACAAAATCCATAGAAATATCACCCCACTTCCACTCAGGAATAGGGAGAGGTTGAGGTCTACCTTGATGCTCAGCCTTAACTTGACGGCACACGGCACATTCCTCAATGAACATGGCATTATCCAACATACTCATTTTAGTCCCCCAATGACACATCACGACCAGTATTCCTAGAGTGACTGCTATCCAAAATCTCATTTCCTCGAGAACCTTAATACAACATCCAATAAATTCCGATGATCAATAGCCCTTACAATACTATGTGCCAACCTCAATCAACTCCTATGCTACAACTTCTAAACCTCCATTGAATTCTACTTTTGGTAACCTAATAGCCACTTCCAAAGTTAACCATCAATAACAAATTGCACAACCAAATGATTAATCTCCAGTTACAAGTATCTTGTCAAAATTCAAGTCACCACTAATTCCTCAAAATCAGCACAATTTGAACTCCTGACTACAACAAAAATACCACGCTTCTGCTGCGCACTATGATATTCGCCACATGCATAAAACTTATGTCCTCATGAAATTAACACCATCGAGTACAAGGTGGCTCCATTCCTACTAACCAAAACTCTTATCACAATATGGTAGAAAAATACTCTCTCCCAAAACCACGAGTTATAACTCAAGTTCCTCAATTAACTCCTGCTGCCTTGATCAAAATCAAATTCCATAAAATACATCCATGATCATAGACAAAAACCCAATATCAAATAACCTTAACATCCCAAATTGGAAATAAGCAACCTCAACCCAAAATACACTCATCTCATCTAAGATAAGAAACATACGTTAAAAGACTCAATTCCAACCTAGCGAACCAAAAAGAGCGCCTAGAGACTTCTACCTAAAGACCTAAACCCAAAAGCTCATCATCTACATTATGAACAACATCTAATCTAGCGATGACTAAACTCACTACGAACCACCATTGAGTACACCAAAACATTATCGAAACCATCTTGGTAGCCTCCCACCTATTTCTACTCCTCCAAGCTAACATTAACACAACTAGTTCATTCAATAGTACATCACTATTAAACCTCAGGGCAACCCATACTGATCAAATCTTCAACCTACCAAAAGCCATTACAAAGCACCCAAGGATCCTAATGCTTATTAACCCACATACATGATCATATTATCCACTGTTGATGCCTAAGCTTCAACTTCGAAGATCTTTTCATACACCATACATGATGTCTCAATAATCTCTCTTCAAGTTAAATAACAATGTCCTTAATTCAACCAATTGGATGCTCAACCTCCAAAGGTAAATATAGCCTCAAGATAAAAATGAAAAATAAAAATAAAAAATACCTAAGTAACCTCAAGTCACAATTAATTCCTGATAATAATCACAATAACTATTATCAACCATGATTCCATTAAGTAACCCACTCGACTACACAATTCGATCAACTCACCAAAAATTCTAAGCCAAGGTCTCGTGACTTAGTACTATTGTGTCGACTCCTCTTCAACACTTACCAAAGTCACTTTCTCCAAACCAAAATAAGACTAGAGCCTATACCCTCCGAAATTCGTACACACACCATTTCTACGCATCAATCTCATGCACCTCAGCCAAAACCAATAATCCTCCAATCGTGCAAGTGATCATCCTTACCATTTCCATCACTAGACCTATAGCCTCGAAATCAGCAAAAATCATTTCCTAAACCCGCACCATCTATTATCCTTAAAATTAATATGTCTTAAATCATTAACCTGTCACTGTAACATCAAGCTAAAAAATAATTATTTAACCAAACTAGATCAACATCTTCAATCCCCAGAAAATACACGAACTAGATCATTACCTTCCATCTACAAAGAAAATTCTCGTCTGAAAAAATTATTCTCATATCAGTAGCTCAACTCTCATCAATCCTATTTTAATTCAGCCCTTCAACTCTGCAATTCTAAAACCTTAACCCAGATAAAATCATTTCTTGAAATCCTCAAGATCGATGATCTTAAATCTAAAACATTCGCCTTATAAAACTTGTAAATTCCAAAACCTCAAATGTTATCAAATTGCTTATCAAGGTCGGCAAGATCAAAAACTTTTAATCTAAGTAAAATCTTAATTGCTTGTTGAATCTACCAGCTTAAATCCCATTAACTTATTTCCTAAAAACTATGGGGCTACAAACCTTAGATGAACTTCTCATAAATCTAACATTGACATTCGTTGAACATACAACCTCCTACCCATAGACTCACTACATAAATTCTACAGAACCTAAAACCTCAATTATTCTAAGCAATTAAAAATTATTCCCCTCCTTAGCAGCAACTTGAGTACCTAATCCGAAGAGTTCACCCAGACCCTGATGTTCGAGCCTCGATATTAAAACAACCAATCACCAAGAGTTCAGGCCTACTACACCAAATGTTTAAGCCTAACAATGGCCTTCTCAGTCGTACCATCTTCCTGTCATAACATAACCCTTAACCCGCATTTCAATTTCGAACAAAACAAAATAAAATAAAATTCTATAAATAAAATAACATACGACAAAATGCATAAAACCAAAGAAGTAGTTCACAATAAAATAATTAAAACAATAAAATAATCCTCCATAAAATAAAACAAATAAAATAAAATGACATACAATAAAATAAATAAACAACAAAATTATTATACAATAAAATAAATAAAGCCAATAAAACCATACTCTAAATTAAACAATTTCAATTACAACTTAGAAAAATTTCTAGTACCTCACCATTTTCATGTTAAGAGCAATACTAAACCCTGCTTAAATTCCGGACAATTCAAACACGATCCAAAAGCAACATAATAAAAATATAATAACATAAATACGTTCATTTAACACAAAATAAAATAATCATAAACTCATAATATAAAATAAACAATTTAACTTACAACCTTTAAAAATTATTTTTAAAATAGAAAATAATTTCTGGTACTATCCTAAGGGACATATGGTTTTACCCAGAGTTGAACTGCTCTGATACCACCTATGGCGCCCCCAATCCCCCTTATATAAAAACACGGGGATCGAGACACCAGGATGGTGACAACACGGTCACACATCCCAACGAAGTGCCAGTGTGTGTACATGCAACGGTGTACAAAAAAAATAACGCAGCGGATCGTCAACTAAGTACCAGAATTTATTTACAATCAAAACATCAGTAAAAATAAAAATAGCAGTTATACAGTCATCCATAATAAAATATAATACAATAGTTTCAGATAAATAAACGAGTGATCCCAGATCACTCCTCAGGCGGAGCCGTCTCCTCAGGCTCGCCCTCCTCCTCCTCCTCATCTGCCTCAAAATCTGCGTTACCACAAAATGATATCGCAAGTAAGTATAACCCAAAATAACAACGTAATATAAAATGCATTAAATGCAACTAACATGCATGCACAAGAAAAATATGCATTTTACTCAACACATCATTTTCCCCGAAAATGATTATTTCAACACATGCCAAAATCTCATTTTGGCCTAAAATATCCGTAAAACATTTTCCCAGAAAATGATTTACACAAAAAATCCAACTCACACTATTTTCCCAGAAAATAGTTCAGTAATTCCATATGCACCATGGCCTCCCCTATGGACCATCCGCACGTCCTGGCTTCGTAGCGGTGCTCAGTTCCGCGCCCGGCGTGTACATGGCCAAGCATCCACACTACGCAACGAGCGATGCCCAGTTGCGCGCCCAGCTCGTACGTGGCCAGACATCCTCTAGTCCCTGCCAGCAGAAGGACCACGAAGTCGGCACGGGACCATCTCGTTCGATCCCATTGTCGCCCGGCGACAACCCAGGAGACGTTACTCAGTGTATTCCGCTCCCGAGTAACCAGAGGAGCTCCACCGAGTTAATGCCCCATCTCGGCTTGGGGTCGTGATACACACGCACCCGAAAATATTATCACATAAAATCATAACTTTTCAAATCACACATGTGCATGAATGCAATACACGAAAAACCAGTTTTCCTTTACAAACATGATCATGCATGAAATAATGAAATGCACATGTACCAACACCAATCTAACATCCACCAATAACCAATCCCAACAAATCCAATCAAAAATCTCATCAACAACCAATAACCAATTCAACCAAACCAACCAAACAACTCTAGTCACAAATCCATCCGACCCCCGAACTCCTCGGACTCAGTCCGGCATGTCAAGTAAACACAGTGAAATGAGTTAGTGCAAAAATACATTTAAATTATGAAATTTCTTTGGAGAAATACTTACAGTGTAATATAGCAATTTCTGAAGGATCACGAAGTTGAAAAAGGCGACGTCTGAGCAACAACACAGTGTAAAATACACTGTGGCCGTGGGTCACAATTACCAACTTTTCAATGGGTGCAAACGAAGACCCAAGATTGATAGGGTAGGGCCTAGGGAGGTCGGTGAAGCTAGTGGTGATGGTGGTTGGCCGTGGGTGGCGGCGCAAGAGGTGTTTTAAGGCCAAAAATACCCGAAACGAAAATGGAGTTGAATGTGCTTCACCAGTGACGGATCGGAGCTGAGGTTGGGTCCAATGGGTTGCTAAGGGATCGGGGATGAGGTGGTGAAGAGATGGTGGCCGGTGGTGGCGCGACGGCGGCGCTAGAGCAAATGGTGGCCGCGGCTTTAAGCCGTGCGTGGGGGCTATTGGTGGTGCCGAAGGGGCTGATTGCCGGCGGCAGGGGGAGCGGAGGAGCCGGGCGGTGTCTACCACCGCCGGCTCACGGCGGCGGGCTGGGGGAGAGACGATTGCACGGTGAGAGAGAGAGAGAGAGTCTCACGCGCGGGAGAAACCAGGGAGGAGAAAAAGAAAAGAAAAAAAAAAGAAAAGGAAAAGAAAAATAGAGGGAAAAGAAATCAGGTCCAATCCTCATAACTTGGGTCATGAAAATGATCCAACGGAAACGATTTTAAAACAGCTAGTGAAATAAAATATTTCAAACACAGTGATTAACATGAAAATAAATAATTAAACCCAATAATAAGTTAATTTAATTGGAGAAGAAATTTAAACACATAACAATAATTAATTTAAAGAAAGCACTTCAAAAATAATTTTTGTAAACTAAAAATCATAAAAATAACCCAATTAAAAATCCAATAATTTTAAAATAAGAGAATAAAATTTTGAATCCGTAAAAATAATTCCTTCAGTAAAAATACACTAAAATACGGGGTGTTACAGAAATGGCCCAGCCATTTTGTTATCTTGAAGATTTTCCGCATGACGTTGTTTTGGGAGGTAAGTGTTTCTCCTCTGTTTTCCGTTTCTTCCTTCCTTCTCGCACGTTCAGTTTCCATTTTCGGTTTCACATCTCTTCCGCATCCCGCTCTCCCACGTTACTCCTTCTTGTTTCTACTTCATTTTATTTCTTTCCTTTCCGTCGATTTCTGTTTGTATTGCTGAAACACTTGCCCTAAATTTCCTCATTGTTTCAGTTTCTCTCTTGCGCTGAATCTTATTCCAGTGAGTTGCCATCTGCTACATCTCTGTTTCTCTCCATTTTTTTTTAAGTTTCGATTTTCCCTCTACAACACGGCGTGCATCACTCCGCAGCTCTCCATCTTCCGACTGGTAAGAGTTCCATCTTCAAACTTTTGATTTTTGGTCTCCTCTGCTGTAGCGTAAGCTTTCAGATGCTTCCTCGAATTTGGTTTGATTTATCCTCATTTTCTGCAGTTTCTGTTTTGGCCGTGAGGTTTGAATTGCGTTTTGTGAGTTTGGGTGTTGCGCGTGGTGAGTCTTCGGGTTTGTGTGTTCCGTGTAGTCATTGAAGCCTTTGCTGGAGTTTCTAGTTGCCGTAGGTAAGTTCTTGCCTCTGTTTCTCGCACACACTCACACACATTTCCACCTCTAGTCTTTTTCATGGGGATTACGAGCTGCTGAAATGGGTGTGAGTTAGTGAAAATTGGAGTTGACATTGGTTTTGATGCTTGTATTGGACAATACTGAAATTGGTATAAAATATTTTGGGTCGAAGTGTGGGCTGTCTAGATTGTTATTTGGTTGGTTGAGTTGGATTAAACTTGCCGAATTATGGTCTAGAAATTGGGTCTTAAGATGTCTAAGACAAATTTTGTGTTGTTGGACTTTAATATTTAGTTTATATTATTTTCATGAATAGGTGACGAGACGGATAGAGACCGTATTCAAGTCATAGATAATACGCTGCAAGAGTCAGGTAAGCGGGTTCCTATGCTAGGCCTTACATGAATTATTGAGACTGAGGTTGATTTTCTGAAAACATTGCATATTTTTATGATGAAATGAGAACTTGGGAAAAATAAAATCAACCTCGATCGTTTATTTGCATACTCTTGAAATCTGTGTGGGAAAGGAAAAATATGTTCTGACATGCATTGTGTAGACATGAGCTAAATTCTGTCATGTGGTTTCAGAAATCTGAAAAATGAGCGATATTGAGAATATGAAAAGTTGTGCATTTATTAGAAAGATGTTCCGGCTTTTGTGTTCAGTGTGGGTAAACTGTCTGATTCTGTTTTGGTACTCTGTATTATTTTGATATAAGATCTGAAAACCTTTAGCATGGTGTACTGGTTTTCGTATCTGACTCTGTCTCTGCTTTGCTCTGCTCTACACTGTTATGCTCTGCTCTGTTTGGGTTGGTACCAACTTCTCTGTCTCGGAGTGCACCCACTTTGGAAACAAAGCGGTTTTATTGTGGTCTTTCTTGTGTGCACACTCGGGGCTCCGAGAAGAATAAAGGAAAGATTTCACCTCCATCTCTGCCTGGTTTGGCCACCAGGGTTAGCACAACCCTACCACCGGGGTGAAACATGATCTCTGCTCTGTTTTGATCTGATGATGATACTCAGTTTATGTCGTGCCAAAGTACAATGGGTTTTTACTTGTTTTAAAACTGTCGCTCTGTTACTTTTGAAAATATGTTATGTTCTGCATGATAACTCTGGAAAATACTTTGTTCTGCATGCTATACTTTGTAAATGCTCATGTTTGCACGCTAGCATATGACTTCTACTTACTGAATTGTTGATAACTCACCCCTATCATTATAATATTTTTCAGATGATGTGGAGAGTCCAAATGAGGACTGGATTAGATTGGTGAACGTGTTTAAGCTGAGGAAATGTGGTTAGAAGAAGGACTTATGATGTTCTTAGTTTTAATGTCTTTGAGTTTTATTTATATCTTGGGTTTAGTAAGATTTATGAAATTATTAGTTGGTTTGTTATGACTACCGGGAGGTTATGGACTCCTTAGTTTATTTTGCTGCAGTAATGACTTTTTGGAGTTTTCAATGTGGTTATTTAGAACACTTGGTATTGAGTTTTGCCATTAAAGTTTTGGAGTATTATTTTAGTTGTGTTGAGAATTAAGTTCTTAAGAGACTTTTAGTGGTTCTCCAGATCAACCGAGTTGGGGCGTTACATTTTGATATCAGAGACAGGTTTGAATTCTGCATACTATAAACCTTGGAAGTTTAGATTTCTGTGGGTTCATAGGATGTAAAGATTTTAGAGTTATAGATAGTGTTTAAGAAGTCATGTTCAGACTTATTATGATAGTAAAGCGAACTATAGGATTGAATATTGTTGATGTGGGAAGTCTTAGAATTCGCAGGGTTTAGGAGTATCTATGAGGTGTGGTATTTCACAGGACTATGAACTAAGTTCATGTTGATTAAGGTTTAGTTTAATAACGGAGCCTTCTTAAATAGTTAAATGGGTTAAAGTATTAGTTTTGGAAATTGACTATTACTACGTTTATCTTGAACATGGGCTCGAGTGAGGTGTCGAGCGAAGGACGAGCACACGTTGTCTTCTAAAATAGTCGAGCGCCATATCGAGCGCACATCGAGCGAACCACTTTGTTTGGTTTCCGCTCGAGCGCTGAGTCGAGCGCAGATTGAGCGAACCTCTCTGGATGGGTTCTGCTCGAGCGCCACATCGAACGCACATCGAGCGAACCACTCTGTATGGTTTCCGCTCAAGCGTTGAGTAGAGCGCAGATTGAGCGAACCTCTCTTGATGGGTTCTGCTCGAGCGCCACGTCGAATGCACATCAAGCAAACTACTCTGTTTGGTTTCCGCTCGAGCGCTAAGTGGAGCGCAGATTGAGCGAACCTCTCTGGATGGGTTCCGCTCGAGCGCTAAGTTGAGCGTACATTGAGCGAACCTCTCTGGAGGTTCCGCTTGAGCACCAGTCGAGTGCCAGTTGAGCCATGTTGAGCACACTTCAATCTTTTTCACATTACACTGCATCAACACTTGTTACAACTCAATTTTACACAGGTTTTCACAAGAATATGCCAATTAACTAAATTTTTCCCTCAACATTATAAACTCTATTTTTGAAACGATTATTAAAAGTTCAAGTTATTTTATCAGGATGTCACCTCGTCGTAGAGAACGAAGCATGTCGGATCTGAATGCAAACGATAATGAAAGAGAAGCAAACCCGAGTGCTCACCGAAGTACTACAAGCGGCTGCACATCAATTAATTGATGACCTTGTGCAGAATCCCACGGGTCGCCAGCGTAACTTCAATGAAGGGGGTTGTACCGTGGAGCAATTCAATCGAATGCACCCTCCTTTATTTGATGGGAGAGGCGATCCAACTCTGGCAGAGGATTGGATTCAGAACATTGTGGAGATTTTGCGAGTCCTAACCTGTACCGATGAGCAAAAGGTGGCGTACGCCACATTCAAGCTTACTAGAGAAGCGAAGAGGTGGTGGATCTCTGAAAGAACCATCAGAGAACCAGAGGGGATAGAGATAATCAGTCGGCTGCATTTCAAGCAGATCTTTCTTGAGCGCTTCTTCCCTAGCTCATTCCATGAGGACAAGGCTATGGAATTTGCCACCTTGGTTCAGGGAACAATGACTGTACATCAGTATGCTGCTAGGTTTACTGAGTTATCCTGTTTTGCTACTTATCTGATTCCCGATGAGGAAAAGAAGGCACACAAATTTGAGCAAGGACTGAGTGAGAAACTGCATGAGCGTGTGGTGGGTTTTCAGATTCAGAACTTCTCAGAATTGGTGAAAAAAGCAACAGTGTTTGAAAGAATCCTTCAAAGAAGTGCTGCATTGCATGAACAGAGGAAAAGGACTACTCCTACAGGGTACCATTCTGGCATGGACTAGGGACCATGGAAAAGGAGGAGTGAAGGTAGTAGTTCGGGAAAAAGGCCGGTTCAGAGTAACCAACAGCCCTATAGGTGTAGGACATGCAATCAAGTGCACTCCGGTGAGTGCAGAAAAGGGGCAGGATTGTGTTTTCGTTGCGGCAAATCAGGACACTACATCAGGGACTGCCCAATGCAATATGGAAGCAACTAGACGATCATACCGCCACCTTAGAGGAATGAAACTCCAGCTCGGGGCAGCAACCAACGTCCTACTGCGCCTGCTCGAGTTTTTGCATTGACACCTGGAGAGGTTGAGGGTAGGAATGATGTGATCACTGGTATGACTCTTTTGTTTTGCTCTAAGGATTTTTATTTACTATTATTTCTTTTGATTGGTTTTGGTTAAGACTTTGAATACTCTTGGTTCATGGATGAGTTCGAATGTGATCACAGGTACCCTTTCTTTGTTTTCTAATAATGCTATTGTGTTATTTGACTCGGGTGCAACACATTCTTTTGTTTCCACGGTGTACTCTAGATTTTGCACTTTAGATACTGGAAGGTTGAGGAACAAGTTAGTGGTTGCAACCCCAACAGGGAATTCGGTAGTCTGTAGTGACATTTTACCTAGATGCCCTCTTTCTATAGAGGGAAGACTGATGCCAGCAGATTTAATAGTTTTCCACATGGGTGGGTTTGATGTGATTTTGGGCATGGATTGGCTGGCTTCCTACCATGCCAGTATTGATTGTGCTAAAAAGGAGGTGGTGTTCAGACCCCCTAATGAAGGTGAATTTTGGTTCACAGGGTCGAAAGTGAGGTTGGCTCCACCCATCATTTCTACCATTCAGGTCGGAAAACTATTGCGTGATGGTTGTCAGGGATTTCTAGCCTGTGTGGTAGAAGCACCAAAGGAGGAGTTGATGTTGGAACATATACCTGTTGTGAGGGATTATCCAGAGGGCTTCCCTGAAGATTTATCGGGAGTTCCACCCGAGTGGGAGGTAGAGTTTGCTATTGAGTTAGTCCCAGGCACGGCACCCCTTTCGAAAGCACCTTATCGCATGGCGCCGTCTGAATTAGCAGAACTCAAAGAGCAGTTACAAGATTTGTTAGACAAGGGTTTCATTAGGCCCAGTGTTTCACCTTGGGGAGCTCCAGTTCTTTTGTAAAGAAAAAGGATGGATCGATGAGAATGTGTATTGATTACAGGGAACTTAATCGGGTGACCATAAAGAATAAGTACCCGCTACCCTGTATAGAAGATTTGTTTGATCAACTCCAGGGTGCTCAAGTATTTTCAAAAATTGATCTTCGATTGGGGTATCATCAATTGAAGATCAGAGCAGAAGACATGGCTAAGACTGCGTTCAAGATCCGATATGGCCATTATGAGTTCTTGGTCATGCCTTTTGGCCTGATAAACGCCCCAATAGTATTCATGGACTTGATGAACCGAGTATTCCATGAGTTTTTGGATAAGTTTGTTGTTGTCTTTATTGATGATATATTGATATACTCCAGAAGCAAGACCGAACATGGGGAACATTTGAAGTTGGTACTTGGGACGCTCAGAGATAAGCAGTTGTTTACTAAGTTGAAGAAGTGTGAATTCTGGCTTGATTCAATCACGTTTCTGGGACATGTAGTTTCAAAAGATGGCATTTCAGTGGACCCAGGAAAAGTGGAAGCAGTGGTTAATTGGTCGGCACCGAAGAATGTTCATAAGGTTAGAAGCTTCTTGGGATTGGCGGGTTATTACCGTCGATTCATTGATGGGTTTTCCAAGATAGCAGTTCCTCTCACTGCACTCACCAGGAAAAATAATAAGTTTGAATGGACAGCAAAGTGTGAAGAAAGCTTCCAGGAGTTGAAACAGATATTAGTGACAGCTCCGGTGTTAACAGTTCCTACAGCTAGAGGCGGATTTGTTGTCTATAGCGATGCATCTAGGCTTGGATTGGGATGTGTACTGATGCAACAGGGGAAGGTTATAACTTACGCCTCACACCAACTGAAAGTATATGAACAGAATTATCCCACACATGATCTGGAACTCGCGGCAGTCATTTTTGCACTCAAGCTTTGGAGACATTACTTGTATGGGGAAAAGTGCGAAATTTATACGGATCACAAGAGTTTGAAGTATTTCTTTACCAAAAAAGAATTAAATATCAGGCAAAGGAGATGGCTTGAGTTGATCAAGGATTATGATTGCACCATTAATTATCACTCAGGCAAAGCTAATATTGTAGCCGATGCTCTAAGTAGGAAGTCAATCGGACCGACAGTTGCAGTCATCACCACTCAACATAGGTTGTTAATGGATTTAGAAAGAGCCAGTATTGAAGTCTTTTCTAGTGATACAAATGCTTTCATGGCCAGTTTAGTGGTTCAACCTGCTTTGATAGATAGAATCAAAGCTGCTCAGAAAGTGGACTCAGGGTTGGTGAAGTTCATGGAAGGGATCAGAAACGGGGACAAACCTGATTTTTTTGTTCCCAAGGATGGAGTTTTGAGGTTTAGGGGTAGAGTATGCATACCTGTTGATGATGAACTAAAAAAGGTAATTCTTGAAGAGGCACACCGTTCTTTGTACACTGTTCACCAGGGAGTACCAAGATGTATCGGGACTTGAGAGAGTCCTTTTGGTGGAATGGCATGAAAAGAGAAATTGTTAAATTTGTAGAACAATGGCTAACTTGCCAACAAGTGAAGGCGGAGCATCAGAGACCTGCAGGGTTATTACAGCCACTCCAGATTCCAGAGTGGAAATGGGAACATATCTCCATGGATTTCGTGACAGGTCTACCAAGGACCTTAAGTGAACAAGATGCTATATGAGTAATCGTGGATTGCTTAACAAAGACCGCCCGCTTTGTGCCCATTAAAGTTTCTTATAAATTAGAGAAACTAGCTGAACTGTATGTGCGGGAGATAGTGAGGTTGCATGGAGTACCAGTATCTATTGTGTCGGATAGAGATCCTTGTTTTACCTCTAAGTTCTGGTGAAGCTTACAAGAGGCAATGGGTACTCAGTTAAGTTTCAGTACTGCTTTTCACCCTCAGACAGATGGACAGTCAGAAAGAACTATTCAGATTTTAGAAGACATGTTGAGGGCATGCTTGATGGATTTCAAGGGATCTTGGATGCAACATTTACCATTGGTTGAGTTTGCATATAATAGTAGTTTCCAGGCTAGCATTGGGATGGCACCTTACGAGGTTTTGTATGGCAGGAGATGTAGGTCTCCATTGTATTGGGATGAAATAGGTGAAAGGAAACTTCTAGGGCCAGAGATTATTCAGCAGACCACAGTAAAGATAGACACCATTCGGGCTAGAATGAAAGCAGCTCAAAGCCGATAGAAGAGTTATGCAGATAAACGCCGCCGTCAGTTAGAGTTTGCGATTGGAGATAAGGTATTCTTGAGGATTTCACCAATGAAAGGAGTTATGAGATTTGGAAATAAGGGTAAGTTGAGCCCTAGATACATTGGACTGTTTGAGATTCTTGATCGGATTGGACCAGTGGCGTAAAGGGTGGCTCTACCACCGGCATTCTCGGGAGTGCATAACGTGTTCCATGTGTCCATGTTGAGAAAGTATATCCATGACCCCACCCACATAATAGATCATGAACCCCTTCAGATCCAAGAAGATATGACCTATACCGGGGAACCAGTGCGGATTTTGGACAGGAAACAACAAGTGTTACGGACTCGAACTATTTCTTTGGTTAAAGTATTGTGGAATAATCTTGCTATCAATGAAGCATCATGGGAATTCGAGGAAGAGATGCGAGTCAAGTATCCTCACTTGTTCAAAAAGAGCTTTTATAGCTTATAACAAATTCCGAGGTTGGAATTTTTGTAAGGGAGGGAGGATGTAAGGCCCAGGCGACGTGAAGCCCGGACCCATGCGTGAAATGGCCTAGCCATTTTGTTATCTTGAAGATTTTTCGCACGACGTCGTTTTGGGAGGTAAGTGTTTCTCCTCTATTTTCCATTTCTTCCTTCCTTCTCGCACGTTCAGTTTCCATTTTCGGTTTCACATCTCTTCCGCATCCCACTCTCCCACGTTACTCCTTCCTGTTTCTACTTCATTTTATTTCTTTCCTTTTCGTCGATTTCTGTTTGTATTGCTGAAACACTTGCCCTAAATTTCCTCATTGTTTCGGTTTCTCTCTTGCGCTGCATCTTATTCCAGTGAGTTGTCGTCTGCTACATCTCTGTTTCTCTCCTTTTTTTTACGTTTCGATTTTCCCTCTGCAACACAGCGTGCATCACTCCGCAACTCTCCATCTTCCGACTGGTAAGAGTTCCATCTTCAAACTTTTGATTTTCGGCCTCCTCTGCTGTAGCGTAAGCTTTCAGATGCTTCCTTGAATTTGGTTTGATTTATCCTCATTTTCTGTAGTTTTTGTTTTGGTCGTGAGGTTTGAGTTGTGTTTTGTGAGTCTGGGTGTTGCGCGTGGTGAGCCTTCGGGTTTGTGTGTTTCGTGTAGTCATTGAAGCCTTTGCTGGAGTTTCTAGTTGCCGTAGGTAAGTTCTTGCCTCTGTTTCTTGCACACACTCACACACATTTCCACCTCTAGTCTTTTTCATGGGGATAACGAGCTGCTGAAATAGGTGTGAGTTAGTGAAAATTGGAGTTGACATTGGTTTTGATGCTTGTATTGGACAATACTGAGATTGGTATAGAATATTTTGGGTCGAAGTGTGGGCTGTCTAGATTGTTATTTGGTTGGTTGAGTTGGATTAAACTTGCCGAATTATGGTCTAGAAATTGGGTCTTAAGATGTCTAAGACAAATTTTGTGTTGTTGGACTTTAATATTTAGTTTATATTATTTTCATGAATAGGTGACGAGACGGATAGAGACCGTATTCAAGTCATAGATAATACACTGTAAGAGTCAGGTAAGCGGGGTTCCTATTCTAGGCCTTACACGAATTATTGAGACTGAGGTTGATTTTCTGAAAACTTTGCATATTTGTATGATGAAATGAGAACTTGGGAAAAATAAAACCAACCTCGATCGTTTATTTGCATACTCATGAAATCTATGTGGAAAAGAAAAATATGTTATGACATGCATTGTGTAGACATGATCTAAATTCTGTCATGTGGTTTTGGAAATCTGAAAAAGGAGCGATATTGAGAATATGAAAAGTTGTGCATTTATTAGAAAGATGTTCTGCTTTTGTGTTCAGTGTGGGTAAACTGTCTGATTATGTTTTGGTACTTTGTATTATTTTGATATAACATCTGAAAACCTTTGGCATGGTGTACTGGTTTTCGTATCTGATTCTGTCTCTGCTTTGCTCTGCTCTGCTCTGTTTGGGTTGGTACCAACTTCTCTGTCTCTGAGGGGGTTTTATTGTGGTCTTTCCTGTGTGCACACTCGGGCCTCCGAGAAAAATAAAGGAAAGATTTCACCTCTGTCTCTGCCTGGTTTGGCCACCAGGGTTAGCACAACCCTACCACGGGGGTGAAACATGGTCTCTACTTTGTGATGATGCTCTGTTTTGATTTGATGATGATACTCAGTTTATCTCGTGCCAAAATACTATGGGTTTTTACTTGTTTTAAAACCGTCGCTCTGTTACTTTTGAAAATATGTTCTATTCTACATGATAACTCTGGAAAATACTTTGTTTTGCATGCTATACTTTGTAAATGCTCATGTTTGCACGCTAGCATATGACTTCTGCTTACTGAGTTGTTGATAACTCACCCCTATCATTATAATATTTTTCAGATGATGTGGAGAGTCCAAATGAGGACCTGGATTAGATTGGTGAACGTGTTTAAGCTGAGGAAATGTTGTTAGAAGAAGGACTTCTTATGTTCTTAGTTTTAATGTCTTTGAGTTTTATTTATATCTTGGGTTTAGTAAGATTTATGAAATTATTAGTTGGGTTGTTATAACTATCGGGAGGTTATGGTCTCCTTAGTTTATTTTGTTGCAGTAATGACTTTGTGGAGTTTTCAATGTGGTTATTTAGAACACTTGGTATTGAGTTTTGCCATTAAAGTTTTGGAGTATTATTTTTAGTTATGTTGAGAATTAAGTTCTTAAGAGACATGTAGTGGTTCTCCAGATCAACCGGTTTTGGGGCGTTACATCATTGATACTATCTTAGCAATAATTTGAGAGGGCTTTGCAATTAGGTAATATTTTCCCAAAGATAGTATATATTTTCCTTTGCAACCAAATTATGGTCGTTGCAAATGTGTTTATTACTAAGGATAGATTAATGGAATATAAGTATATGCAACAAAAATAAAACTATTTGTAATAAATATATGTTGCTACAAATAGTCTTACGTATGGAAAAAAAAAATTACATTATCACGTGTTCTGTTTATTTTATAAAAATTTCTACAAAAATAACTTTAAGACTCACAAATATCATTTTATGCTATTAAATGAACAGTACTATAACATTTCAATATGACTTGTTCTCTTCATGGTGCAAATATAATCCAACTATTTCCACAAAAACATTACAACAAATAAGGTCTTTTAGAATGAAAATTTTCATCCCAAAAGACTGGCATTTCATCCCAAAGTATATTTTGAGATGAAAAAAAAACTGTCCCAAGTTCGTCCCTATAAAACTGTCGCAAAAGGTATTTTGTGACAAAAATCACAAATTCGTCCCAAAAAATGTCTATTGGGACGAAATTAAGCTGGACCATTCGATCGCGTTCGAATGGATTTTTTTTCTAGGACAATTTAAATTCGTCTAAAAAATCCGTTCGAACGTCATAAATAACGTTTCAACAATGAGGAACTGTTCGAACGGATATTTCATAGCCGGTCGATCGATACCACTTTGTTTGACCAAATACACATGAAGAAACGCTCGAACCAAAAAATTAATGATCGAATGCAAATAGCGAATTGCCTGTTCGAACGCATTCAAACAGCGCGCAATTTTTACCGTTCGAACTCTAACTTGCGATGTTCGAACGGTTGTGTTTGATTAATATATGTTCGAACGTTTGATGAGAGTTCAAACGGTTATTATTTTCTTGGACAATACTTAAAAACCAAATAGATATTTGTATTTCAAAAATACATTATAAATTGTTCAATATAAATAAAACTAGTCTAATAAGTCAGAACTAAATAAATAAAATACTAATAATACTAATAAAATTATCAGTACATGATATATACTTGTTCAATATGCAAAAACACTTCTAATGAATTGTTTAATATGATCGCGTTTGGAGGCCTGAATTGTTGCATAAGCATCTGCATTTGAAGCTGCATATGTCTTTGTTGTTCTTGCATTTGGAGTTGCATCTCTCTTTGTTGATCTTCTTGCTGTTTTATGCGCATCTCCATGTTTGCTTGTTTCGTCAATTGAGCCTCTAACTCCTGTGGTTTGCCATTAATTTTTTGATCCTAGAATTTGCATTCTCTAACGCAATGGCAGTAGTGCTTGACGTTGATGAAGAGCCTGAAGGATTTACACAGCGACCCAAACCCCTCAAGTAACCCGTACGTTGACCAAGAACTTGTGTAAAAATTTCAATATCACTTGTTGATGATTATGACCTGATGCAGCTTCAACATGGTGGGCAACCATTTTATCCTATACAGAACATTTAAAATTAATATTGACACAATAATTTAAATATGGTTAATTAAAAGAAATTATAGTACTTACATAATTCTCACGAGCATCGGGATGAGTCCACACTCCATTACTATTAGTATGTGATGCAGCATATAATTTTGTCAGATCATAATTGGTGTTTGACTCTTTCTACAAGAGACATTATTAAGATATAAAGTCTATATTAAAAACAAACTACATAGAATAAAAGAAAATAAAAAGAAAAGTACATTACCAATTTCTAAGAGAGGCGATGGAAAGATCTTGAGCCCGCATGATGATGAATATTTAACTTTGATCTATTCATTTTGTTTATAGAACTTCACTCCTGCATAGAAGTTGTAAAAGTTAGTAAGTGAAAATTACAAATATGACACATAATGAATTCATTTAATTTACCTTATACAATGGATCTTCAAACACATCGCAAAATTTTCCACATTCTTCAGGTCGGACATCCTAAAAATGATGCTGGCGTGCATCTTCCTTGTTCTCGTACTTCTTGTAATGCTCGTGACAACTCGCCTTATACTTGCGGAATGCATTACACATCAGCTCTTCGACAGTCCTACGCTCCTCTCTCCGACAAAAATTTAGTTTGAAGTCATCCTTGAAAAAATATATACACTAAGATATTATCATTTAGAATATTAAATAATATCAATAAAAATTTATTATTTAAATATTACGTACTAAACAACGCTTCTTTATAAGCTCTTTCACATCTTGCAGGATTTTATGTTATGAACTCATAGCCAAAGGTGCATAAGTCCGTGTAAGAGCACCCACATGCGATGCAAGCCAAGCTGCTTGTTGTCCCTTACCTCCGGTATGTTTGTCAGGAATGTTAACCTTAATCTTACCTACTTTACGATATTTTTTCAACGTCACGCCTCTAGTGGTGCATCGTCCGTGATGAGATTGTACTGTTATTTCTATAAAATAATATTAGTTATTTACCTTGTATCAATTATCATATATCTTAATTAAAAAATGAGTATTAGCTATTTACCTTGTTCCGTAGAGTCAGTCTCTAATGGTGATTCAGACGGAGAGCTAGAAACAGGTGGAGATGAGATGTGAACTTCCTTCCTCTTTGGTGGCATAATTGCGAGCTATTGTATATTATCACGTTCGAACGATATCAACCCAAATTCCAAACACCAGCTAGTTCAGACGAGACACAATCTCACAAAATATCATAAACTCATATTCAGAAAACACAACAAACATACAATATATATACTTTGAATAACAACCCTCTAACAAAAATACAACATATATACTTCGAATAACAACTCTCTAACAAACATATTTTGTGTTTAATTTAACAAACACCTACACAATATATATATATATATATAAACTACAAAAGCAATAAAAAAATGATAGATTTAAAAGTAAAATGATAAATAAAGTCATACCTTTAAGAAAAATATACTAAGCAATCCTCCTTACAAGATGATAGAATGAAGGTTGTGTGAAGAAAATGTAAGATTTTGGAGAGAAAACAAAGAAGAGAGAAAAAGAGGAGATAAAAATGAGGGACTGACGGCGTGTGGGAAGATTATAAGTTATGGCCAACTGTTTGAACATAAATAAAGTGTGGTCGAACGTGAAAAAATTTCAACCCGCCAATTTTCCTGCCCACACAAATTTCTTCAAGGTTGTTTGATCGGCTAAAAATTACGTTCAAACAGTAATCCATGAGTCTTTAATTGGTGGGATATTTTCCCACCACTACAATAATTCGTTCAAACTATAACAAATAACATTCGAACGATAATCCAAAATCATTAATTGGCGGGATATTTTCCTACCACTGCAATAATCCGTTCGAATGTTTTTTTCATACGTTCAAACCCAAATAATGTGTTCGAATGGTTTACCTTAATGTTTAAATATATTTTTTTATCATTAAATGAAAAGTACTATAAGATCATATGTATTAGTAATATATACTATCATATATTTAGTAATTTATACTAAATATCATAGATATAGTATAGTATATTATACTATACTAAAGTATACTATAAAAATGAAAGATGATATCTATTAATAACGTATACTATCATATATATTAGTTAATACATACATATATATATATATATATATATTTATATAGTATCATATATATTATACTACTAAATTAGTATAAAGGAAAATATATTAGTAATATATACTATATGATATATATATATATATCATATATATTCTATCAAATATACTAAGATCACATAGTAAAATATAGAGAAATTTATAAGATAATAGTATATTAGTAATCGATACTCTATATATATATATATATATGCTGTATAGTATCATATATAACATATATAGTAAAGTATAATGGAATATATAGTATGATATTTATGCAGTTAAGTATAAACTCATAGTATATAGTATTATATACTATCATATATATTTAAGTTATTATGTTTTCATTTAAAGTATTATACTATTATAATATATATTATAATATTACCCATTATTAACCCAAAAAATTTAAAATTTTAAAACTATAATTGAAAATGAAGTATGTTCTAACCTATCTAATGCTTACAGAAAACAACATATAGTTGAATTACCGGACTTTTTAGTGGCTTATTGTATATTTGTTTCTCTTTTATCTTTTTATAGGGTTTTTTGTATTTTCGTCTTTTATTAGAATAATTTTTGTAAACTTTTTTCCCTTTTTCATGTCTTCTTGAAGGGGCTAATAATGAAGTATAGCCAAATTGTTCACAAAAGGTACCTAATTCTTTTCTAGCAAATTTCTTTTCTTTCTCCATTTGCTTTTTTAATCTTAACTCATTGCACATGGTTAATGCAGTCCTATAAATTTTACTTATTATATCACCATATGTGAGATTAGGAAAATCAATAGTACCATCTGGTCTTAATAATGATTCTCGTACCTTTTGAGCGAAGTAATATGGAAGTCCGGCTATGAACTTTTCCTTCCAGTATGGCTGCTGGCAATCATTTCTGATCATAACTTTAGTTAGAAATACATCCTTATACCAACGGAAATCAGATAATTGGGGGTATTTTAAATTAATTAATAAATCATTAATTCTTTCTTCGAATTGAACATGATCACCAACAAAGTATTTAGTTAATGCATATATTAATGTGTTTACAACATCTTCTATAGGTAAATCATTTTCAGTTTTAATTATTTGCATGTTTTCATCATATTTATAAGCATTTAATATGTGTGATCTTTGTTCGTATGAAAGATAGTGATCCCGCCAGCCTTTTAATTGGTCAGTAAACCCTATGACAATAATGTGTGTTACTTGATGATCAGTCTTTCTATTACTTTTATAAACGTTGGCAACCATGATCATTTCTTGGAAATGATTTAATATTTCATAGTCAGATAATCCATCTATATTTCATTCATATAATACATTTAGTGCGAAAGCAGATCTTACTATATGTTCTCTTTCCTCAAATTGCATATCCGACGGGGTAGGCCTAGGATACCAATTTCGAGTAATGGAAACGTGATGTTTAGAATCCCTAGCTGAAAAGTTATTAACATGATCTTCTCTAATCTTATTTATTTGTAAATCTAGATTTTTAAATTGGTTTTCAATATTACTGATTTCAGAGTCAGATAATACAGGTGAATCTGTCTTACTTAATACATTAAATATGGGGTTGTTTTGAGGTAGACGCAGAATTATTAATAGTTAATTTTTCTAGTCTACTAGAGATTTGTTCTACTAAATCATTTTTACTTTTAGAAAAAGTAGTTTTTAAATGAGATGGAATCTCGTGGGGAACAAACAAAAGGGTTTCTTTTTCTTCTTTAATAGTGGGTTTTATAGGAGATATTTGGGTTTCAATTCTTTCTACTTGTTTACCCATAATTTTTAAATATAAATTGGTATAATTGTTTTGTTGAATTATTATCAAGATTTTTATAAGTATTTGTAATATTATGTTTTTTTATTGGTGAAGCTAAAATTTGAATATTTCTTTGATTGAACTTGATAGCTTCAAAATGGGGGTATTCTTCATAAATAGTTTGGTTAGTTTCTCCTTTAATCCATTGGTTAGTAGTTCTGTTTATTGTAGATAATCGATTGGATTTATATATTTCAAACCATGTAAAGAAAGGTATATTGGTCTGTATTTTTTCTAAATCCATATAATATTTTTCTTGAATATAATCTCTTTCTAATTTTGTAAAGGTTGAGAAGAATATTATTCTTTTGTGACCATTTTCCTCTTTCATATAATCTTGTTTAAGATATACTCTGTTGATTTTAAAGTCTTTTTTATTCAGGGTATATATTTGAGTATCATCTCCAACTACTTGTGAGTATGTTGGGGAAGAAGGTTCTTTTTCAGGATTATATGAGGTGGATGTTTTATCAGGATGGCTGACAGTATATACTGGCATATCAATAATATTTCCAGGAATAATTTCCCGAATCTGTGTGTCAAGATTCTAGGATCTATTATCAAAATTTTGATATTTATTCTGAGATATTGATGTAAATGCAGATCTGAGTGTCTGATAACTAGAGGGTGCTAGAGAAGAATATTGTGAAAATGATCTTCTGAAAGGTTGAAAAGCTATTTGAACTGTTCCGTCTGTTTTTTGATCTATATATTCAAGATCATCTTTAAAATTATTTTTTATCTTAGGTAATGGAATAATATTCTCTAATTGCCATTCATTTGGAAGTGTAATTTGATTCCAATTGATTTGTTTAGGAATTTGTATACTAGAGTTTTGTGTACTGGATTGTAATAATAATGTATATCCTTTTGGACTGGTAATAAGGGCTTGTGGCTCTAATGTTGTTTTCATTAATTTATAGTGGATCCTATAAACTACTGTTAAAAGATGTGATCCTTTCATCATATGATAACAATTTGTTTTAATATTTAATATTAAAGAATGTAAGATATTGGTATCAAATAATGAAAGGAAATAATTGGGATAGCAATTAAAATAAACTGGTCCTTCAAACAGACTTGATTCTACCATTCCAAGTAAAGAATCATGAAAATTATAGTGTCTTCCATCTCTCAAACAGAGTAATACTGAGGTGTTTAATCCACTTCTAGTAAGTGGTTTTATAGCCACTTGTACTAATCTAATATGTATGAAAGAGTATTTCTGTTCTTTGTGACGATTAATTGCTTCTTTTGTTAATAGGTGTAACGATTTATAATCATTATTTAAACTAATAGTTTTTTCAACTGTTTTAATTGTGTAGTTTGTAAGAAATGATATTTTAGAAAAAATAGATTGTTTGTATATTTGATGATTTGGAACATTAGGAATTGTCCAGTCTTGTAGGTTTCTTTCTATATCTATTATACTGTAATCTTCTTAGTTGATGTTATTAGGTTCTGTGAGAATAATATTAGTGGGTTTCTTATGTTTGAATAAAGAATTCATTGAAACAGGTTTTTAAGCAAAGATTTCCTATATCCAAAGAGGTTTTTAAGCAAAGATTTCCTATATCCAAAGGGGAAAAAATAGATTAAGAACTTGAGGGAACACCACCGGGACCACCCTTAAAGCTTTCTGCATAAATGGGCTGACCATCGATTTTTCATGGCTTACGAACACAAGCTTCTCAATATACTTCTTCTTCTTTAGTTGTGGGTTTTCTTTGTAAAAATCAGTATCAGTGATTTCTTACTCCCTTTTTTTTTATTTTATAAAGCAAGAATCCTTAAATGATTTCTTACACTTTTAATTTTGTTTCTCTTAAAAAGGTGCAGCCAGCTTCTAGATATTCTATTGCTGATTGTCTACTTTGATATATATGATATTTAGTCATCATTAATGTATAATCTTGTCTCATCAATTACTGTTGTCTTTTAAGATCTTTTAAGTTATTCATTAAAATCTCTAATTCAAGTCTTAAATTATATTCTGTACATCTTAACTCATACAAATCACGAAAGCCAGTATTATGAGCATAATAATAATCCATCATAAAGTATTCAAAATTAAACATCAATTAAATTAACAATATGACAATATAACAGGTAATAAATTTTATTACCTGTTATACTTTATGATGGATTATTATTATGCTCATAATACTGGCTTTCGTGATTTTTATATTGTCATATTGTTAATTTAATTGCTGTTTAATTTTTAATCCTTTCAATTAAAAATTCTAAAAAAATCTAACAGTTTTAGTTTAATTTAATTTCTAATTCAAGTCTTAAATTATATTCTGTACATCTTAACTCATACAAATCATGAAAGCCAGTATTATGAGCATAATAATAATCCATCATAAAGTATTCAAAATTAAACAGCAATTAAATTAACAATATGACAATATAACAGATAATATTATCATATTAAAAGATAATATTAATATGAAATAGATAATATTAAAAGAAATGATAATAGGCGGTAAAACCGGCCATATGCATGTTAATAGATAGAGCAGGCGGTATAACTGACCATATGCATGAAGAATTGAATGATATAATAAAGATATATGAAATAAACTTCTTCATTAAAATATAATACTTACAGGGAGATTAATTCTCAAAAGAGTTGAAAGTTGGAGACATTAGGAAAAGAAGGTTGGGAGATGTAGTGAGAATGAGAGACTGGATGGATTGGAAAAGAGAGGTTTGAGTGAGAGAAGAATAATTTAAATTCTTATTTAGTCCAGTATCAAAAGAAATTAACTTTTTAAAAGAAATCACATTAACCAAAAAAATTAATTTTTTAACAAAAAATATAATTAGAACAAAAGAAAATCAAATAAGTTTTTTAAAACAAGAATTAAAATATAAAAGAATCCAAGAACAACTAAAAGACCCATTATTAACCCAAAAAATTGAAAATTTTAAAACTATAATTGAAAATGAAGTATGTTCTAACATACCTAATGCTTTCTGGAACAGAAAACAACATATAGTTGAATTACCCTATGAAAAAGGTTTTTCTGAGAAAAATATTCCAACCAAAGCTAGAACTATTCAAATGAATAATGAATTATTAGAATACTGTAAAAAAGAAATTGAGAATTTAAGATCAAAAGGATTAATAAGAAAAAGTAAATCACCATGGAGTTGTGCTGCTTTTTATGTTAGAAAACAAGCAGAAGTCCAAATCCTCATATGCGTGACCACCATCTCCTCCTTATCATTCACCTTATCCCTCCGCAACTTCAAGACCATATACGGTATTGGGGTCATTACTACAAAACATTAAACCCTCTTATAATTCAATCTCACCATTAGCTCCAAAATTACCGACCTACTCCAAAGCTGTTTCCCCCTCTTCCTCTTCTCCTTCCCAAATTATTAATTCCCCATTATTATCTCAACCTTCTTCATCTTCTATTATCATCAAATCTCATTGGCATCCAGTCTTTCCTATTGAATATGAAATTCAACACTTGTCTGATCCCCAGAAATTACTTGATGCTTTCCTTTTCCAGACTGACATTATATTCCACAAAATATTAAGAAAACTCAGCATTTTTATGAATTCATATTAGTAGATACCGACTCAATCATTTTCTCTGAAATTCCTTGTTCTCTACAAAACCAACCTTCTCCACCTGCACCACCAATTATTGTTTTTCATAAAGTCACCATTAAACAGGTTCTCACTCTGGAACAATGGGGAAAAAATCTCTATTTAACAAGAAAGTTCTCTCATCCTTATGATCCTCCTTATTATGATTACTATGATTACTAGCAAGCATGGACAACTTTTTTTTTAAAACAAAATAAAAATCTGCGTCATTCATGGTTCCTTCATTTTGACAAATTACAAGAAATCACCACACTCCTGAAATGGTTCTCACTATGGTGGGAATATTACAGACCTGAACCTCTTCTCCTTCCTCTTCCCCTTCAAGAAAATCTCCGAAATTTCATTTCACAACATGACAACCCACCAGCATTAAACCATTGTTCTCCACTTCTGCTCTTCTTTCTCAAAACAAAATTAAATTGGATTATGAAATGGGAATATGTTATCAAACCCCATCCTTCTCTCAAAACCATTATGTTTTTAGCCTGCTAAGTTTATGTCAAATGGTGAGAAAAATACAATTATGATCATGTATTAAAAATGTTTTCAAAAGTTACCAAAACTCCAGAATTCCTAGTCCAACGAAGCATATTGCAAGCACAATTAGCATCCATTACCAACAAGAAAGATTTGAAAAAATTAGCTGAAGCAATGTCACAAGTATCAGATAGTGACGATGAAGAAGAAGCACAACACCAAGCCATATTATCTCCACTACAGCAACCTGCATTATCACCAGCTCATCAGGCCTCTCCTTCTCAACAGGCCTCCCCAAGTAACCAACCTGCCTCTCCCTCTCAAGATTACTCACCTTATCATCCAGTACAACTGATAGATTCTCAAAACCCTTTTGAACTCGAATTAGTAAATTATGATCCTCGGAATATGTAACTTCACAAGATTATCACGATTAATCAGCATGACAGACGGAAGTTGTCAGGAATATTATCTCTCCAGAAGATTATTATTGTCCAGCAAAACAACAAATGTTTATGTACATACAAGTTTACGTGTTCTGTACTGTGTTTGTTTTTAGCGTCGGCTGATACTGTTCTTGTTTTTAGTGTCGGCTGATACTGTTCATGTATTATTAGATTTACTGTTTAAGTGTCTATATAAAGGGGTTCATGAGGAAAGAAGGGCATTCAGAATTCCTGATCTAAAATCCCTTCCTCTCTCGCTCAAACCTCTCTTTTCCAATCCATCCAGTCTCTCATTCTCACTACATCTCCCAACCTTCTTTTCCTAATGTCTCCAAATTTCAACTCCTTTGAGAATTAGTCTCCCTGTAAGTATTATATTTTAATGAAGAAGTTTATTTCATATATCTTTATTATATCATTCAATTACTCATGCATATGGTCGGTTATACTGTCTGCTCTATCTATTAACATGCATATGGCCGGTTTTACCACCTATTATCATTTGTTTTAATATTATCTATTTCATTATCTATTTCATACCTGGGATATGCCTTTGGTATCAGAGCCATTGGTGATTATATTGTTATATTTTATTACCTGTTATATTGTCATATTGTTAATTTAATTGCTGTTTAATTTTGAATACTTTATGATGGATTATTATTATGCTCATAATACTGGCTTTCGTGATTTGTATGAGTTAAGATGTACAGAATATAATTTAAGACTTGAATTAGAAATTTTAATGAATAACATAAAAGATCTTAAAAGACAACAGCAATTGATGAGACAAGATTATACATTAATGATGACTAAATATCATATATATCAAAGTAGACAATCAGCAAATAGTATGATATCTATGTAGTTAAGTATAAACTCATAGTATATAGTATTATATACTATCATATATATTTAAGTTATTATATTTTCATTTAAAGTATTATACTATCATAATATATATTATAATATTACATATATATTACAATATATATAATCTACTATAATAGTAGATATATTATATTAATTTATAGGATTATAAGTATAATATAAATTTAATATAAATTTTTACTAAACTTAAAACAAATATTGTTTGAACGTTAAATATTAACGTTTGAACCGTAGTTTAAAACCGTTCGAATGATCAAGTACAACATTCGAACGATTATGCACACATAAGTTATCGCGGACAGAACTCTCTCTCATGCTGCCGTCCCCACCGTTTGAAAATGAGAGGTAATGTTTAAATGCCCATCAATCACCACCGTAATCAACACCTACGTCAAACACTCTTCCTCCCAAGCGAAGGTTTGCATTTTTAAAGTTATTTTACTGTTTATTTTATGATTTTAAGGTTTTACTCGTTTTCTCTAGAAGAATTGTATTTTTTCATCAATAGTCACAATAGAACATCACAAATCCACCATAGGATGTTTGGAAATGAAGAGCAGTAAGTGTTTTGTCGAAGAAACCACGAAATTGATGCATTTTTTGGTGTTTTCATGGTCGTTGAGTTGACTCAACCATGGCCGAGCTTGATCTGGTTTCCGTTCGAACGATTTAACCTTGACGTTCGAACAGTTTTAAAAAGTTCGATTGGTTTGCTATATCCGTTGACCATATATTTATCGTTTGAATGCTTTATATTACATTCAACCCATTTACTTTGTATTAGCTTATTAAATTGTTTTCATCGTTTCATTGAATTGTTCTATCAATTAATTTATTAAATTTATATTATTATATAATTTTATAAATCTTTTCGTCATAATTAGATTTTATCACTAATGTTGAATATATATTTTATTTTTAAAATTTCATGTTCATAATAATGTCTCATAAGGGCCGTAAATATGGTAGATCAAGGGAACCTTTTATCCAAACAGTTCAAGAGCGGACTGTTTTACTTGAGCGATAGGAAAAACTGTCTGATTTTGTGGCTCTTATATGGGAGGGTCATTCCTTCCCATCAGTATTCAATAATCGTGGTTGGACACCAATCTTAGATCAGCGAGAATAATGAATGGAACTCATTTTCTACATTGAGATCGTTACTTAGTTCTATAAAGAGCTCGATGGTGACAGCCCAGACGATGGAGGGGCATACATGATCTATGTCCGAGGAGCTCCTGTTATATTTTTAGCAGACGGACTCACTGCATATCTCCAGATTCCTAGGCTTCTCAATGCCTATCCAAACCTACCGCCTAGAGAGTCTAATGCTTCAGGTGATGCAGAGATGTTTCAGGAGAGGGACCAGTTTACACATATGAGATCGACACACTTGTTGATTATGAGGTCAGAGACCTGATTGTTGGTCCAGATGCTCCAGTATATGATGTGACGAAGAGTATTAAGTAGGCATATTTATCTTCTTTCTTCACGATCATGAATTTGATCATCGCCAACAATATTGACCCTCAATAGCACAAGACCGAGATCGGCATGAATCGAGCATGATATATGATACGGGTCGCTCGTGGCATTCCGATTGACCTCGTGGGTTATATATTTGAGAGGATGCGATCAGAGGCTCAGTTCATTACGACAGATATACTGCCGTTTGGGATCCTCATCACTCGATTTTTGCTACATGCCAGGGTTGTGCCACAACCTGTTGAGCGTTCCCGGGAGCCGATGGGACCAATCAACAGCACCACCCTGTCACGGAGCACGGGACACTCGAGATTTTGTTTTCGTGGAGTTGTTCCTGATAGGGTTGATATTCAAAGAGATGCACAGCCGGGAGATACTGGAGTATCAACTGGTGAGACATCTACACAGGCCGAGGCATCACATACATCTACTCGCGAGGAGATGGTCGACATACTGCATGCTGAGATCAGTGTACACATCAGCAGGGATTGATGCAGTGCATGCTATCATGTTTGAGTTGCATACAGAGATTATGGCTACCGTCTCTAGGTTACGTACAGAGGTTAATGAGTTACGTACAAAGATTAATGCCAATAATGCAACTCAGGTCACACTCAGTACTCGACTGGTATAGGTAGAGAGACAATTAGCTGCAGTCGAGGATGTGTATAGAGACCTTGCATCGCAGCAGTTTCTATTTTTTATTTATATTTTTTTTGTTATAGTTATGGACAGTATATATGGTGTTTTGATAATTTGTTTTAGTTATAAATTAAATATTTTGTTTTTTCTAGAGTAATTATTGACTTATATTATGTGGTGTATGGTTGATAATATTTATTTAACTAAAAATCTTATTTAACATAAAGGAAATCATTAAAATGTTTTTAAATTAATTACATAAAATTAATTAATGAATTTGTATATATGATATATATTTTTTATATTTTCAGTTTTATACCGAGATTAATATTATACCTTTGAATGTATAAATGTGGTACTTGAATATGTTCTAACTAAATATATTACATTCGAACGGTTTAGAAACCTTCCTGCCAAGATTTGCCACCAAATATTTTCCGTTCGAACACAAAAAATTATCAACGCTTGTGAACTTTTCCCGCCATAATAAATTACTTCCCTGCCAAATTTTATTGTTCAAATGTTTTTTTTCCCTTTCAAATTGAAAAAACCTTTTGAGACGATTTAATTCGTCACAGAAAATATTGTTCGAGTGGTTATTTGACAGTTCAAACAATTTTGTAATGTCATTAATTTTGAGACGAAATTTAAATTTTGTCCTAAAAAATGACTTTTAGGGACGAACTTTTATAATTTCGTCCCAAAAGCTCAAATTTGTTGTAGTGAAAGGACATTAAAACTCATATTTCTAATTAACCATATTCCAAATAGAGCTGCATATACGAAAATTCAAGAGTATTAATAGACTAAACTTCATGTATAAATAGGAAGCATCCTCTACTAATTATGAGCAATTATATGCTCAGTCGTCAGGGGTGAACGTGGATTCAATTAATCGAAATGCACCGTTTCAATTCCAGAAATTTCTCAAGTTTTTTTTCCTCATCGTGCATTTTGATGATGCAGCCTTCTCTGAAAATGTTTTTCCTTCGTCATTCCCTCCCTCTGCATTTCCCCTCCTCAGTTTAGAACTCCCTCTCTCAATCCTTCCACGATTACCTGCTGTCAAAGACAACGATTCCATTCCCTCGAAGTGCCTCTGTCGAGGACGGCACGTCCCTCCCCTTGAAGCCGCCCTACCTCCCAATGTCATGATGGTTCTCTGAGACCCACACTAGGCCACCCTTAGTTTCGTCTTTCCTTAGTTTCTACTGCCACAACGTTCCATCGTCTTCAGTGAAGGAGGAGCACGGTGGATGGCAAATGTTAATGATGCCAGATCTTCGACGACGACGACGACGACGGATACATTGCCGCTGTTTTTTAGGAAGCTTTGCTCCATGGTGGATGAGTCGGAGACCGAATCGACGGTTTCCTGGAGCGACAACAACAACAGCTTTGTGGTCTAGAACCCGTATGAGTTTGCCGCCAAACTTCTACCCAAGCACTTCAACCACAAGAACTTGGCAAGCTTCGAGCACAAGAACCTGTATGAATTCACCTCCATTGTTGCACTTATCAAATATTTCCAGCAAATGCATGCACCAAAACGGCGACCCTTCCACACTTGATGATCCAGTTCTGCTGCTTACGGACTCAACCACTTGAAGATCGAGCGAATACCACAAATTGCTGAAGATGACACCAATTCCAAAATGAGTATAAAATCATTGTTTGTTCCTGGCCAAAGACCACAGCGCAAGAGAAGCACCAACGGAGAAGCAAGCGGGAACCAGAGTCGAAGAGAATCAGAAATGCATTCAACTCGCCGTCAGTTTCTACCTGAAGAGTCGAAGACCACAAATCACCGAAGGAAACCATAGTCGAAGTCCACGAATTGCAAGACGTGCAGGAGAAGGAAGCGGGAATGGAACTCTGTTTTTCTGTTCTTTTTTAAATAGAAGCTAACATGGCAGCCGACTGCACTGCGACTATATATTGCGATTGTACATAGCAGGAGTGACTAATTATATATTAAATTGCACATTGATATTGACATGTAAGATCCATCCTTTTAAGAAAACCACGCGACTTAAAGATGAAAATGATTTTCAAGACATAGGACCTTCTTCTTCTCTCAAAATTATTTTTTTTTAACTTTTTTTTTCAATAAAAAAGCCGTTGGTTACTACAAGGGAAGTGAGTTTTCCTGATGCTTATTTTCGCTGGGAAAAGTCCTATAAATCGCCACCCGTATATTTTCCCAGTGATTTACACCTCGCTGCATGTTCGTCGGTATTATTCTTCCACTTCTGATCTACCCCAATGAAAGCCAAAAGTCGCTGCTAAAAGGTTATCTTTACTAGCGATTATATTTGTCGCAAATAGTACAAAATATCGCTGTAGTTATGATCTACGATTCAGTTCATAATCGTTGAAAAAGACTAATTCCGGCATTTTTTTCCATCGCCAAAAGGACTAAAATCGCCGCAAAGCCACCTTTCCAATGTTTTCAAAATATCATTGCAACTGACTAATCGGTTTTGAAAACTCAATTGCGGCGATTATACAATTCTCGTAAATGTATATTTCCCAGCAATTCTAGAATCACTGCAATTGAGTTTTCGATTTTGAATATGCATTTCCCAGCGATTCTAAAATCGCTGCTTTTGATCCATTCCCAGCGATTTAAGAATCGCCGTAAAATTAAATTGCTAGGAAAACTATTTGCGGCGACTATAACTCACTGCAAATACTACAACAATCACCGCAAATAAGAATTTCCAATGATATTGGATCGCCACAAATAAGTTTAATTTGCAAAAAAAATTATTTTGGCGACATTTACTCGATAGAAAAGGAATTTCACAAAATAAGAAAAAAAAAATCTACAGTAGTCCTTATGAATAATACCCAAGCTATACTTCATATTAGAGACCGTACCCTTATATATCATATATGTATATATAATTATAAGATATCATTAATATATGTTTAAAACCAACTTCCACATATATATAACTTTAATAAATTAGAAGTATATTAAAACATAAAAAATAAGCAAGTAAAAACTGCACCAAAATTGGCAACACATCTTAATTCAGTACAAAAAGCAGCTAGAAGTGAGAAATGTTCAAAATCAAACTATCAGTTTGAACTCATTTTTATTATCAAGCAAAAGCAAATCAAAATACTGTCCTACATGAAATCTAGTAATGGTTATAACAAGTACAAACTGAACTAATAATTAATTACGACACACATCATGTTATAACAGATTTGAGCACACTACTATCACTCAAATAAGTACCAAGTTCTGCTCCACTATTTAAGCATGATGCTAGGCAGCTATAACAATATGCAACTGGGCGGGATAAATTGGAACATCTTCAACATCATTGCAACCATGCCCTTATACCATGGCAGGATATTTTCAATATGCATGTGGCAAATATCAATCTAGAATTTGGAGGTAAAATGGTAGGACATACAATTACTTTAATGTTATAGTCATATCTCTCAGTAATTTGCTGCAAAAGATGTTGGTTTTAAGCAAGCATATCCTCGTTTGCCTGTCCAATTGACTGAAGAAAAACCAAAACAATAATTATATCAATTTCATGATTGATGACGGCCTTGTTGAATACCACATTAGATAACCGATTTATTTTTTTTTATGAGTGGGAAAAAAAACTAAAAACTAACCTCAATTTCAGATAAGTAAGCCTCGTTTTCTTCATTTTTGGATTTTAGAACATCAATTAGCCTAGAGGTATTCCTGAAATAGCAGTAAACAATGCACTTGGTAAGAACTTTTATGCCATTATCAAGTTTAAACAATCACCACCCAATGCTAGAATATCAGCCTGCCAGTTAATATAAAGCACCATAGATCATTATGATGCTAAATGATATATATATATATAATCATTAAGTCTTCACAAAAAATACCAACAGGCTTAGTAAACTTAGAAATATACAGGAGAACTAAACTCAAACAAGAGAATGAGAAACTCCTAAATCTAGTCCCCAAAAAGCAAAAGAAAGAATTATAAATAAGAAAAATAATAGAAGAATGTACATATTAAGAAAAACTAGTTGCCTCAAACACAATTTGAAATGAAAATGCAAGTGAGTAGTAATGAAGTGTCATGTTTCAAACACAACACTTCATTTAGAAAATAGCCTGTAATACCCAGCTCATTCTTCTTACGTACGCTTCTCTCTTGTTGACGTATGTTCCGTCTTTATGACGTAAGCAAATCCCTAAGGCAGAGATTTTGTGATCATTTGCCATTCCTTCTAGCGACTGCGAGCCACGTTATACGTGTCGAACCATGATGGCGTGTCTCGAAAGATATCTTGTGACTTCTAGGGCACGCCCAGTGTTTTAAATGTACTGGAAATAATTATATGAGATATTTCCAGTATCGTTGAGTTAAACTTGTTTTTAAATGAGACAATTATAATATTTTGAAGAGGTCTAAAATATTATAATTGTCGGAGATCATTTTAATATTAATTATTAAAATGATTCCAGTTATTTAAAATATTAAGGAATTTAAATTATGTTGAAAGCTTTTATTAATTGAATGGTTTAACCCTTTTAAATATATTAAGTGAGACTTCATCATTTTATTAATGATGAAGAATATTATTTTATAACTAAAGTTAGTTTAAAATAATATTCTACCTTAATTCCTCTAAGTGTTTTTAATTAAGTTAATAGTTACGCATTTTCAAATAAGTATTTTAATTCATCGTCGTTAGATCGCTGTGTAGATCCCCAGACGAAGGGACTGGGTTAAATACCCAGACCCCCTCACTTTTCCCTTAGCCCTCTCTCTCTCCTCCCTCTCCCCCGCGTACCACGTACGCAGCAGCCCCTTCCATGCCGAACGGCTTAAGGCCTTAGCCCGGCGCCTCCGTGCGCGACCAGTCATCACCGCCGGCGCCAATGGCTTCTTCTCCCTCCGGCGAGTCCATCCATGCCACTCTCTTCCCCTCACGCTCTCTCTTCCTCTCCCTTAGAAGTGTGAAGCCCGAACGGGCTCAAGGCTACTGCGCCACCCTCCAATGCCACCACTCCCTCGGCAGCTTCCCCTACCACTAGCCACCACACCCCGGCGAGCTTGGCCTCTCCCATGCAGCAACCTCCTCTCCACCGCACCCACGCACGCACGAAACCCATTTATGGGTTTCACACGATTTCAGGGCCACCGAAGGCCTCTAGCGCCGCCGTGCGCTGCACCCACGGCCACCATGGACCTCCCTCTTCCTCCCCCTTCCTCCTCCATGTGACCTGAGGCCCATAGCCTCTCCCCCACTGCACGGGTTCTTCCCTCTCTCACGCATGGGTTGCACGCCGTGCACCGCCACCCATGACTGCTGACCACCACCATCAGCCTCCTCAGGTCGCCACCAAGCCAATCCAACCTCCCACTGCCCCGATCTGCCACCCACGAGAGCACACTCTCTCTCACTCTCACACAGAATAGCCAGATCCGCCACCATGAGCCACTGTGGTACCACCTTGACGCCAGCACGAGATTCACCGCACCTCTTTTAGCCAAGCCCTAGGTCCAAACCATCACTCTTTGTGATGGGTAATCACTGCACGTGATGGACAGCCACTACGCGTGGTTGACCGCCACTGCACACGGCTAGAGTCGTCGTGTTATGCCCCTCACCACCATCACAAGGCCACCACGAGCCATTCCAAGACCACACCTAGCTATACAAACGCCTAAACAGTCACTGTACATGGGTTAGCCGCCACGTACGACCCTTCCGACATTATCGGCTATGACGGTCAACGAGCAATGCACGGGTTATCCCGTCAACGGTATAACCCTCTATCTCTCGTATTTATGTTGGATATTGATTAGTTGACTAGGTTGTGGACTGTGCTGTTGGTTTTGTGGAGTTGTGGTATTGTAATGTGATGCTGTGTAATGAAGTGTTGGGCGTTCTGTGTAATGAAGTGTTGGACATTCTGTGTAGTGAAGTGTTGGGCATATCTGTATTGGATGGAGGTATATTGTGCCGTGTAGTGTATCATAAAGTGTTGGGAGTAATTGGGTAGTGCGCTGTGTAGTGTTGTGGACCTTGTTGTAATGGTTGCGTAGCGTGAGTGGAATGTGAAGAGTACACGCTTAGTGTACTTTGTGTGTATGTGGCATAGTGTATATGTGAAGGGAGTACATGTGGAATGTGCTCTGTATGGTGGAGTAATACACCATGTGGCGAATATGCCATAATGGTGATGTGGCATGTGTAATGAGAATAGTACACGCTGGGTGTACTTTATGTGTGGCGTAATGTGAGACAAGGAGAATATATGTAAAATATACCCTCCTGGCGTATTGTGAAATTGGATATGTATGAGTGGAGTGTACTTAGTGGCGTAGTACGTGTAAATGGAGTACACATAGAGTGTACTCCATGTGGGTTTAGTGATGTAACATGTATGGAGTACGCGCGAGGTGTACTCCATGTGATTGAGCGACACACCATACGGCGGGTATGCCGTAGTGGTGATGTGTTGTAAGTGCATGGAATATACGCAGAGTGTATTCCATGTGATGGAGTGACGCACCATACGGCGGGTATGCCGTAGTGGTGATATGTCGTAAGTGCGTGGAATATATACGGGGTGTATTTCATGTGATGGAGTGATGCACCATACGACGGGTATGCCTTAGTGGTGATGTGTCGTAAGTGTGTGGAATATACGCGGAGTGTATTCCATGTAGTGGAGTGACGCACCGTATGGCATGTATGCCATAGTGGTGATGTGTCGTAACATGTATGGAGTATACGCAGAGTATATTCCATGTAGTGGAGTGACGCACCATATGGCGTGTATGCCACAGTGGTGATGTGACGTAACGTTCATGGAATATATGTAGAATGTATTCCATGTAGTGGAGTGACACATCATATGGCGAATATGCCATAGTGGTGATGTGACGTAACATGCATGGAATATATGCAGAGTATATTCCATGTAGTGGAGTGACACATCATATAGCAGATATGCCATAGTGGTGATGTAGCGTAACGTGCATGGAATATATGCAGAGTGTATTCCATGTAATGGAGTGACGATACACCATATGGCGTGTATGCCATAATGGTGATGTGGCGTAATGCATGTGGATGGAGTACACAATGAGTGTACTCCGTGTGGTATAGCGATGCACCATATGGCGGGTACGCCATAGTGGTGATGTGGCATGGTATGTATGAAGGGAGTATACGTGGAGTGTACTCCACGTGGCAGCGACACTCCCTGTGGCCTGTCGTAGAGATAAGGATGATTATGTGATTGATGGTCGTGGAACGTGATGGATAGTGTCGGGAACTGTGGAATAGTGTCCCGAAGTAGTTATGGCGTAGCCTGTAGTCTGAGGTTACAAGTGTCACCGTGATGGACTTATGGCTAGGAGTATGCGCGAAGTAGCGGAACAAGCGTAAGAGTACGCAGCGGAAGCATGACTGGGCAACGTCATGAAGTGACGTGGTTATGGGAAGTCATGCTTATGATGGGTGAAGTGTTTAAGTGTAGGAATGGCGTAAGGAGAACGTGACAAAATGTCACGTTGTGACTGGAGTATGTAAGGAACCGTACTCGTGATGAGTCAGCAGTTGACGTAGCAGAATGTTGGGTAACGTGACAAGGTTACGGTGTAGCTTGGGAATAGTATCGAGCTATATGATGTGACATGAGACATAGTTGTGAATGGAGTCGTATCGTGTTAAGTGTTGGGATGAACTGTCAAAAGGGACAGATAGCATGAATAGCCAAGCTAGCCGGGTTAAGAGAAGATTGGTATCAGAGTATGGCCACTGTCCCTACGAGCAAGTGATCAACATGTTATATGTTGATCTTAGGTGATAAAGGGGTAAGGCACATGTGTAACATGGTGAGACACACGTGTCGGACGGATTTACCATATGTAATGGGTAATCTGTCCTAAGTACAGTTACACGGTGCTTGAGCCTCAGAGTTGGCTTAGAACCCTATAATTTGTATAGATGGGAATGAGGATTTAGTGTGGGCTCAGATACAAGAAGGCAGTGACGGGCGTATCATCTAGGATTGGTATGTGCGATTTCATCGGTCAGAATCATGCGTCGGAATGTGATTATAAGAAGAGTAAGACGAGTGTCTTAGTGTCTTATTCCTAAGGTGAATTATGGGTTCACTTTAGTGGATGAGCACTGGAGACAAGACTTGAGATGAAAGATGTGGTGACCGTAAGTGGTCCATGAAGAGTTTAACATAGTACAGGTGTAACGCCCCAAACCCGGGTGGCTTGGAGAATTATTACTTGTCACTCATAATCATGTCTCCCAACACTTTCGAAGAATAATCTCCAAAATCTTCTTAAAAGAAATCAATCTCAAACCTTCTCAATAATCTCATTACAAACTCCACAAAATCTTTAATGCAATAATAATAAATCAAAGGGGTCCATAACCTCCCGGTAGTCATAACAACCCAACCAATAATATCATAAATCTTACTGAAACCCAAGATATTACTAAAACTTAAAGAGATTAAAACTCAGAACACCAGAAGTCCTTCTTCTACCAACACCTCCTCAGCTTAAACACAAACAGCAATCTAATCCAGGTCCTCATTTGGACTCTCCACATCATCTGAAAAATATTATAATGATAGTGGGTAAGTTATCAACAACTCAGTAAGCAGAAATCATATGCTAGCGTACAAACATGAGCATTTACAAAGTAGAGCATGCAGAACAAAATATTTCTCAGAGTTAACATGCAGAACAGAATAGATTTTCAAAAGTAACAGAGCGATGGTTCTAAAACAAGTAAAACCCTTAGTGCTTTGGCATAACATAAACTGAGTATCATCATCAGATCAAAACAGAGCATCAAACAAGTAAAACCCTTAGTGCTTTGGCATAACACCCCCGTGGTAGGGTTGTGCTAACCCCAGTGGCCAAACCAGGCAGAGACAGAGGTGAAATCTTTCATTTATTCTCCTCGGAGCCTCGAGTGTGCACACAGGAAAGACCAGTACACCATGCCAAAGGTTTTCAGATGTTATATCAAAATAATATAGAGTACCAAAACAGAATCAGACAGTTTACACACGCTGAACACAGAAGCCAGAACATCTTTCTAAATAAATGCACAACTTTTCATATTCTCAATATCGCTCTTTTTCTAGATTTCAGAAACCACATGACAGAATTTAGCTCATATCTACACAATGCATGTCAGAACATATTTTTCTCTTTTTTCGTACAGTTTTCATGAGTATGCAAATAAACGACCGAGGTTGGTTTTGTTTTTCCCAAGTTCTCATTTCACCACAAAAATATGCAAAGTTTTCAGAAAATCAACCTCAGTCTCAATAATTCGTGTAAGGCCTAGCATAGGAACCCCGCTTACCTGACTCCTGCAGCGCATTATCTATGACTTGAATACGGTCTCTATCCGTCTCGTCACCTATCCATAAAAATAATATAAACTAAATATTAAAGTCCAGCAACACAAAATTGGTCTTAGACAACTTAAGACCCAATTTATAAACCATAATTCAGCAAGTTTAATCTAACTCAAACAACCAAATAACAATCTGGACAGTCCACACTTCGACCCAAAATATTCTATACCAATCTCAGTATTGTCCAATACAAGCATCAGGACCAATGTCAATTTAAATTCCAATAATTCACACTTATTCCAACAGTTCGCAGTCCCAAACAATTACTAACAATTTAACCAAAAACAAAGCACACTTCTTCCCATTCACAATTCCATAACAGAAAATATAAACTAATACCTCCAAACATTAAACTGCACTCTACAAAGAAAATTAATTCCCCTCTAAAAATTATCTCAACCATCAATCCAACCGACCCCCCTTTACTCCTTGGACTCAGTCCGGCACAACCAACAAATTCACAGTAAATATGAATTAGCGCAGAAATACATTTAAATCTCAAAAGTTCTTTGGGAAAAATACTTACAATGCTATAATTTAATTTTTGAAAGATCACGGAGGTGCTAGAAGAGCAATGCAGCAACAAAACAGTGCCAAATGCACTGTGGCCGTGGGTCTCAAAAACTCACTTTTGAACGGGTGTAAACGAAGACCCAAGATTGATAGGATAGGGCTTAGGGATGTCGGTGAAGATAGTGATGGTGGTGGTTGGCCGTGGGTGGCGGCGGAAAAGGCGGTTGAAGTGCAAAAACACCTAAAACGGAAATGTTGATGGTGGGGCTTCACCGGTGACAGATCGAAGGTGGGGTTGGGTCCATTGGGTTGCTAGAAGGTCGAGGATGATGTGGTGAGAAGATGGTGGCCGGAGGTGCCGCGACGGCGGCGCAGCGGCGCAAGGAATGCCGCGGCTTCGTGTTGTGCGTGGAGGCTAACGGCGGCGCGGCTGGGGCTGGAAATCGGAGGGGGAGGTCGCCGGCCGATAGGGTGGGCGATGTCGCGCACGGCGGCGCGACGGCGGCGGGCTGGGTGAGGAACGGTTGCACGGCGTGAGAGAGAGAGAGAGAGAGGTCCGCGCGGGAAGCATGATGGAGGAAAAAAAGAAAAAGAAAAAAAAGAAAAAGAAGAAAAGAAGGAAAAGAAAAGAGAAAATAGGAAAGAGAAAATGTAGGGAAAGAAATGAGGTCCAATCCTCAAATCTTGGGTCACAAAAAAAAATGATCCAACGGAAACGATTTTAAAACAACAAGTAAAATAAAATAATTCAAACGTAATGATTAAAATGAAAATAAATAATTAAACCCCACAACAAGTTAATTTAAATTGAGAAGAAATTTAAATGCATAAAAAAAATAATTAATTTAGAGAAAGCATTTCAAAAAAAATTTTCACAAAAATTAAAATCATAAAAATAACACAACTAAAAATCCAACAATTTTAAAATAAGAGAATAAATTTAAATTAATAACAAATAATCTTTCAATTAAAACTACACTAAAATACGGGGTATTACATCCTTCCCCCCTTAAAAAATTTCGTCCTCGAAATTTGTAAGGTCAAACATCACGCTAAAGCAGGATACCAGATACAACTCAAAACACGCTCGAAAAGACCATACCATCAACAACTCCCAACAAGCATGAGTAATGTTCTCTCAAGTCTATTTTCATAGGCAATTCCATCATACTCGTATTAGTCCCCCAATGGCACAACACGTCCAGTATTCTTAGGGTGGCTATGCTATCCAAAATCTCATCTTTCGACAAGAGCCTTAACACAACATCCAAGGAATCCCAATGATTATTATTATTATTTTCGTAACACGATCTGCGGTAACTTCAATCGACTCCTATGTTAAAACTCACAAACCTTCATTGTATTCTACAAGTTGGTAACATAATTTCAATTCCAATAAAATCAAGTCAAACAAAACCGAATAAATTCAATTTAAATAATAATAATAATAATAATAATAATTTCAAACAAAACCTTTAAACTTTTCTGGTACTGCATACATGGTTTTACCCATTCTCAGCCATATCTCAACCAACTCGTACAGTCACTCCTATCATCTCATATTGTAAACCCAACATCGCTCTAAACTCCAGTATATCTTTAGAATTCTAAACTTAAATATCCACAAGATAATCCCTAAATTCCTCAAGTTCCTACACTAAAATCTTTACATCCTATGAACCCACAGAAATCTAAACCTCCAAGGTTTATAGTATGCAGAATTCAAACCTGGCTCTGATACCAAATGTAACGCCCCAAACCCGGGTGGCTTGGAGAATTACTACTTGTCACTCATAATAACACATTTGAAGAATAATCTCCAAAAACTTCTTAAAAGAAATCAATCTCAAACCATCTCAATAATCTCATTACAAACTCCACAAAATCTTTAATGCAATAATAATAAATCAAAGGGGTCCATAACCTCCCGGTAGTCATAACAACCCAACCAATAATTTCATAAATCTTACTGAAACCCAAGATATTACTAAAACTCAAAGAGATTAAAACTCAGAACACCAGAAGTCCTTCTTCTACCAACATCTCCTCAGCTTAAACACAAACAGCAATCTAATCCAGGTCCTCATTTGGACTCTCCACATCATCTGAAAAATATTATAATGATAGGGGGTGAGTTATCAACAACTCAGTAAGTAGAAATCATATGCTAGCATGCAAACATGAGCATTTACAAAGTAGAGCATGCAGAACAAAATATTTCTCAGAGTTAACATGCAGAACATAATAGATTTTCAAAAGTAACAGAGCGATGGTTCTGAAACAAGTAAAACCCTTAGTGCTTCGGTATAACATAAACTGAGTATCATCATCAGATCAAAACAGAGCAGAGACCATGTTTCACCCCCGTGGTAGGGTTGTGCTAACCCCAGTGGCCAAACCAGGCAGAAACAGAGGTGAAATCTTTCCTTTATTCTTCTCGGAGCCTCGAGTGTGCACACATGAAAGACCACAATAAAACCATTTTGTTTCCAAAGTGGGTGCACTCAGAGACAGAGAAGTTGGTACCAACCCAAACAGAGCAGAGCATAATAGAGCAGAGCAGAGCAAAACAGAGACAGAGTCAGATACGAAAAACCAGTACACCATGCCAAAGGTTTTCAGATGTTATATCAAAATAATACAGAGTACCAAAACAGAATCAGACAGTTTACACACGCTGAACACAGAAGCCAGAACATCTTTCTAAATAAATGCACAATTTTTCATATTCTCCATATCGCTTTTTTTCCAGATTTCAGAAACCACATGACAGAATTTAGCTCATGTCTACACAATGCATGTCAGAACATATATTTTTTTTTTCGTACAGTTTTCATGAGTATGCAAATAAACGACCGAGGTTGGTTTTGTTTTTCCCAAGTTCTCATTTCACCACAAAAATATGCAAAGTTTTCAGAAAATCAACCTCAGTCTCAATCATTCGTGTAAGGCCTAGCATAGGAACCCCGCTTACCTGACTCCTGCAGCGCATCATCTCTGACTTGAATACGGTCTCTATCCGTCTCGTCACCTATCCATAAAAATAATATAAACTAAATATTAAAGTCCAGCAACACAAAATTGGCCTTAGACAACTTAAGACCCAATTTCTAAACCATAATTCAGCAAGTTTAATCTAACTCAAACAACCAAATAATAATCTGGACAGTCCACACTTCGATCCAAAATATTTTATACCAATCTCAGTTTGTCCAATACAAGCATCAGGACCAATGCCAATTCAAATTCCAATAATTCACACTTATTCCAACAGTTTGCAGTCCCAAACAATTACTAGCAATTTAACCAACACTAAACAAAGCACACTTCTTCCCATTCACAATTCCATAACAGAAAATATAAACTAATACCTCCAAACATTAAACTGCACTCGACAAAGAAAATTAATTCCCCGCTAAAAATTCTCTCAACCATCAATCCAACCGACCCCCCTTTACTCCTTGGACTCAGTCCGGCACAACCAACAAATTTACAGTAAATATGAATTAGCGCAGAAATACATTTAAATCTCAAAAGTTCTTTGGGAAAAATACCTACAATGCTATAATTTACTTTTTGAAAGATCACGGAGGTGCTAGAAGCGGCAACGCAGCAACAAAACAGTGCCAAATGCACTGTGGCCGTGGGTCTCAAAAACCCACTTTTGAACGGGTGTAAACGAAGACCCAAGATTGATAGGGTAGGGCTTTGGGATGTCGGTGAAGTTAGTGATGGTGGGGGTTGGCCGTGGGTGGCGGTGCAAAAAGTGGTTGAAGTGCAAAAACACCCAAAACGGAAATGTTGATGGTGGGGCTTCACCGGTGATAGATCAGAGGTGGGGTTGGGTCCATTGGGTTGCTAGAAGGTCGAGGATGATGTGGTGAGAAGATGGTGGCCGGAGGTGGCGCGACGGCGGCGCAGCGGCGCAAGGAATGCCGCGGCTTCGTGTGGTGCGTGGAGGCTAACGGCGGCGCGGCTGGAAATCGGAGGGGGAGGTCGCTGGCCGGTGGGGAGCACGATGGGGTCGGCGGTGTCGTGCACGGCGGCGCGACGGCGGCGGGCTGGGTGAGGAACGGTTGCACGGCGTGAGAGAGAGAGAGGTCTGCGCGGGAAGCAGGGGGAGGAAAAAAAGAAAAAGAAAAAGAAGAAAAAGAAGAAAAGAAGAAAAAGAAAAGAGGAAAGAGAAAATGTAGGGAAAGAAATGAGGTCCAATCCTCAAATCTTGGGTCACAAAAAAAAAAGATCCAACGGAAACGATTTTAAAACAACAAGTAAAATAAAATAATTCAAACGTAATGATTAAAATGAAAATAAATAATTAAACCCCACAACAAGTTAATTTAAATTGAGAAGAAATTTAAACGCATAAAAAAATAATTAATTTAGAGAAAGCACTTCAAAAATAATTTTCACAAAATTAAAATCATAAAAATAACACAACTAAAAATCCAACAATTTTAAAACAAGAGAATAAATTTAAATTAATAACAAATAATCTTTCAATTAAAAATACACTAAAATACGGGGTGTTACAACAGGGCACGTAAGTGCACGGGATAAATGGAGAGTGTTTCAAGTGTAGCGTAATTCTATTTATGGTTAAGCTGCTTATGCATTAGACAAAGAATGATGTTAAGGTTATGTATATGAATGTAGGTTGCCATCTGACATGCATGAATGGACTGCATGACATGCAAGTAGCATGGAGTCTAGGTAAGTGTTATGTTCATACTCTTCTAGAGTTTTCAAAGATACAAGAAACGCTTTTCCCTTAAGATGCTCACGAAAAGAGATGAAAGACGTTTTAAGAAAGAAAATGCTAAGTGTTCAAAGGTATAAGTATGTACGGCCCCTTCCTTGTACGCATGTGAATGGATGACTATACGGTGTATCTATTGATGTATTTTCTGAGAAAATCCATAAACTGACGAAGATGCATGAAAGGCATGAAAGCGGACGCTTTGTGAATCCCACGAACCGACACTCTCATGCGCGCCATGAGGTGACGCTCGCGGATGCCATGATTGACGACGTTAGAGGTGATGCTTATGGGATGCCACGAAAGCAAACTCTTAAGCCCATGTATGTTCTCAAATGAAGAAATGATAGAACCGAAATGAACTGAAAGATGAAAAGACCATTTTCGGGCTTACGCCCCAAACGATACTTTCTCACGAAAAGAAATGTTTTCTCATGAAAAGAAAGGACTGTAAGTGAAAGAAAGAACTGAATGAAAGCCTCAGCTCTTTCAAGCTGACATGAATGAATGAACGAAAGGCATGAACGAATGAAAGCATGAATGTATGAAGATACGTAATGGCCACACGAATGAATGAATGAAAGGATACCAATGAATGGGCAAATTGCAATGCCGGGTAAGTAGTACTGGAAGTGCACCCAGTGCTGCCCCCTATGAAAGGAATTCTCAACTCGTGGCCATGGGCGGAATCTGGGTCCAAAGGAAGACGGCTAACCCCATACACACGGGGCATAACAGTGTGTACTGGCCTATGAAAGTGATAAGAAAGAATATATGTATGCTCGTACGCACGTATGCACGAACGCACGAATGCACGTATGCACAAGAGCACGAACTCTTGAAGAAATGAAGGCACTGACGGGGGAAACGTTTTACGACAAGAAAGCCTTTTTAAAAGTAAAATCCCGTACAGCGGCTCTTTAAGAAATGAAGGCACTGACGGGGGACAAGTTTTAAATAAAGGAAAGCCTCGTCCAGTGACATTTTCAAACACACGCACGCAAGGCACAAATGCACGCACGTAAGAGTATGTACGAATGATGAATGCATGAATGAAAACCTATGTTGTTATATTTTAACTGTATGAAGTAATGCTTACGAGTCTTCGACACATTTTAGTTTTTATGCATGTCCCTCCCCCACAGGAACTGCACGATCGGGACGGACACGGTCCATGGGGATGAGCACGGAAGTCTAGGTATGAGTTTTAAACGTACGAGACCTTTTTATTTCAAGATTTATATTTTCCGCTGTAAACCTCTTTTACGATCAAAGCACATTTTAAATTATGAATGTGGAGTCTTGCACCCTGGGTATGCAAGTGAAAAGTTTTAAATCGGACGGTAATTTCCGTCGTCCTTTTATAAAAATATTTATAAAAAGTCCCACCATAAGGACGGGCGTTACATAGCCCTCCCCCCACCCAAGCCGAAAGAAAAAACAAAGATAAAAGTATCTCAAACATCATGCAATTTCACATGGTACATGAAACACTCGGGTCTGAAGCTCGCATACAAATTTTTTTATTTTATTTTATTTTTTCTCTAGGATTTCAACCACTTAATTAGGCATCATCTCATGCACAAAGAATCTCCCTCAACTATGGTTACTCTCATCATCAGTTTTCTCCGTAGCATGCACGTTCCTATCCCCACGATATTCACAGCAACAATGAGATTTACATTCACGATTATGCAGTTTCTCTCCCTCTCTTTTCCTCTAGGATTTTTCCATTAGTCAGCTATAAATATGCATGTTTTCCTCCCATGCACTGGCGAAACCACCATTGCCGTAAACCACAGACCCATGTTGCCATGACCTAAAGCCTCCCACCGTTGCATTCTGGACGAACCGAGAAAAGGGAGCAAAGCCACGGTTCACTACAAGCAGTAGTCCACTGCCCAACCCCACGAAGGAACTGCAACCACCACGTTATCTCCATTTCCACCCCAAAACTGCAAGCCTCCATCTCATGTAACCACCCTCTCCCCACCGCGAACCACTCAATTGCATAGGTTCTCCTTCCACGGTTCCTGTGAACCAACCACTCTCCACGCACGTTCAATGACTTTTAGCCACCACGTCGTAGCTTCCTCCCTCGGATCAGCCATCATGCAATGGAAACATCCTCCACAAAGTTTCCCACGTCTCCGTGTGTAGCCACCGAAAGGAAAATCTAGACTGTTGTGATGTGTTTTTGCACACCCGAAACAGAGGAAGTTTCCTACCACCTTGAACCACTACACCCACGCTCCACCGAGAGCTCCTTCACATTGAGGCCCCACAGAAATCACCACAGCCACTCCTTCCACAACAACCCAGCTCTGCCACGACTTCTTTCCCCCTCGGTGTCGCTGCCTCTTAGTTTTCCTCGGATAAGTGATGCTGCCGCACTCATGTCTTGGTCCTTTGTTTTTGTGGTAGCTTACTTAATAGATGAGATGTACTATTACCATTTTGCCCCTTAGTATGATGTTTAGATATATTATTTCGGATGTTTAGGTTAATGGATTTATATTTTAATGAGTTGATTATGTATATTGGGTTTGAAATCATGAGTTTTATATTACGTGCTGCAACATTTTTATTTGGACGTAGACGTATGGACTTATAGTACTAAGTCAGTATACTAATGCTTTTAATAGAGTAATTATAAGTTGATCATGTTTTAGTTTTTATTTATTAAATTCATTTTGTATGAGTTTTGTTTTGAATATGGATTAAATAAATATTTGAAATATATTATTAGTATTAATATATTTTTTTTAGAAGTACATGGTGCTGCAAGATTTTTATTTTGAACTCTTTAAAGAGAAACTTATTAGTCTATTTTTTATTAAATGAAATATTTGCTCTCCTACTTTAATCAATTTTGTTATAATGAATCTTTAAACCAAAATTGTATTTTGTGGCATAGTTGAGTTTATTACTAATATTATTTTACAGTTTTAGAAAATTTGTTAGAATTTAATAGCTTAGTCAGAGCATTTTAAGTGGTTATTGTTGGATTTGGAGAAGTGATGGTATTTTAGGGTTATAGGTTTTGAGGAATTAAAATAGGTTATTTTAGCATCTTAGGCTTAAATATTGAAATACGTGTTCGAAAGGAAATTTATGAAAATTACACGATTATTTTATAGGTGACAAGTAGTTCTTGTTCGACATTATTGAGGAAAATTGCTGAAAAGCTAAAAAGTCCAAGTAAGCGGGATTCATATACTAGTTTTGCATAAAATAAATGAAATGAGGTTGACTTTGAAAATGTGCATGTTTGTTTTTGAAAAGAAATCTGAAAACGATCTCAGATGTTTGTTCTACATATGCATAAATTCTATATAAGAGAAAATATTTTCTGTCATGACTGGTGTAGACATGAGCTAATTTTGTGCATTCTATTTCTGAATTATGCAAAAAGAGAGAAATTCTAAAAGTTTTTGCTATGAAAAAATGAAAATGTCTTGGTTCTGTTTATTTCAAACATGTGAAATTATTTGAAATTGTTCAGTATTCGGTTTTGATATGATGTGGCATCTAAAAACCTTGACATGAATTTTTGATTCTGTATCTAAATATGATCTGGTTCTGATGTTGTTCTGTTCTGTTTCTGTTAAAGCCCTGTCACGAGTATAATGATGGTTTATAACCCTACCACGGGGGTGAAATATGCTATACGGCCCAGCCACGGCTATGATGATGGTTTATAACCCTACCACACGGGTGAAGCATGGTATATGGCCCAGCCACTGGTATAATGGTAGTTTCTAACCCTACCATGGGGTTTAAACATGGTATTTGTCCCTATGCAATGCTCCGATATGATATGAAGATGATGTCTCAGTTTATGATATGCCGAAGAATTTTTGAATAAGAAAGTTTTTTTGAAAATTCCACTCTGATGTTTTGCAACAACTTTTGTTTATGCATTCTGAAAGTAAATATGTTGCTTCTGCATTCTGAAAGTAAATATTTTGTTCTGCATACCGAACTTTATAAATGTCTATGTTTACATGCTAGTATAAGTTCTCTGCTCACTAAATTGTTGATAACTCACCCCTTATCTCCACAATATTTTTCAGATATTTTGGCGGTTCAGCTGATGATCAAGATTATGAGGCATTGGGTGAAATGATTTAAGTATAGTGGATTAAGTATATCAACTTTTTATGAGTATTGGCGATTTTTATTAAGAAATTTTATTGTATTATGATGACTTGGCATTTTGGAAAATTAGTTATATTGAGGAAATTAGTTTGAATCGAAATTTTTATATGATATTGAGAATTTGGAGTCTATATTTATATTGTTGAAATGTAAGTTTAAGTGATAGGAAGTAACTCTCCAACCCGTGCGGGACCAGGGCATTACTGTACAATATTAGAAATTAAAACTAACAAATTAAAAAATAATGAAAAAAGAACATAAAATTATGTTAGCATTAAAAAAAATACTAAAACCAATCAAAATTGTCATACTATTATTGCAAGCCCACTTATTGACAGCAAATGAATCACCTTGTGAGTCATCCCGTTGTTGCAATCTACCAATTTATTTGGTACCAAAACTTCATAACATTCATTTGGCCCCTCATTTATGTCTTCATGCATACATTCTTTTGTTTCATTTAAATCATTTTGGTTTAACTTTCATTTCATCATTGATTTCACTAACTACATAGTAACACATAAACATTCAAGAAATCCAAACCTTAACTTCAAGGCTTGTGGTGTAAGAATGAGTAAAACTGGCCTGCTTGTATGCATGGCTCGTATTTCATTTATATAGAATTTACAAGATACCAAAACAGAAGTTTACAGTTGTATAAGAAATAAAGACGGAAACTATATAGCTGTGAAAGAATCCTATGTCAATGCTATTTACTATAATGCGAGACTAACGTATGCTTAAAATAAGAAAGAAATCAGCAGTTGTTACAGGAAAGATCTGAGGAGAGAATCATGAAGTTATGGAGTTATAGCTGATATGTCTCTTCATTCCCCCTCAAGCTCAAGGTGGGATTGGTCCTACGCAGAGCTTGCAGCGGTTTGGTAGGAACTTAGGACTGGATAAGGACTTTGTGAAAATATTGTCAACCTAGTCCTCACCTGAGACGTGCAAGTTTGATCACGCCACAAGCTACTTGTTCACGGATGAAGTGAACATCAATTTCGATGTGTTTGGTCCGATGGTGAAAAAGGGGATTCTTTGCAATATTAATAGCACTCTTATTATCATAATTCAATGTAGGAATAGGAACGGAGTGGCCAAGACTCTTGAACAAATTGACATACCAAATGAGCTCAGTTGTGGTGGAAGCAAGGGATTTGTATTCGGTTTCAGCAGTTGATCTTGTTACTATGGCTTGCTTCTTTGCCCCCCAAGATATGAGATTAGGACCAATAAAAATTGCGAAACCAGTAGTCGATCTACGATCATCTCGAGAACCTGCCCAATCCAAATAACAATATCCTGAGATAGTTGCAAGTGCACTTTTAACATAATGTAGACCAACATTGATAGTTCCTTTTAAGTAGCGAAAAATTCTTTTGGCCACGATAAGATGAGGTTCACAAGGAGCTTGCATAAACTAGCAGACATAATGGACAGCAATGGCGATGTCTGGCCTTGTGAGGGTGAGATATTGTAGTGAGCCAACCATTTGCCGATAAATAGTGGGGTCTTTGAGAGGAATGCCATCATTTGTAGAGAGTTGCACACCAGATGCAAGAAGGGTTGAAACTGATTTAGCACCATCAAGTCTGAATTTCTTCAATAAAGAGAGTAGATACCGTGTCTGACTGAGAGTAATGTTGGTTCTATCCCGTGTGACCTGAAGTCCAAGAAAATAGTGCAAGTCTCCAAGATCCTTCATGTGAAACACTTTAGACATAAGAGATAAAAAAAAAAGTAATGATACAAGAAATGGAAGAGCCAGTTATAACAATATCATCAATGTAAATCAGGAGAATAATAATATCCGTAGCTTAACGACGAAAAAATAGTGAATTATCATATGGACATCGTTGAAAGCCCATTTGCTGGATATAGGAGCTGAATTTCATATACCATGCTCGGGGAGCTTGCTTAAGGCCAGAAAGTGCCTTGTGTAGATGACAAACATAGTCTGGATATTTAGGATCCGTAAAGCCAGGTGGCTGAGTAAGATACACTCTCTCTTGTAAGTCATCGTGCAAAAATGCATTACTCACATCAAGTTGCTTCAAAGGCCAATCTTGAGAAAGTGACGTTCAAAATCAAGCGAATTGTTGCCGGTTATACAACAGGATTGAAGGTCTTATCGTAATCAAGACCCGGTTGTTGAGTAAAGCCTCGTGCTACAAGACAAGCTTTATACTTTCCGATAGATCCATCAGCCTTGGTCTTGATTTTAAATGCCCACCTACTACTGACCAAGTTCATATCATCTAGCTTGGGAACTAAAGTCCATGTGTGATTGGCTTGGAGAGCATCAAATTCAGACTGCATGGCCTGCTTCCAAAGAGGATCTTTGAGGGCATGTTTGTAGCTTTGGGGCTCCTTCGGTTGACTGACCAGATCTGTCATAAAACAAGTGGGAATGGGATGCATTGCAGCTAGAAATACCTTGGGTCTTGGAGTACCATCCTAATTCCATGTAACCATTGGATGAGTACGAATTGGTACTGTAGGCAAGTGAGCTTGAGGTGAAGCAGGAGAGAAGTCTAAAATAGGAGGTTCTAGTGCAATTGGCAATGGCACATCTTTTGAGTTGGTATTTACACGAGAATATTGGTCAGGTATTGTGTGAAGAATTTTTGGTAGATGCCGAAGTTTGAAAAGCTGGAAGGGGAAATCATAGGAATTTTGTTGTGTGGAGAAAGGAAAAGTTGTCTCATAAAAAAGAACATGTCTGGAGATGAACACACGACATGTGGTTAGATTTAGGCAACAATACCCTTTGTGGTTTGAAAAGTAGCCAAGAAAAACACATATGGTGGTTTTGAAATTGAGTTTAGAACTACCAAAAGGAGTTAAATATTGGTAACATGCACAACCAAAAATTCGTAAACAGGTATAACATGGTTGAGATTTAAAAACGAGCTCATAGGAAGATTTGCCATGAAGAATTGGAGTGGGTAGCCTATTGATGAGAAAAACTGTTGTGGTAAAAGCTGCTATCCAAAATCTTGATGGAATAGAAGGATGAGCCATTAAAGTGAGACCAGTCTCGACAATATGGCGATGATGACGTTCAGCTAACCCATTTTGTTCCGGAGTTCCGGGACAAGATAATTGATGGAGGATCCCATTTGAAGCAAAATAATTGTGGCGCCCCCGACCCCCATGTACAGGAACACGGGAATCGAGACACCCAAATGATGATAACATGATCACGCATCCCAAAGATAATGCCAAGTGTGTGTACATGCAACAATGTACAATAAAAACGCAGCGGATAATTAATCGACTAAGTACCAGAATTTAAACACAATTTAAATGTTAGTAAAAGTGGTTTAAAAAGTTATACAGTCATCCAAAATAAATATATATTACAAGTATCAAATAAAATAAGTGATCCCAAATCACTCCTTGGGCGGAGCCGAATCCTCAGGCTCACCCTCATCCTCATCTGCATCGAAATCTGCGTTACCATAAAACGGTACCGCATGTAAGTATAAACCAAACATCCCTCAAGAATAAAAATGCATTAATGCAACCAACATGCATGCATATGATGAAATATGCATTATTCTCAAAACATCATTTTTCCCGTAAATGAACATTTTCCAACACACGCCAAAATCCCATTTGGCCGAAAAATATCCGTAAAACATTTTCCCAGAAAATGATTTACACAAAAAATCCATATCCAACATACGCTATTTCCCTAGAAAATAGTCCATTAATCCATTATTACCATATGCACCATGATCTCCTCTAGAGATCATTCGCACGTCCTGGCTTTGTAGCGATGCCCAGTTCCGCGCCCAGCGCGTTCATGGCCAAGCATCCTCTAGTCCCCGCCAGCAGAGGGACCACAGAGTCGGCACGAGACCATCTCATCCGATCTCATTGTCGGTCAGTGACAATCCAGGGGACGTCACTCAGTATATTCCGCTCCCGAGTGACCAGAGGAACTCCACCGAGATAATGCCCCATCTCGGCTTGGGGTCATGATACACACGCACTCAAAAATCCTTTCACATGAAAACCCAGTTTTCAATAAACACATGAACATGAATGCAATACACAAAAATCCAGTTTCCTTTACAAATATGATCATGCGTGCAATTATACAATGTACATGAACCGACACAATATTCAACAACCAACAATTGCCAACACAATCCAATCACACAAACAACTTCATTCTCCAATCCATCCGACCCCTAATCCTCGGACTCAGTCCGGCATAACCAACCAGATCACAATGAAATGAGTTAGTGCAAAAGTACATTTAAATCACAAGAGTTCTTTGAAAAATACTTACAGTGCTATTTAGTAATTTTCGAGGCATCACGAAGCTGCAAGAAATGGCAACATAGCTACAAAACAGTGCCAAATGCACTGTGGCCGTGGGTCTCAAAGACGGACTTTTGAACGGGTGCAAACGAAGACCTGAGATTGATATAGTAGGGCTTAGGGATGTCAGTGAAGCTAGTGGTGGAGGTGGTTGGCCGTGGGTGATGGTGTAGAGGGCGGTCGAAGACCACAAAGCCCAAAACGGAAATGTTGATGAATGTGCTTTACTGGTGGTTGACCGGAGCTGAGGTTGGGTGCATTGGGTTGCTAGGAGGTCAAGAATGAAGTGGTGAAAAAATGATGGCCGAAGGTGGCGCGACGGCGGCGTGGGAGCTCAAGGAACACCGCAGCTTAGCGTTGCGCATGGGAGCAAACGGCGGCGCGGGAGAGGCTAAGATTGGAGGGTGGTGGCCGTTGGCCGGTGGGGAAGCCAACGGGATGGGCGGTGTCGGTCACTGTGGCGCGCGGTGGTGGCTGGGTGGAGAAGAAGAAAACGCATGGGGAAGAAGGAGAGGGACGTCGCATGCGAGAAAGCAGGGAAGAAGAAAAAAATCAGAAAAGAAAAAGAGGAAGAAAAGAAAAAGAGGAAAAGAAAAAGTGAGAGAAAGAAATGAGGTTCAATCCTCACATCTTGGGTCACAAAAATGATCTATCAGAAACGGTTTCAAAACAACAAGTAAAATAAAATAATTCAAACGTAGTGATTAAAATGAAAATAAATAATTAAACCCTACAATAAGTTAATTTAATATGAAAATAAATTTAAATGCATAACAATAATTAATTATAAGAAAGCAATTCAAAATAATTTTCACAAAATTAAAAAAATCATAAAATAAAACAACTAAAACAAATTCGATAACTATAAAACAAGAGAATAAATTTTTGAATAAATAAAATAATCTTTCAGTAAAAATACACTAAAATATGAGATGTTACAATAATGTTTTAATGAGGTATTTACAAACTCACCTCCCCCGTCACTTTGAACAATTTTTTCTTGAGTTTGAAATTGAGTTTCTAGTATTTTAAAAAATGTATGAAGAATATGGATGGCATCCGATTTACAAGCCATGGGAAAAGGCCATATGTAACGAGAAAATTCGTCTACAACAACCAAATGAAACCAAAAACCATCATAAGAAGGTATTGGAGCTGATCCCCAGACATCCATATGAAGAGTATATAAAAAGGTTTCAGCATAGGTTGTTCGAGAAGCAAAAGGCAATTTCTTTGATTTTTCAAAAGTGCAACTTTCACAGAATGCAACATGTTTATTTAAAGTAGGCAAACAAGAAAGCAAAAGCTTAAGGATTCTTGAATTGGGATGGCCCACACGTGCATGCGAAATGGTGCTAGAAACCTTTGTAGCTTGAAATGCAACTGTGTTGGAGAAGGTTGGGATGGCACGTAACGGGTATAAACCATCATCAACGAAACCTTTAAATATCATCCGTCTGGTCTTCAGATCCTTTATCAGAAAACCCCATGGATAGAACACAAAGCAACAATTGTGGTCTGCAGTAAATTGAAAAACAAAGAGTAGTCCCTTTTTAAGAGTTGGAACAATAAGAGCATTTTTAATGGTGAGTGAAGTATGAGGAACTTCAAAGTTACCAACAGCTGAAATTGGAAGACCAAGACCATTTCCAACCATCACAGAATCGTTACCTGAGTATTGTTGTATACCCTTAGCATCAGTAGAAGTAGGGGCCATGTGTTGGTTTGCTCCTGTATCTGGATACCAGACATCATCTAAAGTGTCACCAGTTTGAACAACAAGAAAAGCTTGATAGCTTTCGGCTTCTTCATCACTAGCACAATACGCCCATTACGTGCATTATGATTTTGTTGAGGACGTCCATAAGTGATGCGACCTTGGGACCTACCACCCCCACGGTTTGACTTATATTTGTTTTGATTATTTTGATAACGCCCACAAGATGAGTTTCCTGCATTATGATTTGGAGAAGAGACAATTTTATTGGTGTAGAAAGCAACAGTTGAATTTCTTCCTGCTTGAATCCGTAGATCAAAGTCCCTTAGCTTGCTGATCCAAGCTTCAAGTGAGGGAAAACTATCTCTTGCGTTGATAGCAGCCACGATTGGATTAAATTCAGAGCCTAATCCTCTAAGTAAGCAGATGATAAAATCATCATCTTCGATTGGTTTGCCGGCACACAAAGTGCGAGGGCCAAAGATTTTGCTTTATGAAGGTAATCTTCCATTGAAGCAGTACCTTTTGTTGGGGATTGGAGTTCACCTTTCATTTGTTGGACACGATCTCGAGTATGCGACCATACAACGTTTCTAACACCTCCCAAGCTTCATGGGAGGTCTCACTATTGATCTCCTGAGAGAGAGGAGCATCGGACAGCGAGCTGTTGATACAGCCAAGGATCAATTGATCAATGCGTAACCATTTGACAACAACGGGGTTCTGAGTTACAGTACCATCAGTGGTAGCAACAGTCGTAGGGGGCCAAGGAAATTCATTCGTGACATAACCCAAGAGCCCATGGCCATGTAAAATGGGAACAACCTGGGCTTTCCATAGGAGGAAATTGTAGAGGCTAATTTAATTGAAATGTCTGGTAGTTGAGTTTTGAAAGAAAACAAATCAAACGAAGCTTACCGTCCACAGGAGGAATGTGAGAGGAAGTAGAGGAAGACATGTTTGACAAAGGTCCTCTCGTGTGGCTCTAGATACCATGTAAGAATGAGTAAAACTGGCCTGCTTGTATGCATGGCTCGTATTTCATTTATGAGAAATAATAGTTGCAGTCGTAAGTGTGCAAGCGTCGTGCAATCACTTTGAAAAAAGTGAATAAATACAGGATCCACATGAAAAAATAATAATTTTTTAATAGTGAACTTCATTCTTTTTCAAAGCGATTGCACGGCGCTTACGCACTCCACGATTGCATGTAGTATTACTCTTCATTTATATAGAATTTACAAGATACCAAAACAGAGGTTTACAGTTGTACAAAAAATAAAGATGGAAACTATACAGTTGTGAAAGAATCCTTTGTCAATGCTATTTACAGTAATGCGAGACTAACGTATGCTTAAAATAAGAAAGAAATCAGCAGCTGTTATAGGAGAGATCAGAGGAGAAAATCATGGAGTTATGGAGTTATAGCTGATATGTCTATTCATGCGGCACATCCTTCATTAAATACATCCTCATAACATCCATGGCTTTATTACTCACACCAATAGGTACTCTAGACACCTCATTACAACACTTTAGCAAATTATGGTTCATAACCTTGAAACATAGATTTTAGCACATCAATCTCAATAAGGAACCGGAGACTTAACTTACATAACTAATCCATAGCCTCACCATTTTTTCTAAACAAACTTCATGCTCCATTCACTACATACTCTTAACTTCAGAGCCATAAGCAAGGAGTCCTTAAAGTCACACATTTCCAACTTAACTACATAAACCAACTAGGGAAAATCAACTACAAATCACTTTCCTTTTCTTTCCTTTTCTTTTCTTTTTTCTTTTTTTTTTTTTGGATGCAGACAAATTACCAGTCAGTTTCTGTATAGAGAATGCATGCCTCATAAACTTCCTACTATTTAACATAACCTTAATCTGCTCAAACAAGTAGTAAAAGTCCTCACTACACCAAGCACCCTCGTTAAAAAAAGAATTCCACCCTAGAAGAAAAATAAAAAAAATAAAACAGAGTGAAACACTGCAAAACTATACACCCAGGAATCCGAATGCATGTGGCAACCCCACCTTAAACCATCAGAATCGCCCTATCGCTTGTTACTCCCACCGCCAATACCATCAATATTAATAGAGAAAAAAAAATACAACTCTCGGAAAGGTAATAAGTACTGAAGAAGTTCATAGCTCATATACAGCTAAACTGGTATGACATCGTTCTTCGATGCATCTTCCCACCTTAAAACAATACCCTCAAGGCTAGCAGGGAAAATACATTTTGCCCATTGGCATCCGGTTGTGAACGGCTCCGGTGGAGGGACAATCAAAAGCACGTTCTCATTTCTCTGAACAGCTCCCATTACTCTAACTGTGCTTCCTTCTTTGATATACCCCTCTTTTAACCGCATCATCCGATCATCACTTGAAAGGTTCCTGTCTCCCAACCACCTGATCGATGAACTCTGGAGACAAACTCTTCATTCTCTGGATTAACATCAATGACAATTGAGTTGTCAATATAAGGGGTCACCCTTGCTCCATGGCCAGTCTTTACCAAGGCTCTCAATCCAGACTGGAAATCTGAGATGTAGAAGTCAACCACACGCCTTTCTAATGATCTGAGCCCCCAAGTAAAATGGCGATGTGAAGGGTTCGCAGCCTTTGAATCCCATCCTCGATACTCATGTAAACTTCTTGATGTATACACACATCGAGAAATATTTTGAAATGATGTCTCAAGAGGCACATTGCCACAAGTGACCACCCCAGAGACCTTCACATATTGCCCATTCTTCGCAGTTCTAAGCTCCGAATCAGGATAACGAGCAATGTAACCAATAATGGCTCTTCTCCCACAAAAAGTATTCCAGATGAATAATGCAGCAACTGCACCGAAAAGTGCCACTACCACCATAAGGAGAATGGTATTGTGGAAAGCTCCAAGAATAAACCCACCAGCAATGAACCCCATCACGAATAGAAGAATTAGTGACCACGACAGTAATTCGTGGGAGAGGGCATTTTTCGTGAGAGCCAAGGCACCAGTAACATGTGGGGTTCAAAGCAATGAGAATAGGCTTTTCTGAAGATATTCGACAACCACACACCTTTTCTTTTCTTTTACACTTTTAACGTTATTGTCTGGTTGATAGCTTCAGTTTTGTTTGTCCATTCTGCAATGTTAAGAGAGCCCATGAAATTGCTAGCTTTTATACGGATCATTCATAATAAACTTCTTTGACCTAAAAATGAAAGATAATTAGGACGCAAACTCATCTCCTGGATGATGTTCTAACACACGAATCGATTGGTTGAGATTATTACTTATAATCAATCATTTTTTAAGATTGATTACACGAGCCTTCAGGAAAAAATTAAAGTCCCTTCAGATACTCTCGAGTGGTAAACGATCAGATACATCAAAATATTTATGCTTCCAAGAAGCAAGTATTAATTGTACATCACTTCAGGGAGGAAAAGAAGGAAAAAGGTTACAAGACAATGCTTTAACTAAAATTTGCAAGCTTTACCAGCAACACAATTGCAGAGGGCCAGCACTGGAAGTCAGTGCAGGGACCATCAATCCATGAGCAACTGAAAACGATTGAGTTCGAGAGCAATACGGAGAGCAACTTCCCAACCCGGATTGAACAAAATAAGCACCATTGACAAATACTTCCTTAGAAGACCTCCATTTCCAATCCTTCCAGGAACCTCTTGCCTCTCTTTTGGTGACCTGTCATCGATCAAGATCAGACATCCACATGATTATACCATATGAAAATCTAGTCATTAATGATCATATACTCGGTGTCAAATCATTTAAGTGAACATCTTGCTCAGCCTGGTATATGTATATAATATATATACCTGTTAATTTGGCAAAGGGAATATTGGAAGCTTTGAAGTAGCTTCCTTCGCTGAAGATGGTTGGATTAGCACTGCCGCCAACAGCATACATAAGCCATTCTTCATATTTATTATTGGCGACATGGGCATATCCAAACCTGACTTTGTACTAATTGGTATGAGACGAACGTACTACTGGAACTTAATATTTCAGAAAATATAGAAATTGGGAGCAGTGCTTCACACTACAAGAAAACTGCTTATTTGCAGCCAGTTAATTCCAGCGAAATGACTATTTACAGCTAAAATTAGTCTGTTTTGGTCACAAATGGTCTTTTCGCCGCAATTAAATGGCCACAAAAGCTCATTTTCCTTGTAGTGTCATCACCTGGGCATCCTTTCAATTGAGGTTAGGTTTGGAAATTGAAGGGATGGATAAAGTTAAGAATTCAATAAAATACTGTAAAAATATTATTTTTTAATATTATTATTAAAATTTTAAAATATTTTAATTATTTATTATATTTTATATAAAAATTATAAGATGAGATAAGATAAGATGAAATAGATTAAGACTAGCTAGCAATCCAAATCGAGCCAACCAGGAAACTTTTCAACTTATCTAATCATTATAACTTTTTTAAATTTCTATATAAAATAAAATAAATAATTTGATTTTTTAAATTTTAAAATAAAAATAATATTAAAAAATATATTATAATAATATTTTATTTTATTTTTAATTTTTACTATAATTCATCTTATCTGATCTAATTCAGATAAAAAATAAAAAGAAAAAAAAAAAGTAGAAAAATCTGACATGCCAGTACGTATGAATTTATACTTTAAAAAGACTAATTGATAACGACAGCTCTTTAATGATTATAAAACTTGGTTTCATATAGTAATAATTAGGGAATCTAATATGGGATTTCACAGTCAATGCATCTTTTTATACTCATTTAGCTTTATATACTAATTCTCATACAATATTACATTGTGGGATTTAGTGGGGCATTACATTAATGATCTCTACCACTCATGATGTGATCTTGTCATACTCGTTAATTACAAATATCAAAACTATATATAGTAAGATCATGTGTTCGATTTAGAAAGCATATGGCCGGTGTTTGTACTTATATTAAAAAAATAAAAAATGACTGTAGTGCATAAAAAATATTTTTTTATGATTTTTTATATTACTTCATTATTAAAAAATATTTTTTAATAATATTATGAATCTTTTTTATTTTTTTAAAATATTTAAAATTGTTAAAAAAAATTTATATAAAAAAAAGCTTAAAAAAATACATAGAAATATACTGTCAGACTCCAACGGGAGCTCCCAGCGGGTCTATTCCCTGAATATATAATAATAAATGGTGACTGGAATTGTTATTTGTATACTACTTAATTATACAATTAATTAATTTATCACATATGAATGTCAACGGCCTCATATGCATGGTTGGGATTGAGCTGATACGATCAGTTATGATCTCAACATGATGATCATTATATATGTCCACGTGGTGGTCATCAACCTTATTTCCCAGTTTTTGTTTTTTTCTCTAATCTTTTATTCTTTTTTCTTCACTAAGGCGGCACCGGCAGCTTGTTTCTTGTAATTCTTTGAAAAATCAAATGATCAGACACTCAGTCGGCCAGCAGTGATGGATATGAGCACTAATAAATTATATATGCGGCCAATTCGCGTCGAGATTAATTACAAAGAAGAGAAATAATACTTGCAGTCGTGAGTGTGCAAACGTCGTGTAGTCATTTTGAAAAAAGTGAATAAATATGGGACCCATATGAAAAGAAGTTAATTTTTTAATAGTAGATCTCACTCTTTTTTCAAAGCGACTACACGATATTTACGCATTTCATGATTGTATGTATAAATAAATAACAAATTCGGTCAATTAGTACGTACCAACAGTAGTCGCAGTACTATTTTACATGCAAGGCAACGATCGATATCATGATCATCTAGCTAGTTCAGGCCGGTGAGGTCAAATAATTATTTGTTCATGATCTTCAGACAAATCAACACTGAAGTGCTAGCTTAATATATATTACACGGTATTAATTAAATTGTTATAAGCCCATAATTAGTATTAATTAGTAGATCAGTTGTACGTAATTAATATTTTCACTTTAGACGTTATACAAGTTAGTTAATTAATTAGCAGTCAGTTAGCTATTTTCAAGGCATATACTTCATTTCTTTCTCAAGCGAAAACGCTCTCTACCTAAAGCTCAAAAATCTTTTTTTCTCTATCAAGAGGGTTTCGGCTCCACCCACCCACCCTCTCCCTATCTGTATAGTCCCGACACTGTCCTACAATGTTTTTTCTAATTTTTCCTTCTTTTTCCGACTGTAGCATGGAGAAGCGCCAATTTACTACTTTCCGGTCACCCATGAGCGCCACACGCTGCACCGCATGACTCTACAACCGCTGATCTTTCTGACGACAAAAGCAGATCGTCGAAAAGAGTAACACGTGTATTTCACGTGCGGCCTAAAGCAAGCGTAAGATCCACTTGCCATTGCACTAGAGAGAGCTTTTATGCCACTATGAGTGGCATCTTTGGGATCAGCGGCCTCAGATCTCTTAGATTTGACCAACTTCCACTCTTCTAGTGTGGCACGTGGTCTTCACGCGCCTCCACAATTCTTGGTGGTCACCCGCTAGCAACTCGACGCTTCTTCCGCTTGCTATCTTCCTATGTTATCACTCTTCCTAACCAAGGATTGTGGGAAAAAAGTAGTGAAAGTCTCCTTCAGTCAGTCCAAATCAGCAATATGTAGCACAAATCTATTCTTTGTGGCTTCCAGTCATAATATTACAATCCATTTACAGGACTGTATCAAAACTGGTTCAGGCGGCTTCCCCTCACGAGAAATGGGTGGTGGTTAAGTCATTAGCCCCAGATCCCTTTTTATTTTTATTTTTCTTGCAATATTGTACTAGTTGGTTTTGGATAAATGTCGGGGCCTCCCACCTTGTTATCTCTTGTATCATGTAATTGTTTTATATATTTAAAATATGTTTGCATAGGGAAAAAAAATTAGCATAAGTTATAGTACTAGTTGGTTTGACAAAATTAGAGCACTACTTGTTAAGAGCAAACTCTGTTTGTGTACGTGTGTGTTTAGACTCGTGTACAGATTCATGATCTGATTTAATTATGTAGATCTCCATTTTTTACACTTCAATTCATCTAAATCATTTTTTTCTTCTAAATATTAATATTTTCTTATATATACAGATTTACTACTTTTGCATTTACACACATATACGTAATTAATCAAGAATTAAGAGAAAATCTGAAATATATAAAATGAAAAATGTTGAGATCAAGATATTTATGACTAGCTAGCTAGCTACCCAAAACTTACGAAATTCTATAAGGGAGAGTACCTTAATTGATAACTTAATTTCGAGGATTTTGGTTCCTAGCTAATTCATGAAGTGATCAATCAATTAATTGTTAAGCTCTAAATTAAATAATAAAATCTACACATTAATCAGTTTAAATTTTGAAGATAAGTAGTGATTTCACATGGTATTAAAGTAAAAATTCTGGATTTGAATCCTGACTCTACACTTTAGTACCGGGATGAATGGTGATATCACACAAATTAAATATTTAATTAAATATATTTCACGTATCGGGATGAATGGTGATATCACACAAATTATACATATATGTATACATATATATATATATATATATATCAAATCAATAAGAGCGACTCTCCTAATTCATGTGACGTCTAGAGGTTGTCATGCACGGTGCTCTACCCACTTTTTTTTTTTTTGAGAAATCTACCCACTTCTTGTTACCATGCTATATATATAATTTATATTATATGCATGGTTGTTTCATTATTGGCAACAGAGCGAGAAGGTCCACTGCGTACCGAAGCATTACATTAACCATGCATAGAAATTTATGGTATTTAATTAGACTTCTCAAGTCTTTTTGCCAAAAAGTATATTCGTCATGGAGAAAAACGTAAATGCACCGCGCGTACGTACGTACGTTTACATATAAACGTACCTTAATTAAAACGATAGGATGCACCGCGTGCGCGTACGTTTACATCGAGAAAAATATTAAGTAGCATACTATAATGATTATTTAATAATAATACTAATAATTCAAATTACGTATTAAGACCCCATTTGGATATAGAAACGGTTTCATCTCATCTAATCTCATTACTACAATTTTCTCAAATTTTCATACAAAATATAATAATTAAACAACTCAATTTTTTTAAATCTTAAAATAATAATAATATTAAAAAATAATATTCTAATAATATTCTCAAAAAATAATGTTATTAATTCACACGTATTAACAAATTCATAATATAAAACAACATATATAATGAACTAGTACGCTTTGCAGGTATAGCTAGGAAGCGGTCAGCTCCGTTTGCAGCCATGCCAACTGATCCTGAACGCTGTGGAGTTGATTTCTTTCATAATTTACGCATAGCTACACATCCCGTACACACATAAACTCCCTTTCTTGCACTTGTTGCCGCAGCTTCCGCAATGCTTTATGTTGGACCTGGGGTTCACACACTGACCTTTGCAGCAAAGCTCGGAGTACTTGCATTTCTTCCCACATTTCCCACAGTTGAGTCTGTCTGTCATCACATTAACGCATTTCTTCTTGCAGCAATCCGGCCCCGTGCTGCCCTTGGCATGACAAACCCTAGGGTACTTGTCGCATGTCATAGGGACCCGGGGTTTGATCTGAGACAGAAAACGGATGGACCCTCGAAGAGAAGTTGGTTCTTGGCCAGTTTCAGCGGGAGAAAGATCATCAGAAGTTTCATCATTATAAGTAGTTTCATTGTCTTCCTCAAGGGACAATTCATCGCGAGATGGTATGGCTGAAAGAGATATAGCGGCCAAAGCCATAAGAATGACCAGCACAAAGCATGTCTTTATAGACTTCATGTTTCGTGGGTATGTGAACGTGCTTGCTAAGAAAGGAATAGATAATTTCAATCTGAATGAACTAATTTATAATGTGAATGAATGAAATGTGGAGAAAAAAAAGAAGAAGAGAATTTAATGAATATGCTTTGGATGGGAAAGAATGGAGGGAGCGAAAGAGGTATTTATAGAGAAGATTGAAGGTGGCCGAAAAAGGCGACGTGTTGGGTTGGAAAAAGTGTAAAATATTGTATATTCTAATACCGTTTACTGATAGTGGGGTGGTCTAATTCAACGGTCACATGCATGAGATTCAAGTAAACGAAGGTTAGGCTTCGGAAGAAATATTAAACTAAAAATTAGGTGATAGTGGAGAAGAAGCAGAAATCAGATATGAGGTACATGCATGCTGGCGGTTTGGTACGTACTTCATCAGGATCCTGTGACTGTCCTTTACGAGCATTAATTCAACGAGCGGACAGGAGAATTGGATTGATTTTCTTCGGTTTCCATAGTACTGCTAGCTAGCGACACATCATTAGATGATCAGGCTTGGAAAGAGTTTGATCGATCGGGGATTATAAAAGTAAAATTTTGAGTATCTTAATTATCTGAAAAAATCTATTTATCATCAATTTTTCATCATACTCTTATCATCTCGATCATGATATGTCGTATTAGATGATAAATTCACAAATAAAATAAAATAAATAATTTCCAATTATCTAATACTATATGTAACCATGCATGGGTCGTTTACAAACAGGGTTCAATCCATCATTAATAAAAAGTAAAACACTCATTCTTAGAGCTTGTACGTTTTGGGAGTGACATAAAATAAGAATTTTGTGAATAATAGTAAGATAGTTTGAGTTGAATATTTTTTAAGTTTTGGAAAATGAGAGAGAAAAAATTGAATAAAAAATATTATAAAATTAAAATATTATAATAATATAGTTTTATAATATTATTTTTATTTAGAGATTTGAAAGTTAAAATTATTTTTTATTTTTTATTTGAAAGTTTGAAAAAGTTGTAATGATTAGTTTGAAAACTTTATATTTAAATTATATTTAGAAGTAAGATCAGATGAAAATTTTGTATCTCTGCCCAAACCTGCCCTAATCTATCAATTTTCATTACTGTTGAATCAGGATTCAGTTAAAAAAGTAAGTAGGGGTGTTCATCTAGGTTTCGACCCGGGAACCCGAGTATACTCGGATTGGAACCCGGATTTCAAACCCGAGCCAGAACCCAGACCAGATTGGTCCGGGTCAGACCCGGGCCGGAACCTGGGTGGATAAGAGTTTTTAAAACCCGAAAATCCAGGTTCCAGATTGTACCCGAATTTTTTTTTTTAAATAAAATCCTTTACTTTATTAATTATGGACTCAAACTATGGTGTTTATGGAAATTTTCTTGGACTCAAATAGGGCATGGATGAGTACATACAGAGAGTGAAAAGGAAGAAGTAAACAAATTTGGATTTTTTTGGACTCAAACAGGGCATGATGGGGTCATGATGGCTCAATGAGAGAGAGCGAGATACTAGAGAGAGAGAGAAGTGAGTCGGGGGGTTTACCGGAACAACAACTTAGAGGCAAAGGTCGACGGCGACAGAGATGCAGTGACGGCGAAGGAGATGTGGCAACGACGAAGGAGATGCAGTGACGGGATCACGATGGCAGCTGCACGAGAGAGAGAGAGAGGTGAGTCCGGGGGGTTTACCAAACGTGGTTTTCTTTTAAAAGACCCGGGTACCGGGTTTAAACCCGGTATCCGGGTCCCTAACTCGTACCCAGACCTTGTTGGTCTGGTTTTGTAATGCGGGTTTTGAATCCGTTTTGATCCAGGCTAGAACTCGGAATCGGAATCCGGTTTTCCGGGCTCCAGACTGAACAGTGCTAAAAGTAAGAACCCCCTGTCCGGAGTAGTCCTATCCATGATTTATTTAATTTCCACAGTATACCAAAATCGTACGTGCGACCTGATTGGCAACGCACGCCAGACTTGCCTGATAAGTTGAATTTTTCATTTTTCTTGTTTAAAGCCAGTACGAGAGAAAAAGCAAGTTTCATGCCCCTTGTTTCTGCGGACAAAAAAAAACCCGTTTCACTTTCACATGCAAGCACTTCGCTAGCTAGCTAATTAAGAGTCTTTTTAATTAATATATTATAAATATATCATAATATATATTATTTTATGATTGACAAGATCATCATTGCTACGTAATTAGTTCCCATGATTGACGGACCACCTTTAATATATTACATATAATATATAAGAATATACATTTTCACATTACGCATGAGATATATGTTAATTAGAACATAATATAAATAATTAAATTTATTTATTTTTTTATTAAGTTAGATTTTTAAAATAAGTGATGATTTTACAATTCTTTTACAATTTATTTTACATGCAATCAACTAATATAAACATTTCATTTCATTAAAAATAAGTTTTAACGGTACAAAATTACCATTCATTTAATATAGAATTATAAAAGATGAATTGTAAATTAATCATCTTGCGTGTGCGCAGAAGGGATATATGTTCTTATATCCTTCAGAAATCAGACCGGTACAGAAGCACTTCCATGGAGTTTATATTTTGACCTTAATTTTCTTATATATTTAAAAAATAATACGATTCTCAGCATTGACTATTTGATCTTAATTTAACCATCCAAATACTTGTCACTAATTAATTAATTCCCAACAAATCTTCTTTATATATTTAAAATTGTAGTTGTTACATGCAGCTAAATTAACTTGTCAATATGTAACGAAGTTGGGTTAGATTAACGGATAAGATAGATAGATATAGATTTTAGACCTAATTTTAATATTTATTATTATTCTTATACAGTTTTAATATTAAATATTATGAGATTTACATATTATGTTTTAATTATAAAAAAAATATTTAAGACAGATAATTAAATTAATTTCTTTTCATGTGGGTCCCATATTTATTCACTTTTTTCAAAGCGACTGCACGGCACTTGCACATTCACGACTGTAAGTATTATTTCTCTTATGAGATTTATATATTATGTACGTTAATCATTTATGTTTTAATTATAAAAAAAAATATTTAAGACAGATAATTATATAGAATGTTTTAGCGCTAAATTAATTTTAATAGAAGCAAATGGAAATTTGTACACAGCTATGTATAGACAATACAACATACGTCGAATCCACGTAATTGTTAAGTCACATGCGCGCAGAAGATTTCAGAAGCAGTTGTGGCGGCTTTATTTTTTGAAATACTACAGTATTGCATGCTTTGACCATTAATTTTGGTGACCCCGCCAAATGAGTACTGTTATCAGAAGAATTATATAAATAACTTTACGTGATTTTATAAAATTTATTAGATCTATTTTATAATAAAAAAAATTTTATAATCTGATATATCACATCAAAGTCATCAATTTATAAATTTATTTTAATCTAATTTTTTTATACATAAAGTATTTTTTCTTTTAAAAATATATTTTTGTGAAGTTTTGCTTGCGAGAGTTACCGCATCGCCTTGAACATGTAAAAGAAAGTAAACAACTTTTTAAAAAAACTAAAAAATAAACTATGTTTTTTAAAGAGTTTTGGCGAACGCTCTTGTAATATCCTATACTGAATAATAAAAATAAATGATATATGAGATCTCGTATTACTTGAAAATAAAATATTTTTATTTTTTATACTGATTTCAATAAAATTCTAATTATATTATTAACTAATTTCTTTAAAATATAAGTAATTCTTAAATACGTGGCTTGGACAAATTAATTGGGAGTTAGCCTCCCAATTTGATCAAAAAAATCCAAATGTAAGACATAATTAAGGGAAAAGTAGAAGAAACACAAGATGGGTACGTACGCACGTATTTCGTGATTGACTAATATATATGCACTATAGCAGGCGTTTAGGAAAATACTCTTGATCACCCAAACAGGGGGAAAAAACGCAATCGTTGTTGCTCCTTCTACCTAGAATTCCATGGCTATATATATTTGGCCTAAATTCGCATTCATGTGGTGCTCAGATACTTCATTTATAACCAAAATATTATTTACGAGCATGTTGTTTAGAAAAATTCTACTTATGATCATCCCTATGCTATACACTTACTTTTTTTTTTATCTTTTTATTTTTTTCTTTACCAGATCATGTGTGGCGTAAATATGATAAGTAGAAGAACTCTTATTGTTTATTAATATATATATTAATATATATATATATATATATATATAAAATCTAGGTTGAATGTAGGTGTGGGAGTTGTGGGTTGTGGAATAAATTTGGGGGGAGAAGGAAGTAAGCCATTGACATGAGCATAGAGCTCTTGTCCGCGCAGATAGGTTGAGATCTGCACCTTCCAGAGAAGGTAATTGTCATTTGTTAACTTAATTGTAACAATATGAGAGAAGGAAGAAAGGGTATAGGTCCTCTACTAGAGGATGCAGATGAGGCAGCCATGGATTCAGAGTGACGTTAATCATTTATTTGCTCTGATACCATGTTAATAAAATAGAAGATAATGGAAGAAACTTCTCTGTTTTTCATTATGTACGTTGAGCGGTATTATACATGGGAAAGGAATAAAGAATAATGCCGGTTTGTTATAGTAACTTGAGAGAAGAAATAATTGATTTCTCTACAGTGCTTATTCTATAATATTCTTCAAGAAATATGTTGTAACGTTGGTACGTTTCTGTTGTAAAGCATGGCTGATGGCAGTGCTCTGTTTTCACGCTGGCAGTGATACGCCCGTGATGCCTTCTTCTTGTTTGATCAAATGCGCAGCAGAGTCACTAAGCTTGATAAGTAGATCATCAAAAGTGCCGGTCCGAGCTAGCACCGATTGATCATCTTTAAGCACAGTTGCATAATCCGTACTGACATGAGTTTCCCTTCCCGCACTTGATCACCCAAACAGGGGGAAAAAATGCAATCGTTGTTGCTCCTTCTACCTAGAATTTCATGGATATATATATTTGGCCACTAAAATCGCATTCATGTGGTACTCTGTAATGGACCCAAACTTGACCTATTCGAGAAGTCACTCTCCAAATATAAGAAGGGAAGAAGAATGAAGGGGAAGAGGGAAGAGAGAAGTCTGTAACTGAATGAATTGTTCGTTGTCCCTTTTCCCTCCAACGTCTTTTATTTATAGTGTTTATTTGAACCAAAACGATAGTGTTTAAGCAACACTTATTGTGTTTCTTGTAAGTGAAACGACTGCGTTTACAATTAATAAGAAGGAAAGACATTAAACGGCAACGTTCTATTAAAGAATGAAACTACTTTTACATCATACGACGTCGTGCTTAGTTGCTCGCATACCAGTAACTGCCCTCAACGACCTTCCACTTCTGTCTTATGAACCGCAGGCAAACCTCCCTTCATACTGCACCTTGCCCACTCCTCGTAGCCAGATTGCCATCCTTCCACTCCAGCACGCCTTCCATCCATAACACACCCTCCCCCTTTAAAGCACCTTGCCCACAAGGTGGGGAAATTGCTGACGAAGCTGCGAGTAAGGTTCCCATGTGCTTGGACAAATTAATTGGGAGTTAGCCTCCCAATTTGACCCAAAAAATCCAAATGTAAGACAGAATTCAGGGATATGATATACGTACGCACGTATTTCGTGATTGACTAATATATATGCACTGTAGCAGGCGTTTAGGAAAATACCCTTGATCACCCAAAGAGGGGGAAAAAACACAATCGTTGTTGCTCCTTCTACCTAGAATTCCATGGCTATATATATTTGGCCACTAAAATCGCATTCATGTGGTGCTCAGATACTTCATTTATAAACAAAATATTATTTACGAGCATGTTGTTTAGAAAAATTCTACTTATGATCATTCCTATGCTACACACTTTTCTTTTTTATCTTTTTATTTTTTTCTTTACTAGATCATGTGTGGCGTAAAAATGATAAGTAGAAGAACTCTTATTGTTTATTAATATATATATATATATATATATATATATATATATATATTCGATCGACACACTACTAAATGTACATTAGATAACATAAATAAGAATAATGCTATATATAGATATGGGTTGTGCAAGCGTTGTACATTCTATTATTTAAAAATTAGTTTTTTCATATGAGTTACATATTTACTCACTTTTTCAAAATGAGAATGCAGTGTTTGTGTACTTTATTACTGTAAATATCATTTCTCAACTTTTATTTCTTCTTTCACCAACTTGAAATAGGCTTGACAAATGTCATAATTTCAAAACAAACAATAGAAGATTACACTTCTAAATGTATATATAGGACGTATCAAGGTTCTCTTAAGTTTAAACAATGAGAATATCTTCCTAAAGATGCTGCCGATTTTTCCCAAAAAACAGCATTCAATGGTGGCCTTCCTCGTAGACACCACATTCTCTCAACGGTGGACCGCATTGCAGAGGAAGAAAAAAAATTCCATCTCCCGTGCCACACTCCCCCCCCCCCTCGGGCTCTCTCTCCTCTCCCTCCCTCTTCCATGAGACCCCCTTATCGAAACAGTTTCACCCTCCGTACGTTCTTATCTTTTTCTCTTATTGTTAAACTCTATTTGATTCACGAGAATTGATTATATGTGTTTGTATTACTTTGCAGGCTACGATTGCAGATCTACAGGCCGGTGAAGTAAAGGTGGGATGTGGTTCACTTCTTGTTAAACTTTTTATGCAAGCCTTTAGCTTGAACAACTAATTTTGTTTTGTTGTTCAGTTAATTTGTGTTTTCCTGTCAAGAATGTAAAGAACTGAATAATTTTTATTGCAATGATTTACAAAATAGAATGATACGTTCTGGTTTAAATAGATACAAGAGGCTAGACTAAGTATGGAAATAAACAAATATAAGGAAATAATTAATATTTACAAATCAATGACTATTCCTAGAATTATGGTGATGATTCCATGCCTGATTTTGTGTAGTTTGGAATCCTGAGAATAAGCAGATTGGATCAGATTGGATTGTATCAATACTCCCCCTCAAGTTAGCACATGAAGATCCGTAATGCCCAACTTGCATAAAAAATGATGAAAAAGTTCTTGGCCTAAGGCTTTGGTGAAGATGTCTGCAATTTACTCATGTGATGACGTATGGACGGTAGTGAGAAGACCAGACCAGATCTTATCTCAAATAATATGACAATTAATCTCAATATGCTTGGTACGTTCATGGAACACAAGATTATGAGCAATGTGCAGAGCAGATTGATTATCACAATATAAGCTGAAAGGTTCAGGATGAGAAATACCAAAATCAGCGAGGAGTTGTTTTAGTCAGGTGAGCTCGCAAGTGGTGACGACCATGGCACGATATTCAGCTTCAGCGGAAGAGCGAGCTACTGTCGTTTGTTTCTTGGTGCGCCATGAAATAGGACTTGTGCCAAGCTGAATGAAATAGCCGGTGGTAGAGCGACGAGTAGTGGGACAGCTGGCCCAATCTGAATCAGTATAAGCAGTTACATGTAAAGTAGTGGAAGAGGGAAAGAAAATGCCTTGGCCTGGACTGCCTTTGATGTATTGAAGAACACGAGTGGCGGCTTGCATGTGTGGAAGGCGGGGGCATGCATAAACTGACTGAGGATGTTCACTGCGAAGACAATATCAGGCCGAGTGATGGTCAGGTAGATGAGTCGTCCCACGAGTCGTCGATAGGCACTAGGGTCCGAAAGAAGGGCGCCATCTTGATTTGTGAGCTTCAAGTTTTGTTCCATGGGAAAGGAAGCGATCCGGGCGCCAAGTTGACCACTGTCATTCAGAATATCAAGAGCATATTTTCGTTGATTCAGGAAGATGCCTTTTTGTGAACGCGCAACTTCGAGACCAAGAAAATATTTGAGGGGGCCGAGATCCTTGGTTTTGAAATTGGTAGAGAGTGCATGTTTGAATTTCTCAATTTGGGAAAGATCATTTCCAGCAACCAAAATATCATCAACATAGACAGGTACAATGGTGATACTCATGGGTTTGACCAAGGTGAATAAAGAGTGATCTACTTGAGATTGAGTAAAACCTGCATCAAGAAGCACATTTGTTAGTTTAAAAAACCAGTTGCGAGATGCTTGTTTGAGGACGTAGAGGGATTTGCGGAGGCGGTAGACACGAGTCTCCCCCTTAGGGCAATATCCAGGAGGTGGTGTCATGTATACTTCTTCATCAAGATCACCATGTAAGAAAGCATTGTTGACATCGAGTTGGTGAATGATCTATTGCTGAGCAGCGGCTACAGCTAACAAGCACCGAACAATAGTCATTTTTGCAATAGGTGCAAAAGTCTCATGATAATCGAGGCCTTCAACTTGAGTATAGCCTTTTGCAACCAAGCGAGCTTTATACCTTTCAATTGAACCATCGGCTTTGAGCTTGGTTTTAAATACCCATTTGCAACCAATGGACTTTTTACCAGGAGGGAGTGGTTCAAGTGTCCAGGTAGAATTGGCTTCAAGTGCACGGAGCTCATTAGACATTGCTTCACACCAGTGGGAATGACGAAGGGCAGTGAAATAGCAAGAAGGTTCAACAGAAGAGGTAAGAGCATGTAAAAATGTAAGATGAGAAGTTGAGAAACGAGAATATGAAAGAAAAGCAGATAAAAGGTGAGCAGTACTTGAGGTTGATGTAGCGAGTGATGGTGTCGTGGGCTCTGCATGTAGAGTCGGACAAACATAATCCTGGAGGTAAGCTGGTTGAGAAGTAGTGCGGCGAGGACGAAGAGAAGTAGAGGGAGAGGGAGAGTCCGTGGTGGTAATAGAAGAAGGAAGGGGTGGGGTTGGTAGGATTGGTTCGGGAACAGGTAATGAGAGGATAGGTTCGGGAACGGGTAAGGGAAGAATAGGGAGAGAGGGATGAGAAATATCTGGAAGATCTTGAAAAGGAAAGATGTCTTCATGGAAGGTAACATCTCAAGAAAGAAAGATTTTTTGTGTGTCGAGATTATAGAGTTTGTATGCTTTGTGGTTATTAGGATAACCAAGAAATATGCATTTGGAGGCACGGGGAGATAATTTATCTCGATGAGCACAGAGAGTTTGTGCGTAACATAAACAACCGAACACACGAAGGTGATTGTAATTTGGAATGGTGTTGAAGAGAATTTCAAAAGGAGATTTATTTTGAAGAAGGCGACTCGGTGTACGGTTAATGAGATATGCCGCTGTGAGTACACATTCTCCCCAAAATTTTAGAGGCAAGTGTGCTTGGAAGCGAAGACTACGAGCAATATTTAGAAGGTGCCTGTGTTTTCGCTCCGCAAAGTCATTTTGTTGTGGAGTTTCAATGCAAGTACGTTCATGAATAATGCCGTGATTGTGAAGATAGGATTGAAATTTTTGCGAAAGCAATTCTTGTCCATTATCAGTGCGAATTTTTTTTACTGTGGTATTGAACTGAGTTTGAACAAGGGCAAAAAAATGTATGAGATTTGTATATGCCTCTGAGTTTGAACAAGGTCGTCAATCCTGGTACCGGCGAAGAGTCTAAGGAGAAGGAGGCTTGATTTGCGACCTGAGCCAAGCCAAACGGTGGTTTGTCGAGCAGGGAGGGGCTCGACTTGGAGCGTGGGTCACGGCCAGATGGGTACCTGATAACTCTCCAACATCGGTCACGGGTGTGACCCGTTTTGCCACATTCAGTGCAACAAAGATGGCTTCGGGAGGTGCCGGAGTTGGCTACTGCGAAGGCCATGGATTCTGTCGGCAGTGGGCGGATGTGCAGAAGGCGCTGCTGCTTTTCCTGAAATAAGATAGAAAGAACTTTTGTGATGGGGGGAAGGGGTTCCATAGCTAGGATTTGGGTTCTGAGTTGAGCAAAAGAATCATTTAGGCCAAGAAGGAACTGGAAGATGCGTTCATCATCTGCTTGTTTTTGCAAATCCTTGAGGTCAGTGTTGTTTTGAAGATGGCTTAATTCATCACATATTTGTTTGATATGGTTGTAATACTCATGAATAGAGGTGGTGTTTTGTTGCAGAGAGGAAAGCTCACGTTTGAGGTGATAGAGACGGGCATTATTGCCATGGCTGAAACGAGATTGAAGGTCAATCCAAACATCTCGTGGATTGGTGTGGTATTCAAGGGAGTTGGCTAGAGATGGACTGATGGAGTTTAAAATCCAGGTAAGAACCATGTCCTTGGTTTGGTTCCATTGGTTGTAGTCTGTAGAGTTCGGATCAGGGGTGGGGAGAGAGCCATCAACAAAACTGAGTTTGTTCTTGGCGTTGAGTGCTCGAGTCATGGATTTTTGCCATTTTGGGAAATTGTCTCCTATAAGGAGACCAGAGACAAGGATTAGACTAGGGGAATCAGAGGTGTGGAGGGTATATGGGGAGGAAACAGTGGAGGTTGAAGAGGAAGACATGGAGGTGGAGGATGACAAGGAAGCCATGGAGGTCTCGGGAAGGGTAGGAATCGCATTTAGGCTGATACCATATCAAGAATGTAAAGAACTGAATAATTTTTATTGCAATGACTTACAAAATACAATGATACGTTCTGGTTTAAATAGATACAAAAGGCTAGACTAAGTATGGAAATAAACAAATATAAGGAAATAATTAATATTTACAAATCAATGACTATTCCTAGAATTATGGTGATGATTCCATAACTGAGAATGAGCAGATTGGATCAGATTGGATTGTGTCAATATTTGCTAACTAGTTTAGCTACGATTGTTTTGAAAGAAAAGTGTTTCCTTCCACTCATGGGTCTTGGTACTAATTTTATTGTCAATTCGAGGAAGACACAAAATTTCCTTATTTTGTGAATGTGTTAATTTCTTATAGAAACTGCATATGTTCTATTAAGGAAGAAACAGGTCCCACGACACAGTGAGCCTAATATCTGGCTTATGATCTCTTCATAAGAGGAAAATACATACACGGGTGCAGGAGTTTTGCTGTTGCAATCTTGTGATGCGGTGTAGAAGCTTTCTATAGGGAGTCATGATGTGTCAACTCTTTATTAGCTACCGTTAAACTCAACACGTCGGAATTACCATTCCAAAGAGACTAGCTTGAGAGTTTCAAATAAGATAGATAAATACATAAAGTCCTTAGTCCTTATAAAATTTATTATATATTTAAGATTGCTCAAAATATTTATTATGCAGATAGCTAGTAATAAATATTATAGAATTGATAAATTCAATTCTCAAGCCGGTGTCTAGAACACATGACCTACTAAAGTATTTATATAGTATAATTTTATTTGAAAGATAAATTTTAATATTTGAATATTACAAATCAAATTTTATAATTTAAGGAATGTGAATTGTGTGCTTTACGCATCAACTTGAGAATATAATAATTCTATAAAATTTATTTTATATATTGATTTATCTATAATTTGTCTCATACCTTCATCCTTCATAAATTTTTTTTTTTTTTTAATGGAGGCGACGTTTACATGCATGACGGAGGCAAAGCCTATGGCCCACGTGGATAGCTAATAGTAAGGCCTTTGAATTGATGATAGCTAGAATTTAACAGAGCAATATTAAGTATAGTTTTTAAATGGAGACTGTATTACAAATTTAGTTAATTTTATATTTAAATTTTTTTAAAATTACAATAATATTTCTATCAAAATAATATTTTTTTCTATTTAATAATAGACTTACACATAGAATCTCTAAATAAAAACTGCAAATAAAATTTCTCTTTACCAATAACATCATGTCGATTTGCGTTGCACGTCTCTTTTTGGAGAGAGTTTTTGACTTGGAGGCGAGGGATCTGCTTCTCTGCCAGCTGGGAGTCCAAGTCATCCGGCGGGGAGGTTCGGCTATTTGCAGTGAAAATCAAAGCAACTTGATCTAGTCCACGAATTTTGCTGACTCAAAATCAAAATATGGGGCCGATCACAATATCTGAGAGGGACTTGTCGGCTGCTAATATTGATTACCCCCAAGCCCAACCTCTACTTGTTCGCAAGTTGTTTCGACTTGGGCTCGCTTATAATATCATGGGCTTGGAATATCCAAGATGGGCCCATTAACCCGAAGCTATAGAGTTACTGCATGTGGAGATTTTTTTTTTTCCCTCCACCATAATAGGGTGTGCAACTAGGTTGGATTTTTTGCCAATTCGGTCTGGAACCTAGAAATTCAATGGACCTGGTTACGGAATTAGTTATGTAACTAGTTATTTGTAACCGGGTCTTAATTTAAGAAAACATAAAAAATAATTCAATTTTTTCAAATTTTAAAACAAAAATAATATATAAAAATTATATTCTAGTAATATTTTAACTTTATGATATTTCTATTCAGCTGTTTATCGATCTCCTCTCTCAAAACTCCATAAAAATATTTTTTAAGATAATGAAGTGTTTCAACAAGTAGGGGTGAATTCGGTCCGGTCCGAAGGTGGTGTTATGGACCGGACCGGACTAATTCGGTCCAGGGTTTTTTCACCCTGGACCGGACCGAATAGGCAGAAGGACCGGTCCGGTCCGGTCCGGTCTGGTCGGTCCTATTCGGTCCAATCCTAACCGGATGGGCCAAAAGCCCAATCTTCTTCCTCTGTTTTTTCGGCCCAATGGTGCCAAAAGCCCAATTTATTCCTCTATTTTTTCGGCCCAATGGTGAAAGCCCACTAACAATTTATCCAATTTGAAGCCAAAAAATACAAAAGAACTTAAAGGGAAAATAAAAATAATCATAAAAAATTGTCAATATAATAAATTAATAATACTTGTCTTGCCAAGCAATATGCTAACTAAATTACAGTGAATAAATTTGAATAAAAGGTTTTAGTACAAAAAATAAATTTGTCTATATCCATAAAAAAACTTTAAAAAATGAATAGCTACTTGATTTTCTTACTACTAATCCATCCAAAGATTCCAAACAATATAAACATGGTTAAACTAAAAATTATACTAGATAATGAAAGAAAATTGAAATAACATTCCAAGCAGATTTGGCTTCTAAAATTAAGAAAGAAAAAAAAAATCATTCCCAAGCATAGATAAATTATAATGAAAAGTAAAAATTATACAATTCCCAAATAACTGAAAAATTAAAAGCTCTAAATACAAATTACAATAAAGATAATTCTTCTCCTGACAGCTCATAAGCCATAGCTTTCTACATCTTTTGGCTTGGCATACTTTTCAGTTTTCACAGTATTCTGTAAAGTGTAAACAAAGAAATTATTAGGAAATAGCAAAAGTGAAAATTGAAAACTAACAAGCTAAAATAGATTCACCTCATTAACTTGCATTGGTTGTAGACATTGTATTTGAAGCCTCCATAGAATTGTCACCGTCCCGAACAAGTTCTATACAATAATGAAATAAAACAAATTATATAAATTTACATAACATATAGTATTATAGCTCATAAAAGTTATAAAATGTTGTACTTATAAAAAAAAGTTATAAAATGAAGTAAGTAAGAAACATACCCAACTGTCTTTCAAAATCCTCCACCTCATTCATTAAAGTCTTAAGGTTGATTGGAATAGAAGAAGAACGAAGCCAATTCTGTGTACAAATGAGAGCCTCAACCATCATCGGAGATAAACTACTTCGAAAAGGATCAAGGACACGACCCGCCGTGCTAAATGTAGATTCAGAGGCCACTGTAGATACCGGTATTGCGAATATATCTCGTGCAACTTTTGAAAGTACACGATATCTAACTGAATTAACCCTCCACCAAATAAGAATGTCAAAACTTGGGAACGCCTCCTCACAACTTTCAGCTAGGTATCTATCAACCTCATTCTTGCTCCCTAAAGTGTTTTCCGACTGTAACAGCTGCTTGAATATGGCCATTCTTTCTGCCGTCCTATCAACTCTACCACTACCACTACCATCTTTAGAATTTACTTCTTCACGTGGGGGACTTTTGTGCTGCTGTTGTAAATCAGAATTGTTGCCTCCGTCATTATCAGTGTATGCCTCATACATGCGGGTTAAAGCATTTTTCACCTTCCAACTCAAATCAACCGCTTTTGTGGGGTCATTGGCATACATGCATTCCAATGCAAATTCAAAATATCGCATCTTATACCGAGGATCGAGAATAATCCCAACAAACAACAACATATTCATATTATCTAAGTCGCCCCAATATTTTTCAAATTTTTTCTTCATATTTGTGGCCATTAATCCCACCACAGGGCTTCCTATTTCACACTCCACTTCAATTGCATCAGATATTTTAACTAACTCCAGAAAGAAAGAGTTGCAAGTTACATATTGATTCCCCGAAAAAGATAAAGTTGCATCATGCAATAGTTCAAGAAACCTTACAAACAACTTTACCTTCTCCCAATCATTATTATTGGGAGGCCCTAACTTCTTTGATGTTCTCCTATTCACTATATCACCAATTTCATCATCATCGACATCATTGTCTCCAACACTACTAAGGAATCCCGAATCTTATTCTTCCAACCGTTCAAAAGCTTTTCGAAATTTTAAAGCCCCCTCCAACATAAGATAGGTGGAGTTCCACCTAGTTGGTACATCTAAACAAATGCCACTTTTGCTTGCAATTTCTTCCAACCCAATACACTTTTTAAATGTAGTCCACCTTTGAGGTGAGGACTTAACATATTTCACAACACATCTGACCTTCACAATAGACTCATCAAATTCCCTCAACCCCTCACGGACAATTAAGTTTAGGATGTGGGCACAACACCGAACATGCAAGAATTCATGTTCCAAAACAGTGTCCTTCCTATACTTGGTTTTTTTCTTCAAATAAGAAATTGCTCCATTATTAGAACTTGCATTATCAAGTGTGATTGCAAGTATTTTCGGTCTCCCCCAATCATGCAAGCACATCTCTATGGCTCTACCAAGTGTATCACCCTTGTGATTCTCAACCAAACAAAAAGAAAGAATTCTTTTGTGTAGTTTCCAATTATCATCAATAAAGTGTGCAGTGAGACACATATAGTTGAGGTTTTGCACGGATGTCCATGTATCCGTGGTGAGGGAAACTCGTTGCCCTTGAAGAGCACTTCTCAACTTACTTTTTTCCCTTATATACACACTAAAACAATCCTTCGCAACCGTAACACGAGATGGAATCCCGACCCACTTCGGGCAAACAATGAGCATAAACTTCTTGAAACCCTCCCCTTCAACAAACCTAAAGGGCAACTCATCAAGAATAATCATTTCTGCTAAGGCTTGTCTGCAAGCCTCAACACTAAATGATATGGGCACAAATTCCCCACTAACACTTCCTACACCCACCTTCCAACCGAGAGTAGTTTGAGACTTATCTGTCTGTCTCAATGGATATTTCTTACATTGTTTTTCAATATGATACTTCATGGACTTTGTACCGTTGGTCTTCGTATCACATGCATACGAAGCACCACAGTAATTACATGCAGCCCTAGGTTTACTTGGATCACATTTTGGTATTTTTGTAAAGTGATCCCAAGCCATTGACCTATGTCTACCACTACCACTATGTGTAGTATTATCACTTACATTGGGTGGGAGTGGAGGAATGCCTTGCCCATGTGTAGCCTGTGTTGACTCTACTTCATCTATAGTAGAATCATGTGGAAATAATTCTGGAATCGTTTCCATCTAGAAAAAAAAGAAATGGAATTAAATAAAAATAGCATATAATCAATAAACAGTAGACATATTACACTTAGTTACATAAAAAGGAGCTAGAAAGGGATACAAGAAAGTCAATGAAGCATTAAGAACACAACCAAAAATTCATTGCATTAGTGTACATTTTGGTACAATTAATCACTTCGTCTGATACGAGTTGGAGAGTGAGCCGTAGCATTAATGTTTTTACCAGGAGCAGTGAAAAGATATCATATAGGCATGCCAAGGGATATGAAGAAATCAAGAGGATGAAGATCTCTGTTCAAAAACAGCGACAATTTGACTAGTGAATCAATCAAATGCATAAAAAAGGTACCAAAAATTACTGAAATGGGAATGCGTATGCACATCAAAATTAACTTCAGAAACATATTTGTAAACAGTAATAACGATTGAAAGTCTTTTATACAATACCAGATTTTTTTTTTTGTAAGTTTTTATACAATACCAGATTATCAGCAATAAATAGCAATTCATTTTGCTGGGATCTATATATCTCAGCATGTAGTCAAATTACCTATGTCGCGAAATAAAATGCAAACAATAGGAATTAAATCAACTACCTGAGTTGTGAAATAAATTAAAACTTGAGAAATTAAAGAAATTACATAAACAAGTCCACACAAGAGGCAAATCAATGTGATCAAACAACCTCACACAAAATGTTTGTTTCAACAAAACACAAAGCAACAGTCATGGATAAAGCAATGTGATTGAAATTAAAAGAATACGCACACGTCTAACTACAAGAAAGAAATCTCTTTGTTCCACATTTGGAAATCCTTGTCTAATTGCATTTTGGATAAGTGCACATTTTCCACTGAAACTTAATACAAAATGGGAGCTCAAAGCAATCTAACAGGCGATTTGTAAGACAAATAACATTCAAGCTCAAATGAATTTAAAGCTATTTGATGGTCTCTCTGAAAGGTGAAAACATTACACGAAGAAAGAAGCAAAAAAAAAAAAAAAAAAACAGAAAGAAAGAAAGAACAGCCCAGGTATGAAGTGGACGTCCAATGAAACAGATAATAATGTGTATAAAATGCCAACTCAAATTAAATGTTCCCAACAACAAAGATATTACAACAAATTAAATGTTCCATGTGCCACAGTGCCATTCCAACTTCTAAGTTGGGCTTAAAAAAAATATGAAAAGATTTTAGTTAGGAAATATTTTACTATGCCAACCAGAAAATGATAATGACAACAGAGCTAACTATGAATTTTGCCATGCAGTAAATATCCATTATCCTCCATGAATTTCACAGAGAAGAACATTAATACCATGAAATTTAGGTGTTCCCGAACTCCAAGAACTATATAACAGTTCAAAGAGACTGACAAACTCCAACCACTAACAGTTCAATGATCTTACAAACTCCAAAAATCCAATGCAAGCATTGTTGATGGTCCTCACAATTCAACCAAGGAACGTGATATAAGTTATCCAATCTTTCTTTTCATGATTTTCAAGATTGTCAGCCACAAAACAGACATCAGCAGGACTTTCAGGGAATAACATTCCAACTTATGTCATATATGCACTAAATTAGTTTACCAAAAAGAGGCGATTTCGTCAAGTCTGAATTCCTAAAGGCGATAAAACTTCAACTTTGTACTTATAAAAATGTTCAACTTTGTGGAACATAGATTAACTGCCCAACCACACCATCAATTAAAAAATTTTCTGTAATCAGTAATCACCGATTCACCATTAAAAAATTTTCTAACCAACCAAACAAGAGGGCCAATAAATAAATAAAATCAAGAGGAAAAAAGGGTTTCATATTCGGGCATCCGAAATTTTATACCCCCACAAATTCACAATATTCAAGATCAAGATACCGAGAAGGCGAGAATTACAAGTAGATGAAATAAAATAAACATACCGAGAGTGAGGCTTTGAAGTCTAAGGCAGCACCAGAGCGATTGAGTGGGGCTGTCGGCTGTAATTTTTTGGGGACCCAACGAAGACGACTCAGACGATGGACTGCCGGCTGGAATTTTCAGGGGACCGAACGGAGGGGCTGGGCTGCTGGAGAGGGGGGTTGTCGCGCGGCTCTAGGGTTAAGGAATTGGGAAACTGAGAAATCAGAATTCCAATTTCGTGAATCGTGGCCCGTGGAGTGGGGGGTTGGGGGCCGGGGGCTAACTGGGGAAGTGGGGGTGATGAAATGGCGCCGTTTGAGTTAAATTTGAACCCAAACGGCACCGTTTAAGTAAGCTTGCACTCATTTAAAAAAAAAAGGTTGCGTGAAACGACGTCGTTTCACGCATCCAGTGAATGCATATTCGGACCGGTTGGGACTTAAACGGCACCGTTTAAGTCCAATATTGTTTTTAACGGCGCCGTTTGATGTTTTCCAAACTTGATGTGTTTTAATTTTAAACTTGTGATTTTTTTTATCTTTTTGGCACATAAATTAATTAAAAAAATTATTTAAATTAGTAAATTTAATTAAACTATTTAATGGTGATTATTCTTGTAACTCATTGAAAAATAATTAATGATAATATTATATATTATACTCTAATAGTAATAGTGATACTATTAATATAATTATATATGTTATATATTATGGAATATATATTATATAATAACACATGGATACTAAATTATGGACTATACTATACTAAATTACTAATAGTAAATTAGAGTCATAGTGAATCAGTGGTATATCATATAGATTCATTACTCATACTCATTAGTCATTAGTCATAGTATTAGTTATATTGATACTATATATAGACTTGTAGACTTGTAGTTACTAGTTATAATAACTTATAGACTTACATTGATTTAGTTATAAATTTAGTTTAGTTATAAACTTATAATTATATTGATGATGTTAATTGTTACTTTATTACTAATTTAGAGTATGTCAATGTATTACAATTTATTATAGTTCTAACTTATAACTTATAAATTAGTTAATGGTGAATTAGTCATAGACTCATAGGTGAGTTAATTGATATTCATGTCATACATGAATCATGAAGTTAATTATAATTTACATTAGTTACTTTTAAATTTTTAATTGCTTTATACTTACTTACAATTTAGATATATTAAAAAATGTTATCTAATAATGTAAAATCTAGATAGATGTAGTCTTGTATTTGTAGATGTCTACTAAATTACTAATTAGTTAGTGGTAAATTGATGATAGGTTAATTAGACCATGTGGTAGGTTAGATGAAAATTACATAATTTATTATATAAAAAATATAAATATATAATTTAATTTTTTGGTCGGTCCGGTCCGGTCCGAAAACCCCTAAACCCGGGACCGGACCGAAGACCGAAAATCTCATTTTGTTAGGACCGAAACCGAGAATGCATATTCTCGGTCCGGTCCGGTCCGGACCGAACCGGTCGGTCCGGTCGGTTTTCTCGGTCCGAACCGTCCGACTTACAGCCCTACCAACAAGTAGGGTTGAGCACCGACAATGTCGAAGTCGGAGTGCCCTACCTCCAACTCCGACTGCGACTTTGTCGGAGATCGAATCCGACTTCGATCCTCATAGCCTCCCACTCCAACTTGTTGGAGCAGAGTTAGACTTAGGCTTTTTTATTGGGTTTTTTTTCTTAACCCATTTGAAATTTCAATTTGACAATTTTGAGTTCTCACTACTATGATTTGGGTTTCCAGATTTTAATTTTTTTAAAAAAATAAATCATTGTACAAATTAATATTATTATACATTAGTATTATATGTTATTGTTTATACATTAGTACTACATGTTATTATACATTGATTATTAGTATTACACTAATTATTGGGGAGAGGGCATTTTTCTTGGTGTTCTAGGGTTTTTCATTTGGGTGTAATTTTGAGTTACAATGGTGATGTTCGGCTAATTCAAAAGCTTGGGTTGCGGTAAAGCTTTCTATTGTTCTTCATTGCTTTCTGGATTTTCTGTAGTTTTGATTGCATGCCTTACTTTGTCTGAAATTGAATTATGGAGAGGGAAGTTTGATGAAATCTCTTGTTCTTGTTCTTTCTCTGTTGTAGACACAAGGCACATCAGAACCTTGAATTAATCAAGGTTTCCATCAGTTGCATGTTATAGTAATTTTGGCGGATGCTTAGTGATGATATTTTATTTTAGGTGCTGGCATATTTACTTTGAGCTTATATTCTCACATTCTATTTTATTAACACCTTGGTTGGGTTAGTAAGAGGAGTGTAATGCCTAGAAAACCTTGTAAATGGTGGAAATAAAGGATGTCTTAAATCGTAATCCAAGTGTTTGTCAAATTGATTCTGTGAACTTCTTGATTTTAGCTACTGATTAGTAATTATGTTGTGTCTTGATAAAACTAAAATTACATTTTAACATCTTTGGAACCATTCTATTTTTAGAAATCAAATTGTGCATGATTTAATTAATTCATATTTTAGAGCAAAGTCATAGATTCGAGATCCTCGAAGCTCCACCATACATTCCATTGGCAACAAATCATTTACTGTGTACAAACTACTTTTTATCTTTCCAAACTGTTTAATAAACATAAAAATCCAAAAAGAATTTTACATCGCCATATTTTTACAATAAGCCCTCACAAATATTTTGAAAATCAGTTGTCCCTGTTGAATATGAACCTGGACTTATTTTTGATACAACTTGAGACTTTTACACTTGGGAGCACATTTGAGACCATGTCAAGTTTTTAGCGCCCTTGCCGAGAACAATTGGTGTCATTAGAGTATTTTTCTTAACGTTGAGAGGGTGTTTATAGAGCTGTGAACCTCTTCACAGACTTGGTAATATCTACTTCCTCTCATTTAACTTGTTTGCTTTTATCTTTTATTTTTTATGTTTTATCGCAATATGTTTTGTTCTCTTTTATTTTGTTGAGTTTTGTATGTCTGGTTGTGCTAGAGATAGCACATTTAGACTTGTTAGGACAAAATCATTAACCTCATCATTGGGTGCATCAGTTTTATTTGAATCATCATCTGACACTCATAGTAACATGGTTGAAAATGAACACCATGATAGGGAGATGGAAAACCATAACAGAACCCTTAGAGAATACTTGCAGCATGTTAGGACCAGCCACCATATTGCATTATTTAGCCTTCGAATGCAAATAATTTTAACTTGAAACCTGAGATGATTCTATTGCTACTCATTTCCATGGCATGGAATCTGAAAATCCCTATTTGCATATCAAAGAGTTTGAAGAAGTGTGTTCCACATTTATGAATAAAACATGCACTGAGGATGTCATAAGATTAAAATTATTTGCATTTTCCTTAAATGACAAGGCTAAGACATATTATTTGCATTGGGGATGTCTTGAAAAGACAAATCATGAATTTTTGCGAAAAGGATGTGGAAACATTTTATCATTGTTGGGAACGATTCAATGACCTTTTAAATGCATGTCCTCACCATGAATATTAGAATTGGAGGGTTATTAGTTTTGTTTATGAGAGGTTGCAACTGTAATGCCCCAATGGAAGGCCCAAACCACATGGCCTATGCTCTAAAAGGACTAGTCAATGATACAATTAGAGCCCCATTGGAACCTTATAAAGAGCAAGATCTTCTCATTCCCAAGCAATGTGGGATCCCATACACCACCTACCCTTATCCATATCATATGGGGTATCACAATCTACCCCCCTTAAATTCCCGACGTCCTCGTCGGGCCTGTTCATTATAGGTGGCACGGCTCAAGTCCCACATTTCTAGTTGGGATAAGCTCTGATACCATTTGTAATGCCCCAATGGAAGGCCCAAACCACATGGCCTATGCTCTAAAAAGGCTAGTCAATGATACAATTAGAGCCCCATTGGAATCTTATAAAGAGCAAGAACTTCTCATTCCCAAGCAATGTGGGATCCCATACACGACCTACCCTTATCCATATCATATGGGATATCACAGCAACAAAAAATGAGACAATTTTTGGATACCCCTGCACATGGTTTCTATAAGGAATCTCTTCAACTTCCACGTTAGAAAGTTAAAAGGATCTTCCTTGTGTCCAACTCCAACAATTTTAGAAGGATGACCTGGAATGTAAACTTCTTTCTATTGAAGAATGAATGGATAGTTTTTAATTTGGATATAATTCATGTGCCTAAACTTAAAAAAAATTACAAACTATAAGATAAAATGAAATATGAGACACGAATTCAATTACTCAAGATACATGAATTTAAAATTAAATTACAACCACAAAATAAAGAATCATTCAATAGAGCTAATAATTTTCAAACCAATTACTAATCAATCTATTGCATAAATATATATCTCCATTAAAAAGAAAAAAATCTATTGCATAAATATCAAGATGTTCTCGATTATTAGTTGTTAAAACTAGAGGTTGCAAGATAAGATGTATTATGATTTAACTTCATAAATAAACTTATCATGAGGTTTGCACCATATATATATAGAAGTTCAATAGGCAAACAAATTTTTTTTTTTTTTTGGGGGGGGGGGGGGGAAGTCAAATATTGTGTCATTTTTTAAAATAGTACAAGAGAATCATTTTGATACATATTAATAAATTATAACAAACCCTACTTAAAACATGAAATGTTGAACAAACATCACTGAATTAATTAGCATCATCAATTGATAAAAGAAGGTGGGAAAACAAAAATAAATCAAACCTACTTGTTGTCCACTGCCCCACTCATGAGAACCAAAGAAGATTGAAAAAAGAAAAAGAGCTTCAATTGTGTACTTAGAGTCAAGAAGATAGAAAAAACCTTTTGTCCTACCGCCACACTAAAACGTGGGGACAAAAATAATCGCCTTTCATTACGCCTTGTACACGACGCTGATTCTGCCTTCTCCGATCTCGAAATTTGGTGGGATTTGAATATTGAGATGAGATGAGATGAGATGGTTTTAGATGAAAGTTAAAGTTGAATAAAATATTGTTAGAATATTTTTTTAATATTATTATTGTTTTGAGATTTGAAAATGTTGAATTGCTTATTATATTTTATATGAGAATTTATGAAAATTGTAATGATGAGATGAGATGAGATGAGTTGAGATAGTTTTAGATCCAAACTCAGGTTTTCACAATCCTCGGTTGGAGCCAAACCAACCCCCCGCCCCAAAAAAATATAAAAAATAAAACGAAAACAAAACTGAGGTGATTTGAATTTGAATCTCTCTGTTACTGTGTACCCAAGTATCTATTTTACTTCGTTAGGATAGGTTTGGAGACTGAGATGATAATTTTTTATTTTACATGAAAATTTAAAATATTATTTTTTAATATTATTATTATTTTGGGATTTGAAAAAACTGAATTGAGATTTGAAAAAGTTGAATTATTTATAATATTTTGTGTGAGAGTTTGAAAAAGTTGTAATAATGAGATGAGAGGAGAGAAGAATTTTATGTCTCATCATCCCATGCCCCAAATATATACTTTTCTTGATTATGTTTGTATTAAAATCGAAAAGTGAAGAAGCAATGGCCTGCAGCATCCCATTCACGCGGCAAACTTCTTTGATTGGCCCTACATTATGAACCAAAAGAAATCCCAATCTTGTCATGTGAATAAAGATAATTAAAGTGACAAATCAAGCATCTAATTAAAGACTATTAAAAACTACGTATCCTCCACAAATTACGTATCTCATGCTCACAAGTTGATCATGCATGCATGCATCATGCTTCAAATTAACTTCGTTTCAGGCAAAGATAAAGTAAGCAAAAATTATTCTCTAATCTTAAAAGAGTTTGTACCAAACTTGTAGTCTAGAATAAAGCTTTTTCCCTCTCACACACACATGCCAATATATATAAACAAAAGTGTACTTCTATTGGTGCATTTGATCTGTGATGCCCCATATGATATGGATAAGGGTAGGTGGTGTAGGGGATCTCATATTGCTTGGGGAGAAGTTCTTGCTCTTTATAAGGTTCTAATGGGGCTCCAATTGTATCATTGACTAGTCCTTTTGGAGTATAGGCCATGTGGGTTGGGCCTTCCATTGGGGCGTTAATTTTAATATTCCACAGGTCCCAAAATTGAAACCTGGCTCTCAACTGTAACGTCCCGTTCCCGGAGGTCCGGAGAGTTAGCTCTTCATATTTAAAACTAATGTAAATAAGACAACTATAAAATCCAAAAAATCCCATAAAATATTAATCCATTTAATCAATCCAAAAATCTAAGTTCTTCCATGGCGACAATAAAGAAATTTCCAATAACATAAATTAGAAATTCTCCAAAAACTCGAAAACATCATCAACTCATCAAATCAAATACCCGAAAAATAAATCAATTTACTAACTATGACTGTCAAATAAGCATTTGTACCCTCATGCACTTATTCCACTACGATCATCACACCTTGCTAAACTTTCTACTCTTGTTCTCCCGCTGAACCATCAAAATTATCTAAAAAATAATTGGAGATAAGGGGTGAGTTATCAACAACTTAGTAAGCAGATGGCATATACTAGTGTGTAAACATGAGCATTTACAGAATTTAGAATACAGAAACAAAATATTTTCTTTTAGAATGCAGAATCAGAATAACATTTTCATAATGCAGTGTCAGAACATGTTATCAAAATATCAGAGCGAAAGTTCAAAAATATTCATAATCAAAATCCCTTTGGCATAGCATAAACTGAAACATCACATCTTATCATATCATATCAGAACATATACCATGTTTAACTCCCGTGGTAGGGTTGTGCAAATCCCGGTAGCTAACCGAGCAGAAACAGAATGTGAATATTCCCTTTATTCATTCTCGAAGCCCTGAGTGTGCACATAGGAAAGACCACGCAGAAAACTACTTTGTTTCCAAAGTGGGTGCACTAGAAATAGAAAGTTGGTACCAACCTGAACAGAGGCCACATTTTTACACCCGTGGTAAGGTCAGAACAGAACAGAAATAGAATGTTATGCCAGAGGTTTTCAGAAATCACATCAGATCATATCAGAGTACAGAAAATCTTCAGAATATAACAAAATTTCATATTTGCTCTCTTTTCAAAGTTCAGAAACAAAATGTTAAAAATAAGCTCATGTCTACACCAGTCATGACAGAAAATATTTTCTTCTTAAACAGAATCTCATGAGTAATGCATAACAAATAACTGAGGTAGTTCTAATTTATTTTCAAAACCAAAAATGTATATTTTCCATAAAATCAACCTCAGCTCAGTTTATTTTAATGCAAAGTCTAGCATAGGAACCCCGCTTACCTAGACTTCTTAGCTTTTCAAAAATTTCCTCAAAATGCCGAACAAATATTAATCGTCACCTATAAAAATCACGTAATTCCCGTAAATTTTCAATCAATCACGTATTTCGATATTTAAACCTAAATTGCTAAAGGAACCTATTTTAAATCCTCAAAACCTAAAATTTTCATAATTCCTAAAATACTATCATTTTCTAAAACCATCAATATCCACTAAATCGAATTCGTACCGAATAAGAGATTTAATCGAACAAGTGTTAAGACAATTACGGAACTAAATAAAAAGTAAGATTTAAAATATCTAAAGTACCAACAAAGTATTATAAATTAATAGAATACTTAGACTACTTTAAAAATCTTATAAAATACGCCATGAAAAATTCCTCTCTAAAAAAAATAGGTTTACTTCCTTTTGTTAACAATATTATCAAAATATTTTCTACAATAGAATAATGTTTTATGATACTTAAAACCAAAACTCATTTTAACATAACAACAAAAATAAATAAATAAAAACCCTTCATCCGAAAACATATTTCTGGAAACAAAATTGGTAATAAAACTCAACTATCAAGTTAACACTTTGAAAAGAAACACAACTTCTGCACGTAAACTATCCTATTAACATTGTGAAAAGAAACACAACTAAGAACCGCACAGAGGCTCACTGAGAGAGAAGTGAAACGTGCGGCGGGGCAAAGGGCTGGGCGGTGGACAACAGTGGCATGGTGGTGGGGCACTGAGAGAGAGAGACCAACTAATGAGAGAGAGAGAGAGGGTGATAAGCGAGAGAGGCTTGCTTTTCGGCGTCGTCTGATGCAGCTGATGGTGGCCTCGTTGCCCAACTGTGGCAAGGCATGGTTCTCACTTTGAGCGACAATGCTCTGTTTCCATGGTTCCAAAATAGAGCAGCTCTAGTTTTTGCTTTCGACGGACGACGGTGGCGTTTATGTATTGAACGGCTGAGGAGTATGGGTCAACGGGCAGGTCTGGCGGCTTGTGGTGTCATTGCCATGTGAGTGGAGCTGGTTCCCATTTGATGACACGGAGAGACTGGGTGGTGGGATGACTCTTGATACAGGAGTGCAGGAAACCGAGGGGATGGAAGCTGGGCTTGCGATTCTAAGGTGGTGCGGCGGCTTGTGTTTGGGTAGTAGTTTTAATAGCATGGAATAACATATGTGTCTATAAATATATGTGACGTGAAACCCTAGAGAGACAAGAGAGACGTGTGTGCGGATGAAAGTTTGTGTTGTGTGTGTGCATGGAGTGGACGGAAGAACTTACGGGTGAAAAAGAAATATAAACGGAAGGGATAAAACGTGCAGAAACCAAAAAAAAAAAAAATTTAACGTGTGAAGAAAATAAAAAAAACAAATAAAATAAAATAAAATAAAAATTTTGAGCTTGATTGGGTCCGGGTATTACATTAGAGTACCATGTCTAACCTCCGTGGTAGAGTTGTGCAAACCCCGGTAGCTAACCGAGCAGAAACAGAATGTGAATCTTCCCCTTGTTCATTCTCAGAGCCCCGAGTGTGCACATAGGAAAGACCACGCAAAAAAGCTTTGGCGTCACCTCCTACATATCCTTCCTCGACTCGCTCATCGATGAAGCCAACGATGTCAAGGACCTGAGAAAAGCTCGAGTGATGTATAACTTCCTCGTCGTTGCCGAGGAAGTTCCTTAGCTATTCAATGAGATAGGGACATATTTGGTGCCAAACCTCGAGGCATACAAGGATGTCAAGTGCCAGATTCAGGAACGCTATGACAACACTTGGATGAAGTTCACAGCTGAGTTCTTTCACTATCATTTCCGCAGCTCCTGGACGGGCTTCACTTCTTTGGGTGCATTGTTTGCGCTTTTTCTGGGTGCCACTCAGACTTGGTTTGCAGTATTCTCCCCTGACCATTGCAGTGATTTTTACAAGAAATTTACACTGAACTTATGAGTGGAAATTAAGTAATGACAAGAATGAATCTGTATGATGTTTCCTTTGCCATCTCCATGTATCCATCATCATCATCCTATTAGCTATATATAATGGGCATGCATGCATGGCCTCTTTGCCTCAGGACTTAGGCCGTTGTTTCCAATTACAGAAAGAACCCTTCAGAGCTTCACTCTTCTCATTATTTCAGATAAGGTCATTCTTTCCAGACCACATCATTGTTTTAGTATTTTTTTTCTTCAGTTTTGGTGTTCAATCTTATGCGTGTATCATAAGTTGGGGCTAGTTGTAAGGGATAATATGTAGTAATGTGTTTGAGATGAATTGACGCACCATTCATGTAAGGATCAGACACTACAAGAGACGATTGGCTTTTTGTTAGGAAAAAATCATTTTAAATTATCTATTTTTCATCGCAAAAGACTATTTGGAACTGTTAGAATATTATCACACCTAGAAGATATTCATAATATTATAGTAAATATGGTAATATGACTTATTCTCTACCATTTTTAGTTTATTGTGTAAATCAATCAATATCAATTTGTGTCATTGATTAAATATTGTATTTTCATTCCTTCTCTAGTCTCATTCCCCTATAAATAGGGACATATGTTATGTATTCAAGAACACTTCAAAATAGCAAAGATGCAGCTTTAAAAGTGTGCCTCTCTGATCCTTCTCAATTTCTCATCTCTTGCTCTTTTCTATTGGGAAATTCTTTTTGCAGTCTCCAAGTGGAGACTGTATGTGCTGACCCTTTATTGAATGAGAAAAAACATCATTTTAAGAGGGATATTTTTGTAATTTTAAAAAATTTTAAAGATAAAATTACCTAGGCTTGTTGTATGTAGTACTGCTCCTCTCAAGTTATCGCTAAGATAGTATCAATGACGATAAATTCAATTTGCAACGATGAAATTTTGTCGCAAAAGGTATCCATTTGCAACGAGAAAATATTTACTTGGGATTAACCTTTGCCCACATGCTATTTGCGACGATAGTTCAACAAATAAAAATCATTATTGTTGTTAGAATATTATGTTAAAATATTTCCATACATATTGGAATATCATGAATTAGAAAAGGAGATTGCAAATATAATTTCTCATATGAAAGAGCATTGCAATTAGGTAATATATTCCCAAAGATAGTATACATTATCCTTTGCAACCAAATTATGGTTGTTGCAAATATGTTTATTACTAGGGATAGGTTCATGGAAAATAAGTATATGTAACAAAGATAAAACTATTTACAATAAATATATGTCGCTACAAATAGTCTTACATATGGAAAAAAATTACATTATCACGTGTTTTGTTTAATTTATAAACATTTCTACAAACATAACTTTAAAACTCACAAATATCATTTTATGCTATTAAATCAACAGTACTATTACATTTCAATATGACTTGTTCTATTCATAGTACTGCAAATATAATCCAACTATTTCCATAAAAAGGCCATTAAAACTCACAAACTCTATGTTATGTAAGATAACATGAAACCAAGAACTTGCAGTCGAGCAAAGGAAGAAAATTGAGAGCAAATTAATGGAGGAAAAGTTGTTATGTCATTCCACTATGAAAAGGACTGCTTACAACTTATTCTGCCAAAGGGGTGATATATACAAAGAGTATTCTAACAAACTAACTAACTACACCTATAGCATTGGGCCAGCAAATAAAGTAAAGTAAGTAAATAAAAGGAATAAAAGAATAACTAGTAAATATGTCAATTATATACAAGATGGAGAATAGAAATTTACTATTCCCATCTTGGATAAGTGTGCTTGTAGGAGATAAGATGGTAGAGCTTTGGTGAATGTATCAGCCAACTGTTTTTGAGAAAAGACATGAGCAGTAGTGATACTTCCTTCTTCAATTTTGTCTCTTATCAAATGGCAATCAAGTTCGATATGCTTGGTTCTCTCATGAAATACTAGGTTTGCAATAATGTGGAGGGCTGGTTGATTATCACAAAAGAGAATGGCAGCTTGTGGATGAGAGAAACCAAGGTCTTTGAGAAGATATCGAAGCCAAGTGATTTCTGAATAGGTGGCAGCCATGGATCGATATTCAGCTTCAGCTGATGATCTTGAGACAACCATTTGTTTCTTGGATTTTCAAGAAATAAAAGAGTTGCCCAAGAAGATACAATAACCTGTGATAGATCGACGAGAGTCTAGGCAAGAATCCCAATCCGAGTCATAATAAGCCTTGAGTTGAAGCTAAGATGAAGAGGCAAGCAAAGTTCCTTAAGCAGGTGCAGTTTTAATGTATATTAAAATTTTGTATGCTGATGCCAGATGTGATGAAGAGGAGCCACAAATTCACTTAATAATTGGACAGCAAAGCAAATGTCTGGTCTGGTTATTGTAAGGTACAATAGTCTACCAAGTAACCTTCGAAAGATGCTAGGATCAAGTAGTGGTGTGCCTTCAGCTTTGCTGATTTTGAAGTGTTGATCCATGGGAAGTTTTGTAACACCCCGTATTTTAGTGTATTTTTTACTGAATGAATTATTTTTATGGATTCAAAATTTTATTCTCTTATTTTAAAAATTGTTGGATTTTAGTGGGTTATTTTTATGATTTTAATTTGGTGAAAATTATTTTTATGTGCTTTCTTAATATTTATTTATTGTTATGCATTTAAATTGCTTTTAATATTTAAATTAATTACTGTGGGATTTAATTATTTCAATTTGACTTTACCATTACGTTTAAATTATTTTATTTAACTTGTGGTTTTAAAATCGTTTCCGTTGGATCATTTTTGTGACCCAAGTTATGAGGATTGAACCTCATTTCTTTTCCCTCTATTTTTCTTTCCTCCTTTTCTTTTCTTCTTTCTTTTCTTTTTTTTCTCCTCCCCTGGTTTCTTTCCCGCGCGCAGCGTCCAACTCCCTCTCTCTCCTCTCTCCCCGTGCATCCGTCCCCTCCCCCCAGCCCGCCGCCGTGCGCGACGCCGCCCGACCGACTAGCTCCCCCACCGGCCGACAACCTCACTCCCCAAATCCCAGCCCCTAACTCGCCGCCGGTAGCCCCCACGAAGCCGCGGCGTTCCTTGAGCTCGCGCGCCGCCCTCGCGCCACCATTGGCCATCATCTTCCTACCACATCACCCTCGACCTCTTGGCAACCCAATGGACCCAACCCCAGCTCCGATCCGTCATTGGTGAAGCCCCACCAAGTCCATTTCTGATTTGTGCATTTTTCCCTAAAACCGCCCCTTGCGCCGCCACCCACGGTAAACCACCACCACTATTGGCTTCACCGACCTCTCTAGGCCCTACCTTATCATTTTTGGGTCTTCGTTTGTCTTCGTTGAAAAGTTGGTATTTGTGACCCACGGCCACAGTGTATTTTACACTATGGTGTTGCTCAGACGTCGCCTTTTTCAACTTCATGATCCTTCGAAAATTGCTATATTGCACTGTAAGTATTTCTCCAAAGAATTCTTGTGAATTTAATGTATTTTTGCACTAACACATTTCACTGTATTTAATCTGATGATTGGTTTTGCCGGACTGAGTCCGGGGAGTACGGGAGTCAGTTGGATTTGATTGGTTTGGTTATTGATGGTTGTGGATTGGTGATGTACATGTACATCTCATTATTTCATGCATGATCATGTTTGTAAAGAAAACTGAGTTTTCGTGTAGTGCATTCATGCTCATGTGTGATTTGGAAAGTTATGATTTTATGTGAGAACATTTTTGGGTGCGTGTGTATCACGACCCCAAGCCGAGATGGGGTATTATCTCGGTGGAGCTCCTCTGGTTACTCGGGAGCGGAATAAACTGAGTAACGTCCACTGGATTGTCGCTGGGTGACGATTGGATTGGACGAGGGATTCGTGCCGACTCCATGGTCCTTCTGCTGGCGGGGACCAGAGGATGCTTGGCTACGTATGCGCTGGGCGCAGAACTGGGCATCGCTCGTTGCGTAGTGGGTGCTTGGCTACGTACGCGCTGAGCGCGGAACTGAGCATCGCTACGAAGCCAGGATGTGCGGATGGTCCCTAGGGGAGGCCATGGTGCATAGGTTAATAAATGATTAAATTGGCTATTTTCTGGGAAAATAGTGTGCGTGGATTTTGTGTAAACCATTTTCTGGAAAAATGTTTTACGGATATTTGGGCCAATGAGATTTTGGCGTGTGTTGAAAAATTGTCACTTTCGGAGAAAATGATGTTTTGAGAAAAATGCATATTTCATCATATGCATGCATGTTGGTTGCATTAAATGCATTTTATTTTCTTAGGATTATTTGGGTCATACTTACCTGCGGTACCATTTTGTGGTAACGCAGATTTTCATGCAGATGAGGAGGAGGAGGGCGAGCCTGAGGAGACGGCTCCGCCCGAGGAGTGATCTGGGATCACCGGTTATTGTTATCTTATTTTACCCATTTATATTTTCGGGACATGTGTTAAATTTTATTTTGGGATGACTGTATAACTGCTTTTAAATCTCTACTGATATTTAAATTGGATTTCAAATTCTGGTACTTAGTTGACTATCCGCTGCGTTATTTTATTTGTACACCGTTGCATGTACACACACTGGCACTTCGTTGGGATGTGTGACCGTGTTGTCACCATCCTGGTGTCTCGATCCCCGTGTATTTTTATAAGGGGGATTCGGGGCGCCACAGGTGGTATCAGAGCAGTTCGGCTCTGGGTAAAACCACATGTCCCTTAGGATAGTACCAGAAAATTATTTTTATTATTTTAAAATAATTAATTTTTGTTGAAGTGGGGTAAGTTAAGTTATTTATTTTATATTATGAGTTTATTATTTTTTTATTTTATGTTAATTTATATTATTTGATTTTATTTATGCTATTGGTTTAGTTGGTGTTTACTTTTGGTTGAGTTTGGTTTTATCTGGATTTAAGCGGGGTTGAGGATTGCTTTTGGTAGGAAAATGGTGAGGTACTAGAAAATTTTTTTAAGTTGTGATTTGACATAATTTAATTTAAAATATGTGGTTTTTATTGGTTTTATTTAGTTATTGTATACTACTTGTTTATTTATTTATTTTATTGTTTGATTTTATGGTATGTTATTTTATTTGTTTTAATTATTTATTGTATATTATGAGTTTATGATTATTTTATTTTGTGTTAAATGAACGTATTTATGTTATTTCTTGTTATTATATTTTTATTATGTTGCTTTGGATCGTGTTTGAATTGTTTAATTTAGAGTATTGTTTTATTGGCTTTATTTATTTTATTGTATAATAATTTTGTTGCTTATTTATTTTATTGTATGTTATTTTATTTTATTTATTTTATTTTATGGCGGATTATTTTATTGTTTTAATCATTTTATTGTGAACTACTTCATTGTTTTATTCATTTGGTCGTATGTTATTTTATTTATGGAATTTCATTTTATTTTGTTTTGTTTTGTTTTGTTTTGTTCGAAATTGAAAGGCGGGTTAAGGGTTGTGCTATGACAGAAAGGTGATACGACTGAGAAGGCCATTGTTAGGCTTGAACATTTGGTGTAGTAGGCCTGAACTCTTGGTGATTGGTTTGTTTAAATATCGAGGCTTGAACATCATGATCTGGGTGAACTCATTGGAGTAGGAACTCAAGTTGCTGCTAAGGAGGGGAATAGTTTTAAATTGCTTAGGATAATTGAGGTTTTAGGTTCCATAGAATTTATGTGATGTGTCTACGGGGTAGGAGATTGTAAGATCAACGAATTTCAAGGTTAGATTTTTGAGAAGTTCACCCAAGGTTTGAGGCCCCATAGTTTTTAGGAAATAAGTTATGGGATTTAAGGTGGTAGGTTCAACAAGCAATTAAATGATGACTTAGATTAGAAGTTTTCGATCTTGCCGACCTTGATAAGCAATTTGATAACATTTGGGGTTCTAGAATTTACAAGTTTTATAAGGCGAATGTTTTGGATTTAAGATCATCGATCTTGAGGATTTCAGGAAATGATTTTATCTCGGTTAAGGTTTTAGAATTTCGGAGTTGAAGGGCTGAATTAAAATAGGATTGATGAGAGTTGAGTTATCAATGTGAGAAATTTTTTTAGGAGAGAATTCCTTTGGAGATGGAAGGTAATGATCTAGTTCGTGTATTTTCTGGGGATTGAAGATGTTGATCTAGTTGGTTAAATAATTGTTTTTAGCTTGATGTTACAGTGATAGGTTAATGATTTAATCCATATTAAATTTTAAGGATGATAGATGGTGCGGATTTAGGATTTTTGCTGATTTCGAGGATATAGGTCTAGTGATGGAAATGGTAAAGATGATCACTTGCACGTTTTGAGGATTATTGATTTTGGCTGAGGTGCATGAGATTGATGCGTAGAAATGGTGTGTGTACGCATTTCGGAGGGTATAGGTTCTAGTCTTATTTTGGTTTGGAGAAAGTGACTTTGGTAAGTGTTGAAGAGGAGTCGACACAATAGTAGTAATTCAAGAGACCTTGGCTTGGAATTTTTGGTGAGTTGATCGAAGTGTGTAGTCGAGTGGGTTACTTAATAGAATCACGGTTGATAATCGTTATTGTGATCATTTTCAGGAATTAATTGTGACTTGAGGTTACTTAGGTATTTTTATTTTTTTATTTTCATTTTTATCTTGAGGCTATATTTACCTTTGGAGATTGAGCATCCAATTGGTTGAATTAATGACATTATTATTTAACTTGAAGAGAGATTGTTGGGACATCATGTATGGTGTAGGAAAAGATTTTCAAAGTTGAAGCTTAGGCATCAACAGTGAATAATATGATCAAGTATGTGAGTTAATAAAACATTAGGATCCTTGGGTGTTGTGCAATGACTTTTGGTGGATTGAAGATTTGAACAGTATGGCTTGCTTTGAGGTTTATTAGTGATGTACTATTAAAGGAACTAGTTGTGTTAATGCTAGCTTATTAGAGTAGAAATAGGTGGGCGAGTTACCAAGATGGTTTCGATAATGTTTCGGTATACTCAATGGTGGTTCGTAGTGAGTTTAGTCACCGCTAGATTAGATGTTGTTCCGAATGTAGGTGATGAGCTTTTGGGTTTAGGTTGTCAGGTAGAAGTCTCTAGGCGCTCTTATTGGTTCGCTAGGTTGAGATCGAGCCTTTTAAGGTATGCTCTTTATTGTAGATGAGATGGATGTATTTTGGGTTGAGGTTGCTTATTTCTAATTTGGGATGTTAAGGTTGTTTGATATTGGTTTTCTGTCAATGATCATGAATGTATTTTATGGAATTTGATTTTGATCAAAGTTGCGGGAGTTAATTGAGGAATTTGAGTTATAACTCGTGGTTTTGGGAAAAAGAGTATTTTCTACCAAAATGTGATAAGAGTTGGTTAGTAGGAATGGAGCCACCTTGTAGTCGATGGTGTTAGTTGTATGAGGACATAATTTTATGCATGTGGCGAATATCAGAGTGCGCAGTAGAAGCATGATATTTTTGTTGTAGTCAGGAGTTCAGATTGTATTGATTTTGAGAAATTAGTGGTGATTTGAATTTTGAGAAGATACTTGTAATTGGAGATTAATCATTTGGTTGTGCAATTTGTTATTGATGGTTAATTTTGGAAGTGGCTATTAGGTTACCAAAAGTAGAATTCAATGGAGGTTTAGAAGTTGTACCATAGGAGTTGATTGAGGTTGGCACATAGTATTGTAAGGGCTATTGATCATCAGAATTTATTGGATGTTGTATTAAGGTTCTCGAGGAAATGAGATTTTGGATAGCAGTCACTCTAGGAATACTGGTCGTGAGGTGTCATTAGGGGACTAAAATGAGTATGTTGGATAATACCATGTTCATTGAGGAATGTGCCACGTGCCGTCAAGTGAAGGCTGAGTATCAAAGACCTACTGGTAGACTTCAACCTCTCCCTAATCCTGAGTGGAAGTGGGATGATATTTTCATGGATTTTGTTGTGGGTTTGTCGAGGACCTCTAGTAGAAAGAATTCAGTTTGGGTGATTGTTGATTGGTTGACCAAGAGTGTCAATTTCTTGCCTATTAATGATACCGACTCTTTGGGTAAGTTGACTCGGTTATATGTCAAGGAGATAGTGTGTTTGCATGGAGTACCCAGGAGCATTGTGTCGGATCGGGACCCGCGGTTTACGTCCCATTTTTGGAAGAGTTTGCAGGCAGCCTTAGACACTAAGTTGAAGTTTAGTTCTGCGTATCACCCCCAGACGGACGGTTAAACAGAGCGTACTATTCAGACTCTGGAGGATATGTTGCGGTCTTGTGTCATGGAATATTTGGGGAGTTGGGAGAATCATATGCCGCTAATTGAGTTCTCTTATAATAACAGTTTTCATTCCTCCAATCAGATGACCTGTATGAAGCTTTGTATGGAATGAAGTGTAGATCGCCCTTATGTTAGGATGAAGTTGGCGAGAGCAAATTGTTTGGGCCTGAGATAATTCAAGAAATGAAGGATCAAGTTCAGTTCATAAGGACTAGAATGACGGAAGTGCAAAGTCGCCATAAGAGTTATGCAGATACAAGAAGAAGAGACTTATCATTTGAAGTAGGTAACTGGGTTTATTTCAAAGTCTCTCCTATGAAAGGCGTTAAGCGCTTTGATAAGGAGGGAAAACTTAGTCCAAGATATGTTGGCCCTTTTCAGATCGTAGAGAAGGTTGGGCTTGTTGCTTATAGTGGCCTTACCGGACTATTTTGGCGGTATGTTCTTAAGTCTGCTCTTAGTTGAATCTTATTCCTGTCTTAGTTTTAATGTTGACCTTGCCAATTTCGAGGACGAAATTTTATTTAAGGGGGGGAGAATGTAACACCCCGTATTTTAGTGTATTTTTTACTGAAGGAATTATTTTTATGGATTCAAAATTTTATTCTCTTATTTTAAAAATTGTTGGATTTTAGTGGGTTATTTTTATGATTTTAATTTGGTGAAAATTATTTTTATGTGCTTTCTTAATATTTATTTATTGTTATGCATTTAAATTGCTTTTAATATTTAAATTAATTACTGTGGGATTTAATTATTTCAATTTGACTTTACCATTACGTTTAAATTATTTTATTTAACTTGTGGTTTTAAAATCGTTTCCGTTGGATCATTTTTGTGACCCAAGTTATGAGGATTGGACCTCATTTCTTTTCCCTCTATTTTTCTTTCCTCCTTTTCTTTTCTTCTTTCTTTTCTTTTTTTTCTTCTCCCCTGGTTTCTTTCTCGCGCGCAGCATCCAACTCCCTCTCTCTCCTCTCTCCTCGTGCGTCCGTCCCCTCCCCCCAGCCCGCCGCCGTCATGCCGCTGTGCGCGACACCGCCCGGCCGACTAGCTCCCCCACCGGCCGGCGACCTCACTCCCCAAATCCCAGCCCCTAACTCGCCGCCGGTAGCCCCCACGAAGCTGCGGCGTTCCTTGAGCTCGCGCGCCGCCTTCGCGCCACCATTGGCCACCATCTTCCTACCACATCATCCTCGACCTCTTGGCAACCCAATGGACCCAACCCCAGCTCCGATCCGTCACCGGTGAAGCCCCACCAAGTGCATTTCCGATTTATGCATTTTTGCCTAAAACCACCCCTTGCGCCGCCACCCACGGCAAACCACCACCACCATTGGCTTCACCGACCTCTCTAGGCCCTACCTTATCATTCTTGGGTCTTCGTTTGTCTTCGTTGAAAAGTTGGTATTTGTGACCCACGGCAACAGTGTATTTTACACTATGGTGTTGCTCAGACGTCGCCTTTTTCAACTTCATGATCCTTCGAAAATTGCTATATTGCACTGTAAGTATTTCTCCAAAGAATTCTTGTGAATTTAATGTATTTTTGTACTAACACATTTCACTGTATTTAATCTGATGATTGGTTTTGCTGGACTGAGTCCGAGGAGTACGGGAGTCAGTTGGATTTGATTGGTTTGGTTATTAATGGTTGTGGATTGGTGATGGTACATGTACATCTCATTATTTCATGCATGATCATGTTTGTAAAGAAAACTGGGTTTTCGTGTAGTGCATTCATGCTCATGTGTGATTTGGAAAGTTATGATTTTATGTGAAAATATTTTTGGGTGCGTGCGTATAACGACCCCAAGCCGAGATGGGGCATTATCTCGGTGGAGCTCCTTTGGTTACTCGGGAGCGGAATAAACTGAGTAACGTCCCCTGGATTGTCGCTGGGCGACGATGGGATCGGACGAGAGATTCGTGCCGACTCTGTGGTCCTTCTGCTGGCGGGGACCAGAGGATGCTTGGCTACGTACGCACTGGGTGCGGAACTAGGCATCGCTCGTTGCATAGTGGGTGCTTGGCTACATACGCGCTGGGCGCGGAACCGAGCATCGCTACGAAGCCAGGACGTGCGGATGGTCCCTAGGGGAGGCCATGGTGCATAGGTTAATAAAGGATTAAATTGGCTATTTTCTGGGAAAATAGTGTGCGTGGATTTTGTGTAAACCATTTTCTGGGAAAATGTTTTACGGATATTTGGGCAATAAGATTTTGGCGTGTGTTGGAAAATTGTCATTTTCGGGAAAAATGATGTTTTGAGAAAAATGCATATTTCATCATATGCATGCATGTTGGTTGCATTAAATGCATTTTATTTTCTGAGGATTATTTGGGTCATACTTACCTGCGGAACCATTTTGTGGTAACGCAGATTTTCATGCAGATGAGGAGGAAAAGGGTGAGCCTGAGGAGACGGCTCTGCCCGAGGAGTGATCTGGGATCACCGGTTATTGTTATCTTATTTTACCCATTTATATTTTCGGGACATGTGTTAAATTTTATTTTGGGATGACGTATAACTGCTTTTAAATCTCTACTGATATTTAAATTGGATTTTAAATTCTGGTACTTAGTTGACTATCTGCTGCGTTATTTTATTTGTACACCGTTGCATGTACACACACTGGTAGTTTGTTGGGATGTGTGACCATGTTGTCACCATCCTGGTGTCTCGATCCCCGTGTATTTTTATAAGGGGGATTGGGGGCGCCACAAGTTTAAGTAGTTTGCATCCAAGCATACCCAAGTCTGCGAAAATATCTAAGGCATACTTCTTTTGACAAATGCGTACTCCTTTGGAGGATCTAGCAATTTCTAAGCCCAAGAAATAACATAGACATCCAAGGTCTTTAATCTTGAATTCATTATTCAAAAAAGTTCTTAGGGTGGCAATAGAATCATTGGAATTGGTAGCAACCAAAAAATCATCAACATAAACCAATAAAGCAGTGAAGTTGTCCCCTTCTTGTTTGGTGAATAAACTATAACCAAACTTTGATTGGATGAACCCAAAAGCAAGAAGAGATGAAGTGAGTTTAGAGTTCCATTGTCTTGGTGCTTGCTTAAGGCCATAAAGGCTTTTAAGCAATTTGCAAACCTAATTTGGTTTACCCTTGTTATATTCCGGGAGTTTCTTCATGTAAGTCACCATTAAGGAATGCATTATTTACATCAAATTGGTGTAAATACCATCCTTTTATTGCAGCAATGCTAAGTAGGCATCTAACAGTTACAAGTTTTGCAACTGGTTAAAAAGTTTCGGTATAATCTATACCTCTTGTTGGCTGTAGCCTTTTGCTACAAGTCTAGCTTTAAGTCTTTCTACATTACCATCAGACTTGAGTTTAATTTGATAGACATACTTACAATCAATTGGTTCCTTCCCTTCAGGCAAATCAGTGATGGTCCAAGTATGGTTGTTTCCAAAGCTTCAATCTCAGCCTCCATAGCTTGCACCACTCAAGATCCTTAATTGCTTGTTTGTATGAAGTAGGCTCGGTTTGAAGAGAAATTGAGGAAGAAAATGCTTGGAAAGATGGGTTCAAATGCTTATAAGACAGGCAATCAAAAAGGGAAAAAGACTTACCATTTGATAAAGGTCTGTTGTGGAAGCCGATTGTTGAGGTGGTGCAAGCAAGACTTGTTTGCAATGGAAGTCCTTGAGATATTGAGGAGCTGTTCTGGTTCTATTTGACTTGTGAAGTGGAGGGGCAGTGAGCAAAGAAATGGTAGTTTTTTCTATGTGAGAAGAGGGAGAATGTGGTGGGGGAAGAGGTGAAGGTGAAGTGGAGTTAGTGGGGGAAATGGGGTTGACAGGATTTGAAGGGGAATAAGAGATGGGAGCAGCAGGGGTAGGGGATTGAAAGATTGATGGAAGAGGTAAGGAGGGAGAAAACATAGGCAATGGTGTGACTATGAAAGTAGGAGGAGGAGATGTTTGAAATGGAAAAATAAATTCATGAAAATTAACATCCCGTGAAATGAAGATGGTGCTAGTTTTGAGATCCAAAAGTTTGTAACCCTTGGTTCCAAAGGGATAACCAAGGAAAACACATGCACGACCTCTAGGGTCAAATTTCTTTCTATTATTCAGAAGTGTGGCTGCAAAACATAAGAAACCAAAAATTCTCATATGAGCATATTTGGGTTTTTTATTAAAAAGAAGCTCATAAGGTATTTGATTATTTAAAAGAGGTGTTGGAAGCCTGTTAATGATGTAAGTGGTTGTTAGAATTGATTCATTCCAATATGTTAAAGGTAGACAAGCTTGAAAAAGGAGAGCACGAGCCACATTTAATAGGTGTTGGTGTTTTCTCTCAACAATGCCATTTTGTTGAGGGGTAGCTACACAAGTTTTGTGATGGATGATTCCTTTTTGGTTAAAAAATTCATGCATGTTAAATTCATCACCATTGTCACTTCTTAAGATTTTATTTTTCACTTCAAATTGTGTTTCAACAAGGTTATGAAAGCCTCAATGCATTTTCTGGTTTTTGTTTTATTGGCAAGTAAATAGATCGATGTGGTTCTTGAGAAATCATCTACAATGGTCAAAAAATACTTTAAACCATCATGTGCAATTGTGGAGCAAGGGCTCCACAAATCACAGTGGATAAGCTCAAAGATTCTTGAAGAAGAATGAGAACTAACATGAAAAGGTAAGCGATGAAATTTTGCTAAGGGACAAATTCTGCAAAATTTTTCATTAATAGATGAATTATGTTTTTGTACAATGGGATCAGATATGAATTGTAATCTCGAAAATGATAAATGACCAAGGCAACAATGCCATAGGTCAGTGTTGAAAATAGGGTTTGTAACTGAAGTAAAACAAGTGAAATTTGTATTCTTTTTGTGTGAGCATGTTGAGAAGAAATTGGTCAGATCTAAGGGAAGAACTTCCTTGCAAATGAAGTGGTATAAGCCGTGCTTGAGTTCACTCTTCCCAATTGTTATCCATGAAGGTAGGTCCTGAATAAAATAGTGAGTGGAAAAGAAAAGCAAACAATAATTAAGGGTAGATGTTAGTTTGTTTGCTGAAATTAAATTGAAAGAATATGATGGAACACAGAGAACATATTTTAAGATGATGGAATTTGTTAATTGAATTGTTCCAATATGTGTGACAAGGGCTGAAGTATCGTTTGGAAGTTTGACAAAGTATGAAACAGTGGATGTTATGGAGGTAAAAAGTGTGGTGCTATAGACCATATTGTTTGTAGCACCTGTCTATGTACCAGACATTTTGGAACAAGATGCTGTGTGAATAGAGGTTTGAGGTGGATTGCTGGAGTAAACAGCAGAAGCTGCAATTGGAGGATCCTGAGGTCGAAGCAAGGCAATAAGCTGTTGATATTGTTGCTTAGTCAAGCCAATCTTTTCATCATTCTCTTCAAAGTCAGTAGCAAAAGAAAGGGTGGTCTAATTGGCAAGGAAAGCAGATGGCTACTGCTGCATAGTGTGATATTTGTAGTCTGGAGGATATCCATTCAGTTTGTAGCATTTCTCAATGGTGTGACTAGTTAAGTGACAATGTGAGCAAAGAGGGGGCTTGGCATTGCCAACTTTGAAGCAAGTCTCCAAAGAATGGCCTATAATTTTGCAGTGGCTACAATAGGGACGATCTTTCTTGAAGGATTGGTTTGGCTTGGGAGAAAATTTGGAAAGGGTGTAGGGTTTCTTAACTGCCATAGCCATGGTTTCAGAAGATGGAGTTTGTGAGGACATTTGATGGTGTCTTTCTTGCTGTTGCACAAGGGAAAATACTTTGGAAACAGGGGGGATGGGATCCATGAGCATGATTTGGTCTCGGATGGGGGAATAAGAGTCATGGAGACCCATTAAAAACTGAAGCACACAATCTCTCTAGTAATGATCCAGAAAGGTTTTCATTGTTCCACAATTGCAAATAGGAAAGGGATCATACACATAGAGTTCATACCAAAGAGCTTTTAACTTGCCATAGTAAATGCTTACCGTATCATGTTCTTGAAGCAGAGCAGCCAATGCCTTCTTGAGTTGATAAATGTGGGGACCATTTTCTTGAGAGAAGCGTTCTTGAAGATCCAGCCATATCTCTTGAGCATTATCAACAAAGAGAATGCTGGATCGGAGAGAATGGCTTATAGAGTTTTGGAGCTAAGAAACGACCATGTCGTTACATCGTTCCCAGAGCTCAAGCAAAGGGCCTTTGGGGTCAGTGGGTTGGGCAAGTGAATCTGTGATGAAGCCAAGCTTGTTTTTCACGCGAAGAGCATGGCGCATTGAGTGAGACCAGGTGGCATAATTGTCAGTTGTGAGAAGGTTGGCGACAAGGGTAAGGGTAGGACTATCACCATGGTCAAGGCGAAATGGGTTGTCTGGATCACTGAGATTGAGATAGGGAGATAAGGTGTTTGAGTTAAGGTCAAAGTGAGCTTCGGAAGATTTGGGGCTAGAGTCTGCCATAAGGCTGTGATACCATGTAAGATAACATAAAACCAAGAACTTGCAGTCGAGCAAAGGAAGAAAACTGAGAGCAAATTAATGGAGGAAAAGTTGTTATGTCATTCCACTATGAAAAAGACTGCTTACAACATATTCTGCCAAAGGGGTGATATATACAGTGTATTCTAACAAACTAACTAAATACACCTATAGCATTGTGCCAGCAGATAAAGTAAAGTAAGTAAATAAAAGGAATAAAAGAATAACTAGTGTATACGACAATAATATACAAGAAGCTATGGAAATAAAAATGAGTAGTAGTTTAGTCTTGGCCAGTATCAGTTAACATGTTATGCCATTAAATCAACACTACAAGAAAAATGATAACAACGACTTACACCATTGTATATAGATTTAATTGACATCTTGTTACCGTACGTAAGTCTATTTCTAATTAACCATATTCCAAATAGAGCTGCATATACAAAAAGTCAAGAGTATTAATAGACCAAACTACTTCATGTGTAAATTGGAAGCATCCTCTACTAATTATATATAAAAATAAAACAATTTATCACCTTACGGTGCTTTCAACCAAAGATTAGTGTTTCCAACAAACTTGCAACATATCTAGAAAATCGTTATATATATACGCACTTTCAAGAACTAACACATTTTCCTTTTGATTGCCAAAATGATAATATAAAAGTAATTGTTAATCAAATTAGAGTCAATAAATTACTAATAGAACCAATCTCTATTAAACAATATCATATTAAAAGAAACACATGCATGCACTATACGTATATATAAAAAAAAAAACCACAAAGGCCAATGGGTTCTCAAGCATTTAATATTATAAGGACCAAAGACAACTTTAAAATCTGGTTGTGTTCTCAGCTCAATTTAGTCAGGGCATTTAACAAGCAAATAGTCTTAACGATGTGAAAAATAAAAAATTTGTTCTCACTAATCATTAGGCTAGAGTATATCATTTTAGGAAAAGTTTTTTTGCAAGTGAGATCGCGTACCAAATTGCACACCGATATTGACATGTAAGATCCATCCATTTAATAAAACCGTGCGACTTAAAGATGAAAATGATTTTCGAGAAATAGGACATTTTTCTTCTCTCAAAATTTTTTTTATTTTTTATTTTTTTAATAAAAAAAAGCCATTGGTCACTACAAGGGAAGTGACTTTTCCCGGTGATTATTTTTGCTAGGAAAAGTCCTATAAATCGCCGCCCCTATCTTTTCCCAGCGATTTACGCCTCGTCACATGTTCACCAGTATTATTCCTCCACTTCTAATCTACCCCAACGAAAGCCAAAAATTGCTGCTAAAAGGTTATTTTTACTGGCAATTTTATTTGTTGCAAATAGTACAAAATATCACCTCAGTTGTGATTTATGATTCAGTTCATAATCGTTGGGAAAGACTAATTCCAGCAATTTTTTTCCATTGCCAAAAGGACTAAAATTGCCGCAAAGCCACCTTTCCAGAGTTTTCAAAACATTGCTGCAACTGACTAATCGGTTTTGAAAACTCAATTGCGGTGATTATAAAATCGTCGTAAATGTATAGTTCCCAGCAATTCTAGAATTATTGCAATTGAGTTTTCAATTTTGAATATGCATTGAATATGCATTTCCCAGCGATTCAAAAATTGCTGCTTTTGATCCATTCCCAGTGATTTAAGAATTGCCGAAAAATTAAATTGCTAGGAAAGCAATTTGCGGCGACTATAACTCGCCGCAAATACTACAACAATCACTGCAAATAAGAATTTTCAACAATATTGGATCGCCGTAAATAAGTATAATTTGCGAAAAAAAAAATATTTCGGTGACATTTACTCTTTAGAAAAGGAATTTCACAAAATAAAAAATAAAATCTACAGAAATCCTTATGAATTTTACCCAAGCTATACTTCATATTAGAGACATTTATATATAATACATGTATATATAACTATATGATATAATAAATATATGTTTAAAACCAACTTCCACATATATATAACTTTAACAAATTAGAAGTATATTAAAACATAAAAAATAAGCAAGCAAAAACTGCACCCTAATTGGCAACACATCTAAATTCAATACAAAAAGCAGCTAGAAGTGAGAAATGTTCGAAATCAAACTATCAGTTTGAACTCATTTGTATTATCAAGCAAAAGTAAATCAAAATGCTACGCTATATGAAATCTAGTAATGGTTATATCAAGTACAAACTGAGCTAATAATTAATTAAGTCACACATCATGTTATAACATATTTGAGCAAACTACTATCACTCAAATAAGTACCAAGTTTTGCTCCTCTATTTAAGTATGATGCTAGGCAACTATAACAATATGCAACTGGACAGGATAAATTGGAACAGCTTCAACATCACTGCAACCATGCCCTTATACCATGGTAGGATATTTTCAATATGCATGTGGCAAACATCAATCTAGCATTTGGAGGTAAAATGGTAGGACAGACAATTATCTTAATGTTATAGTCATATCTCTCAATAATTTGCTCCAAAAGATGTTGGTTTTAAGCAAGCATATCATCATATGCCTATCCAAATGACTGAAGAAAAACCAGTACAAAAATTATATCAATTTCATGATTGATAACCGCCTTGTTGAACACCACATTAGATAACATATATTTTTTTATAAGTGAAAGTGAAAAAAAAAATGTTGAAAACTAACCTCAATTTCAAATAAATAAGCATCATTTTCTTCATTTTTGGATTTTAGAACATCAGTTAGCCTAGAGGTATTCTTGAAATAGCAGTAAACAATACACTTGGTAAGAACTTTTACGCCATTATCAAGTTTAAACAACCACCACCTAATGCTAGAATATCAGCCTACGTGTCAATATAAAGCACCATAGATCATTATGATGCTAAATGATAAAAAAAAAAAAAAAAAAAAATTCATTAAGCCTTCACAGAAAATACCAACAGGCTTAGTAAACTTAGTTACCTCAAACACAATTTGAAATGAAAATGTGAGTGAGCAGTAATGAAGTGTCATGTTTCAAACACAACACTTCATTTAGAAAACAACCCTCCCCCACCCAAGCCGAAAGAAAAAACAGAGATAAAAGTATCTCAAACATCATGCAATTTCACATAGTATACAATATTAGAAATTAAAACTGACAAATTAAAAAAAATTGAAAAAAGAACATAAAACTATGTTAGCATTAAAAAAATCAACAAAATCAATCAAAATTGTGATTCTATTATTGCAAGCCCACTTATTTATACCAAATGAAACACCTTGTGAGTCATCCCATTGTTGCAATCTACCAATTTATTTGGTACCAAAACTTCATAACATTCATTTGGCCCTCATTTATGTCTTCATGCATACATTCTTTTGTTTCATTTAAATCATTTTGTTTTAACTTTCATTTCATCATTGATTTCACAAACTACATAGTAACACATAAACATTCAAGAAATCCAAATCTTAACTTCAAGGCTTGTGGCATCCTTCATTAAGTACATCCTTATAACATCCATGGCTTTATTACTTACACCAATAGGTACTCTTAGACACCCCATTACAACACTTTTGCATACCATGGTCCATAACCTTGAAACATAGGTTTTAGCACATCAATCTCAATAAGGAACCAGAGACTTAACTTACATAACTAATCCATAGCCTCACCATTTTTTCTAAACAAACTTCATGCTCCATTCACTACATACTCTTAACTTTAGAGCCATAATCAAGGAGTCCTTAAAGTCACACATTTCCAACTTGACTACATAAACCAACTAGGGAAAATCAACTACAAAGCACTTTCCTTACCTCCTCTTCACTTAGGGAAATCAACTATAAAGCACAACCTCAACCCATTTTTAACTTCTCTCCATACTTAAAACTAAGCCAAAACTTTAAAAACTCCTCATTTCAAGCATTCTAAAGGAATTCATGAACATGACTAATAGCATGCTTGCTGTCCAATAAAGGCCATTGAGTTTTCTACATGAAAGATATACGAAGATCGTGGGTTAAGAATGTACAAATGAAATGAATTTACTTAGAAGTGGAAGAGAACAAGGAAGTATGAAAAATTTGGAATTTTCACCATTAAAATGGCATTTGACAGCTTTTTAGTAACTTCTTGGTACCAAATTAAATGAAGAGCTAAAGCTCACAAGATGACTGGTTTTTGTCCCTTGTTTTCAATAGCTTTTCATACAAAGAAATAACTTCGGTTGAGCAAAAGATGCAAATGAAAATTGAGGATGAAATGGACTGGTTGAAGCCCCAAAACAGAGTGCATAGCAGAATTTTCTGCACTACCATGGACAGCTAGCAGTTTTAGTACATTCATGCTCTTAAACATCCCTCATTTAACCACAATCTCAACTACATAAACCAAGCATACTAGAGTTGAAGAAAACCTGAGAAGAAACATAATTGTTTTGTGAAAGCATAGCATAAACAACAACAGTAGCTCTCGGCAAACCAGAAAATTCTAATCGAACCTACTAGTTTGAATAAAATCATGGGTTGCTTACTTTGGCTATTAATCTCGAAGAAAAGTGTTAAAAAAATACATTCTCATCTCCACTAGTTTAACACATAGTCATAAAGGGTTAAACATAGTCAAAACATGATTCAAACTCAATATTTAAAACAGAAGATATTCTCAATATTAAAAAGAGTAGAAATAAATATCAATATTCAATAAGCCTACATTTAACACGACATCAACCAACTACCCCAACATGCGTGTTGATTAATTAACTTGCTGCTTGATCAGGTAAATGTTTGTGAAACCCTGTTTCTTGCTAAATAACTTTTATACAAATTTCATTATCAAAGCTACTATCATGCACTGGAACCAAAACTCAGAACCAGTATTCCATGGCATGGTAGTAGTATATTTTAAACAACACCAAAATAACTGACAAACCAACCCAGAACCACAACTCATATGCACACAAAACAGAACCACAACTGTCATGTGCACTAAAATGCCACTGCACTAAAACAGAACCACATAACAAATGAAGTTTGTAGCGCAAGCAGTCACAAAGGCTAGTAGAATGCAGAAAACAAAAGCTAAAGGCCACTTCAAACACAAGAGACAGATACACAAAATTAAACCTCAAACAGAGGACATGCACATAAGTTCCACAAAGGAAAATAATGCATGTACAGAGAGGCTGAGTTGTGCAGAGAGGCTAAGAGCCTCAGCTTGCATTTTGGGTTATAATGGCATCAACCTATGAAAGTGAACTTATAGGACCACTCTTCTCCCCCGCCCCCCCCCCCCCCCCCCCAAAAAAAATAAAAAATAAAAATAAAAACAATCATTTCAATGCATCTTATACAATATGTTTATGAATAAAATTTATGTCAATGCATCTTATACAATATGTTCAAGAAGATAACAAATTTAGGAAAACAGTTCTCTGAAAGGTGTACCATTGGAAGAAACTTAAATATCAGCTTCACTTGTTAGTATAGTTAAGATCTATAACAAAAAATCATATATCCTATCAACAATTAGAAAAAGGAAAAACTATTTTCAAGACACTATTTATAGAGATTGAGGGAAGGAGAGTCATTTCTTACAATGGTTAGAGTTGGATTTTTTGTAAAGCAACTTGGTCATTAAAATTGCTTTACCCTCCTTTCCTAGATGCAAAAGAAAAGAATATCAATAATCTGATACGTTATGCCTAATATTGTCTAGAGAAGTTATAAAATTTCTGGTAATCATTTTACAAGACAAGTTACACACTAATAGGTTTGTTTTCGAATGAATGGAAAGGAAGAAACAAAGGATGAGTAGCCAGTAACATATGTGCGTAGCTTCATATGTGCAAACAAAATGGGTCGTGCCTCCTTAGATTATAATAATAAAGACATTAAAGTATTATAGAACAGTTTTTCATTCATCATAATATCATGGTTTCCCAATATTATAGAACAGTTATTGAATGCAAGAGACTACAAAGATTGAACCATTCTTTGACCAATATTATAATTTCATATTTTTTTGATAAATTGCTTCTTGCTAACACATTTTCTGTTCTGAGTTACCAATGTAGGAATAGTTACTGGCAATCGAAGAGATATTTTTAAGGTTGATAAATTACCAAAGCCTACAGTTACAATTGTTTTTTGCGTTGGAAAAAGTCACCGCAATAGCTATAAAAGTCACTGCAAAAAACTTAACAGTGAATTCTCCATCAGCATTTTCCAAAATTGTGCTAGAATTCAGCAGCGAAATTGAAGTCATCGCAAATAAGTAGTATTCCTGACGATTTTTTTTTGCGGCGATCTTCAAATCGCTGAAATAGCCTATTTTCTTGTAGTGGGTACGCGATTTGGTGCGCCAAATCGCTTATACCTAGCACAACTCATCATTTTATTTGTATCCTAAACTAACAAGAATAGTAACACTTACCTAGAAATATACCATATATCAAAACCAATATAAAGTTTACACCACTCTTCAAAGAAGTTATCGATGGACCAAAGTTGTTGTCCTTTTTAATTCCAAACAACGACACGGACCCTATGATATTTGAAAACACATAGGCTATGTGTTGTGCATGTTTTTTCATGCTACAAGCATAATATTTTTCGTCAGCCTAATCTAAATCAACAACGTCTTGTTATTGTTCACACGCAAATCATACACCAACCATACTTTTCCTATAATACAAAGTTGCAAAGAAATATGTTATAAATGAGTGAGGAAGTGATTAGCTTAAAGAAAAAAAAAAGTTGAGGCGTAGGAAGCTAGCTATAGGGTGATACCCCAAAGTCTCATCCAACATTAGCTTTTTTTTTAGGTAAGTCTTGTGATGCCAACAAGCTCCACTTGGGATTTGACGGAGGTTGAAGCATTGGGATATGTGTTAAGAGAAGAATTGGTAAAATGTTTCTTGTCTTTCTCATTTATCTTTGTAAGAATATATAGACATCCGTATATGACTTTACGCGGAAAGAAAATAAAATCAGCTTTACAAATCAGTTATACAAGTAAACATATATTCTATAATGGTGAGATTGCTAGAATCATGGGATTGCTAGCATCATGGAATTGATAGAATCATGGAGTTGCTAGGATCATGGAGTTGCTAGAATCATGGAGTTGCTAGTCTGTAATACTCCCCCTCAAGTTGGCGCATGAAGATTCGTAATACCCAACTTGCGAGATAAGTGATTAAAAAGATCAGATCCCAAGGCTTTGGTGAAGATATCAGCAATTTGCTTGGAAGATGGAAGATGAGCGGTGGTGAAAAGACTAGAATGAAGCTTGTCGCATACAATGTGGCAGTCAAACTCAATGTGTTTGGTACGCTCATGAAAAATTGGATTTTGAGCAATGTGGAGGGTGGACTGATTGTCACAATAGAGAGTCATAAGAATTTTATGTGAGATGCCGAGGTCATGAAGGAGCTGCTGTAACCAGACTAGTTCACATGTGGTGAAGACCATGGCATGATATTAAGCTTTTGTAGAGGAGCGAGCAACTGTAGTATGTTTCTTAGTGAGCCAGGAAATGGGACTAGAACCAAGTGTGATGAAGAAGCCTGTGGTGGAGCATCGAGTAGTAGGACAGCTAGCCCAATTAGAATTTGTGTAAGCACTGACATGAAGATCATTAGAAGAGGGAAAGAAAATGCCTTGTCCTGGAGCGCTTTTAAGGTAGCGGAGAACACGAGTGGCGGCTGTCATGTGAGAAATCCGGGAAGCATGCATGAATTGGCTAAGAATATTGACTGCAAAGAAGATGTCGAGTCTGGTGATGGTGAGATAGATGAGTCATCCAACTAATCGGCGGTAAGGAGCGGGATCAGGAAGAGGGTCACCATCAGTGTCATTGAGCTTCAGATTTTGTTCCATGGGAAATGGAGCAGGGCGAGAGCCAAGTTGACCACTATCGACAAGAACGTCCAGGGTATATTTTCGCTGATTAAGAAAAATGCCAGAAGGAGAGCGAGCGACTTCAAGTCCAAGGAAATATTTGAGAGGTCCTAGATCCTTGGTTTTGAAGTGATTTGAAATAACAGATTTGAAAAAGGTGACCTGAGAGAGATCATGCTAGCGACCAAGATGTCGTCCACATATACAAGAATAAGTGTAAGACTAGTAGGAGTAGTCAAGGTGAACAGAGAGTGGTCTTCCTAAGATTGAACAAAACCTGCATTAAGAAGAACAAAGGTTAGTTTGAAAAACCAGTTGCGGGATGCTTGCTTGAGGCCATAGAGGGATTTCCAGAGACGGCATACGTGGGTCTCCCCCTTAATATAGTATCCAGGTGGTGGGGTCATGTAAACTTCTTCATCAAGTTCGCCATGCAGGAAGGCATTGTGGACATCCATTTGGTGAATGATCCAATTTTTGAGGCAACAACAGCGAGTACACAGTGGACTGTGGTCATTTGGGTTACCGGAGCAAATGTTTCATGGTAGTCTATGCCTTCCACTTGAGTGTAGCCTTTGGCCACTAGTCGGGCCTTGTAGCGCTCAACAGTACCGTAAGCTTGGATTTTGGTCTTGAAAACCCATTTGCAACCGATGGGTTTCTTACCATTGGGGAGAGGTTCAAGTGTCCAAGTAGAGTTTTCTTCAAGGGCATGGAGTTTTGAGGTCATAGCTTCACGCCAGTGAGAGTGGCGATTAGCTTCTGAGTAACAGGTAGGTTCAACAGATGTAGTAAGGGCAGTTAAGAAAGAATAATGAGTAGGTGAAAAATGAGAGTAAGACAAAAAAGCAGATAAAGGATGAGAAGTACCTGAGGACTGTGCAACGGTTGAATAAGCAATGGACTCTGTGGGTATGGTGGGGCAAACATAATCAAGAAGGTATGCTGGTCGAGTGATGTGGAGACAAGGATGGGAGGTGGGATAGATTCAGGGGCAAGATCAGGGTTTATGGCCGGTGATGAGGGAGGTGAGATAGGTTCCGGAATGGGTAAGGGAAGAATGATGGAGTTGGGGGAAGGTGGAGTGGCAATATGTTGGAAAGGAAATTGGTCTTCATGAAAGGTGACATCTCGCGAATAGAAAATGGTGTCGGTGTCGAGGTTATATAATTTGTAAGCTTTGTGGTTGCTAGGATAACCGATGAAGACACAACGGGATGCTTGGGGTGAGAATTTATCTAGATTGGTTGTGAGAGTCTAGGCATAGCATAGACAACCAAAAACACGTAGGTGGGTGTAAGTCAGTTGTGTGTTGAGAAGAAGTTGAAAAGGAGTTTTATTTTGGAGAGACTGGCTAGGGGTCCGATTGATGAGGTAGGCAGTGGTGAGGATGCATTCACCCCAAAATTTAAGGGGTAAATGTGCCTGAAAGTAAAGATTTCATGCCACATTCAGAAGGTGCTTTGTTTACGCTCGACAACACATTTTGTTGAGGAGTTTCAACATAGGTACGTTCATGAATGATGCCGTAGTTTTCAAAATAATTTTGGAGATTATGAGACAGAAATTCTTGGCCATTGTCTGTGCGGACACATTTGACCGTGGAATTGAATTGAGTTTTAACAAGAGCAAAGAAGTGCATTAAATGACTAAAGGTTTCTGATTTAAAACGCATTAAATAAATCCATGTTGTGCGTGAGAAATCATCAACGATAGTCAAAAAGTAATGAGCGCCAGAAATAGAAGTAGTGGAATATCCACCCCAAATATCACAATAAAGTCGATTAAAAGGAATCGTACTTTGATTAGCATTAATTTGAAATCGTAAGCGGGTGTGCTTAGAATGAGCACAAATGTCACAATGAGAAATAGTACAAGGACTATCAAATATAGAGGGAAGAAGAAAGTTGGAAGGATGACCTAGACCTTGATGCCATAAGGTCTTATTATCAGGTTTGTGAGCAGAGAAGGTAGCGGATTGTTGGGGACGAAAGATGTAGAGTCCATTGCAAGCTTCACCCGCTCCAATCAGCCTCGTCAATTGATGGTCCTGAAAAAAACCATTAGAAGATGAGAAAGTGACAACACAAGATAAGTGGCTACTTATTTGAGGGATAGAGAGTAGATTATACTGAAATGAAGGGACAAATAGGACATTTGACAAAGTTAGGGTTTCATATAGAGGGATGAAGCTAACTCCTTCAACTGGGATGGTCTCTCCCGTGGGCAATCTGACCTGCCGAGCCATGGGTGGCTCTCGGAAGTCCAAGAAAAGGGATCGGCAGTGACTCATGTGATCACTAGCGCCACTGTCGATGATCCAGTCCTTCTGAGGGTCGAAAATGGGAGGGATTGTGGAGGAGTTACCCACGAAGTTGGCTATCGAAGGAGAAGGGCAAAGCAAACTCAACAATTGCTAATAACTTTCCGGAGAGAGACCTAGTACCGGGCTTGAGGGGGAGGCGTCGGCGATAAGGAATGGGGAAGAAGTGTTGGGAGAATCTGTGGAGGATGCCATTGGCAAGAAAATAGAGGTATGTTTTAGGATCTTATTTGGGCTGATACCATGTTAAGAGAAGAATTGGTAAAAAGTTTCTTGTCTTTCTCATTGATCTTTGTAAGAATATATGGACATTCGTATATGACTTTACATTGAAAGAAAATAAAATCAGCTTTACAAATCAATTATACAAGTAAACATATATTCTATAATGGTGAGATTGCTAGAATCATGGGATTGCAAGCATCATGGAATTGATAGAATCATGGAGTTGCTAGATTACATACTCCCGTTCATGACAGTTAAAATGCAATGTGTGAAACCTCCATGTAAAGCCCATGGTTAGATTAGTACTAAGTGTTGTTGAGTGTGTGGTAGTACTGATCAATTTCATATGCCACTTCATATCAAAACAGAGTACTGATCAATTTCTTATCATTTTCACATATTGAAAAACGGATTCAAAACATTTTCATATAACATGTACAAGATTCCCAGATTTCATATTTGCTCTTTTGCACATTTTAGAAACAGCATGTCAAAATATTGTTTCTGTCTACACCAGTCATGCCAGAAAGCATTTTCTCTTTTATACAGACTTCATCAGTAATGCAGAACACGTAACTGAGGTTGTTTTCACTTTTCTTTTTAAAACATATCATGCACATTTTGCACAAATCAACCTCAATTCATTTTCTTTTTATGCAAAGTCTAGCATAGGAACTCCTCTTACCTAACCCTTCAACTTTTCCAAAAAAACCTGTGAACCGTGTTAAGCAGAAATTTGATTGTTACCTAGGCATAATTAAAAATACTATACATTAATACAATTAAACTGGCATATCTAAAATAAACAACACAACTAAACAACTCTACTACAATAAATCTCATGTTCTAATTCTTCTAACCAAGTTACTACGCATCTCCAACCCACAAAATAACTTCCCGAATCTCATCCATTAGAAGCGTTCATACTTATCCCATTAGCGTACCCAACATCCAATCACAATATAGACTACAAATTTTTTATCCCAACGCTTCGAACGACACCAACCTCATCACAATCACCTATTTTATCTCAACATTTCACAGGGGCCTTCGGCCACTATGCAGATTCACAAATAGTGCTACAAAGCAACCCCCAACACTTCAGATAATTATTTCAATCATAACCACATCACCTAATTCTTAGTTTCTCACTTCCTATAACTTTATAAAGCACACAATCAACATCACAATGACAGAGTTTCCCCAATCACTGATTATAACCATTCACACACACAACAATTTTAACACGACAATTCATAGTTAACCCAACACATGAATTTCTAGAAATCAAGTGTCAGTTATACCTCTATGGTTTTTACCACCAAGAGTAATCTTCCGATGTGAAGATCATGCTACTGGATTGCAGTGAAAATGGGGGATGTTGTGTGCCATGAAGGTTAGCAGCTAGTCTAGGCTTTTGTAAGTGATGGCATGGGTGTTTTTCGTGGTCTAAGGTGGAGCCAAGTGGTTTCACCATGAAGACTGGAGGCAAGTGGTTGGACTACGATGACACAAAAGGGGCAACAAGCCCCAATCTGGATAAAGATTGAGTGGGATATCACGGAGGAAGAGTAAGACTTATAGAGATGGAGAGAAAGAATTTACCAGAGTTGTTCAGGCGGAGGGGCTCAAATCTGGACTGTGAGAGTGTGTGGTGAATCTTGGGGTGGTTGAACAGAAATTAGTGGCGGCTGCTAGTGGTTCTCGGTGTTGGGTTTGCTCGACATGTGTTGGTCGTGATTTGGGTCTTCGGCACAAGAGAGAGAGATCGGCTGAGAGAGACTTGTAAGAGGAAGAGATAAACTCATGGGGAGGGATTGGTGAGTACGGGGCACGGTGAGATAGAGAAGGAGTTGAGGTTGTCGGTCACAAAGAAGGGGACATGTAGAGGGGTGGCGTCGTGAGGCAATGCTTGGAGACACACAATCATGGCGAAAAGAAATGAAACCTAAGAAGTACAATGGCTCATAATCGGTAAACACTACTTTCAAAAAGATCACCGCTTCACAATCGCAACACTTTGGATTTTTTTTTTCTTCTAGTGATCATCATCGATGATTGACTTTAATGATTAGAGTGTCACGTTGGAATTGTATGACTCTGCTTTTATACATAGTAATAGATAAGTACAAAAAAATAAGAGTGCTACAATCATAAAAAAATTACACAAAAATAATCACTCAAACAATTTCTTGCAGGCGTGTTGGACATATGATCAGACAAGCTCCATTCAAGTATTTAAATAAGTTTTTAAGATTGTACCATGCCTAGGCGGGTTTTACATTTATGCAAGGTCACGCGTGTTAATTAACTAGAAAATGTACCAAAGAAAACTATGAACCATAACATACAATATCAAGACATTTGAAATATAATAGAATTATGTAAATAATAGTGAAATAATTTGAGTTAAAATATTTTATTGAGTTTTAAGAAATGAGAGAGAAAAAGTATTTGAATAAAAATATTATAAAGTTCAACTTTGATTCATATAATCTTTTAATATTATTCTTGTTTTGAAGTTTGTAAAGTTATATTGATTTTTATTTTTTTAAGTTTATAAAAGTTGTTATATTAATGTTTGTGTTTGGATAATGATTAGGTAATTGATTAAATAAAAAAGTTGAAGATTTGAAATTGAAAAATATTTTATATTTGAGGGATGTTTGGGAATGAAATTATAAGAAGTCTTGAAAATTTTGAGAATTCTATGTCTCATCTTTGTGTCCAAACGAGCCCTAGTTAATCCATGTCCATAGCTCATCCCATTTAATTTAAATTATAACTAGAGAAAAGTACTTAAAAATTTATAAAATCAAAACATCTCTAAAAAAATTTATGTTCATATATAAGCTCACCAATACACGACTTCGAATGTGATCCTTTAACTCATTCGAAACATCTCTCCATGATATCATATAAAATGGAGCATAAGCTCGGACTAGTGTGTCGACATAGGAGGAAAGCAATACTGCACTATCATCCATTCCTCCAGTGAAGTTATCAGGAATGTTGACCTTGATTTTTTTGTGCCTTCTATTTTCTTTCCAAAGCAAAGCCACATGTTAAGCCACGTTTGTGATGTGACAAGGCATCAACTAATATTTTTAAAATTATTAAATATAGTCCCCAAAATATTGAAATATAATTGATTATCAACAACATTTCCTTACTGGTAGGTGTTGACTGGCTGTCTGTCTCCTGTGTACTTGTTCAGGAGCGGAGTCCTCAGTTGGGGAGTCGTGAACGGGTTCGGGACTTGGGGGAGGAGGCACATTTCTTAGTTGTCATTTTGATGGCATCCTTGAAAATGATTAATATTTTAAAAAACAATTAGTATAGAATAATTTATAAAAAATGTATTGTACTGTCACCTATGTATATAAAATATTTAATACTTTTATTCTTCATCTCCAGATGTATTTTCCATACTTGTTTCAGAATCGACTCCAATACCATCTTCGTCATCATCATGTTCTTGTTCGTCTTCTTCATCGACTTCCGCTTCGGACTCTTCTTCTTCTTCTTCACTTACTTCATGAACTGAAAGATCATTTAATATGGATGGGTCGAGATGTATGGGAAGGACGTCATCTCTACATAAGGGGATGAGTTTAAGTGCACTGAGGTCAACAAATAAATTAATACCCTCTCCATATTCCTGATAGGCCTCTATAATCGAAGTGTCATCTTCATCTCCACTATGATTGTGATTCGCTACCCTTCCTGCATCATAGATATTCTGAGGCACAAATTTTTGTATAATTCACCAAGTTATCTCTCCACTATGTTCATCGGCCCCTTTCATTGGATCATCCAAGTAATAGACTTGGGTAGCTTGATAAACCAATACGAATGGATCATCTTCGTACCATTTACATGCAGTATTGACATTCGTAAAATGACTATCCCTATGTATCAAAACCCGACCACTGCCTATATCCCACCAATCACATTTAAAAACATATGTCACAGTCCCACCCAATATTTTAATCCGATAATGTCACGTATGATACCATAGTAGTCAATATCATCTGTTACATGACTTCCCTCAACCAACACACCATAGTTTTGCATCTTTCAATTACGTTCACGATCTGTAGTATGTAATCTATAACCTAGAACCATGCATGCAGTGTATCAAAGTGCTCTGTGTGAGGGACCACGGGGCAATGTATGCAATGCAGTAAAAATATTCTTGATTGATAATCACATATTCACACTATGTAACAATTATATTATCAATAATAATATTATTAGATTATATAATATATAACAACTATTATATTATATTATAAACAATTTATTATTTTGTATAAATTATAAAAAAACTTATTCTATAGAAGTTTGAATGTTTGCATTTCTGTAATTTCTATCTTGTAACGTTTGAACGTTAGTTTCTCTCATTTGAACCTTATACCTTTCAATTGAGAAAGAAGACATAAACGTTCACACATTAATCAAATAACGTGCGAATGTATATTTTACATTCAAATGTACATTTGTAACGTTCACACGTATGATCATTCATATTCTTGAGTGGCACATATGTGCGAACGTTAGTTGGAATTCGTTTGAATGTAAAACCTTTCAATTGCCAGAAAGGTTAGAAATGTTCGAACTAATAGTTATGTACGTTCAAACGTATTAATAAATACGTTCAAGAGCTTCCCGAATGTAATAATTTTCTGTTTATTTTATTAATACAGTGCGAACGTAAATTTGGTTTAATTTGATCTTGTGTTTTAGCCATCATGTTCGAACTTAACTCATCTTACTTTGAAATGCTTATTCTAGAGGAAATTAAAGTGTGAATGTAAAAACTAAAACGTTCACATGTATAAGCTTAACGTCCAAACGTGATATTTTACGTTCGGACATGTTCACGAAATAATTTAGATTATAGTACATAATATGCATCATAGTATTAATGTTGCTCAAATTGTATTTCTTTCTTTCAGGATATGGTTCATCTTCTGACGACTAGGAAAAAGGGGAGGGAAGGAACAAGGTAGGACACGTCTCTAATTGGGGCTCAAACAGTGATGTCCGAACGAGAAGTCATGATCAACTAGTTCCACTAACTCATATGGGAGTAAAAGAGCATTCGAGACGTGTTTGTTACGAGAGGCTGGATGAGTATCTACACATATACCCCTCAATGGTTGGGAGTTATATATGTGGATGTGCTACATGCCTAAGGATGCATCATTTCACACCGTGACAGTATGTGGTGTTCAATTTGAGGTCTCGGCGGATGTCATCATCGAGCTTCTGGGATCCGTCGCGTCGTTGAGATATTGACTGCAGGAGATGCTTAGCCTAGGGATGGAACTTGAGTAGATGCAAATGTAGGCACTTCTTACATCATTTATTGGCCCAATTGACCGGTCGGAGGCTGAGGATATTGATGACGAGGATGACAACCGAGATGAGGATTTCTACATCCTCACTAGGAGAGACCGAGAGTAGCTCAATAGGAAGAACTCCTTCAGCCAGGTAAAAATCCTCCCTTTTTTCCGCATGTTGCATCTTATTATTGCAACAAATGAGGATCTTGTGGCACATAAGGCCACATTTAGCTGATTCGTGCACAGTTCCTTATACGAGTGGCACGTGGAGAGCCCATCGACTTCCCACTTCATATTTTTTAGGGGATCCATTACGAGACGAGCGTCGTCTCCATGGACAACCTCCCATATTGAGTCCTCATTGCCAAGCTATTATTGGCCCGGATGCTGCAACCCTAGGTGGAGGAGTGGATCACAAAGCAGATGAGCCCCATCGACATGACCACACATCGTCAGAGCATTGGACAGGGGAGGGGGCATCTCGACGTCAGCCTGGCCCTGTACCAGATCTTGTTCCTCCGACCCAGTTTGGGCCCAGTGTTGCTCCCCATATTGGGAGTACTAGTCGGCCGCCGACGGGTATATCTATGGGAGATGCACAACCTGCTTGGCTCGATGCGCGCCCTGCTTGGATTGATGCAATGGTCTCAGATATTACTGCACACATCGACTGACAGATCGTGTCAGTAGAACAAAGTGTCACCGATTTTGTCATTGATGTTGTCCATCGGATAGATATCCTAAATGCAAAGGTCAACACATTGATAGACGATTTTAATAAATATTTAAACAACTCGTTTTGAGTATTTTTCACTTTTATCATGTTGTTTACAAAATTTTATCATATTTTGTACTTTATTTTTATCATATGTAAAGAACAATGTTATTTAATATATCTACTGTTTTTTAATTTAAATTCTCAATCTTTTTAATGTTAGCTTATCCAATTTTAATATTAAATCATTGCACTTTAATTCTCAATCTTTTTTAATTTAAAATATCCAACTTTAATATTAAATCAATTAACGTTTGAACGTTGGCGCCAAAAATTTCTACGTTCGCACGTAAATAGCCTCAACATTCGAATGTCCAGGGCACGTTCTAACATGAATATGTATACGTTCGAATGTAATGCAATTTCTCGGCTACCTTCAGAAAACAAACCGTCATAGAAAATGCTTTTTTTGTGAAGGTTTGGGTGCTGTCACAATTTTCAAACTGTCACAAAAATTTATTTATGTTGTAGTGTTTATTAATGAGAAAATGGGTGGTTCAAGAGACATAATTGATATGATCCCAATTGCAATTAATAAGTCCGTCTTATTTCGTCATGTTGATTGACTAGCTTGATAGTCCTACATTATTGACTTGATACTTGATAGTCCCACATTAGAAGACATAATCCTGAATATTCGCCTACGCCTTGTACATGATGACCATCGTTCTTTTCGTTTCAGGCAAAGATAAAGTAAGCAAAGATAAAAGAATTTGTACCAAACTTGTAGTCTACACAAAAGCTTTTTCACACACACACATGCATGACACATACATACATACATACATACATATATATATATATATATATATATATATATATATTTTAAGCCTTTGTTATATAAAAGGAGAATTGGTTCAATTCATAATGTCTCTGATCAAATTTCCCTTTCATCATTCTATCATAATTAATTAGGATAAAAATCTTAAGAGATCTTAATCGTTCATAGAGTCTAGACTCTATACTCTATAATACTGCTATGAAGTAGATTAGTCTACATTCGGTCCTCAAATGGAGACTGTTCATACAATCCTATACAGTTATGTTTAAAAAAAATTAAAATTATAATAATATCATTTTTAAAATGATTTTTTTCCTTTTACCCTCATTCATCAATGGGACTGTACACGCAGTCTCTCACTCATAACTGCATATAGAATTTGTCAAAGAAGGTAATGATATTATTTATAATTTTTTTATAATTCATTTCACAATCAATCAATGCAAAACATTCAATTTTCTTATAAATGAAATTTCAATTTTACAAGAGTATCATTCATTTCAGAAAGAATTGTAAGAGAGTTGTATAAGAGTTACAGATTAATCATTTTCCATATACAATTATAATGAGTGTTATGGTAATATTTATTAATCATTTAATGTTTGTGTTTGCAGATTCGTCCAAATAAATTATAAATAAAAAAAAACAAAATGCAAGACTCAGCAATATATTTTTTCAAGACTCAGCAATAAATTACATGCATGCATGCATGCACTTGGCATGAAATTCATCTTTAGCTCTAGCAAGAATTTCATGCTGATCAAATTGAAAGGCTTCCATGAGATTACATGCATGCACTTGATACCTATCTTGTTTGATGGATAAAGACAACACAATCAATGGATAATTTATTCCGAAAAGTGTAAATAAATTATTTGGCAAGCTGTTTGAAAAGTATATGAATTTATTTTTATAAAAAAAAATTTTTTGACTATATATAGTACTTCTCTCGGTGCATTTGATCAACAAAGTAGTACTTAATAATTTCCAATAATAGAAACACTCCTAAATTCGTCAAACCAGATCTCTCGATCTTTTTCTTGTGTTGTTGAGTGCATTCAAGCTTGCTATGGCCGGAACGTCGACGCCCTGTATGAAGGAAAGGTTCGAAACGGTAATGGCGGCCGGAGAAAATGCGGAAAATCAACGCCAAACGGCGCCAACTCCAAAGCTGCAGCCGGTTATCTTCTTGCTCCGTGATAACAAGAATTTTGCAAAGTATTACGAGCCCAGGGTGGTATCTTTGGGTCCCATCCATCATGGCAAGGAAAGGTACCGGTTGGGAGAGAAATACAAGCTCATATTGACCAAAGATTTTGTTACAGAAAGTTGCAAGAACGTAACCATAGACGATTTATACAAGAAAATAGAGCAGGAAATCAAGGAACTCAGGGAATGCTTCGAGGAAGAGGTGACGAAGCGCTACGATAATGGCGACCTCGCCTGGATACTGTTCGTGGACGGCTGCGCAGTACTGCAATACATATACTACGCTGTTAACGAAAAGTTCAAAGAGAAGAATATAAAAGACGACAGCGTAGCCTTCTGCCAGCAGGATTTGTTCCTGCTGGAGAACCAACTTCCGTATCGTCTCCTGGAGTCGTTGATGAGACTGAGCAAGATGGGAGACGAGTTGAGGAGTTCGATTCAGAATTTCATTAAAAGGAATCACAACATGATACTAGAGGGTGCTCAGCAATTATCAAGAAATGGAGAAAGATCAGAGGATTCAGAGCCAGCGCCGACCCATCTTCTGGATCTTCTGAGGACAAGCCTCTTGGGCCCGCCAGGGCGTCAGACACAAACTAAGAACGTACAGGAAAATAGAACGAAGGACCCAGAATGGCAATCCTACCGCAATTTGCAGGAGCTTAAAGCAGCAGGAATCATCGTGAAAAGGAGTTGTATTAAAACTGGTAATTACTTGAGAAGTATATCTTTCGCTAGAAAATGGATTAATTTGTTGCCAGGAAAGTACTTCAATTTGTACCCAGGACACATTTCGCTCCCACCCATGATTGTAGATGACTCGACAGGACCAAAGTTCTTGAACATGATAGCCTACGAAATGTGTCTGGACTTCTACAACGACTTCGGGGTCACCTCCTACATATCCTTCCTCGACTCGCTCATCGATGAAGCCAGCGACGTCAAGGACCTGAGAAAAGCGCGAGTGCTGTACAACTTCCTGGGCAGCGACGAGGAAGTTGCTCAGCTATTCAATGAGATAGGGACAGACTTGGTGCCAGACCTCAAGGCATACAAGGATGTCAAGTACCAGATTCAGGAATGCTACGACAACACTTGGATGAGATTCACAGCTGAGTTCTTTCACTATCATTTCCGCACCTCCTGGACGGGCTTCGCTTCTTTGGCTGCATTGTTTGCGCTTTTTCTGGGTACCATTCAGACTTGGTTTGCAGTATTCTCCCCTGACCATTGCGATGATTTTTGCAAGAAATTTACACAAAACTTATGAGTGGAAATTAAGGTAATGACAAGAATGAATCTGTATGATGTCTCCCTTTTGCCATCTCCATGCATGTATCCATCATCATCCTGTTAGCTATATATAATTAATGGGCATGCATGCATGGTTTGCCTCAGGACTTAGGCCGTTGTACGTTTCCAATTACAGAAAGAACCCTTCAGAGCTTCACTCTTGTCATTATTTCACATAAGGTCATTCTTTCCAGACCACATCATTGTTTTAGTATTTTTTTTTCTTCGGTTTTGCCGGTGTTAGATCTTATGCGCGTATCATAAGTTGAAGCTGGTTGTAAGGGATAATTTGTAGTAAATTAGTAATGTCTTTGAGATGAAAGGGCTAATTGAATGGCTTTTTGTTAGGAAAAAATCATTTTAAATTATCTATTTTTCGTCACAAAAGACTATTCGCAACGGTTAGAATATTACCACACCTAGAAGATATTCATAATGTTATTTTTAGTTTATTGATTAAATATTGTATTTCCATTATTTTTCTAGTCTTATTCCCCTATAAATATTCTAGTCATTGATACTATCTTATCAATAATTTGAGAGAGCGTTGCAATTAGGTAATATATTCCTAAAGATAGTATTATCCTTTGCAACCAAATTATTTTTATTACTAAGGACGATATACCCTTCATGGCAAATAAGTATTTACAACAAAAATAAAAATAGTTGTAGTAAATTAATATATGTCGCTGCAAATAGTCTTACATACGAGAAAAATTACATTATCACGCCTTCTGTTTATTTTATAAACAATTCTACAAAAATAACGTTAAAACTCACAAATACCATTTTATGCTATTAAATCAACAGTACTATAACATTTCAACATGACTTGTTCTACTCATAGTGCAAATATAATTCAACTATTTCCACAAAAATGACATTAAAACTCACAAACTTCATGTTATTAATTATGCCATTAAATCAACACTACAAGGAAAATAATAACAACTTACACCATATAGATTAATTGACATCTTGTTGCCGTAAGCCAATTGCTAACCATTCCAAATAGAGCTGCATATACAAAAAGTCAAGTATTAAATAGACCAAACTTCATGTATAAATAGGAAGCATCCTCTACTAATCATACATAAAAATAGAGGAATGTTACATGCAATCGTGGAGTATACAAATGTGGCGCCCCCCAATCCCCCTTATAAAAAAATACGGGGATCGAGACACCAGGATGGTGACAACACGGTCACACATCCCAACGAAAGTGCCAAATATGTGTACATGCAATAGTGTATAATAAAAATGCAGCAGATAATTAAGTCTACTAAGTACCAGAATTTAAAATACAATTTAAATATCATTAGAAGTTTAAAAGCAGTTATACAGTCATCCCAAAATAAAGTTTAACATGTCCCAAAATACAATAAGCAAAATAAAATAATAAAACCAGTGATCCCAGATCACTCCTCGGGCGGAGCCGTCTCCTCAGGCTCGCCCTCCTCCTCCTCCTCCTCATCTGCATCAAAATCTGCATTACCACAAAATGGTACCGCAGGTAAGTATGACCCAAATAATCCTCAGGAAATAAAATGCATTTGATGCAACCAACATGCATGCATATGATGAAATATGCATTTTTCTCAAAACATCATTTTCCCCGAAAATGACAATTTTCCAACACACGCCAAAATCTCATTGGCCCAAATATCCGTAAAATATTTTCCCAGAAAATGATTTACACAAAATCCACGCACACTATTTTCCCAGAAGATAGCCAATTAATCCAATATTAACCTATGCACCATGGCCTCCCCTAGGGACCATCCGCACGTCCTGGCTTCGTAGCGATGCTCGGTTCTGCGCCCAGCGCGTACGTAGCCAAGCACCCACTACGCAACGAGCGATGCCCAGTTCCGCGCCCAGCGCGTACGTAGCCAAGCATCCTCTAGTCCCCGCCAGCAGAAGGACCACAGAGTCGGCACGAATCTCTCGTCCGATCCCATTGTCGCCTGGCGACAATCCAGGGGACGTTACTCAGTTTATTCCGCTACCGAGTAACCAGAGGAGCTCTACCGAGATAATGCCTCATCTCGGCTTGGGGTCATGATATACACGCACCCAAAAATATTCTCACATAAAATCATAACTTTTCAAATCACACATGAGCATGAATGCACTACATGAAAATCCAGTTTTCTTTACAAACATGATCATGCATGAAATAATGAGATGTACATGTACCAACACTAATCCACAACCATCAATAACCAAACCAATCAAATCCAACCAAACCAACCCAATCACCAATCCAACTGACTCCCGTACTCTTCGAACTCAGTCCGGCAAAACCAATCATCAGATTAAATACAGTGAAATGTGTTAGTGCAAACATACATTAAATTCACAAGAATTCTTTGGAGAAATACTTACAGTGCAATATAGCAATTTCTGAAGGATCACGAAGTTGAAAAAGGCGACGTCTGAGCAACACCACAGTGTAAAATACACTGTGGCCGTGGGTCACAAATACTCACTTTTCAACGAATACAAACGAAGACCCAAAAATGATAGGGAAGGGCCTAGAGAGGTCGGTGAAGCCAATGGTGGTGGTGGTTTGCCGTGGGTGGCGGCACAAGGGGTGGTTTTAGGCCAAAAATGCACAAATCGGAAATGAACTTGGTGGGGCTTCACCGGTGATGGATCGGAGCTAGGGTTGGGTCCATTGGGTTGCCAAGAGGTCGGGGATGAAGTGGTAGGAAGTTGGTGGCCAATGGTGGTGCGACTGCAGCGCAATGGTGGAAAGAGTGCCGCGGCTTCAATGGCTTCATGGTGGCTAACGGCAGCACAAGGGAGGCTGAGATTGGAGGGAAGTGTTCGTCGGCAGTTGGGAAGGCTGGGGAGCCGGGCGGTGTCGACCATCGCCGGCGGATGGCAGCGGGCTGGGGGTGGGAACGTTCGGACGGAGAGAAGGAGAGAGAGCTCGCGCGGGAAGGGAGGGAAAGAAGAAGAAAAAGAAAAAGAAAAGAGAAGAAGGAAAAGAAAAGGAAAAGGAAAAGAAAAGAGGAAAAGAAAAAATGTAGGGAAATAAATGAGGTCTAATTCTCATAACTTGGGTCACAAAAATGATCTAACGGAAACGATTTCAAAACCATAAGTTAAATAAAATAATTTAAACGTAATGGTAAAGTGAAATTGAAATAATTAAATCCCACAATAATTAATTTAAATATTAAAAGTAATTTAAATGCACAACAATAAATAAATATTAAGAAAGCACATAAAAATTAATTTTCACCAAATTAAAAATCCTAAAAATAACCCAATTAAAAATCCAATAATTTTAAAATAAGAGAATAAATTTTGAATCCATAAAAATAATTCCTTCAGTAAAAATACAATAAAATACGGGGTGTTACAACAAAAGCCGTGCAATCGCTTGAAAAAATAATAGGATCCACTATTAAAAAATTATTATTTTTTCATGTAGGTCCCGTATTTATTCATTTTTTCAAAGTGATTACACTGCGCTTGCGCACTCACGACTGAAACTATCATTTCTCATAAAAATAAGACAATTTATCACCTTGTGGTGCTTTCAACTAAAGATTAGTCTTTCCCAACAAACTTGCAACATATCTAAAAAATCGTTATAAATGTGCACTTTCAAGAACTAACACATTTCCCTTTTCAATGCCAAAATGATAATATAAAAGTAATTTTTATTCAAATTAGAGTCAATAAATTACTAATAGAACCAATCTCTATTAAACACCATATTAAAAGAAACACATGCACTATACATACACTACAAGAAATCAAGTCTTTTCCAACACTCAAAATTGTCGCAAATACCCCTAGTAATTGCTGCATTCGATCATTTTCGGTGATTTTTAGTTCGCTGCATCTTTGACGAAATTAAGGTGACACTTTTGATCAATTTTAGCGATAGGCAAAACTCGTCGCAAAACTTTTGATCAATTGACTTTCAATCTATAATTACTATCTAACCATTCAATTCCTACACCAGCTGGCAACATTGGCCACATTTGTAAATTTTTTTTTTTTATAAGTAAAATAAGTCTTATTAATCCAAGAATGGGCAACAACTGCCAATTACAAAGTAAGTATGTCCTATCTACGTAGGCCCATTAGAAACTAAGAAATCATGAAGGTCCATGCCATTAAAGTCCACAGCAATGGCCCAAGTACAAAGCGTTCTGAAAAATAAAACTTTTAACTCCTCCATAGATCTCTATTTGTCTTCAAACATTCTCTCATTTCTCTCCTGCCACAAGCACCACATAATACATATAGGGATCATCTTCCAAATCACTTTGATCTGATACACACCTCGGATAGAGGTCCAACACACCAATATATCCACTACAGATTCCGGCATAACCCATGCTATTTTCATCCTTTTAAACACCTCATTCTAGAGAGTCCTGGCTACATCACAATGTACCAGTAAATGGTTCACCGACTCACCTCTTCTTTTACACATACAACACCAGTCTGCAATGATTATCCTCCTCTTTCTCAGATTATCTGTAGTAAGAATCTTGCCTAGTGACGCTGTCCACACAAAGAAAGACGCTTTAGGAGACGTCTTGTGTCGCCAGATCCTTCTCCAGGGAAACTGTACCTCCGGCGTTTGTGTGAGGACCTTATAAAAGGACCTAACAGTGAAAACCCCTCTCCCTGCAGGACTCCACCACAGGCTATCTTCATGCTGGATACTTGGACGACACAAATATAAGAGACTATAGAAATCTGCAAAACTCTCGATCTCCCAATCCTGTGCCGCCCGGTTAAAGTTGATATTCCAGTGAATACCCCCTACTGAAATTCCCATAACCTCTGCCACTGTAACATCTTTGGCACTTGCTATCAGGAAAAGTAAAGGAAACAAGTCTTGGAGAGCACCATTGCCACACCAAACATCCTTCCAAAATCTAATCCTTGAGCCTGTACCCAACTGGAACCTAGTATGTTGTTGAAAGACCTCCCACCCTTTTCCAATATGCTTCCATAACCCCATACCATGTGCCCCTCTTCTCTAGTGCACCAACTCTCCCCTAAACCACCATATTTCTTCACAATCACAATTTTCCATAAGGTTTCTGGTTCCTTGGTATATCGCCACAGACATTTGCTAAGGAGCGCCCGATTAAACAACCTTAAGTTTCTAATACCCAAGCCTCCACTCGAGATAGGACGGCACACCATCTCCCACCTGATAAGATGAAATTTAAACTCTTCTCCTAAGCCACCCCACAGAAAATCTCTTTGTAACTTTTCAAGACGACCCGCCACGCTTGCAGGTATAGGGAATAATGATAAGAAATACGTGGGTAGATTAGAAAGTGTACTTTTAATCAATGTAATCCGGCCTCCTTTTGACAAGTACATTCTCTTCCACCCTACTAGTCTCCTCTCTACTTTTTCAATCACTATATCCCAGATCGAGCATGCCCTTGAAGCTATACCCAACGGTAATCCCAGGTAAGTCATCGGAAGAGATGCTATCTTGCAACCCAATGTGTCTGCCAATTCCCTAATATTATGAACCTCTCCAATCGGCACCAGCTCGGATTTATCATAGTTTACTTTTAAACCAGACACTGCTTCATAATAAAGCAAGCATGCCTTCACTGCCCGCAACTGATCTCGATTAGCTTCGCACATTATAAGTGTGTCATCTGCAAACAGCATATGAGAAATAGAGATAAAACCCCTGCTTGGAGATCCAATCTGGAAACCACTAACAAACCCATTATCCAACAACGCCGCAATCATCCTGCTTAGTGCTTCCATAACAATAATAAAAAGTAATGGAGACAACGGATCCCCTTGTCTCAAACCACGAGAACTCTGGAAGAAACCCTCCGGGCTGCCATTGATCAACACCGAGAACCTTACCATAGATATACACCATTTAATCCAAGACCTCCACCTTTCCCCAAAATTGCACCTACCCAGTAGGTATAGAAGGAAATCCTAGTTTACATGGTCATACGCCTTCTCCATATCCAACTTACACATAATTCCTGGGTTGCCAGCCTTCAATCTACTATCCAAGCATTCATTGGCAATTAGAACCGCATCAAGGATCTGTCTACCCTTAACAAAAGCATTTTGAGGCTTAGTCACAATCTTTCCCAACACCTCACTTAAGCGATTAGCAAGCACTTTTGAAATAATCTTGTAAACTCCATTCACTAAGCTAATTGGCCGAAAATCTGTGATCTCAATAGCCCCAGCCTTCTTCGGTATTAACGCAATGAAAGTGGAGTTAAGGCTTTTCTCAAACTTCCCAAACGAGAACAACTCCTGAAACACCTTCATGAGGTCTTCTTTAATCACCTCCCAGCATTCTTGGAAAAAGCCCATAGAGAAACCATCAGGACCAGGAGCCTTGTCTTTTACCATTTTCCTGACCACATCAAATACCTCTCCTTCCTCGAAAGCCCTCTCCATCCTGGCACCATCCCCTGGTTCAATAAGGTTAAAAACCAAACCATCTAGAGTAGGCCTCCACCCCACCTGCTCCGTAAGGAGCTTCTCAAAGAAATCAACCACATGAACTTTAATAGCCTCTTCTTCTCTGCATTCCACCCCTCAATTTTCAGCACCTCAATGTTATTATTTCTTCTATGAGAGTTTGCAATACTATGGAAGAACCTTGTGCTCCGATCCCCTTCCTTTAACCATAGTGCCCTTGACTTTTGACGCCAAGACAATTCCTCTTGCAAGATTATCATCTCAAGATCTGCGACCAGTAAAGTTTTTTGAGCTTGCTCTTCCACATTAAGAGGCCTCCCCTCTTGTAGTCTTTCTAACACTTGTATTTCCATCCACTTGGCATTTTTATTATCCTCTATGTTCCCGAAAGACTGTTTATTCCATTCCTTTAGGTCTCTTTTTAAGGCTTTCAACTTATTTGCAAAAATGAAACTCGGTGTACCCACGAACTGATATGAAATCCACCATTGCTTGACCCTTTCCACAAAACCTTCGGATTTCAACCACATGTTCTCAAACTTACAATAACGTCTACCACTCTGAATTCCTCCACAATCAAGTAAGATAGGCCAATGGTCCAAAGCTAAACGTACCAACCGCTTTTGCCAAACATCAGGAAAATGTCTTTCCCATTCTGGTGAAATGTAGTCCTCCAAGCTCATTCCACATATATGCCATGTTTGTGGTCATTAGGTTCTCTTGTAGTTAGCTAAATCTCAAATAATCAAAATATAATTAAACTTATTATATATAAAGTAGCATTATACCACAATTATGATTCATGGATGATTGATATATATATATATATATATTGCCCCCGGAGGGGCTGAGATTGCAGTGATTCTACAAGCAGATTGACAGCCATATTGCTTTATTCAATGGAGAGATAGCTCTTCAAAAACCATTGGAAGAGTAACCCTCCCTGCACTTGATGCACCATAGATTGACAGGCTCTTAGAGGAGGACTCTAGGTTGTGATTTAAATAAAAGAAAGAAGAAGATTGTATACATAGACATGTCTTTTTGTTCCTATTCAATGTACCAGTAGCAAAACTAAAGCAATAATGAATTTTTTCACAATCTTTTGAGATTATGAATTTACTATATATTATTCAATTTGGTGGTATGAATATTCACATTTGGGTGGAACTTGCAAATGACACCGACTTAGATTCCCAAATTATCGGTGCCATTATTTTTAGGTGTTCTCTCTCAAACACCCCCCCCCCCCCAAACACACGCATGAACACATATGGAACATGCATCTATGTTGTCCAATCATTAGATCCTTCGTATGTTTTTCTCTGTTTTAATCATGTTTCCAACTGACTTGTAATGCTATGTAAACATGCATATTCAACTTCCTGAGATATACTCAAGGACAAATAAAAATCTTGGATGATAGGAAATAAAATGTTGACCTAGATCAGCTATACTATACTGCGCTTAGACTGTGCTGCTTTTGTTTGTGCATGTAAAACGTTTTATAGTTTGCTCAATGCTGTTCTGAATGGATTGATTTTATTAATTTCCATGATTGATGATGTTTTGTTTCTGTGTTCCTTTACAAAGTATTAACTAGGCTTTGAACCTTATGGTAAATTGATTGTCTGGGCATTAATGTCATGGCTGTTTAGCATTGGAGGTTTCCTTGGTTGTGTGATTCTCAGAGATGTTCATAAGTTCTAACTTATTTTTTCAGTACATTCAATGACAGACATGACATAAAACATGTACCCAACTAGTATCGTTGTCGATGGGTGATCGTCAAAGTAGGGATTTAATGCAAGGGGAAAAATCTGTGGTGTGCAAATTAAATATATCAAGATCAAAACTTAGCAACATTTTGTGTACCCACATCAACACGTCCACAAAAATGCAGATATACAAACAAATCTCGTGCAAAAAAGGAACTGATTTCAGATACAAAAATATAGAAAATAGAATCCAAACAAAAATTAAACATTTTTGTAAAGCAGCGCGGATGATTGGGGAGAGACAGGCCAAAATTGTGTCAGCCATACCTTTGGGGACAGAAGGTACCCAATAGTCTCAGACAACGATCTTAACCTTCGACACACGAAAATCGTTGAAAAAAATCCAACTGCCCAAACCACGAATCGCACGGCACATATTCTGTATGTGGAGGAGTCGATGACCCTAGCTTCCGCCGAAGTGTCACCTGAAGTGAAGTGGAGGAGTAGAAGCTATGGGTGGTGATCGAAAATGGAGATGAAGCCGTGCGGGTGGGTGGATTAAGCTGGTACTCGGGAATGGGGAAGAACAGAGAAGGGGAGAAGGGAGTGGGCAAGCCAGTTCTCCGGGGGGTGGGGAAATGAAGTGGCCACGTTTATTTTTATAGATGAAATGAGTTGAAATTAAAGTTAAAATGTTAAATAAAATATTGTTAAAATATTATTTTTAATATTATTTTTATTTTTAAAATTTAAAATAATTAAATTATTTATTTTATTTTATATTGAAATTTAAAAAAATTATAATATTAAATAAAAAGAAATGAAAGTTTGCTGGTGGGTTTTGTCACCCAGCTCTAATCCCGACTATTGTGAAACCTTTGCGACAAGTTTTTCAATGTTCGGCGATTTTTCTCGCTGCACGCATAAAATAATCGCCACAAATATTAAATGTTAGTGACCACCCAGATTAAATCGGTAAAAGGCAGCGATGACTATAATATCATTGCAAAAAAAGGACTTATTGCGGCGAATTTATTTGCAGCAAGCAAAAATCACCGCAATAGATGCTTTTTCTTATATAAAAAAACCACAAACGCCAGTGGGTTCTCAAGCATTTATTATAAGGACCAAAGACATCTTTAAAATCTGGTTGGGTTCTCAGCTCAATTTAATCATTGGAAAGTGTATAATAAGAAATCTAAGGACTACACAGGGCATTTAACAAGGAAATAGTCTTAACGATGTGAAAAATAAAAACTTTGTTCTCACTAATCATTAGGCTAGAGTATATCATTGTATATGTGTCCTAAACTAACAAGAAACTTAGTAACACCTACCTAGAAATATACCATATATCAAAACGAATATAAAGTTTTCACCACACTTCAAAGATATTTGAAAACACATAGGTTATGTATTGTGCATGTTTTTTCATGCTATAAGCATAACATTTTTCATCAGCCTAATCTAAATCAACAATGTCCTGATATTGCTCACAAGCAAATCATACACCAACCATTCTTATCATATAATACAAAGTTGCAAAGAAATATTTTATAAATGAGTGAAGAAGTGATTAGCTTAAAGATTAAAAAAAAAAAAAGTGAGGCTTAGGAAGCTATAGGGTGATACCCCCAAAGTCTCATCCAACATTAGCTTGTTTTGATAGGTAAGTCTTGTGACGCCCCCAAATTCTACTTGAGATTTGACGGAGGTTGAAACACTGGGACATGCAATACAAGATTACATACCCACGTTCATGACAGTTAAAATGCAATGTGTGAAACCCAATCCATGTAAAGCCCATGGTCAGATTTCCACTAAGTGTTGTTGAATGTGTGGTAGTATTGAGGGCTTGGCCCATGTGGAAAGCCCAATTGAGGAAGGAAATTCAAGCCCATCCCATACCCTTAAAACGACGTCGTTTTGCTCATGGGTGAAAAAACCTAAAATTCTTTTTTCCTCCCTCATTTCCCTCCAGCACCACACTGTACCGCACCATGAAGTTGCCGACAAATCCCCTTTGTATCTCTCTCTCTTCGTATCACCATCGACTGCCTCTTCTCTCTGTCTTTTCTCTCTCCCTTGTGTTTTGCCGCTAGCCGCCAGGCCTGGCTCCAAAACATTCTTCTTAGTTCTTGTTGTGCATCCCCAACAACTTTGACCGTTGGCACAAAGAAACTCTACTACATCACCATGCACTGTCGCCTCACTCTTTTATAGATTCCTCTCTTTTAGCTGTATCCTCTCCTTCTCTGTGATTGCCAACCTTGTGGTGTCAACGCCTCCCTCTCCCGGTTGCCGATGACGATAAGCCATTTCCCACTCTCAAATCTCTCAATCTCTCTGTTGCTTCTTCCCATGAGTTTAAGAATTTTCATCTAGGGTTCTGCCGTGCGCCGCCATCAGGAGCTCTCTAGAGGTCGTCCAACCACCCCCTCACTTTTCCCCTCCACTCAATCTCTTCCCCCCTCTCAAATCAGCCCAAAACCTGAGGCTAGAGCTCTCTCTCTCTCTCTCTCTCTCTCTTAGGGTTGCGCCGCTGCCAACCACTGTCAACCACCGCAAGTTCCCCCTTACCCACCCTTTATTTTCATAAGGACCTCTACCCATTACTTTCCTAACAGTAGATTCTCACATTTTGCCCAGATCCACCACTGTTCACCGTGCTCCACCGTCCACCACCACCCTCTGTCGTGTGAGTCCTTCTCTCCACCCTCCTTTTCATCGGTATGATCACCTTTAAGTTTTTCCCTAGCCGTGGATCCCAACTAATCTACCCAAATTTCCCTCTGCCACGGTGTACCACATCGCCACAGAACGCGCACACACACTTGCAGGACCCTTTAGACAGCACGCTTGATCATCAGATATTTATGTTCCACATTGTAAGTAAATTCCCGGACTGACCCATGAAATACTAACTTTGAAAAATCATTAACTTGTATGTTGTTGAAGTATGGTCATGAATGGAAAAGTCTCCGGAGGCCATGCGGAGCGTTAGGATCAAATAATATAGTTGGTGATGTATCTGCAGGCCAAGGGCCAAGAGAAGTGCTGGGAATCGTGTGTAGTTGTGATTTGTGAATCTGTGAAACTGTGTGTTGCTCTATCATTGTTTGTTGTACCTATCGCCGTGTCATCCAATAACTACCGGTCATGCATCTGCATTTTAATTGTTATTACTTGTCATGATTTTACTAATGGTGTTCTGCCTTGCGGTTATGCTGTAAAATTTTGGAAACTGCAGTTTTGGTGTTATGATTAAAAAGAGTGTTTTTCTGGGTGTGTGCGTATCATGACCCCAAGCTGATATGGGACATTATCTTGATAAAGCTCATCTGGTCACTCAGAAGCGTATAAAACTGAGTGACAGCCCCTATGTTGTCGCTTGGCGACAACGGGCACAGACAAGATGGTAACGCTCTCGTGCCGACTCCATAGCCTCTCTTATGGTGGAGACTAAAGGATGTCTAGTTAAGTAGGCGTTGGGCACGGAGCTTGTTACGAAGTCACCGTGGTGTGGTGAAAGGAGGCAAAGTGTGCGGATGATCCATAGGGGAGACCATGGTGCATGTGTAATAAAATGGATATCTTTACAAATTGGAAATGTGATTTTTGGCGCGAGTGGTTTCTCCGTGAAATTCCTTGGAAAAAATAAACATATATATATACACAAATGAGTTTGGATAAATCTCAAATCTCTTTTCATGTAATCGGTGTGATTGTATGATTTTTCGTGTTAGTATTCTTAATTTTTAATCTGTGATTTAACTTGCTAAGATTGTAAAATCTCACTATGGAGTTCCCAACTGCGGTTCCGTTTCAAGGGGCCATAGACTTTGTTGTAGATAATGAATATGAGTATGGAGGATCGGCCCCACCTAGGAGTGACAACTTGGGAATTTTTCCCTTTGAAGTCTGATTGAACTTTATGTTATATCTAGCCGGATGACTATATTAACTATATGGATGATTTCTTTGTTGGAATTGTATTTAATTTTCTAGTACTTTAGCTTTTGGGCTGTCTTTTTATTTCCGCTACTTTTATAACTGTACACATTTATTGCATGCATGCACACACTTGCACAATGCATTAGGGGTGTGTGACCCGATTGGCCAGCACCCCGACGTCGCGACTCCTGCCAGATCATGCGTGGGGGTCGAGGGCGCCACAAAATGTACCTAACATGCTTATAGCAATAATTATTATTTTGCTCAGTCATAAGTTGCACAAGAATAACTCAATTTCAAAATAAATTTCATACCATTAATACTTAAATAAATTCATTATCAAAAAAAAAAATTCTTCATACAAAAGAGATATTGTATTGGAGTAAGAACTCCTTAATACATATTGGTCCAATGGGCATAAAAGACATCATATGAACTCCTTAATCCTTTTTATGGTTGTCAGGACTATTTCCAAAAAGAGTTCATCACCATCTTCCCCGACTAAATTCGGTCTTGCTAAATCTTCTACTATTCTTGAAGGGTAATTGGAACTACCACAGTGAGATTTTTCAATCTCAACAAGCTATACGTCTAACCTACCATTAATTTATAAAGCATATGTGATAATAAACATAGCATGGATGCATGATTGATATGGACTTACTTTTACAAAACATAATTTTATCGACATCAAAGTTTTCATATTTCGTACTTTATGACATGCTTGCTTTCATAAATAAATTTCATTCATTCTTATTCATACTTTTACAGAGAGTGGATGCTCCATGGTTCATAATGCATAACATACTTACTTTCATAAACATATTTCATTCATATTCTTATTATTGTTATTACAGAGAATGGACGCCCCACAGTTCGCCATAACCCTAGTGCTCCTACGGTATACCAGTTGTGAGTACGTCATAGTCTTATCTTATGGGATTACCATGATGTCTTATCTCATGGAGTTGCTATGATGTCATATCTCATGGTGTTACCATGATGTCAATGATACCCATCAGCGTTAGGTGCGTTTCGACTTTGCTTTGGAAACCAGCTTTTTTGTCTCATTTGAAGTCTGTTAGCTGTTCTTCATTAACCTAGGGAATTCCACTCCATTGTATTCACACCAGAGTGAACATGAGAGTTTCACTAGGATAATTCCTCATTCTAGCATTTGGGATCATGAAAAGAATTTAACATTTCATGCTTGACTCCAAAAACGTGACAAACTTGCATACTTCATAACATATGTTTGAGCTATGTAATAGATAGTCATGCTTATGATAGATGATTTCATGATGCTTCATGACATATATTTGTGCTATGTGACAGTTATTCATACGTATGATGAATGACTTTTGATGCTTCATGACATATGTTCATGCGCTATGTGATAGATAACCATGCGTATGACAAATGACTTCATGATACATAGTGACATATTTCGTGCTATGTGATAGATATTCATGCATATGACAAAGGACTTCATGATGCTTCATGCCATATGTTCGTACAATATGATAGATATTCATGCTTATAACATTATCATTGCTAATACAAAAAGAATTTAGATAAAACATGATTTACTTGCATGGAATTTACTATCTAGCATAACATCATACAATAAGAGTAAGTTAGAAGCTAACTTCCATAATGTTATCAGCATAGATTTCATGTTCACACATCTCGTTTCTGGCTTAGAATAGGACCTAAATCCATTATTTTCTCATAATTTCATCACCCAAAATTTCCATAGCACAAAGGTACACACTCAAATCATTTACCGCTCGAGCCCAAAACAAATTCTTCATACAACCATTGCTCATGCATAACACACCTAACATACTCAAATCTATCAAGTTTTTAAGTCTCATAGTCCTCATGAAATTCCAATCCATAATTCATAGTATAAAGCCAAACTAACAAACCCTTCAACTACAACAATATACACACATACAATCAATCCATCATCTGCTTAGATTCAATATGATTTCATCAACTTCATACCATAGCTTCACAAATTTTATACAAAGTTCTCCCATAATTCATGAAGTCCAACACTACGCCATCAATATAAGATCCGTTCACACAAATTATACACCAACACAAACACAATCACAAAACTTTACAAGCTTCGCTCATGGCTCCATAACAATCCAACCATATAGTCATATAAACTTCCTCAGTTCATATTATATTCAATATGCATATATGATTCTGTCCCTCATTTAGAAACTGACACAACACCACGCTTTTCTAATTTCTCTTAGAACTCCAAAATTTGTCCTAACACTTCAAGAAAATTCATTTCAAACTAAACTCCATACATGTAACGCATCAACAAGTAGGCTAGTTAGCCTAGTCCAACATTAAAAATAATCGAGAAATTTGAAACACCTCTGTACTCAAACATCTAATACGAATGAAGGCAAATATATAAACATCAAATATGTCCAATACATATATCCAACCAAAAATATATTTGTGTTTTAGCCATTTATCACCTAAGATCAACATATAATCGATTAAAACATTCACTTGTTTTTACAAGTTTCATCTACATAAATACACATACTTCATAACAAGTTCCCAATCCATTCATCATTTCCTTATAATTTATTAAAACCAACATACTAATTACAAAAATTTATTCAATACATAAACATAACAGAAAATGTTCTTGAAACCCCAAACATATAATCATACTCAATCCATCTATTATTTGAGTGCAATATAAACTCAGCACCTCCAAGAAAACAATCCACAACCATTCATACCACAACATATACCATTCAAACCTTATCAAACAACTATTGAAATTACCAATGTCTGCCCAAAAAAATCAACAAAATAAACACTTTCGCACAACTCCATACCTCATTCTAACACTTCATATAGCATCCGATCACTCCACAAAATTCACAATTATCCCATCATTGTACACAACATCCAATCATAATACAAGATTCCATTCATGGCCCTGATCTTTCTATGCAAACACTAAAACAACAAAACAAATACTTCACACAGTACATCATAACCACCTAGCTCCTCCCAACAATTCATATGGCATTCAGCCACTTCACAAACTACATACTTTTTCCTAACACTTCACACAACGCACAATCACATCACAACTACACAGTTCATCCCAACACTTCACACATCATACAGTTCACAACACAATTACATAGTTCATCCCAACATAACTACATAGTTTATCCCAACACTTCATATAGTGTACAGTTCACAACATCATATTACAAATTCACAATTTTATAATTTCCACTACATTGAAATCAAATTCCTCATGATAAGGAGCTAGAAATAATGCCACAATTTGATAGGATGTTGCGTGGGCTCACAGTGCTAAGGTGGGTTTCGGGTCTGGGTTGTTGGGTTTCTAAGGGTGGTGTGACTAGTCGAGGAGCTAAGTGAGATAGACAGTGGAATGAGAGAGAGAGAGAGAGAGAGATGAACGAGAAAGGGAGAGATCAGAGGGACATAGAGGTAAGGATAAACAGTGGCTGACAGTGGTCCCACAGTGGAGCTTGCTGCCATGGGTGCCTTGCGACTGAAATCCTAGGGCTAAGAGAGAGAAATTGAGATTGAGAGGGGAAGGATCAGAGGAGGTGAAACTCAGGCTAGAGGTTTCTGGAATCGCCACCATTAGTGGTTGAGTGTGGTGGAAAGGGCCAAGGGAAGACTGGATCTACAAGTTTGCAAGGTTGTGTGTTGCGGGCAACGGATGTGGGCATGGCAGCTTGGGTTTACCCTATGTTTGGGTGGTTGAGCTGGCAGTGGCTTGCTCACGATGGTTAGTGGCTATGGGCAGCGGTAGAGCATGAGAGAAATGGGGTTGCGGTATACGATGGTGGCTCTAGGGCTGTCGTCGCCCCTTGGCGGCCGATGCTGGGTTTTGGTGGGTGGGGTTGTTGCGGCTGGCTAGGTTAGAGAAGTTAGGAGAAAGAGAGAGAGAGAGAGAGAGAGAGGTTAGTGAGGAAGAGAGGTTCTATTGGATCATACAAACTATTGATATGACTATGGTAATGTTGGGATTTGATGGACTTTAAAGGATTTCAATTGTTTTTGTAACTCTTGGACATGTTATCAAGGTAGATGTTGAATCAGATGGTTCAGCGTGGGAAGATGTCTTAGAGTGAGAGTTGCTATTGATATCCATAAGCCCTTGTCGAGAGGTTGTTGGTTGAGCTTTAATGGGCATCAATATTGGATCTCTTTCAAGTATGAGAGATTACAATCATTTTGCTTCAATTGTGGTATATTATTCCATCAATGGAAGGGTTGTAATAGGCCGATGAGTGAACAAATGAGAGAAGGAGTGAACAAGCAACAATTTGGTCCTTGGCTTCAAGCACAACCAATGAACACAAATATTTTTTATCTAAGGAAGTATGGTGATGCAATAGATTCTAATCAGTATCAATGGAGGCATGAGACAGAGGCCAGTGATGGTAGAGGGGATGAGGTTAAGGCAGACATGATTGAAGTTAAGGGGGGTTCTAAGGGGGAAAGGAAAGAGTCTTCACAAAAGCAAGCTATCAAACATGAGGATTCAGTGAGGAAAGGGGTACAGTTGGCTGCTGAGAGAGGGAATATGGACAAAATAGGAATCCAACATTCCAATCCTATTGGAAGAAGCCACAAGGTCAGTAGGGGAAATGGAATAGTTGCCTTGCAACAAGTAGAGGATAAAAAAGGAAGATCTTCTTTATTTGAGGAGACAAATGAGTTACTACAAGATAGTCATGAGGGCCATATGGAAATGGAAGTTTCTCATCCAACTTTGTCTACACTCAACATATCTCGAGACACTGTGGACTCAGCCCAGACAAATCCTGCCATGAAAGGGACTTATTCTAAAGGGTCCACATGGAAAAGAAAGGCCAGGGCACCAAAAGGTAACCATCCAATAGATCTTGAGATTGAGTCTCACAGTAGAAGTAAGAGAGATGGGAATACTCAGCTGTGTGATCTCGATCAAACTAGAAAAAAAAAATTGGTGAAGTGTTGGAAAATTACAGTTGGTGGAGGCTGTTGTGGAGGCTCCAACAATAATGATGGGCCTGAGTTGGAACTGTAGAGGGCTTGGGAACCCTCATACAGTTCGAGAAAGTAAGGAAGACTAAATGTCCCAAGGTGGTTTTTCTAATGCAAACCAAGTGTGGAAGGAAGAAAGTAGAAGAAGTATGAAACTTAGTGGGTTTTGATAGAAGTTTTGTAGTTGAGAGTAGAGGCCTTAGTGGAGGGTTAGCCTTTTTGTGGAATAATAATAATGATATTTCTTTAGAAACTTATTCTCAAAACCATATATCTTTGTCTGTTAAAAGAGAGGAGACCAATGAGGACATGTTGGTTACTAGCTTCTATGGACACCCTTCCACCTCACAAAGGGAGAGTACTTGGCAGTTATTGTGATTGATTAATCCTAACTCAGATAAGTCTTGGATCTGCTTTGGGGATTTTAATGAAGTGATGCATCAACATGAGAAGCAAAGGGCAACTCTAAGGCCTTACAACCAAATGGAAAGATTCAGGGAGGCAATGGATTCTAGTGGTCTGAGTGATTTAGGGTATGAGAGAACTAAATTTACCTGGAATAATGGCAGGAAGGGAGCCTATTTCACTAAGGAAATATTGGATCGAGTTCTTGGAAATCTAACCTAGATTAACCATTTTACTGATCCTTGAGTAACTGCTCTTCCAGCACACTCTTCAGACCATTGTCCTTTAGTGTTTTTCATAGGAAATGGAAGGGAAAGTAGAACTGAAGGAGGTGGCAGAACAAAGATTTTTAGATACAAGGCAAGTTGGGATTTAAGGGAATAATGCAATGGAATCATACACAACTGTTGGTCCCAGAACGATTCATGGCAGGGATCTCATTTGAGGGGTGTACACAATAAACTTCTAATCTGTAGGGACTCTTTAATTAAGTGGAAACAACATTCTCTTGATAAACATAGGAGACAGGCCTAGGACAAAATCAAATTGCTTTCTAATCTGTAGAATGCTAATACTGGTGACCTGACCAGGGAAGTGAAACATGTGCAAAAGGAGGTGGAAGTTCAATTAGAAGAAGACAATGTAAGGTGGAGGCAAAGGGCTAAGCAAACATGGCTCAGAGATGGAGATAGAAATATCAAGTTTTTCCACAGAGCTACTAATCAGAGAAGAAGAAGTAATGAAATCCATAAAATTGTGAAGGAAGATGGGAATGTGGCTTTAGCAGGGAAGACATTTCAGATACATTCAGAATACATTACAATAATCTGTTTTCTACCTCTCAACCAGATACGATTTCTGAGTGCTTGATGTATGTAGAGAAGAGGGTGGATGAGCAAATGAACAGCATGTTATCAAAGGTATTCACTGCTTCTGAGGTAAGGACAACTTTATTTCAGATGATCCAATAGGATCCCCTGGTCGTGATGGATTCTCAGCTGTGTTTTACCAAAATCATTAGGATATAGTGGGAGCAAATGTCACTCAAAAAGGCTCAAGTAGTGACCGATTTCAAACCTGTTTCTTTATGCAATGTTATCTACAAACTAATCTCTAAAGTTTTAGCCAACAGACTTAAGCTCATATTGCCTTAGATCATATCTCCCACTCAAAGTGTCTTTGTACTAGGTAGATTAATTCTTGACAATGTGATTGTGGCTTTTGAGGCTATGCACTCCATGAGTTCAAGGGGCAGCAAGGCTATATGTCTTTGAAGCTTGACATGAGCAAAGCATACGATAGGGTGGAATAGAGTTTTTTTAGAGCAGCAATGGATAAGATGGGTTTCAGCTCTAGATGGATTGGCTTGGTGATGGTGTATTTCAACTGTTTCATACTCTATACTCATCAATGGTGTTCTTCAATCATGGTTTCAACCCACAACGGGACTAAGACAGGGAGACCCCCTGTCTCTCTATCTTTTTTATCCTTGTATTAGAAGTTTTGAGTTCACTCTTATACCAAGCTGAAGCTTCTAAGCAAATTCATGGGTTCCAATTTGGCAGAAGCAATTTAGGTATTAACCATTTGTTTTTTGCAGATGATAGTTTGCTATTTGGTCGTGCAAATGGTGTAGAGTGGGCTAAGCTAATTGATCTTCTTGATATGTATGAAAGGGGCTCTGGACAAAAACTCAACAAGGATAAAACTTCAATCTTTTTTAGTGCAAATACCAGAAGGGAAACTAGAGATTACATCCTTTGCATGGCTGGATTTAAAGCTGCCTTAAGCTATGAGAAATATCTTGGACTACCTGTCCTTATAGGCAGGTCAAGAATACAAGCTTTTAAAGGGATCCCAGATGGAGTAAGGGCTAGAGTGAGTAATTGGAAGAATAAGCTACTATCTCAAGCTGGAAAAGAGGTCTTACTCAAGACTATCATTCAAGCACTCCCCACCTACTGTATGGGAGTTTTAAAATTGCCCAAGGCTCTTATTAGAGAACTCAATAGAGTCATGCACAATTTCTAGTAGGGACAACAAGAAAGGGAGAGGAAGACACATTGGGTTTCTTGGCATCAAATGTGAAAGGCAAAATCAGTAGGAGGGTTGGGATTCGGAGAATTTGAAAGTTTTAACAATGCTTTATTAGCTAAACAAGGTTGGAGTATACAAAAGCCACTCTCCTTGGCATCTTAGGTTCTTAAAGTGAAATACTTTCCTACAAGAGGATTCTTGAAGGCAAGGTAGGTGGCACTCCGTCATTCATCTGGAGAAGCATTTGTTCAGCTAGACACTTGATTGAAAAGGGTTCCATTTGGAGAATTGGTAATGGTCAGAGTTCTCTCATTTGGCAGGACAAGTGGTTGCCTATTCCCTCTAGTTACAAGGTCCAATCTATACCACAAATTCTGCCTGGGGATGCCAATGTGGCTTCTATTATCAACCATACTATGAAAGAATGGAAGAAGGATTTGGTTAAGGAGATGTTTGGCAAAGCTGAAGCTGAAACCATCAATAAGATCCCAATCAGTTTCACTGGTGCAGAGGATAAATTAATCTGGTTAGGAACCAAAGATGGAGTCTTTACAGTGTAGAGTGCATACCATCTACAAAAGGAGCTAAATGCTCTAAGGTATGATCAGTCATCTTCTATTGTTAAAAAGAAAATTGAGTGGACTAACTATTGGAACTTTCAAATTCCAAATGCTGTGAAGACTTTTTTGTCGAGAGCTTGTCTTGAGTCTTTAACTACAAGTTTTAATCTGGCTAAGAAGCAAATCTATGAATCCCCTAAGTGTCCTATTTGTTTGCGTGAGATTGAAACTGTGATCCATATTTTGTGGAATTGTCCAACTGCTATGGATGTGTGGAGTCAAGGTCCATCTAGTTTGCAAAAAAGTTCTATCAGATCTGGAAATTTTGGTGAATTACTTGAGGCACTAATCTGAACTTGTGATCAAGAAACTATTGAATTGTTTCCTTTAACAAGAAGGAACATTTGGCATAGGAGGAATCTATTTATTTTTTAGAACTCTTTTACTCATCCCTTTGAATTGATGCAGACAACCTAGAATCTCTACAAGACTTTAAAGCTGCTCAACCCAAGATAGTACATCTTCTTGAGGGATGATAGAAGAGAATTGGATCTGGAATCCTCCTCCTCTAGGTGTAACCAAGATCACTTGGGATGCAGGATTGAGTGCAAGACAAGGCATGGCTGGTTTTGGTATAGTAGCTCGTGATTCTCAAGGGAAAGTGATGGGCTTCCAAAAAAATTTCCAGAGCAATTTTATTTTATCCTTTACTTGCAAAAGCTCAAGGTGCTTTATATGCTGTAGAACTAGCTATAGAATTGGGATGCATCTCAATTATCCTAGAGGGTGGTTCTCTTTTCAATTGTCAAATGCTTAGAGCAACCAATGGATAGATGGGATCAGGTGGGGATGATTTTGAATGACACTAAGATTAAACTTTCAAGTTTAGTGACTTGGGAAGTACTATTTGTTAAAAGAGTTGCTAATGTTTATGCTCATCAACTAGCAAAAGCTGCACTATCAATACCTGATGATGTAGTTGCTTTGGTTGTTAGTCCAGAAATTTTGCATTCTGTAATGTTTGATGAAGTTTAATGAAGTTTATGTTTTCTCAAAAAAAAAAAAAAGAGAGGACACCGAGAGAGAAAGTCTTCCCAAGCCCAATCAGATTATAGACATCTCTCCAATGTCAAATGCAAACAAATGATTATGTGCCCATCAAATAGACGAGGAAAAGAACAAATGAGTCAACATAGAAGACATTATGGTCCCACCACCAATTCATTAAAAATCCCAAATACTATCAAAGTAAACCCAACACAGTAACATTTTATGTAAATTATTAATTAAAAGCGATACAAATAGTACTTACAGCTACGAACACGTGTGAATATTACCAAAGCAACATCTTTAATTCATGGATAAGGCATCCGGTGCTAAACTAAATATGCCGGCCATATCATGTACGAATTTCAAACTAACGAGCAATACTTCCAATTAGATGATTACAGTTGAATGATGAAAAACATTCATTAGATTTGAAGGCATGAAGCTACAAGCATACCTAATTTTACATGTAGAATTGACTATTAACCAATAAAATACACCCCAGCCAAAGCAAAATACTATCAATAAGAATTAATCAAACTAGATATGTCGTGTGATGCCCTAAGTTTAGTAGTTTTGATTAATCGCCACGGCTCTAAAGAAAAAAAGCAGGAGTTACAATTGGCAGAGCCTTTTATGTATGCACGGTGCCAATGACCAGACACAGAGGTTGAGAGGTAGAGATCGAAAGCCTCGATGTAGAGAGATTGGACGGAGGAGGGTGACAAGATTGAGAGAGGGATGACTCACCAAAGAAAAAATTATTTGCAAAGAAAGTAGAACCGTTGCTAATCACATAATTGCAAGGAAAATAAACTCATTGGTAATAAAATTATTTGCAATGAAAAAGGGTTATCTTTTGAAATATCAAGTAATTTGTAAGGAAAGCTCGAACGTTGCTACTGAACATTATTAGGATGGATGCCATGTACAGTGTCAAATCCCAACCAATAACCATCTCAGATCTATTGGTAATATCTAACAAAAGTCCGGACATTGCTACAAAACATTATTATTTATGTGGAAATAGGACGGATGCCATGTATAGTAAGTCCGGGCGTTGCTACTGAACAAAACATGAATATAAAATGCAACGAAAATATGTCATCGCTACTTTCTTGGAAAATGACCATTTGTAAGGAAAATATCGTTGCAATTCGCATCTAATTGTTACTTCCAAGAATAAATGTAGTCGTTGCAAATAACTTTTTGATATTTGTTACATAAAATTTTGTTGCAATTATAGAATTACAAGAATATGTTTATTTGCAACAACAAATTTCGTTAAAATTAATATTCATATTTTGTTGCAACTATTAAATTATCTGTAAGGAGTTAATTCCCATTGGCAAAACTTGTTATTTGTTGTAAATTTTGATTCGTTGTAAATAAATTTGTAGGAAATGAGGTTTATTTGCAAAGATGAAAAAATCGTTGGAAATATCTATTATATATTTACTACGCAATTATGATCATTTAAAAACTCTCATTGCAAATATATATCCCATGAATATTCTGATCAACTCACAACTATAACGTATTACAAACAATCTTATTCAATTTGGATATATACATGCGAGCATTTATCCGCCAGTAGGCTGTGAGAAGCAACATGTGATGTGAGAATACTTCCCTCTTGAATCTTGTCTCGGATTAGGTGACAATCCAACTCGATGTGTTTCGTTCTTTCCTGGAAAATAGGATTTGCAGCTATGTGTAAGGCAGCTTGGTTGTCACAGTAAAGTAAAGCAGCTTGAGGATGTGAGATCCTTAGATCAGTGAGCAAGTACCTCAACCAAGTGAGCTTGGATCAAGTGGAAGCCATGGAACGATACTCGGCTTCAGCTGAAGAGCGAGAAACCACGATTGTTTCTTTGCTTTCCAAGAAACAAGTAAGTTGCCAAGGAAGATGCAATACCCCGTGACCGAGCAACGAGTGTTAGGACACAAGGCCCAATCAGAGTCACAAAATGCCTTGAGTTGGAGTTCAGTTATAGAGGATAGCAAAATTCCTTGTCCTAGGGCAACTTTGATATATCAAGTATCTTGTGAGCAGTGGCTAAATGTGTTGATGTGGGGTGATCCATAAATTGACTCAAAAACTGGACAGCATAGCATATGTCAAGTCTAGTAAAGGTTAAGTACAGCAAATGTCCAATGAGTCTACGATAAGAGCTAGGATCAAGAAGGGGATCACCAGAAGCTTGACTGATTTTAAAATTTTGGTCAAGAGGTAATTTGAGAGGCTTGCTTCCAAGTGTGCCCGAGTTGGCTAAAATATCCAAAGCATATTCTCTTAAGCATAGGTGAATGCCTTTTGAAGATCGGGCAACTTCCAACCCGAGAAAATAACGCAAGGATCCAAGGTCCTTGATCTTAAAGTGAGTGTTAAGAAAATTTTTGAGAGAGGCAATAGAAGCTGAACAATTTCCAGCCACAATAATATCATCAACATAGACTAATAATGCAGTAAATGAAGTGCTATCTAGTTTAGTGAGCAAGCTGTAATCAGCTTTAGATTGCTCAAAACCAAAAGCTATAAGAGAGGAAGAGAACTTTGAATGCCATTGTCTTGAGGCTTGCTTAAGGCCATAAATACTTTTAAGCAATTTGCACACTTGGTGAGGTCCTCCTTTGTTGTAGCTCGGTGGTTTATGCATGTAAATCTCCTCTTCCAAATCATCATGGAGAAATGCGTTGTTAACGTCAAATTGGTGGAGAAACCAACCTTATACTACTGCCACCGAGAGTAGAACTCTAACCGTGACCAGTTTAGCAACGGGAGAAAAAGTCTCCGTGTAGTCTATCCCTTCTTGCTGTTTAAAACCCTTGGCGACAAGCCTTGCTTTTAGTCTTTCAATAGTCCCATCAGAATTGAACTTTGTTTTGTACACATATTTGCAGGCGATGGCTTCTTTTCTAGGAGGTAGATCAGTGATGAGCCAAGTGTGGTTTTGTTCTAAGGCTTGCAGCTCAGAATTCATAGTTTGACACCAGTCGGGGTCCTTCACTACTTGCTTATATGTTTGTGGCTCAGAAATATTGGAAATGTAAGTGGAAAAAGTAGTAAAGGATGGAGAAAATTGCTAGTATATAAGAAAGTTTGCTAATGAATAAATGTTACCAGATTCAGCAATAGGAGACTTGGACAGCGATGGTTGGGCAGCAGGAAGTGAAGCCTGTTAACAGTGAAATTCTTGTAGATACTGAGGGGTGGATTAAGAGGGGAATTGGAAGTGATAGTTATGGAAGTGTAGGGATAGAAGTTGAAGGTGAATTAGGAGAGATTATGGTTGCAGGTGGTGGAAAGGTGGTAGGTGAAGGAGTGGGTGCAGAATCAGTTGATGGAATAGGATTAGAGTTAGGAATGGAAGTTGGGAAATCAAGAAGGTTTGGTAAAGGTTTGGTAAAAAAAAAAATCTGGTGTGTGAAATGTAGTGGATGATTTGGAAGACAATGAATGAAATGGAAATATTAACTCATGAAAAACAATATCCCGAGAGACAAATGTTGTTTTTGTGTCAAGATCTAAGAGTTTATATCCCTTGATACCAAAGGGATATCCAAGGAAAATACATATGGGACCTCGGGAACCAAACTTTTTCCTACCATGAGATAGTGTAGTTGAAAAACAAAGAGATCCAAAAACTCTCATGCGAGCATAAGTGGGTTTGGAGTTAAATAAAAGCTCATATGGAGTTTTGTTTTGAAGAAGGGGACTAGGGGTCCTATTAATGAGGTATGTGGCTATTAAGACATATTCATTCCAGTATTCAAGGGAAATGCCAGCTTGGATTTTTAGTGCTCAAGCCACATTAAGTAAGTGTTGATGTTTCCTTTCCACAATACCATTTTGTTGAGGGGTGGCAACACAACTCTTTTGATGTAAAATGTCTTTATTGTTAAAAAATTATGTCATTTGGAATTCACCCCCATTGTCACTTCTTAAAATTTTAATTTTAAGGTCAAATTGATTTTCAACCAGATTAGAAAAGGATGTAATGCATTTTCTGGTTTCTGTTTTATTTTGGAGAAGGTACAACCAAGTGCTTCTGGTGAAGTCATCAACTATTTTGAGAAAAAATTTGAAGCCATCATGTGCAACAACTGAGCAGGGTCCCCAAAGGTCACAGTGTATAATCTCAAAGGGTATAGAAGTCTTATGTTGACTGTGAGAGAAAGGTAAACGATGAAGCTTAGCCAATGGACAAATGCAGCAAGGTTTTCTATTAATGGATGAAACATCTTTCTTTACAACAAGATCTGTAATTAAACTTAAACAAGGAAATGAAAGGTGACCTAGGCAACAATGCCATAGGTCAGTGACATCAGTAGTGTGTAAAACAGAAGCTGAACCAATAAACTTGACAGTTGAAAATTGTGAAATTGTGTTGACTAGAGTAGAAGGAGAGACTGCAGTTCTTGACAAGTGATAGAGGCCATTCCTGACGTCACCCTTCCTAATCGTTGCCCAAGAGGAAAGGTCCTGAATAAGGCAACAATTAGACATAAAAACTAAGCAGCATGTGAGAGAGGTTGTTAGTTTCTTAGCTGAAATTAAATTGAAATGAAAGGATGGAATGCATAAAACCTCTTTGAGGCAGATGGATGGTGTGCGTTGGATAGTGCCAATGTGAGTGACAGGGGCTTCAATACCATTTGGCATCTTAACAGAGTATGCAACATGAGCAGTGATAGTGGAAAACAATGAGGTGCAACAGACCATATGGTTTGTTGCACCTGTATCGATGATCCAAGGAATATTAGTGGAGTGAAGTGATCTGTGTGTGCAAGTAGAAAGACAAAGTGAAATGCCAGAGAGGGTGGAATGTGTAACGCCCCGATCCCGTAGGTCCGGAGAGTTAGCTCTTAATACTTAAAAATTTACTTAAATAACACAACTATAAAATCCAGAAATTCCATAAAATATTAATCCACTTAATCAAACCAAAAATCTAAGTTCCTCTTTGGCAACAATAAAGAAATCCCCAATAACATAAAGTAGAAATTCTCCAAAAACTCGAAAACATCCTCAACTCATCAAATCAAAAACCCGAAAAATAAATCAGTCTACTAACTACGACTCTCAAATAAGCATTTGTACCATCAGGCACTTATTCCACTACGATCATCACACTTTGCTAAACTTTCTACTCTTGTTCTCCAGCTGAATCATCAAAATTATCTGAAAAAAATATGGAGATAAGGGGTGAGTTATCAACAACTCAGTAAGCAGAGGACATATACTAATGTGTAAACATGAGCATTTACTGAAATCAGAATGCAGAACAAAATATTTTATTTCAGAATGCAGAATCAGAATAATGTTTCAAAATGCAGCGTCAGAACATGTTATAAAAAATGTCAGAGCGATAGTTCGAAAATATTCATAATCAAAAATCCCTTTGGCATAGCATAAACTGAAACATCATATCCTATCTTATCAAATCAGAACAAATACCATGCTTAACCCCCGTGGTAGGGTTGTGCAAACCCCGGTAGCTAACCGAGCAGAAACAGAATGTGAATCTTCCCCTTGTTCATTCTCGGAGCCCCGAGTGTGCACATAGGAAAGACCACGCAGAAAACCACTTTGTTTCCAAAGTGGGTGCACCAGAAACAGAAAAGTTGGTACCAACCCGAACAGAGGCCACAGTTTTACACCCGTGGTGAGGTCAGAATGGAACAGAAACAGAAACAGAATGTTATGCCAGAGGTTTTCAGAAATTACATCAGATCATATCAGAGTACAGAAAATCTTCAGAACAGAACAAAAATCACATCACAACATAATTTATGCACAAATTTCATATTCGCTCTATTTTTCAGAGTTCAGAAACAGAATGTCAGAAATAAGCTCATATCTACACCAGTCATGACAGAAAATAATTTCTTCTTAAACAGAATCTCATGAGTAATGCAGAACAAATAACTGAGGCAGTTCAAATTTCTTTTCATAACAAAACATGTCTATTTTCCAAAAATAACCTCAGCTCATTTTATTTTAAATGCAAAGTCTAGCATAGGAACCCCGCTTACCTGAACTTCTTAGCTTTTTCGAAATTCCTCAAAAACGTCGGACAATAATTAATCGTCACCTATAAAATAATCACGTAATTCTCATAAATTTTCAATTAATCATGTATCTCGATATTTAATCCTAAACTTATAAAATAACCTATTTAATATCTCCAAACCTAAACTTTTCCAATCATCACTTTCTAACATCGTCAATGCTAATTTAATACTATGACTAAAACATTTAAAAGTCAGATCTATTTACTAATGAAAACAACTAACGAAGCTTAATACTAAGTAATATAATTATCCCAAAATATTTTAAAATAAACCATAACTATTATTAGAAAGACTAAAGTATATCTAAAATGTAGAAATAACAATACAACAATATTATTTACTCTTAAAATAAACCCTTACTTAATAACATGTTAAAATACTTAAGCGATTTAAGGTAAGTACAAGTAAAAATTTCGTTAAATAATACTAAACAAAAAGCTTTAAAATAAAAATTTCACAATTACTAAAATAATTTGCTACCAAAGCACACTTTGAAAATCCTATTATTGTATGTAAACTTTTCTTATACCACCCGTAAAAATCACGTAAAAACAGACCAAAATATATAAACTTGAACACATTCTAAACTAAGGGTAAATCTGTAATTCATTTCAAATACCATGCAAAATAAATCACGTAAACTGCAAAAGCATTCACGCAAATTCGGTGCAAAAACCGCAAGAACAGGGACGCGAGGCACTCACTGAGAAGGAAACGTGTGACGGCGCAGGGACTGGCTGAGGTCGACGGTGGTGAGGGCGGCGCCTGGGCAGTTGCAAATGATAGAGAGAGAAATATGAAGTGGGCGGGCAAAACATGAGGGAGAGGGATGAAACTCACTCTGAGACACGACGGACAGGGTGCCGTGAGAGAAAACAAGGCCGTGACTTATCGAGAAGGTCAACGAACGATGGACACGAGGTGGCAACGGCCGGTGTTTTCTGGGCAGGTAATGACGACGCGGAGAGAGTTGGCGCTTTGGGTGGCTGGGCTGTGGCTCGACGTGCTCTGTTTCGGTTGCTAAAAACAGGGGACCTGCAGTGGCTATCACACGGTGGTTTCCGTCGAGCGGGATGTGGTTCGTGTGTTTCGGGCTGGGTTCGATCGAGGCAGTGGCTGGGTGTTGCGTGGCTGCTGGTCTTCAAGAGGTAAGAGGACGTGTACAGAACAGTGGGAGTGGTTCACGGTGGTCTGGCTTACGGTGTCGCGTGGGAAGGCAGTGGTCTGGCTTACGGTGTCGCGTGGGAAGGCAGTGGTCTGGCTTACGGTTAACTGGAGTGGTGCTTTCCGAAAGGGTGAGGACAGGCTGCGGTGATGCTGGGACGGCGTGGGTCGTGACCGAGCTAGAGGGTGAGCGCGGTTTGCACAGAGGAGGAAGAAGAAGAAAAACAAAAATATACTGGGCTAAGGTTTCGGGAAGGAGGGCAGCGGCGGAAGCATCGTCGAAACGTACGTATATTTAAATATATCAGTGGAGGAACAAGAAAATAAAACCCTAGAGAAGTAGACGTGTGAGCGGATGGAGATGAACGTGTGTGAGCATGCACGACGTGAACGAAAAGAGAAAGAGAAAAAAGAAAAAAAAATAAAAAATAAACTTACGGGAAAAAAAAGAGATAACACCGAAAGAGAAGGAGGATAAAAATAAGAAACATGCGGGAAAACATAACGTGTGAAGAAAATAAAATAAAATAAAATCACTACTCCAATTTGTAAAATAAAAACTTAAAATACCAAACTCCAATAAATAAATAAAAATATATAAACAATCTAATGTCCAACTATACAAATTTTTGGATCCGGGTGTTACAGAATGCGTGTTAGGCAGATTTGTAGATGTAAGGTTGAATTGAATCTGATGAGCTAAATGTTGAGCAGCAGTGGAGGGCTCCCTTGGCTGAAGTAAAGCTACCAATTGCTGATACTGAGTCCGAGTTAAACCCACTTTTCCATCACTAATCTCTTCAAGGTCAGAAGTGGGAGATAAGTTGGTTTGTGTAGCAAAAACAACAGAGTTATGAGATTTGGTATAGAATTTGTGACCCGGTGGATAGCCATTTAATTTATAACATTTCTCCATTGTGTGGCCAGATAGATTGCAATGAGAGCACACATGGGCCTTTGCATTACCAGCTTTAAAACATGTCTCAAATGAGTGACCAGAGATTTTGCAATGTGTGCAATAGGCTCGTTCTTTCTTAGGTGAGGGTTGTGGCTGATTTGATTGTTTGGCAAAGGGAACAAAAGGTTTTTTGATGGCTAAGGCCATGGAATCAGCTGGTGTTGTCGCTCCTCTTGCTGGATAAGGGAAAGAATTTTGGTAACTGATGGCAAAGAGTCTAAGAGCATGATTTGGTCACGGACATTTGAGTAGGTATCATGTAGTGCCATAAGAAATTGGAAAACACAGTCACGTTGATATCTGTCTAAAAGGGTTTTCATGGTGCCACAGTTGCAAATGGGAATTGGATCATAAATTGAAAGCTCATCCCAAAGAGTTTTGAGTTTACCATAATAGACACTTACGGAATCAGTGTCTTGGAGAATTCTGGCAAGGGCTTTCTTAAGCTGAAAGAACCGAGGGCCATTCTGTTGGGAGAATTGGTCTTGAAGGTCAAGCCAAATGTCACGCACATCATCCACAAACACAACATTGGACTTGATGGAGGGACTGGTCGAGTTTTGGATCCACGACACCACCATGTCGTTGCAACGCTCCTAGAGCTCAAGTAGAGGATCTGTAGGGTCAACTGGTTGGTGGATGGTACCGGTGATGAACCTAACTTGTTCTTAGCACGAAGGGCACGTCGCATAGCTCGCAACTAAGTGGCGTAATTATCTATTGTGAGCAAGTCAATGACTAGAACCATGGCAGGATTGTCGCCGTTATCTAGCCAAAAGGGGTTACCTGGATCACTCAGGTTCAAATATTGGGCCATATTGATGGCACGATAGATGTTTGTAGCAGGGTGTGAATGAACAGAGGCGTTTTCAGTGTGGGTAGAGGATGAATCTCTAGAACTTTCCATAGGGTCCTCCATGAAGGTTAGCTCTATGGCTCTGATGCCATGTAAGAAAGCATAAAATAGAGGGAGGAAATGCTAGATAGCAGAGAGCATAAGGCACAGAGGTCTAGAAAATATTCTGTACTATTTTCACTAAATGGAAATGCACGATACAATGGAATCCTCATATACACACTCTGCCCTAACAACCTAACAGAACCGTATACCCAAAATAGAATCAGCCAATGAAATGAAAAGTGAATAAGAAAAAATACATATAAACAAAAATAAAGGACATGAATAAGACAAAGTACATATAAACAGAAATAAAAGAGAGTTTATCCTTTTCCAAAATGACTTCTAGCTGCTGTAGAACAACTTGTAATAGCTTGTTCATGCACAGTGTGTAATATAGAGATGCATAGATAGAAAGATTTGATTTAGAGAGATTGGACAGAGGAGGAAGACAAGACAGAGAGAGTGATGACTCACCAGTAGTGGCGCTCCAAATGATGTTGCAGCATGCTCCCAGTGGTGGTGTCGCGGCATCGAGGGGAAGAGAAGCGAAGTTGAGAGAGAGAGAGAGAGAGAGAGGGGTGGGCTAACCATGCAGCGGTGGCAATGCTTGACCTTGGCGGTGAGGATGGACTTCAACTCCGACAATGGACCTACGACGTGTCCGATTTAATGTTGCAAATAACTTTTTGATATTTGCTACATAAAAGTTTTTTGCAATTACAATATGTTTATTTGCAACAACAAATTTTGTTAAAATAATCATATTTTGTTGCAAGTATTAAATCTTTTGTAAGGAGTTAATTCTCGTTGGCGAAACTTGTTATTTGCAATAAGTTTTGATCTATAACGTTGGAAATGAAGTTTCTTTTGTAAGGATAAAAAAATCTTTGCAAATACCCATTATGTACAACTTGATTATGATTATTATAAAAATTCTCATTGACATATCTCTTGTGCCGGGAGAACATACCCTCCGTAGTATTAACATCATATGATTTGCTTTAGAAGAGAGTTTATTTTAAAATTATTTTTCAATTCAAATTTTTATATGTATATTTAATATTTTTAACAATCATAATGAGCTTCACAACAAATGATATATTTAAACAACAAATAATAAATATATAGTGTAATGTGCATGACATGAGAGTGGTAATCATTAGAGGGGGCAATAAATTAAACATGATATACTTGATCAAGCATGTCACTTGTTTCAAAGTCTTTGGGACTCCGTTGGCTTGTAGCAATTAAGCAATTATCGATACTAGTTATGAGAATTTCTAGCTAAATGGATGTACCTATTACAATGCAAAATATTGATGAAATCAGGTTGATTGTCATTGGTAATGAGCAATGATTTCTTGCATTTCAATTGAAATACTAGTTGGAGGGCACGTGCCCCGTTCACTCTATATCGATTATTTGAAATTTTAAGAAATAAAAGTGACTTTTTCAAAATAATGCGGGAGGAAAGTGCTAGCCCCCCAGGACAAGCAAACAATGCTTGCACTCTGGGCCAAGCAAAACTACTCAAACCTGGAGCTAGCATAATGTGCTTGAACCCCAAGGCTAGCAAAGACTGCTTGAACCCATCGGCAAGCAAAGAGTGATGTCACCCTGGGGCTAGCAACATCAGTAGCTCGCACCTGAGACAAGTAAAAGTCTTTGCACCCTAGGCCAACACCATGGAGGGCAACAGTGCTCCCCCCAGGGAGGCAACTATGCTTCCCTTAGGCGCGCACCATAGAAAGAGCATGAAACTCATCCCCACGGTGAGCACAATGGAGGAGCATGAAGTTAGCACTCGGGTTCCCCACTAGAGGCCCTTCGTCCAATCCTGTCGGGTGTGCTGGCTAAGCTAGAGTGAGTGCCTCAGGGAGGGGGGGGCAAGGCGGCATGGGGACTTCCGGTACCAGCTTGGGCCAAGGCGCCACTCAGAGGGAAGCCATTCGGGAAACGGCAAGCCAACTCAGAGGAATCTTGTCTCTGTTATGTCTTTTCCATGGGCCTTCTTTGTTTTGTTTGTTCTTTGTCTTTCCTTTTCATTCCTCCTTTTTTTTTTTATTATTTCTACTACCCACGTCTTCCAGAGAATTGATCATCTGGTGGCCTGGACCATAGCTGGACGGCCTGACTTAGAAGTCCGTGGGCTGCGAGCTTTCACAGTCCAATCCCACAAAAAGATACTCCAGGCTCAGGCAAAGAGAGATTGAATGGTGGAAGCCTTCATCGGCGTCTTTCAATGGTGGCACAGGGAGGAGAGGGAGAACTCCTACCTTCATGATGAGGTTGGCCGCCTCATGGGTGAGCTGACCAAGAGGGACGAGGAGGTAAATTGGTGCCACCTTGAGGCCAAGTCGCTTAGGTAGGAGCGTGAAGCCATTCAGGACAAGTTGTCCCAACAAAACAATGAGCTAGTAGAGAAGGAAGCGTTGCTAGGGGCATGGAGAAGTCATATGGGAGCTTGTGTAGTCCCTCCAATTCTTGGAAGAGCAATGCACGTTGGAGCTTGAGGAGCGAAAACGGCTTGAGGGTGAGGTCGAATCTCGGGGTCGACTGATCGAAGGTCGTAATGACTCCTTCTGGTGAATTCAGGAAGAGATCAGATCCCAAGATGAAGAACTAGGGTCCCTACGATCCAAGCTGACCATGGTCCGAAGTGAGGTCCGAAGGGCGGCCGTATCGACCTAGATAACCAGGTGGGAGTTGGAATTGATCGCGCTAGGTGGCAAGGAAAGACTCAGACACTTGGGGAAAATCTTCCCTCCTTTGATGGTTGAGGTGCTAGTGTGGAGCATCGACCTAGAGAACCAGGTGGGAGCTTGACTTGACTGCGCTGGTTGGTGAGGAGAGACTGGGACACTTGGGGAAGTGTTCCCTCTTTTGATCGTCGTGGAGCAAGCGTGGAGCATCGACTTAGGTAATTCCTGTGACATGTTAGCAAAGTGGGAATAATAGAGCACTCATATTGAAAAACTTGGTTTTCATGATCCAAGGGGTATACCCCCTCTTTTGTGAAGTTCTTAAACAAAATGCTTCCTGAGGTGCTTAGTGTTTCACTGGCATGGCTTAGTGCTGAAGGAAACGAGGGTCGATGGCAGGCCATAACCATGTAAGACCTTCCCACCTTAGCTGAAGCTTTCCTTCTTCCTGGGAGGTCACTCTCGTTTCCTTCAGCACCAGATCCCCTTCTTTGAAAGACCGGGGTCTGACTCTTTGGTTGAAGTACTACTCTGTTTTCCTCTTGCCGGCTCCTATCCTTACCTTGGCTTCATCTCTCTTCGGTTCCGCTAAGTCCAAGTTTGCTAGCATGCCTTCTTCATTTGCTCTTTCTTCGAAATGATGAACTCAGAAACTTGGCATGCCTACCTCCTGTTCATATTCATAAATGAAAAACTGGGTAGTCCTCAGATTTAATGATTGTTGGTGTTTATAAGAAAAGAGTTAGTAACTTTATTTTCCTGTTTCCTCTATCTCTTAAAGCTACTTTAATACATGTGTGTTCCCAGTCCGAGCAGATTATATTGATCTGGGTTTAATGTTTGTTGTTAGATGTGCCCGAATTAGTAGCAATTTTTTCGGAAAGCTTGATAGGAAGTACTTTTTGTTAGGAACTAAACGGGTCCAAACTTTGTTCTTGGTTGTGGTTTATGGGAGTTTTTCCGGTTTCATAAGCTTTTTGTTTGATTTCATTAGAAGGGTCATAGAAATCTTCAAAAAATAGACTAGTTTTTTTCTTTTTTCATTAGCTTCAGCTTCAAACTTTTATGGAAGAAAATTGAAGAAAAACTAAGAGAAGCAAATGGAGTCAAATATTCAACAACACCAAATGGAGGCAGATATTCAACGACAACAAATGGAGGGATAAAGGGTTACGGAAGTGAGACAGGGAGAGAGGGCTCGAGGATACTCAAACAGGAGGGAAGTGAGAGACAGATCGAGTAGATCTGGTAGAGAAGTGAGAGACGAATTAGAGAAAGGACTCCAGGTTACTTAGATGAGAGACAGGAGGGAGAAAGAGTTGTACTTAGACGAGAGATGGATGTAAAATCGTGATGTGGCGACCAGACCGGGTTTACCACGTCGCGGTGTGTGGTGTTAGAGTAAACGACTGGCCTAGGAGTAGAATTTCTCGATAGGAAATAGCATAAATCAAATAACAGCATATGACAACATTTTGGGCCTGGGCCCTAAGCCCATTATTTAAGTAAACTATTAGCTAAATTGGTATTTGTCTAGCGGCCCACTTGGAGCTTTGTCCACCGAATTGGAGGCTTGACAATAGAATAAGCCCAACATCATAGCCCTTCCAATAAGCCCTTCACCCAACTCAATCTCCTTCTAAGTATCTTCCCCAACACGACAGACTCCTTCGATCTCCAGAGGCTTCGTGACATGTGGCCATCGAAATTGAAGTTGAAGCCGTCTACAAGGCTAGCGCCTGGCATCGTAAAAGTCTTTCCCACCATTCTCTACTAGCCATGTTGATTTCCGCCAAAGATGCGGGTGTGGATTCTTTGGGTGCTAACTCAAAGTCGATTGTTGATAGTCGAGGTTTCTTTGTGAAATTTATTCTAGCAGATTGAGCAATACTTGCCTACGTGTATATATATAGAGAGAGCAATGCTACATATAGTCTCCATTTGAGGATTGTATATGCAAGTCTAGTCAATTTTATCTTTAAAATTTTTTAAAATTACAATAATATCATTCTCAAAATAATATTTTTTTCTATATAATGAAAGGTTTGCACATGTAGTCCCTATTTGAGGACTGTAAATAGAATTTCTCATATATAAATATATATATATATATATATATATATATATACGCGCGCATGTCCAACACAGAAAGCCAACATACCCATGAGTAGGGGTGATAAACGGTCCGGTCGGACCGAACAGACCGATCGGACCGGACTGAGACTAAGACTGGTCGGTCTCGGTACACATTTTAGAGGACCAAAAAGTTTCGGTCCGATCTACGGTCCACGGTCCAGCTTCTAATGTAAGAATCGTAGAAACCTCATGTTATGGGTTAATTTTATCAAAATAAGCTTTTGATGGTATATTATCACAATATAGTAGTACGTAGTATGTAGTATATACTCACATGAATGAATGAATGGATATATAGCCACATGTGAAGATGGAATAGCTGCATACAGAAAAGCATGCACAAGAAATTTATATAATTTGCGCATTTATTTATTAATTTTCTATATGTAGTAATTCATTAATTATTATATGTTACATTAAGTCAATTATTGTAATTATTATAAAGAGAAACTGGAAAGGCATGCAATATGCATGAACGCATAACTCTTGATCTCATCTCAAGATCAAGCTAGACGTTATTCAAGGGCAGAAAGTGATAACGTAATTAGGTGCACCGGAGCAGGTGAAGGTGCTATTCGCATCATCATAAGCATAGCTATAAGCTTGAGGGCACTGGTCCTTGAAGATCCTGGAATAGTTTGTGGGAGGACAAGAAACTGGAGTATTGAAATTTCCAGTACAGCAGTATTGTGGCTGATTGAATGCTATGCATGCGCTCTTGCATGCAATCACGCTCCCATTCCCATCTTTCACTTGTAGCTCTACTGGGCAAACTGCATTCACATTGGCCGGACAACTCGAGGTCTTGCTATCACCGCTCCTGCCTTCTATACTCACTGAAATAGGCAGGTTGAAGCCGTTGACAAGGCTGACATCGTAAAAGTCTTGCCCACCATTCTCTGCTATGGTGATTTCTACCAAAGACGCTGGCGGCATGGCACCATTCCCATTGCATGCAACTTGGCCAGAGGCGCAATTCGCAGTAGAGCAAGAGAACTTTCCTGAGGCGTCCATGGAGCAACCAGTTCGTGCCCAAAACCGGCCATTCCATGGAGCTTGGACATCTAGTAATCTGGATGTAGCTTTGGGTGCTAACTCAAATCCAGTTGTTGATAGTTGAGGTTTCTGATTAGTGTTAGGGTTCCTGGCCAAATGGTATATGTACAGTTGTTGCTGAAAGTTATTCTAGCGGATTGAGCACCTGCAACATTCATACATATGCAACATCAAACAAAATAATCCCTTGCCACCACCAGTGAGGAAGCCAATTAAGAGTGGGCGGGGCCGAGGGGCAGGCACCCCCAAGGCTCTAAGCAAAGGTTAATATTTAAGCATTCTTAATAAAATTTAATATTTTAAGTATATTATTATTCATTTTTATTTTATTTTATATAATACATTAATAGAATTTTTAATTAGGAGATTTATTAGAAAAATAATATTTACTTTTATACACATTTAAGACATAGGAGAAGATAAATAAAGTATTTTTATTTGTAGTCATTAATATTATTTTTATTTTTGCTTTAACTTTTTGTATACACTTTTTAATTAAAACATTAGGTAAACTTTTTTTCTTTAGGTTTTGAGTTTATTTTTTATTTCTTGCTATTTAGTCATTTCTTTTGTTTATAATCATTTTGTTAGGGTTGTTCCTAAATTTCTCCAATTGAACTATTTATTCCAATATTCTAAAATACTTGGCCCCTTCAAATTAAATCATAATCCTGACTTCGTCCGGCCTGCTTATCACCGTGCATATTTGTCGAACATCAGAGCCATTAGATCCTGCATCTTAGATATATGAAGCAAATGAAGTTAGTCAAATATATACCATATCAGCTAGTAAGTCACACATTCATGCTTATCACAATGATATAAGTGCGTGTATATGCTATGACATAGTATTCATATTCTATTACAATATGTCATATAATTAAAATTACTTACTTATATAAGTAAACAACCAATTTTTATTGGCATTTAATTTTGTGATAGAATGAGTATGCCACATGTCTCTTCTCCAACAACACCTAATAATTACTCATAAGCTTGTTTGTTGGAGGTTCAGGCTCATTTTGACAACACAACTATTCAATTTTAAATCTTCATATTTTTCTTATAATCATTATCTAAACATTATAATTTTTCCAAACTCCCAAACAAAACATAAAAAATAATACAAAATTTTCAAATTTTAAAACAAAAGTATTATTAAAATTTAAATTCAAACAATTTAATATTTAAATAATATTAAGTTTTAGTATTTTTATTCAATTTTTTCTCTCATTTTTCAAAACCTAATAAAATATCTTAACTCAAACTATTTCACTACTATTCACAGATATACTAAAATATTCTAAATATTCTAGAATCACCGTACGGGAGAGAGAGAATCTTGGAACAAATCAAAGCACAGAGATAGTTAAATCCACAAGTACGTAAATTTTGCACTTCTCTGTGGGGGTTGGGTGAGGATGACTGATTTTCAAATGCTGCAATAGAAACCCGAGTCCACCGATGCCTACTCTGAGTTTGAGCACGGGATGGAGGAATTGGTGCGTGACCACTTGGATGATTGTATGTCATTTGCTTCATGTACCTCTACACACACTCCTGATGACGAGGATGATGAGGGTTATCAGCTAGTTTGGAGGAGGAGGAGGAGGTCTAATTTGGATGGTGATGATTTGGCAGAGTCATCTACTACATGGTGTTCCCACTCTCATATTATGACTAGGTAGGCTTCCCGATAGGCGCAGGAGATGATAACCACAATTGAGAGGAGAAACCGCGAGTCTGAGTTGATGGCGCTTGCACGTTTGTCATGTTGGAAAGTCTAGTAAAGGGTTGAGAGATTACCTCAAGAACCACACCTTAATTTTCCATTGTACCGGCACCATTGTAGCAATGGTTGAAACTTGAGAGAGGAAAAACTTCTCTCTATCCCTAACCACCAACATAAAAGAATTCAATTGGCTAATTCTATTATCTATAGGGTGAGAGAAGGGGTTTCCAATATCTATTAATATTTTTGTCCCATCCGATTATGAGCCTAAAATCAATATAAGATCTATGCTAATCTATAATAAATACAGTACGCATCCAACATAAATCATTCAATCACAAAATGAAAACTAACCAAGCATCTTCATCACATAATAAGTCCAAAATGTATTTGCAAGTATTTAATTAGTTACGATAACCATACAACGACAGGATGTATGAAGCTCAACAGGTACTCACAATCACATGACTTAGATAGATGAGATGCAAGTATGACGAAGAAATAATATGAAAGTGATTAACACTTACTTTCATTAGAAGCCCAACATGATAAATCTGAATGTCCTATGCTACGACTATCTAAATGTCATAAACATAATTTGCACACAATAACATATGACAACATAGTCAAAATTAACAATTCTCACACACATACAAAACTCCTACTAACTAAATACAATAGAAGGCTCAAACAAATGCATATTGGTTACTTGCTCCTGAAATATTTTTGCATCCAAAATTTTTGTCAGTAGATCAGCCAACATATGTTATGTGTAAATGTACTCAACACAAATATGAGACTCAGCCATTCTCTTTAATAAATAAATATTCAATGTCAATATGATTGGAGTATGAAGAGCTCTTAGAGTTTTGAGAGAATGAAACTACAACATAATTATCACAAAATATCTTCCGTGGTCTCATAATAATATACACAATACTCAATCCTGAGATAAAAGTTGAGGAAGCTATTAGTGCTTGTTTGACATTTGTACACAAAAAAAACCCCTCCTGTCATCACGAATTCATAACCTTGAGTTGATCTCCTATCATCTGGACAACCTATACAGTTGACATCAAACTATCCAACTATATCTAGAATGTTGGATCACTGATATGTTAGCAAAAAACTTCTTTGCCCTGTAAGTACCTCAGTACATTTTTAGTAGGTTTCTAAAGATTCAATCCAAGATCACCCAAGTATATCCCAAGTACACTAAAACATAGGCAATATCAGGATGCTTCAATGCTTATTCATACATCAAACTGCCAATAAATGAGGTATATGGAATAAGTTGCATTTGGTTTCTCTCACTATCATTTTGAGAGTATTAAGATTTAGTTAGTTTATCACCTTTTACAAAAGGTGTTGTCCTTGGAGAACAATCTTGTATATTAAACCTATTTAAAAGACGAGCCCAGAGTGCCACTAGATATGTCACGAACAATCTGTATACCTAATACATAAAGCCTTCACCAATATCCTTCATGTCAAAATGAGAAGACAACATATGCTTTGTCTTAAATAAGAGCTCAATGTTATTTGCTACGAGTGATGTATCATCTATATACAGCACGAGAGGAAACACATTGAGCTTCAAATATATACTTTGATCAACAACATTCTCTTTAAAAAAAACACACAAAACCGAACAATCTCATCAAACTTTAAATACTATTTTCGTGATGTTTGTTTGAGACCATAAAAAAAAAATTCAATTTGCACACTATATGTTGCTTTTCGTTTGTTATCAACAAAGTCCATAAGTAGATATGGAGTTAGATAATGATTGAAACGTCAACAATCTCCCAATATGTTCACCAATGATGCACATATAAAGAATTAATCTACAATAGAGCATTGCTCAGTGAGTTGAGTAGGCACGACCACTCTCAAAGCTAAATCCAAGTTCTTGATAGCTAAATTAATAGCAAAAGACTTGTACCAATCTTCCTAGTTGGTTCCAATTCGCGTCTTGATGACAGACAATTGTAGAGGCATTGTAACACCCCGTATTTTAGTATATTTTTATTGAAGGATTTATTATTATTTATTCAAAAATTTATTCTCTTGTTTTAAAATTATCGGATATTTTAAATGGGTTATCTTATGATCTTTAAATTGTGAGAATTAAATTGTTATGTTTTCTTAATATTTATTTATTGTTGTACATTTAAATTGTTATTCTTTTAAATTAATTGATTGTGAGATTTAATTATTTTATTTTCATTGTATCATTACGTTTAAATTATTTTAATTGATTTGTTGTTTTAAAATCGTTGCCGTTGGATCATTTTTGTGACCCAATATGTGAGGACTGGACCTCATTTCTTTCCCTCCATTTTTCTTTTTCCCTTTTCTTTTCTTTTCTTTTTCTCTTCTTTTTCTCTTTCTTTTCTCTCCTCTCCCTCTCTCTTCCCGCGCGGACGTCCCCCTCCCTCTCTCTCCCGTGCGTCCGTCGCCTCTCTCAGCCCAGCCGTCGTCGCGCCATCGTGCGCGACACCGCCCGGCCGACTAGCTCCCCCACCGGCCGGCGACCTCACCCCCCAAATCCCAGCCCCTACCTCACCGCCGGTAGCCCGCACGCACCCCACGAAGCCGCGGCGTTCTTTGTGCTCACGCGTCGCCGTCGCGCCACATCCGGCCACCATCTCTTCACCACTTCATCCCCGACCTCTTGGCAACCCAATGGACCCAACCCCAGCTCCAATCCGTCACCAGTGAAGCCCCACCAAGTCCATTTCCGATTTGTGCATTTTTGGCCTAAAACCACCTCTTGCGCCGCCACCCACGGCAAACCACCACCACCATTGGCTTCACCGACCTCTCTAGGCCCTACCCTATCAAATTGGGTCTTCATTTGTCACCGTTGAAAAGTTGTTATTTATGACCCATGGCCATAGTGTATTTTACACTGTGGTGTTGCTCAAACGTCGCCTTTTTCAACTTCGTGATCCTTCAGAAATTGCTATATTGCACTGTAAGTATTTTCTCAAAGAACTTTCGTGATTTAAATGTATTTTTGCACTAACTCTTTTTAACTATGAACTGGTTGTGTTGACATTTGTTGGTTGTTGGATATTGGTGTCGTGTCTTGTTCACTGCATTTGCATGCATGTTCATGTTTGTAACTGAAAACTGGGTTTTCGCATGATTGCATACATGTTCATGTGTTTATTTGAAAACTGGGTTTTCATGCGAGAAATGATTTTTGGGTGTGTTTGAAACGATTGGTTTGACTGGTTTGAGAAAAAGAAAAATAGACTGTAGGGATGGTGGTAGAGTCCCGCCTGTGATTCCCGCCTACGGTGCATGCGATAGGGATGGTGGTAAGCAGGAATGGTGGTTGTGTCCCGCCTGTGATTCCCGCTTACGGTGCACGCGGTAGGGATGGTGGTAAGCAGGGATGGTGGTATAGTCCTGCCTGTGATTCCCGCCTACAGTGCTTTGTTAAGCATTCGTTGTGTGTGTTAAGTATTCATTGTGTGGAAAGGAACTGTAGGGATGGTGGTAAGCAGGGATGGTGGTAGAGTCCCGCCTGTGATTCCCGCCTACGGTGCACGCGATAGGGATGGTGGTAAGCAGGGATGGTGGTTGTGTCCAGCCAGTGATTCCCGCCTACGGTGCACGCAGTAGGGATGGTGGTAAGTAGGGACGATGGTAGAGTCCCGCCTGCGATTCCCGCCTACAGTGTCCGATAAAGGGTTTGTTTTGTGTGAATCATTTTCTGGAAAAATGGTATTTTATGGCTAAGTGTATTTTGTCATATGAATGCATGTTGGTTGCATTAATAGTCATGATGAAAATAATTTTCACACATATACTAGAATTTGAAAGGCAAAATGATTTCTTATGCATAATAATGTCTTAATTTATCCTAGAGTCCGAAAAATATAATGGACTCCTACGCATGATAAAGAAAAAAAGTTAAATAAAACGACTTAGGGTGATCCCTTTATCAATTAACTAGATATGTATGCGTCACCAAGTACTGCAAAATACTTAAAAAAAGAATTTATCATTCTAAGCATCCTCCCAAATAATTATTCGCAGATAGGATGGAAGTAAATATGCCCATTGATCTAAGAATTTAAAAGTTTCATTTTCATCCTTTTGTTATAAACAACAATAAAATTCAATGACAGGTAAATACATAACCAATCAGAATTGTTGAATTGTTGATTTTATCCATCTTTCATTGTTTATGCATGCAAACAATGTACAAGTCTTAAAAGAAAATGCATGAAAACGTGCACAATATTGCAAATATGCATTTATTTAATTATTTATTGGGAAACAAGGATGACAAAAAATAAGAATATTTTTTAATTCTTTTTCTAATAAAATATTATTATTATTATTATTATATTATTCGGATCCGGATTGGGATTCAAATCCGTGTCAAACAGGGCGACCCGATCAACTGGGGTCAGCCGATCAAACAGGTCATTGTCAATGATCAAACAACGTCAAATAGTTCAAGGTGGGTATGGTTATAATATTTGATCTAGCCCAATAAACTTAAACCCAAAAGGATTAAATTGAAAGCAACAATGGGCGGAATCACATCTACAAGCTTCAAGCCCAAAAGCAAATAACACAAGCTTCAAACTCAACTTAATACCAAATACTGACTCATATATATATATATATATATATATATATATATATATATATATATATATATTATCCACCTATATCCCTCTATCCCTAACCACACAACTAGGGGTGAAACACGATCAGTTTAGATCGGACCGATCGTTTCGGTTCGGATCGAACCAGACCGAGATTGAGACTGGTCGGTCTGGTTCATGTTTTAGAGAATTAAAAAGTTTCAGTCCAGTCCTGGTCCAGGGTTTTTCCACCTCGGATCAGACCGAATGAAAAATAAAAAGAAAAAATATATTTTATATATATTATTTATATAATAATAGTACAATTTATTATGTAATTTTCATCTAACCTATCACCATTAACAATATAAAATTTTAAATATGTTGTTAATGCTTGTTAATATTCTATCAATTAGCTAATTATATAGTAATTGTATAAATTAATAATGTAATTTTCATCTAATTTATTATCATTGATCATATAAAATATTTTTTATTGAGTTAGTTACATAATCCAATTTAATAAATCACTTAATTTTAATTTAGTATTTTAAATAAGATTTTTTTATTAATTGATTTAAAAAATAATAAAAATTAAAATTAAAAAATAATTGGACCGAACCGATAGCTACCGGTCCGGTCCGATCCCTATGGATGTTCGGTCTGGACCGGTCCAGTCCGGTGATGGACCGAAAATCACTGGATCAGACCGACCGATTTACACACTTTGACACAACAATCCAATGGATTAATTCGGCTTCTCATGTGTAGATCTATAAATTGAACAGTTTGCACGCAGTTTCAATTCTTTATTCATCTTTTTTGTGGAGAGGCCGAATACTCAGGCATCTGCGATTTTGCAATGGGGCCGTGAGTTGGAGGATGAGCATTTGTTGAATCGGAGGCTGAGGCAGCGAAGGAGTGTTGAGTCTAACACAAAGGTGTTGAGTACAAACATTTCGAAAAAATCAGGCCAATAAGAATCAAGGGATCGAGCTTGGGAGATCATGCAAACGAGTTTGGGAGCTGGGCTCATGCAGATAATAACAAGTCTAGTCGGTATCCTCCTCCGCTATATATACACATATATACATATATAAATCCAATAGATAAAGCGTTTATAATTAAGATTTGTAGGTACCTGGGAGGAGCTCATAACTAAATGAATGCTTAATGACAAAATAAAAGCATATATGCAATTAAAATTTATGTTCAAGCTATATAAAACGTTGAAGAAATCTCGATACTGATGATGATGGAGGCATACCTGAGAGGAAAAAGAAGGCAAAGATAAGGCAGGAGATCATCGGTGAAAGGGTCTTCTTATTCATCGTTGCCAGATATTGCAGAGCTGGGTGCTGTTCTAATTATGAACATGGTGGCATCGGAGAAATTGCCTTGGAGCCTCTCTCTCGTTTAACTCTCTCTCACAGTCGAAACCTAAAACTCGTTCGCAGATTCAGCTTGAGGGGTGGGAGCTTCGGCTCCCTTCCCCTCCCTCCCTCCTCCTCCTCCTTTCCTTCTCTTCTAAGTAGTTTTCGTTTTGTGTTTTTGTATTTTTTCAGGGGAAATAAGTGTGAAGCGCCGATCTGGGTCTTCCTGCAGCCACAGGCCAGCACGCGCCCCGCCGTGGTGATGCCCTGCCGCCGATCTTAAAGACCACCAAATGCGGCACCAAACGGAGCGTCGAGTAGCCCACACGCGCGGCTCAAAGTTTCGACGTCGTTCGGCGCGTGGCCTCCACGCACCACCCAGGAGTCCTCTGCCAACACCACGTACGACATTTCTGGAGTCTGTGAGTTCGGGATCTCCAAGGTCGATTGGCGGTTCCCTTCCCAAAGTGGCGCGTGTACTGCACACGCCACAACAGCCCTTGTGTCCTTTTTTTGTTGCAGTGCTTTTTCTTTGTAGTTTTCTTTGTGTAATGTAGTTTCTAGGTTAATAAAAATCCAAAAAAAAAAATTAATACATTCAGACTTTGGTCCGAATGGAGTATTAGTCCCCCCCTCTGCTTTGACGAGGTTGTTGGGGTTTGGTATTCCCTACCCTGCTTAGTCGGGGTATGGGGCTTTATAATCTCTGTCTTGGACAGAGGGGGTATTTTCTCTAAAACTTTAGGTCTTTAGAGATTTACTGTCTGGACTAGACCATGTCAGTCACGAAAGTGTACTGGGAGTTATTAACACTTGTAATTGATTTGTTTTTCAAATAAACTTTGTAAGTCCTCTCTTAATGAAGGTTGGCACCTGTTTACTCCAAAAAAAAAAAAAAAAAAAACATGGTGGCATCCATACTCGTAACTCGATGTTATATATGGAGGCTCGTCTCATACGCGGTTTACTTTGACCAACGATGGATCATCTATCGGACGTCTAGGTAGGCCCAACGACAAATTAATGTAGTTATAATTATAAAGTACGTAAAAATCAATATATGAGACTTATATGAATAACAAATTAATTTCTTAATATAGATTCCACTTTCTTTTTTAAAAAGAATGTGCAGTACTTGCATGAACCAGAATTTTATATAACAAATCTTATAATATTTATTGATTATTTAAAATTATTAAAATATTTATATAAATAATGATAAAGATTATAAAGATTATTTTTATATTTTTTTGTCTGTAAGATTTTGAAAAGAACCTAAAAAGACATTTGTCCTTACAAATTCTCCTCTCATTTTAAAATTTTTCATAATTTTAATTTCAAAAATTACTCAATAAACAAAACACTTTTCAATTTCAATTTTTCAATTTTTTTTATCTAATCATCATTAAATCATTACAATTTTTCCGAACTTCGAAACGAAACATAAAAAATAATACAACTTTATCAAATTTAATAATAAAAATAATATTAAAAAATTTATATTCTAAGAATTTTTTTTAACTTCATCATTTTTTTTTTCAATTTTTTCTCTCTTCTTTTCCTAAACTCAATAAAATATCTTAATTCAAACCATTTTATTATTATTTACAATCAATTTTATTATTATTCACAAAATTATCATCTCATGCATCTAATTTCTTAAGTCCCTTGACGTACTTTAATTTCATTGTAGAAAAAAAAGGCTCGACCTAATGATCAATGTTATAAATTTCATATTGTACCGACTGGTACGATCGGTATTTACCGTACCGAGTAGTGACCAGTACAGGAAATTTATGTACCGGGTCAAATACTGATCGTACTGGTGCGTTTCAGTCAATATCGACCAATTTTTTATGTACCGGCCGATTACAGAGTACTGGCCGAAATTATTATTTTTTGTAATTAATGTAAGAATTCTGACTTTTTCATAATTTTTACTATAATTCTCACATCTGAAAACTATTTTCTTAACTTTTTTTTAAGAGTAATTCTACAAACAAACATGAAGTGTGTAAACGTCGCGTAATCGCTTTGAAAAATAGTATGGTCCACTATTAAAAAATTAATTTTTTCATGTGGATTCCATATTTTATTCACTTTTTTCAAAGTGATTATGCTGCGGTCACACAATCTACGGTTGTAAAAATATTTTCTCTTTTTTTAATCCCCTTTTCTCGAGGACTGAAAATCAAACCCCTACTTCCCTTTTGTGGTAAAGATGAGTAATTATTATTTTTAAATAATTGGATTGAGAACTTAGAAGTATTATTGAGTTTTATAAATATATGTTTTAACTTTTTAAGACTTGTATTGATGTTATTTTGAAATATAATTTATATATATAATTAATTTATTATATATAGACTATCCCAAAACAGTACCAATATCAAAATATTTCATTAGTGTCTTAACCGAAATGGTATTCAAACCTTTGCTATTGATTATTCAATGATCTGTAATGCAGGACAAGCAAAGTTTAATTTGCGTCTATCTTGGTCTGATCGAATGAACAAAATTCATCGTCTAGCATATTTATAGCATTGCATCAATTTTCTTTCGAACAAATAATAGCAGCAATATCTGTTAAGATTATAATATAAATAATTTTTTTTAATATCAGAATAACTTTAAAAAAAAAGTAATAATTTTAAGTAATATCAAACAGAAATTGACTTTAAACTTGAGCAATTTGTTCTAAAATATGGAACAAAGTGTTCCCCACCGATAATACTTTTGTGATGGCATGTTTCATCTGTTCCAAATGGCAAAAATGCTTATATGAGGTGAAAGTTGATCCCCGGGATAAAAACCCGATCACGAAAAAATTATTTATGGCGGAAAGATCCTTGACAAGATTAAAAAAAAAAAAAAAAGATAAATTATTTCTGCAGAAATACTTATATGCAGTGTTGAGTGAACTCTCTATATGAACTTCCGCTCGACCTCCATGTTGGGTGAGTGTCGAGTGAACACTCTGTATGAACTTCCACTCGAGCTCCATGTCGAGCGAGTATTGAGTAAACTCTCTGTATGAGCTTCGTTGAGCGCTATTTCGAGTGAGTGTCAAGCGAACTCTCTGTATGAGTTTTGCTCGAGTATGTTGAGCGCAGATCGAGTGAACTTTTTGTATGGAGCTTAGCTCAAGCCATGTTGTGGCAACGAGGATCTCCTGCATGTCCTTGAAGCGTCGTGTCACCAGCTGTTCAAGGTTATTGATGCGAGCATCCAAACGATCAAATCGAGCATCCATGTGATCAAGACGAGCATCCATGTGGATCAAGTGATCAAGCACCATCTATATGGTTGGCTCAATAGAATCTGGTGCAAAAGTGGATGGTGTAGAGTTGGATGGAGCATAATTGGATGGCCGAGTAGTAGGTGCAGGAAGATGTTCAACATCCAAAGGATGATGACGAATATGTGCACGACTCAGCTGGATGGTCTTATGACCAATAGGAGCCCTAAGAGTAATTCTAAGCTCATGAGAAGAAATAGTAATTGATTGGGACAAAACAATATGCATGATAAGATACGCAAAAGGTAATCAAGTCTTGGTCTTGCTCGATTGAATAACCTGACAAAAGTGACTTTCCAAATAAATGGGAACGTCATTGATCAAAGCATAGAGTAGACTAGTTTTGTCTAGGCTTATATCACTCTGATGGTCTGTAGGGTAGAGATTAGTTAGCACTACATGACTGAGAAGGAGATAGTCATGTGGAAACTCGACTGTATAAATTGGTGTCCGACCATCCCAATTAATTTCATACCCACACCAGAAAGTGGCAATGGCGACCTTTCAGGGAGCAAAAGTGGAAGAATAGGGATAAGGGAGATCGGTTACATGAGGGACATTAAACAAGTTAGCTAACATGCTCGGAGTTACTCGAAATTAGATGTTACGTAGGTTAACTCCAGCTGAGTTGTATTCCGAAATGGCATGAATATTGGAGAAAAACTCTCGAACCAACTCCACAAAAAGGGGAGGGATGACTAGTAGTTAATGAAACCCACTGACGAGACTCAAATATGCGAGGCACTATGGTCTTGTGAAACTCACTCAGAAAAATTTCACGCTCAAGAATTAGATTGCAATGAGAGAAGTTTTGAGCATTTCTTGCCTGAGCATCATAAAATTGTGTTTGGATTAAATTTTATCTCCCGTGATAGCAATATCATAGAATTATCGCTAAGTTCACTCCAAACTCAAATATGCCTTTAAATCTTAATCCAAGTAATTTATCTCACGTGGGTGCAATTGCACCCATTGGAAGCTAGAGAAATGATAAAACACCAACTTATCTACAATTTATATTCGACCATTTAATAAAATAATACATTTGTTTCAAATATATATTATTATATTAAGAATGGGTGATTTAGTTTTAGGTGTGTGGGTCTATCACTTTTCTTGGAACTATATAATAAGACCATTACAAAGCTGAATAATGCTAGTATGCCTTCTTTTGATCGCTCATGTATTTAATTTTTTTACTTACTGATTAAAAAAGTGATTATTAGTGTATTGATATATATTTTTTATTTTTTAAAAATATTTTAAAATGTTAAAAAATGTGAAAAGGAAAAATGAAAGAAATAAAAAAGATGAATTTTACTTAGGCGGCAAACCCATCGGTCACTGTTGGGCAACAGCCTAGCATCAGTCCACAAAGCAACTAGTTGTTGCCTGTTGGAGATTCAATTGATCCTTAGAATTGATGGGTTTAGCAAGTGGAAATCAATTTAATGGACTTGGGATGACAAATCTTTCAATTTACTAAACAAACTTCTCAATGCAGGAATTTAATCAGAACTAAAATTTTCAAATTGTTTTCCCAAAGTAGAAACCTTCACATATTTGAGTTTGGAGTCTCTGAAAATTCAATTTACAAAAGTAATGAGATGATCTCCACCGACACAACGCCTCTCATTCCAAGTAATATCTTCAAGAGTGTACGTTCATCACTTCTATTAAACATACAATTGATGATGACTTTTCCACCAGTGTAAAAGAAAAAACATGACACTATCACCGCAACAAATCATTCCATCTCTACAAAGGAAAGAAACAAAGCAAGTCAATGCAGACAACGATAACATTACGAATATGGAAAATTCGTGTAAATGGGTGCAAGTTGGCTTGTCAAACATGCTACGTTTGTGCTTGAAGAAGATATAAACAAGTTTAGGTATTGAAAAATAACTCTCTCAAAAAGACATAAGAAGCCCTTGTTCTGACTGTCTATCATATATACTATACGGGTGTTTAAATGAGTCTAGGTGCATTTATGTAGAAAACAACACAAAATACAAAGAAATTACAAGAAATATGCATTATGCAGATCAATCCATGATAATAGCGCTGCTTTTTAATGTGGAGTAATCATGTTGATTTCAGAAGAGATGAACACAAGAAAAATGCATCCCTATTCCCAAACTGCCTCAATATCATGGATCTCACTCATAATTCTGAAGTATTTTCTCTGTGTTTCGATCTATCTAGACTGAAAAGGAGATATTAAATAGGTGCCAATGAGCATTCTTAGCAGATACTTGTTGTAATAAGATAATTTTCAGGGCAGCACAACCCTTAAATTCATAATCCAAGAAACAAACCAATGGTTGTAAGTGAATGATCGAAGTGAAAAGATTACAAGCTAATTGGTAGCAGGAAGATTCTCCATTTTTAGCAAGATTGAAGGCTAACTCCAAATTGTTTTAACTATATAAATAACCAGAGAAGAGAGACTGAAAAAGAGAGAGAGATGGATGACATGGCAATAGTGGAGTGGTCTTAAGATTCAGCTCTTTTAAATGTATAAGTCATTCATCCATCGCAAATAATGGATTGTGTTTGATTCTAAGTCAAGCTCTTACTCCAATTGGATTCCAAGGTCTTTCAAAGTTGAAGATAGATGAAGATATTTCAACCAAAAGAAATAGTAGAAACAGAGGGGCGACTTGGATTCATTTGTTGAGGACTTCATGGAAGATCGATTTCATCCATTTCTCTGTTTTTTACTTGGTCTCCTTTCATGCTTGTATACCACATTGGCTTAAAACGGTACCCATCCCTGGATTATCATTGGGATAAAATCCAACTCGCAAGTTGTCCAAAACCTTTAGCCCAAAAGATGCTACATTGGTATTCCCCAACTATACATGATATTTGAATCTCCTTCTAATCCAAAAATCATTAACCAATTCCACCTTATTTTCTTGACATACATGATTTGAGTTGTTACGAGTTATCTCAGCATCATAAATAAAACACCTAGACATACCATGTTCTTAAAATAACAGAACAGGATACAATACAATTCCACTTATCTCCTCAAACTAGTGTGGCCCTTCAACATCTATTACCCATGCTTCTCTTCCCTTCAGTTGGGTATTAACCGAACTCTTAACAATTTCAATTTCTAATAAATCATAAAGATTTTTGGTATACAAAATTGATATAAACACAAAATACAGAGGGTTAGTACCATATGAGTCTGGTGTTGGATGATGAATTTAGAAAACAACACAAAATACAGAGACATTACAACAAATATGTATAATGCATGCATATCGATGAATACTTATTTATTTTTGTAGTATATGTTGCTCTCCAACTTAATGGAAATTTTATAATGGAATGAGAAGAGGTGTTTTCTGATTTTTCAGCTAAGTGTTTTTAGCATATACTTGTTGTAATAAGGATATAGAAGAAAACTTTCAGGGCTGCACAACACTTGAATTCATCATCCAAGAAACAAACTAATGGCTATAAGTAAATGAACAAAGTAAAAACCTTCCAAGCTAATTAATGTTTGAAATGCATGCTTGATACCAAGTTGAAGCTCTAACTCCAAGTTTACCTTTGGATCATCATAGTCCTTCTCCACCAGATTTGGAAGTTTGATGCCCCTAGTTTAAGAATCCCTCTTTTCTTCTGTGTAAGGCTACAGATTGGATCCCAAGAGTACTGTGAGATAGTGACATCATTGAGCTAATAAAATGGGCTCTTGTTTCCAGTGGCAAATACCAAATAAAGTCTAAAAGGCAAATAAAACAAACAAAAATGAAAGGGAAGTGTCACCTGAAATCCCAAAATCATTCAATCCATTTTTCGTCTTTCATGTGCTCTGTTCTCGTGCTTGTATACAACATTGGCTCCGCAACTTCTATAAAAGGGTACCAGGAAATGATAAGGATCCCAAACATCGGGATCAGGACGAAGGTGAACTCTCAAATTGTCCAAAACCTTTAGCTCAAATGATTCTAAATCGGAGTACCCCACCTTTACATCATATCCGCTTCCACCCATACCATCAATATTAATCAAATTGACCACTTCATCGAAATCGATACGGCATACATGATTGGAGTTGTTACTGGTTATCTCAGCATCATAAATAAAATCTGTACTTTCACGAGCTTCTTTATAAAACACAAGGGCATATACTACAATCCCACTTATATCTTCCAAATAGTGTGGCCCCACAATATTTATTACCCATTCCTCATTTTTCCTTAGTTGGAAACCATCATCATTCCCACTCTTGACAATTTCATTTTCTAAAAATTCTTTCTGATACCGGAAGCACTCTGGAATCTCATTTTCCGATAACACAGTGGCCTTATAATGTCTCTGTTAAACCAATATCATCATCAGTTTAAAAGGCATGCATCTTACAAAGAATTGAGAGAGAATGAGAAACATAGATACATACCTTGCACAGTAAAGGATTTGGCACTTTATAATTCCAAATCTTCTCATGCATTTTTTCGCATCCACCCAATTGAATCATTCTTAGAGACCTGATGTGACTTCCATTGAATTTCAATATTCTTGATACTTCAGAAAATCTTTGTAACGACATGCATCCTGTTGCATCTACACTACGTATATTTGGTGGAAGTTCTAAGATTTCTTCAAGTTTCTCGCAATCCCGCAAGTAGAGTTCGTTGAGTGCAACAAATCCTTTGATGCACGCGGGAAGGTTAACCATCTCACTTTCTGATAGAATTAACTTGTTCAAAGTGGCTGAGGAATTAAACACGGTAAAGAAACTTGATTTTGGAAAGAAACTTGATTCTATTTGGGGACAATTTGGAAGATTCAGCACTTGTAATGCAGTGCTTGAATTCGTTGGATGGGGCAATTCAAGGAGTTTTTCTTCCCTCGATAAAATCTCATCTTCCACCATTGGACCACCAATTCCAAGCTTGCGTAAATTTTGCAGTAGAGGAATGATGTTAATTGGGAGACGCACAAGGTTTTTACAACCATTTACAAATAAAAGTTCAAGTCCAGTGAGGTTCCTAATAGATATAGGTAGTTCTTCCACTGCGGTGCGAAGTAGATCTAATGAACGTAAATACTTCATTTCACAACCAATTTCAGGAAATTCACGAAGGTTTGAGCAATCACAAAGATTAAGGTAGTGTAAAGATCTCAACTTGAGTCTTCTTGGAAATATTCGGAGGTTAGAGCATTCATGAAAACTCATTTTTAAAAGATTATCCAGGTATCCAACGGAATCATGCACCTCAACTAAACTTGTACACTTTTCAACAATCAATTCCTTCAAATTTGACATGCTTGAAAGATCCGGGACTTTGGTTAACAAATTACAATCATCGAAACCCATAGTTGTCACATTCTGTCAAAAAAGGAAAAATAAAAAATTGAAAGGAGTTTACCACATAGATTAAAGAAAAACAGTTATTGAAGATTATATTGTACGTACCTTGAACTTGATGAAGCTTAACTCCTTGATGAAGCTACCATGCATTTTAAAGATAATGAGTTTATTTCCATGAAAATTGGGTGGCAAAGATTGTAGCGGATATTCAAACCAATCAATTACTCTTAACTCGTTAGAGAGATAATTCGGTCCACTTGAAAAACTTGCATTACGATTGATAAATACTCTAAGTCTTTTCATCTGTACAAATACTTTGGGACTCAAAATAATCATTTCCTCGCCTTTGGGCATTTCTACTATAATGCCTTCGATTTTGTTTGTACCCTGGGACGTGAGAAAATACATGACAAGAGTGTTAGTAAAACTAATGCACAAAATGAAGCTATTTTTGGTATTTTCTGATTGCTTAAATGTAAAATACTAAATAATCTCGCGTATAAAAAAAATAAAAAATAAAAAACAAAGAATGTCTCTTCCCAACTCACATGGCTCTAAAACTTTCCACAAAATAAAGACACTCGTGAAGAAAATAATAGGATATTTGAAATAAAAAAGGACATTTGATACTTCTATTGACGCATCTTAATTGAAATGATTCTATATATAACTACAAATCATTTCAATTTACAAGATATATATATATATATATTCCAGTAGGTTTCACTACTAAAAAAGGAAATAAATGTATAACTAAATAATTTTTTTGTGACTCTTACCGTACTTTCTTCCAACACATGACGAACATCCTCATGAAACCACAATCTACTACGTTCGCCAGGTTCTTTTGGTGATTGTAGTCGAACAATTTCTCGACCCATAGATTGTAGCAAGTCATGCATCCAAACACTTTTATTCCACTCATCAACAGCGATAAGACACTTGTCTACAAGCCTCCAGATACCATAATCAGGAGAGAAACCACAATTGTCAAATATTTTAATGACATCAGCCAAAGGTCCTCCTTTGAAGAAACATGCAATATCAAGAAACATGTCCTTCCCATTATCTTCCAATCCATCGTAACTTACTCGAAGTACACTTTGAATATTTACATCGGGTATTTGTTTATATTTATTCAATACACTTTTCCATTGATGAATGCTTTGATCTTTTAGAGTTGAACCTATCACTGTTAAAGCAAGTGGAAGACCTTGAGCATATTCCAATACTTGTTTAGAGAGTTCTACATAATCGTCAAGCGGTTCATCTTTCTCAAAAGCATGCAAGCTAAAGAGTTTAAGAGCTTCATCGTTAGCCAAAATCTTCAACTCATATTTTGAAACAGCTTTAGAGAAATTTAATAAATGTTGATCTCTTGTTGTTATGATGATTCTACTTCCTGAACCAAACCAATCAAGAGCTCCAACTAATGTTTCTAGTTGGACCAAATCATCCACATCATCAAGAATTAGGAGAACCCTTTTAGAGCAAAGTCTATGCCTAATCACATTGATGCCTCTATCAATGTCATGAAAATCCAAACTTATTCCCAAAATCTCAGAAAGAAGTGTTTTTTGCAACTGGATCAGACCTCCTGCTTTTGAAGTTTCTCTAATATTTTTCAAGAAACAACTTCCTTCAAATTGATAAGAGATCCTATTATAAATCTCGTTTGAAATAGTTGTCTTACCAATTCCACCAGTTCCAAATATCCCTACCATGCATATAATATCATTCCTTCCTATACTTAAATACTGATAAATGTCTTGTACACGTGACTTTATTCCAACTGGATACTTTGCAACATTAAGAAATGTACGATTCACAATTATTGAGTCCACCCATTTACTGATGTCCTCAATAAACTCTGATTCATTCCTATCAATATAAAAGACAAGAAATTAAAATAGTTAAGACTTTTCACCGTAATACATGCATAAAGATGATTTGGTATACATTGTCTTTTTTTATCCATTGCAAAATGACACTAGTAGATTACCATGTCAAAGGTAGCCTTTCTTCTTCCTTATGCTCTTCTCATACTTATATTTTTCATTCTTTATATGAATTATTAAATGTTTTATAATTATTTTTTTTCCATTCTTGAATTTGTCCCTCCCTTAATTTTGAAACTTATAACTAAGAGTATTTTTCAGTCTGTATATCTCTAAACAAATGGATGCATAAAACATTTGTTTATTTTTATAGAACCCAAAAATAAAAGAAAAAAAAATAGAGAGAAGATTTCGATTTGTATATTTTCATGTTCTTCTATTCTGTTTCTCCTATAAACTTCATGTGAAATGAATGTGGTAGTACTTAAATCCCTCAATAAGAAAAGATTTCTAATTTAAGTATGGTATGCAAAAGACTAATAAATATAAAATAGTTTGGCAACGCATCATATCTTAATCAATTTGCAAATTCTTAGATTCTCTATAACATCACATGTAAACAAATATAAAAGCATAGCTCATTAAAAGTACCTGTCCCCTAATGTGAATCCGAAAAAATTGGCTACTTTTTGTAAAGCTGCCTTCCACTTTGTAACCTTTACTTCATCATTGATCTTACATCCAAGTTTAGCAAATGCTTCTCCAAAATTTCCTTTTTGATGTCGTACTTCTGACGGAGATACATCGTAAAACAAGGGTAGGACAATTTGTTTTACATTTTCCTTACACTCAAGGATCTTTAGTAGCTCATCTAAACACCATCTGGACTCTGAATAGTTTTTAGAGAGTACAATGATAGAAATCATTGATCTTTCAATAGCTTTGAAAAGTTCCGGCGAAATCTCTTCTCCTTTGTCAAGATTCTTGTCTATACAGGTGTTGATTCCCCTATGATGCAAAGCATGGTATAGATGAGAAATAAATTTTTGGCGAACATCCTCACCTCTAAAACTCAAGAATACATCGTGAGTCCACGTACAGATGGAAGAAGAAGAAGATGAGAGCGATGAAGAAGCTCCTTGTAAGGCCATGGAAGAAATCATCTTCTAATGCTCACGAGATAGGTGCAATTATACAGAAGTGGGTCAAAGAAAGGGGAAAAGTGGGGATGTGCTATTGATAGTAATGGTTGTTTAGAAACCGCGTATGTGGCACTGCACCTGAGCTCCCCTGTCCGTCCTTTACATAAACAGTACTCTTGCATGCACCTGCCTTGCACATGTTTGGAGGTACCTTTGATCTCTGATTTATGCGAAACTAGTCGAACCCCTGAGAATAATATAAAGATGTTTGATTAATTAAAGATAATATATTTTTTTATAATAATCAATATTTTTAAATATTATAATATTCTTTTAAATGTTTTAAAGATGCAAAGAATTATTTATTTATTTTTATATTATATAGCGCAAGAAATCAAGAACAGAGTTGAGGAACCATGCATGCATCTTTGTGAAACCATTTTTATTATAATGTCATCTATTAATGAAATTAGTCATAGCTTTATATTCTTTATCAGGTTTATTTTACTCTTTATAAAAAAAAAAACAAGTCAAATATATTATTTCCAAGTTTAAATGCACATATATTATTAGAAAAAAGTACCAGACAAGTGGGTCAGACGTGTTAAAGCAACTTTCATAAAGTGTTGTAAACTAGTGATTGATGTATGGACGGTCAATTTATGAAACAGCACAAAAATACAGATAAGGGTCAAAAATAAGTTTAGGGTTAATTATTTCGAAATCAATAAATTAATAAATGTAAAGCATGGGTTTTATGCAGAATCCACTTCAGTGTGAAATCTTACGTCAAAACAGCTTATCAAGCAACAATAATCTCTCATCATCCCGAAGGATGAAAATTTGCTAAAATTCATTCGTCTCAAAATCGATATGCGCACTCAGTAGTAGGGGTGATATTTGGTCCGGTCTGGAAAAATGATGGACTGAAAATATTCGGTCCATCACCGGACCGGACTGGACCATTTGCAGCCCTACTCAGTAGAGTACTGAGCTATCAGTCCGGTCTAGAAAAATGATAGACCGAAAATATTCGATCCATCGCCGGACCGGACCGCACCATTTACAGCCCTACTCAGTAGCGTAATGAGCAGCTACCAATCACATTTTTTGAAGTTTACCCTTAGATAATATCACTAGTTGTTTATTGTATATTGATAGTGGAAATGATCCACCTTAAACTTTTGTAATTTCTTTATTTATCCTATAACATGCTTGATTAGGAAAAAAAAAGAAAAGAAGTTGGAGTAGGTGCTTACTTAATGTGATAAAATCTACAATCCTCTCACATTAAGAAATCTCGAAAGTCTAGTAGTTATCCGGTCTGGACGTTTATTTTACATTTTACACAGAAGAAGTTTAGTTCAGAACTCTGTGTGAATGGGTGCAAGTTGGCTTATCAAGCATCATTGTAATGCATGTTTGTGCTTGGAAGGCCATGGAAGAAAGTCATCTTGTAATTGAGTTTTTAATTTACAGGGGAGGTACTTTGTATGCTCTATAAAGTGCTTGGTTCGATCTGAAAGCACTACTAAAGCAGACTACTGCCAAAGCACTTCAAGAAATCAATAAAGAAGAATCCAAAACTCTACAACTATATAGTAATGGTTGTTCAGAAACCGCGTATGTGGGTCCGACTCCGCACATGAGCTCCCCGGCCTGTCCCTCCTTTACATAATTAACAGGACTTTAAGCGAGCAAGTAGGAAAGAGAGTGACTCTGGAGTCTACACCAAAACTGTTTGACAGAACCAAACAACATCAGCTACATGAAACAAGATGACCCAACTTTAAAGAAACTTCCTTGAACTTTTGGTTCCAAGCAGTTATTCCCAAACTCAGAGAGAGAGAGTAAAGTCCCAAATAAATTGAGTTGTAATGCACTTGGTATTTCAAGCCGTGATTGTTTAGCATAGCATCAGTTCACTTCTGCAGATTTCAAATGGCAAAACATTATTTGATATGTTATAGATTTAAATACAAGACGACAGGTCACATATCTTCATTTAGGTTTATATGTTCTATCATTTTGAAGTTTTAAATGGTGGCTTCTTCATACCCAAAAGGAAATCAAGAAAATATTGTAGAATTTTCAGAGGGAAAATGTCAAGTATAGATATTTTTACTCAAAAAGAAGTAAGAAATGTCAAAATATTCAACTCAAATGTGGGAAACAATGTAAATAACAATTCCATAACAAACCATAAGTTTATGCTGGGTACTCACCATTTTTAGTCACTACTGGAAAATGTGAGTAGAATCAGCAAAAGAAAAAAAGCTATCACTGAAAAAATGAGAAAATGACAAAAGAGGAAAAGAAAGGTGGAGGTTTTAAAAAGGGGCCAAAGCACTAAAGCACAGGTATTAATTGATAGACTTAGTTGACAATCTTCAATACAATCACAGTAATTCATGTCCTTCTTACTATGCACTTTCATGTTTGATTGGATTAGATTGGCAGCTGATAACCATTCAAGATTCTCCATTTGTGGCTTTGGAAGAATCACCCAAATGCTAATATAATATATTTGATAATATATTCTCCATAAGCATGGCACTTCTCTGTTTTTGTACAGCATCCATATCCCAGTTTTTCTGTCATTAAACATTTTGTTTGCAGGAATTTGTGTTGTTGGGTTCTAAGCATATAATCTTTAGATAATGCATGCTCATGCTGAATTATTATATTTTCTCACGTTTTTATATGATAATTATATGTAAGTTGATACCATGGATTCCTTTAGAAGTGATACTCTTATAAATTTAACATATTTTTTACATATTTATTATACTTTTCACAATATTTATTTTTATATCATTTAATTATACTTTATTTATGTTGATGAGGAGTGGCTGAAGGTTTATGGTCTGCATATTCCATATTGAGAAAAAATATTTGTAACCGTGAATTGTGCAACCGTCGCGTAATCGTTTTGAAAAAAGTGAATAAAACATGAGACTCACATGAAAAAAATTAATTTTTTAATAGTAGATCTCACTCTTTTTCAAAGCGATTACGCGGCGGTTGCATACTTCACGGTTGTATGTAGAATTATTCTTCCATATTCTATATTTGTTGTAATGGAGGTTTATTGTTCAGTCATTTGGGACCCAATCTATGCTCTAGCTCCAAGTTTTCCTTTTGTTACCTTTGCTTATCAATAAATTAACTATCGCAATAATTATATACATATATATATATATATTTGTGCGTATTATTTAGACATTACATTTTTATAACGAAATCAAAAGAACCAACGACGGGTGCATAATTTTCTAAAGTAGGGGAATCATGAGTAATGTTACATACAGTCATGGAATGTGTAAACACTATACAATCGCTTTGAAAAAGAGTGAGGTCCACTATTAAAAAATTAATTTCTTTTCATGTGAGTCTCATATTTATTTACTTTTTTCAAAGTGACTGCATGGTGCTTGCACACTCACGACTGCAAGTATCATTACACGGAGAATCATTTCTCTTATGTAGGAAGAAAAAAAAAACCGATAAATTTCTACCCGGTTCGAATGGGTCGGGTCGGGTCGGGTCGGGTCGGGTCGTATTTTCCTGGACATGGTAGCGGGTCAACTGGGGGTTGGGCCAAAATACTAGTGAGCGGGCCGAATGTGCAGGCCTAGTTGTAATTGTATCATTTTGACATAAAAAAACTACTATGTCGTCCAATTGTTACCGTTCCGTTTGACTGCTCAATGAATTTTGTTTCTATTTAATGATTAAAGAAGTAATTTTTAATGTATTAATGTATTTTTTATATATATTTTTAAAATATTTAAAAATGATAAAAAAATGTGAATAAAAAAACTCATATTTTTACAATAGAGAAATAATATTTACAGTCGTGAGTGTACAAGCGCCGTGCAATCGCTTTGAAAAAAATGAATAAATATGAAACCCACATAAAAATAAATTAATTTTTTAATAGTAGACCCCACATTTTTTCAAAGCGACTGCACGACATTTGCGTATTCTACAACTGTATTTAACATTACTCTTTGACATTTTCCATCAAGCAAACAATATTTAAATGGTAACGTGGAACTACCATATGTCCACTCATGATAGTGCCACGTCTGCCGTGAAATGGCGTTTCTGTGCCTTAATGATCTTGCAGATCAAATTGTGCGAGGAGAAATTTCAAATTGTGTTCTTGCTTGTTTATGTTATCAACAGGTGAAAAGTTTTATACATACAAGAATTCCTACCTTATTATAAAATCGCTGTCAAACAGATCGACGCCAAGAGATCTTTTTTGCGTCGATTTCGGACTCGCTGCGGGCGTCTAAAATGCATGTGCACTGCAGCACTTGCACGCTGGGTTTTAATTAAAATATTTTTTGCGGCGATTTAATGTTACCTACGACGATTTTGTGCGTCGCAAGATAAAAAATGTTTTATGTCGCTGTGATTTTCGCCGGGATTGAAGCATAGGGGCGCCAAAAGCCATGTTTCCCCCCAACTTATTTCCCCACATGTTTTCCCTCCTGCACTTCGATCCTAAGCACCAACAGGCTCCATTTTCAAACCCTGCAAGCTCCACCCTTACAATGTTCTCTCACGACGTCCACTCCTCTGTAGTGAGATTTTAGCCAATTTTCCGAGTCCCATTTCCCCACACCGGCCTTCTCCCTTCCGTCGTTCTTGGTTCACCAACTTCACAGAACTTCAAATCCCACAATTGGCTACCCTAGTGTGCACACGACCTTCTTTCGACTTGAATATTGTCTCTCTTTGGAAAGCTAGGTCCTACGTTTCCAGCTTCCCTTACAAATTTCACTTTCGTGCCTCCATTTCGACATAGAACTTATGATTTTGGGGTTTCAAGAATGATCGATCGAGGCTCCAGGTATCTCTTTCTTCCATTGCATTTATCTTTCCCCTTCACGCGTAGGTTGCATTACAAAAGTAGTTGTTTTTACACGTACAATCATTTTTTTTCTCTGTGAAACTAATGTGCATGTTCCTCTGTTTGAGGTTTAATGTTGTGTATCTGCCTCTTGTGTTTGAGCTACATCAGTTGTGGGTATTAGATAATTTTAACTCACCAAATATTGCTTTTTTTGCTGAATCAGAAGCTTTTTCTTGTAGAATTTATGGTCCTATTTTTTTTACCTTATTTATTGTAAGTAAATTAATTCGTATAATGCTTGAAGAAAGTGCTGCCATTTTCCTAGAGTATATGAATTTGTGAAGTTGTTGCACAAAGTTGGGGATTTCCAAACGATACGGGGCATTTCACGTAACTGGCCCTTGTATATTTCACTGAGTTACCCACCTTGTTTGTTTTCTTGGTTCTGTTATGCTGCTAAAAAACATAATGATAAACAACGTTTAAAGCTTGAACTTGCTAAAATCTAGAAAGTTCACTATCATGAGCTATAGGTCAAATGGCATCTCTTTCCCTTGTACCAATGTTCAGACGGTGTCATGATTGTTTTAAAAATATACAGGTCTGCTTATATAATTTACTAATGACAAGGAAAAAATAAACAGTTAAGGCTTGAGTCTAAAGGTCCAAAACTTGGCCTCATTAAGATAGAGGGATTGATGATCACACCTCAACTATTAGCAATGCTTAAGCCACTTATCTGTACAATCACCACACATAGAAGAAGTATATGCTTGGACTTTTGGCGACGAAAACCCCCTTTTCATATTGACATTTAAACACGTATAATAAACAATGAATAGGGTAACATACAAGAATTGTGGGTCAAAAGAAATCTGGCCACTACAACCGAACTTTCCCAAACACCATACAACTGGATATTTCACCCTTTGAATCCAAACCTCTATAACATGCAAGCTGCTTAGTCTGAAAGAGAAGTCCAAAGTTACTTTATTCCATATATCAGGCTTGCATAATGCAGCGATTAATATTTGAAAACAAGGTTGGGAATGCAAAATAACATTAAGACATGATCCATAACGTAAGGATTGTGCAAAGTAGAAGCAACCTTTTACATTAGAAGTAAAAAGCAAAATGTTTCCTAAGAAATATCAAAAGAGCACTAGTTTTCATGCTTTGTGAACCGTTTTGTAAAAGAATAACTTTTCCTTCTTTCATTTTCGTTGCCCCAACTGTCTCTTCTTTGGAAAGCATTGTCAAGTTTTGGTATTAGGGCACAAAATAAATAAGTTAAAGTTAACAAGGCATAAAAAAACAGGGTTATTAAGAAAATCATAGATGAGCATCTATTCCTTAAACCTTAATTATGTTGCTACTTTAGAATCACCAAAAGAGCATTTTGTGGAGGACTAAGGTAGGTTTTGATCACTTCTAAACTCTCTCGCTCTCTCTCAAGCACAAACTAGCTCTCCTTATCTATATTGTTATATTCTCTACTACTTTTGATCTGTTATTTCTATTATAACTTTGCTCCCATCTATGAAGAAGCTAGCCACCCTTTATCTTATACTGCTTTTACTTTCATTTTACAAGATTTCCCCTTTTATCCAATCTTTTTCATTTATTTACTCGGAAATATTTCTCTTTTCCTTCTTTTAAAACTGCTTCCCGATCCTCCCTTAGCTGATCTCATCTTGATTCTACTTTTATTATCCTTCCAAAAACTATTACTATCTAGGGCTACGAATGATCTATTTTAACCTTATAATAGAATGCACATAGTCTACCTTCACTTGCTCTAGAAGCAACAGGAAATAAAGTGAAAGAAATATAAATGGTTTAACTTTGTTAATATGAATTGCAGATTTCTGCTCTATGGTTTCTTTAGCCTTCTGTACTGCATTTCATCTCTAAGCTGTGCCTTCCGGGAAATAACATCTCTATAAGTGAATCAGGACTAGTTTTATTAACTCCTCACTTTCACGCCTCTCCTCATTGTCCATACAAGCATATTTGGGGGATCCGATTAGCGCCCCCGGGGTGCTCTTTCGCTCGATTATTGTTGTAGAAATTTTTTAGCCTCTCTCTCTCAAAAATGCAAAATCAGTTCCTACATTTGTTGGTGTAGTCAATTATTATTAAGAAAGGATACGAGAATTAGAACATACCAGTGTTATCTTCAATCTGGTTTAGAACCAATCTGTCTCACCTTTGTTTCCCCACTTTCCTTCTCCACTTCAACCTTAGGCCTTCTGGTTAAGTAATAAACCAGTACGTTGCTGGTTTCTGCCTTACTTTCACCAATTTCACTTATATGTGTCTCTGTTGCTTCAATAAACCAGTGGAAGATTGCTCTTCCACTGGGTTATTTTGCAGTAACATATCCTGCATATTGGTTGTCTTCCACCAAAAGGCTGGCCTGGATTCATTTGCACTCTGTCTGCTTTTGGTTGGGCCAAGCTTTCCTTGGTATATTACATGCTCATTCCTTGCTTTAATCATCCTGAACTAGCAGATAAATTACAAGCAGACCAACACAGCAAACATGTTGGACAAAATGGATTGAGATCCACTAGGACCACCTCTCATAAAGGCCTTATCCTCTTCCTCTCCCTCTCGCTCTCTCTCTCTCAACATTAAAGGGTTTATACACAATGCCAAAGTCCATACAGACTGTATGTTTAAAATAGGTAAGGATTGGAAGGCACATATATATATATATATATATTCTGAACATTGAGCAATCTCTAAGATCAAGTTCATCTAAAGATCTCAACTTGAGGCTTCTTGGAAAAATTCTGAGGTTAGAACATTTGAAAAAACTCAAGTGAAAAAGATTCTCTAGGGATCCGATGGAATCATGCACCTCAACTAGACTTGTACACCTTTGAACATCTAAATCCCTCAAATTTGGGATGCTTGAAAGATCTGGAACTTTTGTTAAGAAATTACAATCATGGAAACGCATAATTGTCATATCTTGTTAAAAAAGAAAAAAACAAATGGAAAGGAGTTTAGCACATACATAGATTATAGAAACAAAGTTATTGAAGATGATAATTGCAGGCACCTTAGATTTTACAAAGCTCAAACTCCTTGACGAAACTACCACGCATTTTAAAGATAATGAATTTATTTCTGTTAAAATTGAACGTACCTTATACTTGATGGAGCACTTGATGAAGCTTAGCTCCCCAATGAAGCTACTATGCATTCGAAAGATAATGAGTTTTTTTCCATGGAAATTGGGTGGAAAAGATTGTAGCGGATATTCAAACCAATCAAGTACTCTTAACTCGTTGGAGAGATAATTAGGTCCACTTGAGAAACTTGCATTACGATTGATAAACACTCTAAGTCTTTTCATCTGTTCAAATGCTTTGGGACTCAAAATAATCATTTCCTCGCCTTTGGGCATTTCTACTATAATGCCTTCGATTTTGTTTGTACCCTGGGATGTGAGAAAATACATGACAAGAGTGTTAGTAAAACTAATGCATAAAATGAAGCTATTTTTGGTATTTTCTAATTGCTGAAATTTAAAATACTAAATAGTCTAGCGTATTAAAAAACAAAAAAAATTAAAGAATGTCTTTTCACAACTCATATATGACTCTAAAACTTTTCACAAAACAAAGACACTCATGAAGAAAATAATAGGATATTTGAAATAAAAAAGGACATTTCATACTTTTATTGACCCATCTTAATTAAAACGATTTTATATATAACTAAAAATCAATTTGATTTACAAGATATCTATATATATATATTCCAGTAGGTTTCACTACTAAAAAAGGAAATAAATGTAAAATTAAATAATTGTTTTTGTGACTCTTACCGTACTTTCTTCCAACACGTGACGAACATCCTCATGAAACCATAACCTACTACGTTCGCCAGGTTCGTTTGGTGATTGTAGTCGAACAATTTCTCGACCCATATATTGTAGCTAGTCATGCATCCAAACACTTTTATTCCACTCATCAACAGTGAAAAGACACTTGTCTACAAGCCTCCGGATACCATAATCAGGAGAGAAACCACAATTGTCAAATATTTTAATGACATCAGCCAAAGGTCCTCCTTTGAATAAACATGCAATATCAAGAAACATGTCTTTCTCATTATCTTCCAATCCATCGTAACTTACTCGAAGTACACTCTGAATATTTACGTCGGGTATTTGTTTATATTTATTCAATACACTTTTCCATTGATGAATGCTTTGATCTTTTAGAGTTGAACCTATGACTGTTAAAGCAAGTGGAAGACCTTGAGCATATTGCAATACTTGTTTAGAGAGTTCCACATAATTGTCAAGCGGTTCATCTTTCTCAAAAGCATGCAAGCTAAAGAGCTTAAGAGCTTCATCGTTAGCCAAAATCTTCAACTCATATTTTGAAAAATCTTTAGAGGAATTTAATAAATGTTGATCTCTTGTTGTTATAATGATTCTACTTCCTGAACCAAACCAATCAAGAGCTCCAGCTAATGTTTCTAGTTGGACCAATTCATCCACATCATCAAGAATTAGGAGAACCCTTTTAGAGCAAAGTCTATGCCTAATCACATTAATGCCTTTGTCAATGTCATGAAAATCCAAACTTATTCCCAAAATCTCAGAAAGAAGTGTTTTTTGTAGCTGGATCAAACTACCTGCTTTTGAAGTTTCTCTAATATTTTTCAAGAAACAACTTCCTTCAAATTGATAAGAGATCCTGTTATAGATTTCTTTTGAAATAGTTGTCTTACCAATTCCACCGGTTCCAAATATCCCTACCATGCATATAATATCATTCCTTCCAATACTTAAATGTTGATAAATGTCTCGTACACGTGACTCTATTCTAACTGGATACTTTGCAACATTAAGAAATGTACGATTCACCATTATTGAGTCCACCCATTTACTGATGTCCTCAATAAACTCTGATTCATTCCTATCAATATAAAAGACAAGAAATTAAAATAGTTAAGACTTTTCACCGTAATACATGCATAAAGATGATTTGGTAAACATTGTCTTTTTTTATCCATTGCAAAATGACACTAGTAGATTACCATGTCAAAGGTAGCCTTTCTTCTTCCTTATGCTCTTCTCATACTTACATTTTTCTTTCTTTATATGAATTATTAAATATTTTATAGCTATTTTTTTTTTCCATTCTTGAATTTGTCCCTCCCTTAATTCTGAAACTTATAACTAAGAGTATTTTTCAGTCTGTATATCTCTAAACAAATGGATGCATAAAACATTTGTTTATTTTTATAAAACCCAAAAATAAAAGAAAAAAAAATAGAGAAGATTTCGATTTGTATATTTTCATGTTCTTCTGTTCTGTTTCTCCTATAAACTTCATGTAAAATGAATGCGGTAGTATGATCTTAAATCCCTCAATAAGAAAAGATTTCTAATTTAAGTATGGTATGCAAAAGACTGATAAATATCAAATATTTTGGCAACGCATCATATCTCAATCAATTTGCAAATTCTTAGATTCTCTTTAACATCACATGTAAACAAATATAAAAGCATAGCTCATTAAAAGTACCTGTCCCCTAATGTGAATCCGAAAAAATTGGCTACTTTTTGTAAAGCTGCCTTCCACTTTGTAACCTTTACTTCATCCTTGATCTTACATCCAAGTTTAGCAAATGCTTCTCCAAAATTCCCTTTTTGATGTCGTACATCTAATGGAGATACATCGTAAAACAAGGGTAGAATAATTTGTTTTACATTTTCCTTACACTCAAGGATCTTTAGTAGCTCATCTAAATACCATCTGGATTCTAAATAGTTTTTAGAGAGTACAATGATAGAAATCATTGATCTTTCAATAGCTTTGAAAATTTCCGGCGAAATCTCTTCTCCTCTGTCAAGATTCTTGTCTATACAGGTGTTGATTCCCCTATGATGCAAAGCATGGTATAGATGAGAAATAAATTTTTGGCGAACATCCTCACCTCTAAAACTCAAGAATACATCGTGAGTCCACGAATGGATGGAAGAAGAAGAAGACGAGAGCGATGAAGAAGCTCCTTGTAAGGCCATGGAAGAAATCATCTTCTAATGCTCACGATTGAGGTGCAATTATATAGAAGTGGGTCAAAGAAAGGGGAAAAGTGGGGATGTGCTATTGATGGTAATGGTTGTTCAGAATCAGACATACGGATTGGTAAAACAGTTGACTAATGCATGCATGGATTGGTAAAACAGTTCTGAACATTAGAAGATGATGGTAAAACAGTCAACTGTTTGACCCATCCATCAGAACTATTGATGGTAAAACAGTTGTCGGATTGGTAAAACAGTTGACTAATGCCAAGAACTATTCGGGCTAAACAAGGATTGGTAAAACAGTTGTCTGATTCTCAAACTCAAAGCACTAAAGCATAGGTATTAATTGATAGACTTAGTTGACAATCTTCAATACATTCACAGTAATTCATGTCCTTCATACTATGCACTTTCATGTTGGATTGGATTGGATTGGATCTTTTTTTTTTTTTTGAAAAAAGACCTCCTCATTCATTCAAATTTCAGTGTTTACATTGTTATAATCTCTCAGTAAACAATATGAGATACAAACTGGTATATCTTCTATCCATATCTTTTCTAAATCTATGTGTAATGCTTCTTTAGCAAGAGTGTGTGCAGCAGTATTTGTATTTCTATTTGCAAACCTCACTGACCCGTTAGGCCACTCCTTCATCTGAACCTTCAAGTCTTCATTAATGCTACCAAAATAAGATAAGTCTTCAATCTGTCTGTTCACAACATTAACAACCACCTGAGCATCTCCTTCCAATATCACTTTGTTAAATCTTAGATCCTCACATAACTCCATTGCTTTCCTTAATGCCCAGCCCTCAACTATAGCAGGTTGTTCCACAAAGCTTTTCGACTCACAACAAGCTGCCATCACCTCCCCCCTATCATTCCTGATTACCACCCCTAAACCCACCTTCCTTGATTTCACATCTAAGGCTGCATCCCAATTGGCCTTAAACCAATCCACACTAGGTGGACTCCAACTTTGAACCAAACCTCCTGTATTGGTTTGCTGTCTAAATTCAGTTATCGTCAAATTTGAAGACTGATACTCTTCTAAGCTCTCTCTGGCTGCACTAATCACATGTGTGTTACTTAGAAGCTTGCTTTCAAACACAAAGGTGTTCCTCCGAAGCCATAACCCTCTCATCACTACTGCTATTTCCTCCATATCAGCAAGTGAGAGCTTCTCTGCTAGCTCTTCCAGCAAACCAAGTAGATCCCCTTCTCCCACCCTCCATTTCTGAATTGATTTGACAGATCCTGACCATACATCATTTGCAGTAGGACATTGCCAAAGAACATGTAGAAATGTTTCTTCCTCTTGCAAACATATAGGGCATCTAGCATCTTCCACAATCCTCTTTGACATCAAATTTTTCCTTGTAGCTAATAGATTATTCCTTGCCTTCCAAAGGAAATTTTTTGTAATGCCAGAAATGTTCAGACCCCATATCCTCTTCCAAAGCTTTCCCAGACCATTCTGTTCTGAGGGTTCTCCTATTGAGCCTTTTGATCTGGATTCCTCCAAGTAGTAGGCAGATTTAACACTAAAAATACCTTTCTTAGAGGGTCCCCAAATCATTCTATCATCCACATCCCTCTTACTTAAAGGGATACTGTTTATCAAATTAGCCTCTTCCTCAGAAAAGATAGATTTTATAAACTCCTCATTCCATACCTTCCTTCCCTCAATTATTAGGTCCTTAACTTTAACACAAGTATTCAAGAGAGGATTAGGAGATTGGACACTGAAAGAAGATGGTGTTGGCAACTATCTTTGACCCCATATATTTATCTTTTGGCCATCCCCCACCCTCCACCTTAGTCCTTCCTTAAGCAGGTCCAAAGAACTCCATATGCTTCTCCATATTTGAGATGGAGCTCTGCCTAACTTTGCTTCCAATAGAGATGAACTTCTAAAATATTTTTCTTTGAAAATGGTGGCAACCATAGAGAATGGGTTTTGAAGTATTCTCCATGCTTGCTTAGCCAGGAGTAATGTATTAAAACTGGCCAGATTTCTAAAACCCAAACCACCACCCTCTTTTGACTGGCTCATTCTCTCCCAACTCCTCCAGATAATACCACTAGAATTCTTCTGACTTTTCCACCAAAATCTAGACAACATAACATTGATCTCTTTGCATAGCCTTTTAGGTAACATGAAGACACTCATAGTATAAGAGGGAATTGCTTGTAGGACAGCTTTTATCATTACTTCCTTGCCTGCCCCTGAAAGGAAGAAATTCTTCCAATTGCTAATCTTTTGCCAAACTCTTTCTTTTAAGCTTCTAAATGTGTTATACTTTGATTTACCTACCATAGTAGGTAGACCCAAGTACTTATCATAACTGCCTTGCACAATAGCTCCACCTTCCAACAGAATCTTCCTTTTAACTTCCCAAGAAGTATTAGAACTGAAAAACACTGTTGTCTTCTCCTTATTCAGAAATTGACCCGAGGCTTTTTCATATATGAGCAATAAACCCTGCATCTTCCTCCATTCTTCCACACATGCTCTACCAAACAGGATGCAACCATCTACAAAGAGCAGATGATTTACTCTTAATCCGTGTCTAACTACTGAGATACCCTTTGTGTTCCCCCTCAGATATGAATTATTGAGTAATGAGCTCAAACCCTCTGCACACAAAATGAATAGATAAGGGGATAGAGGATCCCCTTGTCTAAGACCCCTTGAGGGCAATAACACATCTCCTGGTATACCATTTATTAACACAGAAAAGGAAACTGAGCTAATACACTTCAGAATTAAGTTTGTCCACTCATCACAGAACCCAAGCCTTTTTCATAACAACATTCACATAAGGCCACTCAATTCTATCGTAAGCCTTAGTCATATCCAATTTGATAGCCATACTTCTTTCTTTACCCGTCTTACTCACCTTCATCGAATGTAAAACCTCATAAGCCACCATAACATTATCAGTTATGATCCTACCAGGAATAAAAGCACTTTGATTGGCTGAAATAGTTGCTGACAACACTTCTTTGAGTCTGTTTGCTATCACTTTGGAAGCCATTTTGTAAATCACATTACATAGGCTGATAGGCCTATATTCAGTGACCATCTTAGGATCCTTAGACTTGGGAATCAAGACAATAAACATATGGTTAACTGATGAGAAAGGGATTTTACCATTTAGCAAATCTAAGACTGTCAAGCACACCTTGCCCCCCACTATTGCCCAATGATTTTGATAGAAACAAGCACCAAAACCATCAGGACCTGGTGACTTCAAAGGAGCCATGCTTTTGATAACAACTTCTATCTCCAGCTTGCTAAAAGGTCTTCTTAATCTTTCGTTCATCTCACTTGTTACTTGAGGTGTTATATTTTGTAGACACTTCTCCATAGCAGCTGTGTTAGGATTTGAGGTAGAGAACAACCTCTCAAAATAAGATCTGAAAACTTCATCAACCTCCACTTGACCCCTGAAGACTCTACCTTGATCATCCATCACTTGGCTAATGCTGTTTTTTCTTCTTCTCTGATTTGCACAAGCATGAAAAAACTTTGTATTCCTATCACCCGAGGCATACCAATTCCTTTTGGCCCTTTGCTTCCACTTCAGGTCTTCTTTCTCCAACAAAATCCCAACCTCTCTTTGCACCCTTTTAATCTCTGCTGAGTTGTGCCTCCCCTCATCATCTTGTAACTTCTTAAGGTATTCTGTTTTTTCTTTAATACCTTTCACCTTGTTAACTTTGTTCTGATTATTCCACTTCCCAAGTGCCTTGCTGCAATTACCCAACAGATTCATAAAATTCATAGATTGCTCCCCCCCTCTCCTCCCTTCTATCCCACTCTCTTCTAATTACTCCTTCACAATCTTCATCTTTGGCCCAACCAGCTTCATATCTAAAAACTTTCTTGCTTCTCCAAATATTTCTGCCTTTCTTACTTATAGACAATAGCAAAGGCCTATCATCTGAACATCTTCCTGCTAAGACCTCCACCCAGTAATCTTTATGCAGATTTGCCCAACTTGGATTGGCCACTGCCCTATCCAACCTTTCTTTTGTAAAGGTGTCATCCTCATGTTTATTGCTCCATGTGAACTTGTTCCCTCTCCATCCAAGATCAGAAAGATTCCCTTTCTCCAAAGCTGACCTAAATCTCTCCATCAGTTTTTCCTGTCTTGGATTTTCCCCCACCTTCTCATCATTGGTTACTATTTCATTGAAGTCTCCAATTACACACCACTCTTGGTTTGCCTTAGGCTTTAAGGACTCAAAGAAATCCCATGCTTCGGCTCTTTTAACAGTTTCTGGCTGCCCATAGTAACATGTGAGAATCCAGCTATTCTTATCTTCTTCCTCAACAATCTTCACATTTATATGCCTTTGTGTATAGTTAATGACTTCCACTTTAACCACATTGTTCCATAATAAAGCTAAACCCCCATTCTCCCAGTTGTCTCCACAACAAAACACCCTTCACATTTTAATTTTTTCTTCAAATAATCAAATCTTTCTGCTCTTAATTTAGTCTCCATCAAAAAGACTAAATCGGGTCTCTTATCCTCCACCATGTGGTAAAGGTCCTGAACTGTTTGAGGGTTCCCAAGCCCTCGACAGTTCCAACTTAGGATTTTCATTGGGATTGGCAGGGCTGTTGAACAGCCTCTGCCAACTCTTGGTGAAGTTCCATCCCTCTTCCTTCCAGATCTAATCTGCCTTTCTTATGCTTCCCACTCTCCCATTCTTCTACTTCTACCTCATCTTTTGATCTTTTCCTAGTTAAACAAACATCCTTTTTAACAAATACCTGTTTATTCTCTCGAGCTTTCCTCTTCCACCCTCCTCTTGTCAATGATTTCCCAGCCAACAGATCTGGTCCACCCCCAACACCTCCAACTTTAAGCCCCTGCTCCTTTTCCCCCTCTACCACCTGTGTGTCTTTTACACCTTCCATCTCTTCTCCTACTTTACCCTCTCCCCCAGTCCCTACAACTTTATCCTCTTCTCCCAACCCAGATAACAAATCCTCACTGACTTCCTCCCCCTTATCTTTTTTATATCCCTTCCCACACCCCTCATCTCCCACATTTGAATGACCACTACTTTCCCCCCTCCTTCTGTCCTGCAAACCTTCTTTATCCTTTACTCTGGGACCAGATTTAGCCTCAGCCCTCAGCCACGCCCCATATTGCTCCTTTTGTTCCCCTTCCCCTCCACATCCTAGTTTACCATGAACCATGCATCCACAAGCAAGACAGATTCTCGGCATTTTTTCATACTTTAAAGGAATCCACATTTTTTCTCCTTTAACATTAATAAATCTACCTCAAGCCAAAGGTTTGTGGATATCTAACCTGATTTGGACTCTCAGGAACCTTCCCCATCCACTACCATCTGAGTTCACATCCATTTCCTCCACCTCGCCAATAGTCTTCCCTATCTTCTTCCCATGGTCTTCATTCATATAGCCAAGGGGCATATCATGCATTTGGACCCAGAAACTCTCTTGCTCAAACTTCAGATTCTGTGGTGGTGTAAACTCCTCGAACATCTTCTGTACAAGTAAGTGCGAATCAAATAACCACGGTCTCCCACTCCATATTCTTTGCATATCTGCATGGTTTGCAAAAGTAAGAGTGAACAAATTATTCCCCACCTCAGTGAACTTTGCTGGCTTGTTGATTCTCCAAACTTTCATCATTGTTGATTCTACAACTTCCTTCCTAATACTTCGCTCCATACAGATTATACCAACCAAACTACACTCCCCTTTATATTGGATTGCCTCTGTAACTGAATCATCAATGGATATTTCTATCCCTTCTTCCTCCGTTAAACAGAGTCTCTCCCATTTCTCCTCTACCTCATTCATTTTTCCACCCTACTCCTTCGATACAATTTTGTCAGAACCTCTGATATTTCCCGTTCTACCACCCCGTTTCTCGTTACCGGTGCTATCCCCGTACCTTTCCTCCTGCTACAACCATTGTGAACACCGTACTATCTGTTACAACCCAGCTACATACCGCCTGCCTCCCACTGCCTAAACCGTTAGGAAATCTAAGTGGTCCCCCCCCCTCCCCCTTGCTTCACCTCACACTCCCTCCCGAGAGAGAATAGAGAGAAGAATTGGATAAAGCTACTCCACAGATTGGATTGGATTGGATTGGATTGGCAGCTGATAACCATTCAAGATTCTCCATTTGAGGCTTTGGAAGAATCACCCAAATGCTAATGTAATATATTTGATAATATATTCTCCATAAGCATGGCACTTCTCTGTTTTTGTACAGCATCCATGTCCCAATTTTTTTATCATTAAATATTTTGTTTCATGGTATTTGTGTTGTTGGGTTCTAGGCATATAATCTTAGATAATGCATGCTCATGCCGAATTATTATATTTTCTTATGTTTTTATATGATAATTATATGTCAGTTCATAGTATGGATTCTTAAAAAATGGCACTTCTACAAATTTAACATATTTCTTACTTACATATTTATTTTAATTTTTCACAATATTTATTTTTATATCATTTAATAATCTTTTTTTTTTTTTTTGAGTTTGATCCCAAATCGAGCTTTATTTATGTTGATGATGAGTGACTCAAGGCTTATGATATGCATATTTCATATTCTATATTTGATGTAATGGAGGTTTATTGTTCAGTCATTTGGGCCCCAAACTATGCTCTGGCTCCACGTTTTCCTTTTGATACCTTTGCTTATCAATAAATTAACTATCATTGACAAAGGAATATAATTATATATATATATATATATGTGCGCATTATTTAGAAAAAGGATGAGGAAAAAAAAATCAAAAGAACCAAAGTGATGACATTACTTTTTTATAACGGAATCAAAAGAACCAACGAAGGGTGCAGAATTTTCAAAAGTAGGGGAATCATTTCTCTTACGTAGGAAGAAAAAAAAACCGATGAATTTCTACCCGGCCCAAACGGATCGGGTCGGGTCGGATCGGATCGGATCGTATTTTCCTGTGCATGGTAGTGGGTCAACTGGGGTCGGGCCAAAAAACTAGTGGGCGGGCTGAATGTGCGGGCCTAGTTGTAATGAAAAATACTAGATGTAATCGGCTAGGGAAACCGCCCGGTAACCGTGTCCCATGTGGCACTAATTAAAATGCTACCGTTTGATTTTTTTCCAAACCATTCCTTCATCTTCGTCTTCAGTCTTCTCATTTTTAACTTTAAACAAAACTCTCTCTAAGCACAGAAGTTCCTTCATTTTCCCCAAGATCATTCCCCTGAAATCACCTTTTCCCCATCTTTCTACTTTCTCAAAATCCCCTTTCTCCCATCTTGATCTGGGCATGCCTCCGTTTGTCAGATCCGGCCACCCCATTGTCCGAGAAGCTCTTCCTCAGTGACAGAAAATGCCGGCAAGTCCAGTCATGGTATAATAGTCCCTGGGTAGTGTAGTGCGTCTTGATCTGGGCTGGGTAGTGTAGTTACTGTGTTTTCGTTCCTTCATATTCTTCCTCTTTCACTGCTTCTCCTACTTTAATGGAATCACTTTGTTCATGTGTTACCATGGGCTGGGGTTGGGGGCAATCAAGATCCATTTTGGTAGCTAGCGCCTAAACCAAATTTTGTATTTCTAAAGCAAAACCTATTAAATGGCACACAGTATATGGTAGTCGCTATTTCTCTTTGGCATCAATTACTAATGGACTTTCAGTGAACTCTCAAAGAAGTGAAAGTAGAGTGGTGAGGTGGTCGGAGCTTATGGGGAGGATGATGGCTCATGTCTGTTTACTCTCTCTTTTTATTTTCTTTTATTTTTTTTAAATATATCAGCTATGCTACATCATCCGATTACCCGATGGTTCCCCACCGCCGGTTGTACGTAACAGAGTTGAGTTGTAATTGTATCATTTTGACAAGAAAAAAACTACTATGCTGTCCAATTGTTATAACTCGGTTTGACCGCTCAGTGAATTTTGTTTTTATTTAATGATTAAGAAAGTAATTTTTAATGTATTGATGTATTTTTTTTATATATTTTTTTAAAATATTTAAAAATGATAAAAAATGTGAATAAAAAATTGAATAAAAAAAAATCATTACTTTTACACTTAGGGTCACAAGCGCCGGCACAGTAGCGCAACTCTTTTGACATTTTCTATCAAGCAAACAATATTTAAATTTTAAATGGTAACGTGGCACTCCCACGTCTGCCGTGAAATGGCGTTTCTGGTTGCAGATCAAATTGTGCGCGGAGAAATTTCAAATTGTGTTCTTGCTTGTTTACGTTATCAACAGGTGAAAGGTTTTAGATATACAAGAATTCCTACTTTTTGCAGCGATTATAGCAAACAGATCGACGCAAAGAGATCTTTTTTGCGTCGATTTCGGACTCGCTGCGGGCATCTAAAATCGCATGTGCACTTGCACGCTGGGTTTTAATTAGAATATTTCTGCGGCGATTAATGTTACTTACGACGATTTTGTGCGTCGCAAGATAAAATATGTTTTATGTCGCTGTGATTTTCGCTGGGATTGAAGCATAGGGGCGCCAAAAGCCATGTTTCCCCCAAACTTATTTCCCCACATGTTTTCCCTCCTGCACTTCGACCCTAAGCACCAACAGACTCCATTTTCAAACCCTGCAAGCTCCACCGTTACAATGTTCTCTCACGACGTCCACTCTGTAGTGAGCTTTTGGCCCATTTTCCGAGTCCCATTTCCCCACACCGGCCTTCTCCCTTCCGTCGTTCTTGGTTCACCAACTTTACAGAACTTCAAATCCCACAATTGGCTACCCTAGTGTGCACACGACCTTCTTTCCACTTGAATATTGTCTCTCTTTGGAAAGCTAGGTCCTACATTTCCAGCTTCCCTTACAAATTTCACTTTCGTGCCTCCATTTCGACATAGAACTTATGATTTTGGGGTTTTCAAGAATGATCGATCGAGGCTCCAGGTATCTCTTTTTGCCATTGCATTTATCTTTCCCCTTCACGAGTAGGTTGCATTACAAAAGTAGTTTTTTTTAGACGTTCAATCATTTTTTTCCTCTGTGAAACTAATGTGCATGTTCCTCTGTTTGAGGTTTAATGTTGTGTATCTGCCTCTTGTGTTTGAACTACATCAGTTGTGGGTATTAGATAATTTTAATTCACCAAATATTGCTTTTTTAGCTGAATCAGAAGCTTTTTCTTGTAGAATTTATGGCCCTGTTTTTTTACCTTATTTATTGTAAGTAAATTAATTCTTATAATGCTTGAAGAAAGTGCTGCCATTTTTCCTAGAGTATATGAATTTGTGAAGTTGTTGTACAAAGTTGGGGATTTCCACACGATACAGGGCATTTCACGTAACTGGCCCTTGTATATTTCACTGAGTTACCCACCTTGTTTGTTTTCTTGGTTCTGTTATGCTGCTAAAAAACATAATGATAAACAACATGCAAAGCTTGAACTTGCTAAAAACTAGAAAGTTCACTATCATGAGCTATAGGTCAAATGGCATCTCTTTCCCTTGTACGAATGTTCAGACGGTGTCATGATTGTTTTAAAAATATACAGGTCTGCTTATATAATTTACTAATGACAAGGAAAAAAAAAACAGTTAAGGCTTGAGTCTAAAGGTCCAAAACTTGGCCTCATTAAGACAGAGGGATTGATGATCACACCTCAACTATTAGCAATGCTTAAGCCACTTTTCTGTACATCACTACACATAGAAGAAGTATACGCTTGAACTTTTGGCGACGAAAAACCCCTTTTCATATTGAGATTTAAACACGTATAATAAACAACGAATAGGGTAACATACAAGAATTGTGGGTCAAAAGAAATCTGGCCACTACAACAGAACTTTCCCAAACACCATACAACAGGATATTTCACCCTTTGAATCCAAACATCTATAACATGCAAGCTGCTTATTCTGAAAGAGAAGTCCAAAGTTACTTTATTCCAGATATCAGGCTTGCATAATGCAGAGATTAATATTTGAAAACTTGAAGGTTGGGAATGCAAAATAACATTAAGGCATGATCCATTACGTAAGGATTGTGCAAAGTAGAAGCAACCTTTTACATTAGAAGTAAAAAGCAAAATGTTTCCTAAGAAATATCAAAAGAGCACTAGTTTTCATTCTTTGTGAAGCGTTTTGTAAAAGAATAACTTTTCCTTCTTTGATTTTCGTAGCCCCAACAGTCTCTTCTTTGGAAAGCATTGTCAAGTTTTGGTATTAGGGCACAAAATAAATAAGGTTAAGTTAACAAGGCATAAAAAAAAGGGTTATTAAGAAAATCATAGATGAGCATCTATTCCTGAAACCTTAATTATGTTGCTACTTTAGAATCACCAAAATAGCATTGTGTGGAGGACTAAGGTAGGTTTTGATCACTTCTAAACTCTCTCGCTCTCTCTCAAGCACAAACTAGCTCTCCTCATCTATATTGTTATATTCTCTTCTACTTTTGATCTGTTATTTCTTTTATAACTTTGCTCCCATCTATGAAGAAGCTAGCCACCCTTTATCTTATACTGCTTTTACTTTCATTTTACAAGATTTCCCCTTTTATCCAATCTTTTTCATTTATTTACTGGGAAATGTTTCTCTTTTCCTTCTTTTAAAACTGCTTTCCGATCCTCCCTTAGCTGATCTCATCTTGATTCTACTTTTATTATCCTTCCAAAAACTATTTCCATCTAGGGCTACGAATGATCTATTTTAACCTAATAATAGAATGCACATAGTCTACCTTCACTTGCTCTAGAAGCAACTGGAAATAAAGTGAAAGAAATATAAATGGTTTAACTTTGTTAATATGAATTGCAGATTTCTGCTCTATGGTTTCTTTAGCCTTCTCTACTGCATTTCATCTCTAAGCTGTGCCTTCCTGGAAATAACATCTCTATAAGTGAATCAGGACTAGTTTTATTAACTCCTCACTTTCATGCCTCTCCTCATTGTCCATACAAGCATATTTGGGGGATCCGATTAGCCCCCCCAGGGTGCTCTTTCCCCCGATTATTGTTGTAGAAATTTTTTAGCCTCTCTCTCTGAAAAATGCAAAATCAGTTCCTACATTTGTTGGTGTAGTCAATTATTATTAAGAAAGGATACGAGAATAAGATCATACCAGTGTTATCTTCAATCTGGTTTAGAACCAATCTGTCTCACCTTTGTTTCCCCACTTTCCTTCTCCACTTCAACCTTAGGCCTTCTGGTTGAGTAATAAACCAGTACGTTGCTGGTTTCTGCCTTACTTTCACCAATTTCACTTATATGTGTCTCTGTTGCTTCAATAAACCAGTGGAAGATTGCTCTTCCACTGTGTTATTTTGCAGTAACATATCCTGCATATTGGTTGTCTTCCACCAAAGGCTGGCCTGGATTCATTTGCACTCTGTCTGCTTTTGGTTGGGCCAAGCTTTCCTTGGTATATTACATGCTCATTCCTTGCTTTAATTATCCTGAACTAGCAGATAAATTACAAGCAGACCAACACAGCAAACATGTTGGACAAAATGGATTGAGATCCACTGGGACCACCTCTCAGAAAGGCCTTATCCTCTTCCACTCCCTCTCGCTCTCTCTCTCTCAACATTAAAGAGTTTATACACAATGCCAAAGTCCATACAGACTGTATGTTTAAAATAGGTAAGGATTGGAAGGCACATATATATTTGTGACTGCATATATATATTTCGTTGTCAATATATATGTAATGTATTACCAACTATCCATTCCAATCCTTCATACATAAATCATGAGGACTTTATTTCATATAATATCCATGGAAGCGTTGTCTCTAGTTCTGACTTGCTTCTGCCAGTATATTAAAAAGCATTTTAATATACTGGCAGATTTACAATGGCCTTGCTCCTATTAGAAACGAAGTTTTGTCTTTGACTTCTTGAACTTGAGAGTATAGTGCCTTTAATTATGTAAGAAGGGAGTGATCCTTTTTCTTTCACAAATGGCTAGTATCAGATTTTTTTGCTGTTGGTGTACTCATATATGGGAGTATATATATTATATTGAGTATAAAACGGACTATTGCTACTGGTCTGTCTAGTAAATATATTTCTATGCTTAATTTCCATAGAAATCTGTTAAACACATGCACCAACTTAATATATATGACTATATATATGGAAATTCAGATTTTGTTTTTTTTTAATACGGCAATGAACTTCCATTCATGATGTCACATTACTAAGTTTTCCTCAGATAACCTTATGCACAATTTACTCAGCACCCTCCTCAGTCCAACATTGAAATCATTCTAAGATAAAGCAAATTTTTATAATATATGTGAAACCCTGTTGTTGCCTTCCCTCTTCACAAACTAGATCTGCCCATTCCTAAAAGCTCTATTACTTATCACAGCCTTAAGCTCTATGCTTAGCAACAGATGCTCCTATCATATCACTGTATATCATTTTTTTTTTTTTAATAAAATGCAAATATTATACTTTCAATATTTATAACCTGAATTACAGTGGCTTGTTAAAAATCCATAGTTCTGATTGTTGACTATTGCAATGAGGAGGATCTCACTGGAACTATTAATGTAATTCATGGGATCAAGTGTTATTGCTGCAATTGCTGTCCATCCAGTCATCATTCTAGTGCTACCCCCCAACCTTGTAGTTTATTACCTTCTGGGAGAGACATAAAACCAGTAAAATAAGAAAAAGATTGTGAATGAAAAGGACAGGTGCAAGATTGCACTCTCCCCCACAAACCACAATTGGAAGACAAGTGTGGATTTAGGCAGATACCTGATAATCCTACTTCTAGCTAGATCTCAATATTTAGAGTTTGAAACTTTGAAGGCAAAAATAGGTGCTTCCATGGAAAAAAGGTTGACTATGACTTCATAAATTACGCCCCAAAATTGGACAAAGATTCAGTGAGCTAGACAATAAAAGAATTGGCCATCTTTTTTTTTGTTTTTTTTTTATAAGAAAATAGCCACCATGCACCCACCAATTAAAAAATGGTAGCATGTTTTTTAATTTGTACTTTATAGATTTATTTATAAAAAAAACAAATAGAATGGTATAGAATTATAATATAAAGATTATGATAGACATGTACATGAAGACATAGCTTGTTGACTGGAAAATTCAAAACAAATATGCTTTTTTGTTAATGATGGATCTTGATCAGTTCCCGGTATGAGGTGAAGGACACTATCCACATTTTGGGAATCCAATGCTTAATTTTTTTTTTAAATAGGAAAAACATGGGATTGTTTGCTACCCTCACTAGCTAATCCTAAACCATTTCACCTAAATCAATCATTTCTATCTTTAAAAAGCTCTAGATAAAGTCACTTTTTTATGGAGTTAGAATATGAACACTATAGTTGATTGCAAATGCAAAAATAATGGACAACGCACTAATTATATGTCATTTTTGTTTTTATTGGTTTTGAACAACATGATGGATATATGTTTGATAAAGAAAGATGGATGCTCATTATTCCTAAAAGGGAAATTATTTGTCAATATGTACTTGTTCCAATTACATATGATTGGTTGGGGAATTGGTATTCCTTCTCATCAGCTTACACTCATGTCTTTAATATTAACTCAAATGTTTTTTACTAGATAAATGATGCTTCCACTATAACAGGAGGCGGCTACTGTTTATTCACTCTCTTTGTATTGACATTTTATGCAATCTGAGAATAATCCCAATACGAAAAAGTTACTTTATTGATGACGATTTTCAGCAACCAAGTTCCCTTCATTTAAAGTTGTTTAATAATACTAGTACTTATGGCATCTACTCAACTAGTTTTTATTCTCAATGTTGAACTCCCGACTACTCATGTTGTTATTGTGGTGCATGTTTTCCCTTATTCCTTTGGTTTTGTTTTTGATGGATTAAGGGATGGGTCTAGAACATGAGCCGGTTAAGCACCATTTTCTTTGTAGAGTGACTACTTTTGTCATTGACATGTTTGCTATTGGAATTACATTGTATTTTTTTTTTAAATAAATGTTTACAATTTATTCATCTTCCATTCATTTATCATCCTCTCATTATTCCATTGGGTGATGTTAAATGTTTGATAAATTTTTTGCCTTATTTTCCACTTGTTAATCAATCATTAAATCCAATATAATGATAAGCGGGTATCACTCAAATAATATTTTTTAAAAATATTAGTTATGATTAGAAAATAGTAAAATAAAAAGGAGTCGAGACGAGCTTTCATATTATAGATGCTTTGTCATATCAAAGATTATACAAATTGAACTCTTTGATTTAATAGATCTCTTATAAGAAAACGCAATATGGATGAGTGAAATTCATAAACTCCACTCCACTTGACACTCATCCCAGGATCTAAATCAGTTAGATAAAAGTAGGTTGATTCCAAATCACAATGAGTTTGTGATATATACATTGGACCCAAATAAAACATTTTTCATGTTTTGGGTAACCAACCTTTAATTTTCTATGGAAGCTTATGAACAAAAAATTAACAACATTATTCAATCCTCTTATCTTTGTGGAATGGATCACATGGAATTTGACTAGAAATATTTTGTCTTCTAGGGTTACTTAATCAGTGTTATAAAATCTTCATATTTGATGACAAGTTCCTACTTCCTAATTCATACAAATTACAGTCCATAATTAAACTATAAAAATCTCTTAACAATCTCTTGAAATCTCTTACCATATGTTGGTTGGACAAGCATATCTGAACTGATTATTGTTCTCTTTCCTATCTTTACTATTGGTCTCTATATATATGTTGCTGGTATTAATATTAGATTCTAGTAAATATATCATGGCATTTTCTTTATGCATTCTTTTTTATTTCTTACGATTAGTTGTTTCCTAATCAATTGTGTATGTGTATAATTAGGAAAATTTAAAGGATGAGGTGACAGAGATAGTTGGCGCTTTCCGTGCGAGTGTCTTATTATTATATTGGAAGGGGGCCCTTTTAAGGTAATCACCGTGGACATAATTTTCCATGACTGTTTATTTTTTCTACATAAACTGTTTAGATCTAAGGAACAATAGGCATTTGTTTGACTGAATTGTGCTATGCCTGTCTCGGCCAAGCCCAGTTGTTGTAGCATATGGCTTCTTTTACATGTATACGTTACTTTAATGTAAAGACTTAGTTTTAAAACTAAGTTTTCTTAATTTCTGGAAAAGAAGCATGCCTTTGACTAATTTGGACTTACTTTGTATTGCCAAGTTGTAATACACAAGGGGAACATGACATAATGCAAGGATGAGCCATAATTTTTATCGAATATTGGTAACGTTTTGTGTTAATTGTGGTTTGATTCAAGTTAATACATTCTGTCGCGGTATTATGGTGTGTAAATCTGTTCATGAAGATATGTTTCAGATGCTGACATCATGGCAGTTTCGGTTTGTAAGGTTTTCAAGCATGGGTTTAGGCATAATTCTCATATAATGAAATGTGCAAGTTAGAAATTTCAAATGCATTTTGGGTTTGCCGAAATTGGTTGTGATTCTCATATTTTAAGTCCATCACTATTTAGAGTATAATTACATGTATGTTTGTGAGTCAAGGTAATTTCGGCGGGTCAAAATGCAACTTCTCAAACATTTATAGGTCCAATTGAAATTTCTGAAAATTGACGTATATGATCATATTGCTGTTTTTAGAGGTTTAGTAGTGGATGATGAGTAACAAAAGAGGTGTATTACGGCTTCCTAACCTTACTGTAGCATTATTGAAGTTGTGGCCAATTTTTATGCACTAACTTGCTTCCATACCCAGAGTATATGCTTCGTGTTCAAGGAAACATTTGACCCAGTTGTTCCTGCCGATCACATGTATGACTTTCACATCATGTGATCTCGAGGTTTAACTGAGATTAAAATTTTTACAACGTTGAATGAACTTCCTTTCTGAACCATATATCCACACTCTGACCCTCCATCCATATTGAGGATGAGGTCGACATAAAAGTACCATATGACATGAAAGGATGATCATTTCAGAACACTAACAATCCCCCCTATCGCATCACGCTTCGGTAACTCCTCCAAAATTAAAGCCTCGTTAGATGTTATGGCTACCTCCTACCATTATAAATTCATGATCAATGCGGGGAAAAGGCGTCCATGAACAAAATTTCATTTAAAAATTAGTTCTACAAGTGTCATTAAACAGCATGTTATTAATCAATCATCCACATCAAGAAACTGGTCCTTCCTTTTCTCAACCTCCCTATTACTGCCCAAGTACCGTCGTTTACATTCAAGTACATATGAGCATGAACTTATTCATTGATTAAATAGTTGTTTTCCTTATAAGTAATGATAATATTCAAGTATACCAACTACACGCTTAGTTCCAACTCGTGTGGGTGGACCATCAGTTAGCATCTTTATATGCACCAGTCTGCCCTATACCAACAAATATCACATATAGTACTATGTTTAACATTATGACATATTTTCTGCAGCACTTCACGACTCCTGCCATAAACACAAAAACCTGATCAACACTACCTTCATCGCTCCACAATGATCTGCATGACAACCCCGGTTAGTATCGTTTTCTCTATTTGCTCTTGTGGTCCATTGGCAAGTAACTTCGACTTGGCTGCTTATTTTGCTCACCAAAGCACTTTCTCAAATTCTTTACCCGTCCTTCATATAGCTAACTTGATGCATATTATTTGATTAGCCTTAAAGTTCCTACGGGAGAGCTAATTAGTGGATATCTGGCCTGGATGCTTGTTTTACGCGAAAGGACTTTAGTTCAAAACCGTGCGTGTGCTTGTAAAGAAATAAGAAGCCGGCCTGGTCCTGGCTGTGAATCTCAGCATATATACTGCATATATACTATATACGCTGTCTTACAAAGTTTATAAGTCTAGGTGCATTTTTATGCTAAGTTTTGAGCCCAGCGTCCAATAGATCGAATAAAAAGTGATATATATAGGTGCAATATCCAGAAAGGTTACTATAAGAGACATTACGATAAATATGCGTTATGCATATCAATCCATGAGAACAGTGCTGCCCTTAAATGTGGAGTAATAATGTTGATTTCAGATGAGTTGAAGCCAAGAAAAATACATCCCAGTTCCTAAACTACCATTAATATCATGGATCTCAATCAAAATTCTAAAATACTGAGAAAGCATCAATTCTAGGTTGTCGCATTACTATTAAACCCGTTCTAAACAAGGTGTACAATACCAAAATATTACTAATAACACATATATAATATATAATTATTTTGAAAATATTTCCAACAAGTATACCCCTGAAAATTATTTAGGAGATTAAATTGGAAGGGAACAACCCAAGTGAAATAGCTAGGAATAGGGGTGCATTGGCTGTTTCCTCACTCCAACGATCGTAGTAACTAACATACGGATAAAATCCATCGACTCAATAATTTAGTTATGTTTTAAAATTTCATATAAGAAGTTGTTTCAGTCCTACTGATGTGATGCTCTCAAACTCCCGCTGGGATATTAATATGCAATGCATTTTAGTATACAACTAGTAGTATATAATAATCACAGCGTAATAAGGGTGACTTATAAAACTTTTATGCCAGAATGAACTAAATATCCCAGTAAATCAATTAACCAACAATAGATATTGTCTTACTTAAGAGGTCCACATAGTAATGCATGTATAGACATAAAGTGGGAGATATAATCTCCTTAATACAGATGCTACATCAAAGTTCATAGTCAGATCAATTCTCTTATTTGCTCTATGGTGTATAGAACTATTACTCTAAATGCTAAAATCAAATCCAACCTCCGCTCAGGATCGAGCTCATCCTCAACCATCTGAAGCCAACAGTTCATCCTGTTTGTCATATGTCGGTCCTGACATAACTTCTACCATTACAGAGGGAATGATAGTGAAACTACCACAGTGAGATTCCTTAAAATCTCGGTAAGTTAAACAATCAATTTGTACAGATATAAGATATGCATGATTATGATAAACATGAGGTGCATGCAGAAAAATCTGTATGTCTCCCAAGCATCCAGATTCCTCAACATCTTTCATAAAAGCTTTAATGCACATTGGCTTTTAGAGAACATTTTTTACTTCATCTTTTCAAAAACCTATCATTTCATATTTATCAAATCCATTATGAACATAACATATGGTATCATCACAACTCCTTTATATGCGGTGTGAGTACCTGCCGGTGACCTTAGTACAACTCATGTTAAAACTACGTCTTTGTCTGCAGATATTGTAACCTAATGCATTGGTATCATAACATATCATCATAACGTATGCCGATTGCATTAGATGTCATATACGACTTTGCTCTGGAATTCTTTAAAAAGAATCTATTCGAAATCGGTTGACTGTTCTTTATCAACCTAGGGGTTACCACTCTATTTTTACTCAATCTAGAGTGGACATATGTGTTTCACTAGGATAATTCCCCATCCTAGCCTTTGGGGTCGTGACAAAAATTTATTTTAATGCTATGCTTCATGACATGTGCATATGTAGTAAACTTCATGTGAAAATTGACATTTATATGCAATATTTTAAAACAGTGAGAATTTCACATGTCATGTAAGCAAGTAATCAAATGCTCAATGATGTATAATATGATGTTTCATGCTCAAAATGACATTTAATAATAAATGTGGCATTTATACAATAATCATAAATAAATTCTCTAATAGTAAGTTCTTTCCAGGTACTTAGAAATTTGGTGCGGCTGTAATAAGAGTTATTCTAAGTTGGAAATTATAAAGTTAAGGAAGATCTTCAAAATCAAAAGGGTTCAAATAATAATATTTACAAAATTGCTCCGACATTTCTCAAAATTGTCACTTAGGCCCTAAACATTTACTATTTGCATTTTAGACCCAAATTTTACTGAATTTCACAAACCTTATATTTTCCATGTTCTAAATCCATATATAATCTTAGAATTGCAAGAATCCATCAACTACTATACAAAAATCTACCCAACCCGTGACATGCATTTTGTGGGCCTTTCTGTGATTTCAAGCATATAACATCTTTGGATGCATGTGTGATCAAGTTTCATCAAGTAGAAAACCTTAAGTCTGATCTTCGAAACATGTTTGTAACTTAGGTTCAAGTCACACGAGTTTACCCCAACACTTATACATTGGTTAACACCAAATCATCATAAAACCTTAAAATCGAGTGCATGCATGATGTTTCTAGCTTCTCTTTGTCAATGTGTTTAAAGCCTAAATAAATCATGCATTCTAACTCTCATCTTGATAACAAAGCATTTCTAGATGCCGATCACTCATACTTTCCAAACTTAGCGAAGATTTTACAAAATAAACTTCAAGCAAGTGGAAATTGAAACATGCTGGATGATCAATACAAGTTATTGATCTATAAACCTATGATGACATGCTATTTTCCTCAAATTTAAACCTTCAATAAATATTTCAAGATATTAATAAAACATATAAGATCATATTAAGACATGTCATGACTAAAATTTCATTCCAAAACAATTTATTCAATTAAAAATTCAAATCTGAACCAAAATGCATCTCTTCAAGTTAAACCTCATATAACTCAATCAAATATTCATTCGCATGCCATAATTCAAAACCTAACAAAAATATAGAGTAGGATTACTCACCAAACCATGGCTTTTGATGCTCCAACAAATCAACTCACTCTCAACCACTCGGTTTCACCCTTCTCTCACACTAGGAGTATTTTGCTCTCAGGATCACTAAGAATGCAACCTGTGTAGATTAGGGGAGTTTTAACATCAAATCCCAAAGGAAAACCTTAATTTCAGTGGCAAAGATGAAATAAAGTCATGAATATCATATTTCATTGAAGTTTGAAGAGTGTAGTTCTATGATAAAGTCACTATACTACAATATAAATTGGTATCAACATGGCGCAACAATATATCTCAGATAACAAGTCAATATTTCTTTAAGCAGAGGTCATAGAAATAGTGGATATGTGAAGGAATATGTTTATTGAACTTCACGGACCAAATTCATGGGGGCAATGTCAGAAAAAGGAAATAGATGCAAGCTATCTTGTTTGTGTCCACAATTGCCATGGGCGATTCTTTTTACACATAAGTTAACGTGAATGACACATCTTTCATAATGTTCATACCTATCTTGCTTGATGGACAAAGAGATACACTCATCACTGATAACTTTTTTCTGAAAACTGTGTAATTAAAGTTTTGAACAGGTTTCAATTGGCACTATTAATTATATATTTCCCAATATTTCTAGATTAAATTGAAATATTGCTATATTTCCCAATATATTCTTCCTCCAAAGCTCTTACTTGATCAAGAAAAGACAGGTTTATCCATTCTTGAAAATGTAAAAATAAATGAGTGGTAAAATCATTGAGCTAATAAATGAATGGCAAATACCAAATCAAGTAAGTCTTAAAGACCAGGGACAACAAACAAAAATCTCACCTAAAATTCCAATTGGGCTATCATTTAATTCAATCCATTTTTCTTCTTTAATGTGCTCTGCTTTCATGCTTGTATACAACATTGGCTCCCAAACTTATATAATACCATACCGAAAAAGGTTCCCGAAGAGAATCACTTGGAGTGGGAGGAATACGAAGTTGAACCCTCAAATTGTCCAAAACCTTTGCCTCAAATGATTCTAAATCAGAGTACCACATCCATACTTCATATTGGTCGAAGGCTTTGATATGATTCGATGTACTATCGATACGACATACACAATTTGAGCTGCTAATAGTTACCTCAGCTTCCGATAAAAAATCATCACTAAGATCTTCATTGAAAAATGTAACGACATATATTACAATCCCGTTGATATCTTCCAAATAGAGTGGCCCCTCAATATTTATTACCCAATCTTCATTTCCTTTGATCAATTGGACATCATCATCCCCTCTCTTAGCAATTTCATTTTCTGAAAATTCTTTATGATGCTGGAACCACTCTGGAATCTCATTTTCCGGTAACACAGTGGCATTATAATGTCCCTGTTAAAACAATATCATCATCATCATTTATTTGAAGTCATGTATCCTATATAGAATTGAGAGAGAGAGAGGATAAGACACATACATACCTTCCACAGTAATGGATTTGGCACTTTATAATTCCAAATCTTCACATTCATTTTGTCGCAGCCAGCCAATTCCAAGCTAAGATAAGATAGAGATCTATTGTGGCTTCCATTGAATTCTAATATTCTTGATAGTTCTGGAAATCTTTCTAATGACTGGCATCCAGAAGCAAATACAGCTTTTATATTTGGTGGAAGTTCTAAGATTTCTTCAAGTTTCTTGCAATCTCTCAAGCAGAGCTTAATAAGTGCAACAAATCCTTTTATACTCGTGGGAAGGCTAACAATTTGACTTCCCGATAGATTTAAAAAGGTCAAAGTGGCTGAGAAATTGGAAAAAAACTCAGTAAAAAAACTTGATATTGGAAAGAAATCTGATTCTGATTGCAAACAATTCCTCCAATTCAACACTTGTGATTCCTCCAATATTTCTTGGAGTTGTTCTTTACTCAATGTTATCTCGTCTTCCATTGTTGGAGACTCAATAGCTAGAATGGATTGTCGATCATTCACCATCTTCTTTAACAGATTTGCACAACCACTAATCTCAAGCTCTCTTAAATGTTGCAACAGAGGAATGATGCTAATTGGGAGACGCATAAGGTTTTTGCAGTTATTTAAATATAAATACTCAAGTCCAGTGAGGTTTCCAATGGACAATGGTAGTTCTTCCACTGCACTGTGATCTAGATATAAACCATTTAAAGATTCCATTTCACACAGTTCAGGAAAGCAACGAAGGCTTGAGCAATATCCAAGATTAAGTAACAATAAAGATCTCAAGTTGAGGCTTCTTGGAAAAATTCTGAGGCTAGAGCAATCGAAAAACGACAAATAAGAAAGATTCTCTAGGGATCCAACAGAATCATGCACCTCATCTAGACGTGTACACCTATGACAATCTAAATCCTTCAAATTTGGGACGCTTGAAAGATCTGGAATTTTTGTTAAGAAATCACAATCATGGAAATGCATAATTGTCATATCCTGTTAAAAAAGAAAAAAAAACAAATGGAAAGGAGTTTAGCACAAAGATTATATAAACAAAGTTATTGAAGATGATAATTGCAGGCCCTTTAGATTTGATAAAGCTTAACTCCTTGACGAAACTACCACTCATGTTAAAGATAATGAATTTATTTTTGTGAAAATTGTACGTACCTTAAAATTGATGGAGGACTTGATGAAGCTTAACTCCTTGAACAAGCTGCTACGTCCACTCATTCGAAAGATAATGAGTTTATTTCCATGGAAATCGGGTGGAAAAGATTGTAGCGGATATTCAAACCAATCAAGTACTCTTAACTCGTTGGAGAGATAATTAGGTCCACTTGTAAAACTAGCATTACGAACAATAAACACTCTAAGTCTTTCCATCTGTGAAAATGCTACAGAATTCAAACTTATCGCGTCGTCGCCTTTGGGCATGTCAATTATCATGCCTTCAACTTTGTTCGTGCCCTGGTACGTAAGTGAATGCACATAATTGTTAGCAAAATTACTGCATAAAGTTAAGCATCAATTTTCTAAAAATAACTGAATTGTTAGGATATTAGGTAAAAAAAATATTCACAACCTCCTAACACTCCACACTCCACATTATTTTTAATTTTTATTATTTTTTTCTTTTATTAAATATTTATTATATGAATAATAAATAAAAAATTTGAAATAATTTAAAAAGAATAAACTCAAAAAAAAATTTAAAAAAAAAATATTAAAAATTTAAAAAAATGTGGCGTGTGGAGTGTGGAGGAGATTGTGTAGCAAAGCTCTATAAGGCCAGAATTTTCCATTGGATTTCACTTTTAAAAACGGAAATAAATCTAAATTAAACTCAAGTTTTTTTTACTCTTACCATGCTTTCTTCCAACACTCCACGGATATCCTTGTGAAACCAGAGTCTACTACGTTCACCAGGTTCAAGGGGTGATTCTTTTCGAACAATTTCTCGACCCATATCTTGTAGCAAGTCATGCATCCAAACACGTCCACTTTCACTTTCAATAGTAATAAGACATTTTTTTATAAGCCTATCAATACCATAATCTGGAAAAAAATTATAGCTGTCAAATATTTTCTTGACGTCAACTAAATATTCTCCTTTAAAGAAAAAGGCAATATCAAGGAACATTTCCTTCTCATTATCATCCAAACCATCATAACTTATTCGAAGTACATTCTGAATATTTTTGTGGGGAATGCTTTTATACTTAGCCAATGCACTTTCCCATTGGGGTATGCTTTGGCCTTTTAGATCCGATCCAAGCACTGTTAAAGCTAGTGGAAGACCTTGAGCATATTTTATTACTCTTTTAGAGAGTTCCACATACTCATCAGGCGGTTCGTCTTTTTTGAAAGCATTCAAGCTAAAGAGCCGAAGAGCTTCATTGTCATCCCAGAGCTTCAACTCGTATTTTGAATCATCATCTTTAAAGTATTTTAGTACTTGTTGATCTCTTGTTGTTACGATGATTCTACTTCCTAAACCAAACCAAGCACGATCTTCAGCTAATTTTTTTAGTTGGTCCAACTCATCCACATCATCAAGAACTAGTAGAATCCTTTTAGAGCAAAGTCTTTCCCGAATCACATTGACTCCTCTATCAGCATCATAAATATCCAATTTGTTCCCTAAGATCTCGGAAAGAAGTATTTCTTGCAGCTTACTCAGACCTTCTCTTTTTGATCTTTCTTTAATATTACTCAAGAAACAACTTCCTTCAAATTGATTTGATATCCTGTTATAAATATCTTTTGAAAAAGTTGTCTTTCCAATTCCACCGACTCCAAAAATCCCCACCGTGCGGCTGATATCATTCCTTTCAAGACTTAAATGCTGATATATGTCTCGTATACGAGACTCTATTTCAGTTGGATACGTGGCAACGTATAGAGGTGTTTGGTTTAGTTTTCTTGAGTCGATCCAGTTAATGATGCTTTGGATAAATTTTGACTCATCATCCCTATCAATAAAAAAGAGAAGAAAGTTTTAAAGAGTCAGACTTTTTTCACAGGTACATGACATGTGTGAAATTATATCTATTTTTTTTTTTTTTTTTTTTTTAAAATTTCTCTGCTACAAAGTGACAGCATTAGATCATTACTGTGTGAAAGGGTAGCCTTTCTCCGTCCTTAACCTGTTATAAACCAGTACTACTTATAATTTAAAGCCGTTTGTTTTTGTCATCAGTACTCCAAATCTTATTCTTTCTATAGCTATAACACAAATAATAAACAATTCCCACCCTTTTTTTTTTAATTATCTAATTTTTCTAACAATCCGATCATTGATCAGTTATTTGATGGACAAAATTCCATATATATTCCTCGATCTATTCCTTTGCTTTTGCTAGAAAGAAAATATATATAATGTATTTTTATTTATCTCATGTTCTTCTATTTCTCCAATAAACTGTATGTGAAACTAACGTGGTAGTGCTAATATATATTAAATCCCCTAATATCTCTATATATAGCATCATATATATATATATATATATATATATATATATATATATATAGATATATATATATACATGCTCACACATACACACGCGAAGAACATATGTATAGGCAAAACTTACCGGCCGATCGCTGTATATTCAAGCCCGGACAATTTGGCTACTTCTTCTAAAGCTTCCTTCCAAGACTCCAGCTGCTTTATGTCTGCATCCTTGGAATTTTTTCCAAGTTTAGTGAATGCTTCCCCAAAGCTTCCTTTTTGCTCTCGTATGTCTGATGGTTTTATCTCATAGAATACGGGTAAAACAATTTGTCTGAATAATTTTTTGCAATCAAGAATCTTCAATAGCTCGTCTAAACACCATTTGGATTCTGCATAGTTTTCAGAAAATACAATGATCGCAATCCTTGACTCTTCAATAGCTTTAAAAAGTTCAGACGAAATTGGCTCTCCTCTCTCAAGGTCGACATTATCCTTGTAAGTGTTGATTCCATTTTGAAGTAAAGCTTGGTATAGATGAGAAATAAACTTTTGGCGAACATCTTTACCTCTAAAGCTCAAGAATACATCACGATTCCATATATGGATGGAAGAAGATGATGATGAAGAAGAGGAAGAAGCTCCTAATTGAATGGCCATGCGGAAGGAGATGATGAAGAAGAAGAGGAAGAAGCTCCTAATCGAAAGGCAGACCAAGCGGAAGGAGATGATGATGAAGAGGCCAGGAGGAAGGAGGTCCAATTATAGATCAATAGGCATCGCAAATAAATAATTATAGAGAAGTTGGTAGGCAATAACGTCGACCACGCTAGTTGACTTACCAATAAAAATAAAATAAATTTAGATGTTAAATTATTTGTAATAATACGCTGGTGTCACATAAAATACCAAATTGTGGCTCTATTTTTAGGAATATATATATATACTAGCGGTGAAGTTACGTGCGAGACACTTTTACCCTGTATTTAATTGTTCTAAAATATAAACATATAGTGTAGAAGAAGAGAATTTAATGATAAGGTCTATGAGAATAATATAGATTATTTTAATTAGAAACTACTAATTTAAATAGCAATAAGTTTAAACAAACTATAAGTTCAAGCAAATTTGGAAGACAAACTAATTCAAATTACAGTTTGTTTTTTAAACGACTAAATATTACATAATTGTTTTTTTTGTTACTGAAAGTAAAGTTTGGAGGCTATGTATTCAGATGTGGTGTGTTCTCCTTATTCACAGCATTTATGGAGAGAACATTGAAGTTTTTGTGGCCCTGTTTTTGGAGTTGATCTAAATCTGCACTCAATTGTATGATCCATTTTTTGCTTGAACATAATTTTGTCATATTTTGGATATATGGTAAATTTTCCTGCATGAAATAAATTTAGAGTGTAAGCATGATTAAGAGTTGGTTAGTAGGAATGGAGCCACCTTGTAGTCGATGGTGTTAGTTGTATGAGGACATAAATTTTATGCATGTGGCGAATATAAGAGTGCGCAGTAGAAGCATGGTATTTTTGGTTGTAGTTAGGAGTTCAGATTGTGCTGATTTTGAGGACTTAGTGGTGACTTGAATTTTGACAAGATACTTGTAATTGGAGAGCAATCATTTGGTTGTGCAATTTGTTTGGAGCTGGTTAACTTTGGAAGTGGCTATTAGGTTACCAAAGTAGAATTCAATGGAGGTTTAGAAGTTGTAGCATATGAATTGATTGAGGTTGGCACATAGTATTGTAAGGGCTATTGATCATTGGAATTTATTGGATGTTGTATTAAGGTTCTTGAGGAAATGAGATTTTGGATAGCAGTCACCCTGGGAATACTGGTTGTGATGTGCCACTGGGAGACTAATACGAGTATGTTGGATATCGCCATGTTTATTGAGAAATGTGCAACGTGCTGTCAAGTTAGGGTTGAGCATCAAGGTAGACTTCAACCTCTCCCTATTCCAGAGTGGAAGTGGGATGATATTTCTATGGATGTTGTGGGTTTGCTGAGGACCCCTAATGGAAAGAATTCAATTTGGGTGATTCTGGATCGGTTGACCAAGAGTGCCATTTCTTGCCTATTAATAATACTGACTGTTTGGGTAAAGTGACTCGTATATATGTCAAGGAGACAGTGCGTTTGCATGGAATATCCAAGAGTATCGTGTCAGATCGGGACCCGCGATTCACGTCCCATTTTTGGAAGAGTTTGCAGGCAGTCTTAGACACTAAGTTGAAGTTTAGTTTTGCGTATCACCCCCCAAACGGACGGCCAATCAGAGCGTACTATTCAGACTTTGGAGGATATGTTGCGGTCTTGTGTCATGGAATTTCAAGGAAGTTGGGAGAATCACTTGCCGCTTATTGAGTTCTCTTATAATGACAATTTTCATTCCTCCATTCAGATGGCCCCGTATGAAGCTTTGTATGGAAGGAAGTGTAGAACACCCTTGTGTTGGGATGAAGTTGGCGAGAGCAAATTGTTTGGGCCTGAGATAATTCAAGAAATGAAGGATCAAGTTCAGTTTATAAGGAAGAAGATGGCTGAAGCGCAAAGTCGTCAGAAGAGTTACACAGATACAAAAAGAAGAGACTTATCCTTTGAAATAGGTGATTAGGTTTATTTCAAAGTCTCTCCTATGAAAGACTTATCTTGGCGGTATGTTCTTAAGTCTGCTCTAAGTTGAATCTTATTCCTGTCTTAGTCTTAATCTTGACCTTGCCAATTTTGAGGACGAAATTTTATTTAAGGGGTGGAGAATGTAACACCCCGTATTTTAGTGTATTTTTACTGAAGGAATTATTTTTATGGATTCAAAATTTATTCTCTTATTTTAAAATTATTGGATTTTAATTGGGTTATTTTTATGATTTTTAGTTTACGAAAATTATTTCCGAAGTGCTTTCTTTAAATTAATTATTGTTATGTGTTTAAATTTCTTCTCGAATTAAATTAAATTATTATCGGGTTTAATTATTTATTTTAATTATAATCATTGTGTTTGAAATATTTTATTTCACTAGCTGTTTTAAAACTGTTTCTGTTGGATCATTTTGGTGACCCAAGATTTGAGGATTGAACCTCATTTCTTTCCCTGTATTGTTTTTCATTTTCTTTTTCTTTTTCCTTCTTCTTTTCTTTTCTTCTCTTTTTTTTTTCTTTTTTTTTTCTTTCTTTTTCTGCTTCTTTTCCCTCTCTCCCGCGCGATTTTCTCTCTCTTCCTCTCTCCCTCGCCGTGCCACCACTTCACGCCCAGACCGCCGCCGTCGCGCCGCCGTGCGCGACACCGCCCCTCCCATCAGCTTCCTCACCGGCCGGCGACCTCAATCCTCCGATCTCAGCCCCTAACTCGCCGCCGGTAACCCCCACGAGACCCACGAAGCCGCGGCGTTCTTTGAGCTCGCGCGCCGCCGTCGCGCCACCACCGGCCACCATCTTCCTACCACTTCATCCCCGACCTCTTGGCAACCCAATGGACCCAACCCCAGCTCCGATCCGTCACCGGTGAAGCCCCACCAAGTCCATTTTCGATTTGCACATTTTTGGCCTAAAACCACCCCTTGTGCCGCCACCAACGGCAAACCACCACCACCATTGGCTTCACCGATCTCTCTAGGCCCTACCCTATCATTTTTGGGTCTTCGTTTGTCTTCGTTGAAAAGTGGGTATCTGTGACCCACGGCCACAGTGTATTTTACATTGTGGTGTTGCTCAGACAATGCCTTTTTCAATTCCGTGATCTTTCGAAAATTGCTATACTGCACTGTAAGTATTTCTCCGAAGAATTCTTGTGAATATAATGTATTTTTGCACTAACACATTTCACTGTATTTAATCTGATGATTGGTTTTGCCGGACTGAGTCCGAGGAGTACGAGAGTCAGTTGAATTGGCGATTGGATTGGTTTGGTTGGATTTGATTGGTTTGAATATTGATGGTTGTGGATTTGTGTTGGTACATTTACATCTTATTATTTCATGCATGATCATGTTTGTAAAGAAAACTGGGTTTTCGTGTAGTGCATTCATGTTCATGTGTGATTTGGAAAATTATGATTTTATGTGAGAGTATTTTTGGGTGCGTGTGTATCACGACCCCAAGCCGAGATGGGGCATTATCTCGGTGGAGCTCCTCTGGTTACTCGGAAGCGGAATAAACTGAGTAACGTCCCCTGGATTGTCGCTAGGCGACGATGGGATCGGACGAGAGATTCGTGCCGACTCCGTGGTCCTTCTGCTGGCGGGGACCAGAGGATGCTTGGCTACGTACGCACTGGGCGCAGAACTGGGCATCGCTCGTTGCGTAGTGGGTGCTTGGCTACGTACGCGCTGGGCACGGAACCAAGCATCACTACGAAGCCAGGACGTGCGGATGGTCCCTAGGGGAGGCCATGGTGCATAGGTTAATAAAGGATTAAATTGGCTATTTTCTGGGAAAATAGTGTGCGTGGATTTTGTGTAAACCATTTTCTGGGAAAATGTTTTACGGATATTTGGGCCAATGAGATTTGGGCGTGTGTTGGAAAATTGTCATTTCAGAGAAAATGATGTTTGAGAAAAATGCATATTTCATCATATGCATGCATGTTGGTTGCATTAAATGCATTTTATTTTCTGAGGATTATTTGGGTCATACTTACCTGCGGTACCATTCTGTGGTAACGCAGATTTTGATGCAAATGAGGAGGAGGAGGGCGAGCCTGAGTAGACGGCTCCGCCCGAGGAGTGATCTGGGATCACTGGTTTTATTATTTTATTTTGCTTATTGTATTTTCGGGACATGTGTTAACTTTACTTTTGGAAGACTGTATAACTACTTTTAAACCTCTACTGATATTTAGTTGTGTTTAAATTCTGGTACTTAGTTGACTATCCGCTGCGTTATTTTATTTGTACACCGTTGCATGTACACACACTGGCACTTCGTTGGGATGTGTGACCGTGTTGTCACCATCCTGGTGTCTCGATCCCCGTATATTTTTATAAGGGGGATTGGGGGCGCCACATATACCTCACCCATATATAGAGCACTACCCTGTGGTTTTATGTGTAAAGAAAGGTGAGTAAACACGTACGTTACTTGTTGCAAGATTCTTTACATATATAGAAAATCCAAAAATTCATAACAGTTGTAGAAAATTCAAAACGATTTTTTTTTTTTGAAAATAACTTCAGTAACTTTCTATTGAAATTACGTGTTACAACTTGTATCATCAAGTAGGCATCCCACAATAAATTCTGGGACCTCTTCTATCCAAACTAGTTCTTTTCCTATCTCTAAAGCTTTCTTTGCTAAAGTATGGGCTACTGTGTTCTTTTTTCTACTAGCATATTGAATAAACCAGTGTGTCCTATTTTTGAAGTGAAGCTTAACATCATCAATGATAGGGCTAAATTCAAGAACTGCTTCTTCCTCACTCAGTACAGCATCGACTACTTCCTCTGCATCGCCTTCAAAAATAGCTTTTTGAATATTAAGAACTGAGCACAAATCAGCTGCTTTCCTCAAGGCCAAACTTTCAGCAACAGCTACATTTTTCTTGATATCACATTCAGCCACCAGAGCCTCTCCTTCTTCATCTCTTATAATAATACCAATCCCCATTCTCTTTCTTTTTACATCCAAAGAGGCATCCCAATTTACCTTAACAAATCCGCTTTCTGGTTTCTCCCAATTATCCCGTAAATGTTGTGCCTTACTCTGCCAGCTTTGATGAGCTTGAGCTTGTACCTCCTGAAATTCTTGCAAGGCTGCTCTCGTGGCAATGAATGAATTCTTGGGGCAATCCCATCTCTTTTCAAAGATCCATTCATTCCTCCTGAGCCATACCTTCCTTAGCATCACTGCCACCTCTTCTAGCTGGTTCTTGTTGAGTCTGCATCTAAGTTGCTCCCAAAGTTCCAGGAAGTCGACCTCTGATCTAGTCCACTTCTTGACATAGCTTGCATCATTGCTCCATAAATCATTTGTTGCAGGACACTCCTATAGAACATGTATAAGGGTCTCTTCTTCTGCATTGCATATAGGGCATCTCTTGTCAATTGTTATCTTTCTTTTGTATAGGTTTACTTTTGTTGGCAGCAGATTGTTTGCAGCTTTCCATAAGAAAAGCTTTGTCACACCTGGTACCTCAAGGTCCCAAATGTTCTGCCATATGTCCCCTACTTTCTTCTGTGATGAACTCTCTCCTTTGCTTCTTTCTTTTAATTCCAAGTGCAAGAAATATGCACTTCTAACTATGAAGAGACCCTTCTTGGCTGGCCCCCAAATTATCTTGTCCTTTGCTCTACCTCTGCTCAAAGGCATATAGAGAATTTGTTCAGCTTCTTCCTCTGAGAATATGGTTCTTATTATTGATTCATCCCACTCTCCCTTCTGACTGTCAATCTGTTCTATGACTTTGGCATCCCTCTGCAATAGAGATACTGGGGACTGTACAGTAAAGGAAGTGGGTCTGGTCAACCATTTAGATCCCCATATATTAATATCCTTCCCATCTCCTACTTTCCATCTAAGTCCTTCTCTCAAGAGGTCCCTTGTAGACCATATGTTCCTCCATACCAGAGAGGGTTGAGCCCCTAGCTTAGCCTCCAAAAAATTCCCAGATCTGAAGTATTTTTCTTTGAGTAACACTGCTGCCAAGGACAGTGGATATTTGAGTATCCTCCATCCTTGTTTAGCAAGGAGTGCGACATTAAAGCTCTCCAAGTCCCTAAACCCCATTCCCCCTTTACCTTTATGAGTACTCATTTTTTCCCATTTCCTCCAAACCATCCCTCTCCCCTCTTGCTGACTTCCCCACCAGAACTTTGATAGCATAATGTTGATTTCCTTGCACAATTTGATTGGAAGTTTAAAAACCCCCATGGTGAAAGTTGGGATAGACTGTAAGACAGCCTTGATTAGTACTTCTTTTCCAGCTTGAGACAAGAAAGTGTTTTTCCAACTTGAGACTTTCTGCCATATCTGCTCCTTTAAGTTTCTGAAGGTGTTGAACTTTGATCTCCCTACCATAGCAGGGAGTTTAAGGTATTTTTCATAAGTGCCACATACAAATGAATTTCCAGCTTTCTTGATAGCTTGCTTGTCTGTCATCTGAGTATTATTGCTGAAAAAAACAGAAGTTTTCTCTTTGTTAAGGAACTATCCAGAGGACTTTTCATAAACCAGTAGAATTTCTTGTATTTTCCTCCAGTCTCCAATAGTAGCTCTTCCAAATAAGATACAATCGTTTGCAAACAGCAGATGATTAATGCTAGTTCCTCCCCGAGTCACTTGTACCCCTCTTATGAGCTTACTCTTCTCATAATGATCTAGCAAACTGCTCAGTCCCTCAGCGCAAACAATGAATAAATAAGGTGACAAAGGGTCACCTTGTCTCAAGCCTCTTGAAGGCAAGAATTTATGGCCTGGTACCCCATTGATCAAAACTGAGTAAGAAACAGATTTAACACATTTCATCAGCAAATCTGTCCACTATTTGCAGAAACCTAGTTTAGTCAAAATAGCTTCCAAAAAGTCCCACTCCACACGGTTAAAAGCCTTAGACATATCTAGTTTCATGGCAATACTTCCTACTTTCCCTTTCTTTCTATTCTTCATGGAATGCAATAACTCGTAGGCTACCATGACATTATCATTAATAAGTCTACCAGGTAGGAATCCACTTTGAGAGGGGGAAATAACTTCAGATAAAACATGTTTGACTCTGTTGGAGATGGCTTTTGAAACTATACAGTTTTGGGGATCAAAGCTAAATAGGTAAAATTGAGGCTAGGATCAATAGGGTTACCATTTAGTACATCAAGTGCAGCTTTACATACTTCTTTAGAAACTACACCCTAATGGTTTTGGTAGAAACATGGTCCAAAACCATCTGGGCCAGGGGCTTTTAACGGGGCCATTTGTTTCACAGCTTCCTCCAGTTCTACTGATGTGATCCTTCTTGACAGCCTTTCATTCATTTCTGTAGTTACCTTCTCACTCATTCCCACCAGACATTTATCAATCTCATCCTGGCTTGGGTTAGTGGTTTGAAACAACTTGCCAAAAAACCTTCTAAAGGTTTCTTCCACCTTCAGAAAACCAATAAAATTCCTGTTGTTTTCATCTTCCACTTCATTAATAAAATTCCTTTTCCTTCTCTCCTTCGCACAAGCATGGAAATACTTAGTATTTCTATCTCCATGCTTATACCAGTTCCTCTTTGCACGTTGCTTCCACCAGAGATCCTCCTTCTCTAGTGCTAGGTGCAGCTCTTTAGTGACCTTTTTGATTTCCTCTACATTACTCCCATTTTCCATAGCTTGTGAATTCTGTAAGATCTTGGTTTTTTCCTCTACTTCCTGTCCTTGCCTTCGCTTTCTGTTTTTATTCCACCTTTGAAGAGCTTTCCTGCTATTATCCAGTAATCCAATAACTTTTGAGGAACCTGTCCAAGCCTTTTTTAGTATCACTTCACATTCATCTTCTAAGGCCCAACAAGCCTCATATTTGAAACTCATTTTCCTCTGCCTTACCTGCATCCTGTTATAAGGATTCTGCACATTAATATGGATTAATAGTGGCTTATGATCAGAAGTTCTAGCCACCATCACTTCCACCCATGTCTTAGAATAAGTGTTCATCCATTGAGGGTTCGCCATGGCTCTATCTAGCCTTTCTTTAGTAAATGTTGCATCTGTATGGGAGTTGCTCCAAGTGTACTTGTCACCCCTCCATCCCAAATAAAACAGGTTTCCATCTCTCATTAATTCTCTAAACATTTCCATTTGGTTTTCAGGTCTAGCTTTTCCTCCCCACTTCTCATCATTAATTATAATCTCATTGAAGTCCCCTACGATGCACCATCCTTCATTGCCACTGGGTTTCATGGATTTAAGCAAACTCCATGCCTCTTTCCTCTTCACAGTTTCAGGTGGGCCATAGAAACAGGTTAACAACCATCGAGTTTCCCCTTTCCCTCCTATCCATGCATTGATATGCCTTCGGGAATAGTTTACAATTTCCAATTTCACTTCATCATTCCACAACAGAGCCAATCCCCCCCCTTTTCCAATTGCATCCACTCCAAAACATCCAGCACACCTAAGTCTTCTCCTTATTCTATCACATTTCTTATTATTAAGCTTAGTTTCCATGATGAAAACTATATTGGGTTTTGACTTCTCTGCCATAGAGCAGAGATCTTGAACTGTCCGAGGGTTCCCCAACCCTCGGCAGTTCCAACTCAAGAGTTTCATGGTAATTGGCAGGGCTGCATCACAGCCCCCGCCACTTCAGTAGGTTTATCAACCACCCCATACCCTTTCCTTCTCTTACCTAACTTGTCTCCACCCATTCCCTCCACCATAGCTCCAGCCTTTTTCTTTTGTGTTATCTTTGTTGAAACTGCTCCTTCTAGTTTGTGTTTATCTCGAGCCCTCCTTTTCCATACCCTCCTCTTGTCTGCCTCCCTGTTTACCCCCAGACTACCTACTTCGTCTACTTCTTTCTCATGGTTTTCCTCCCCCACCAGGGACTCGAATTGCACTTCAACTTCCTGCAAGTTTTTGTCTCCCTTATCCATGAGTTCAACTTGTTTAATCCATCCTGCCTCTAAGAAGCTGTCTCCCACTAACTCCCCTCCCTCTTTTGATATTTTACTTATCCCATTTTCACTCTCTAGGCTTTTTTCACTCTCTCTTGTCTCTTCCTCATTTCTTTCCCTTTCCCTCCTATCCTCTTCTACTGTTTCCCTCCCTTTTACTCCATCTTGAGTTAAGTTTTCTTCTTCATTTCTCCATCTACTTCCTTCCTCATTACTCCTATAGCTATTGTTGAATAGCCTGTTTCTTTGAGATTGTGCTGCCCTCATCCATTGGCCATACTGGTTCCCTTCACCTCTCGAGTTCTTCTCCCCCTTGCATCCAGAAATGCCATGGTAAATGCATCCACACGAGAAGCATATTCTTGGCATCTTCTCATAGTTAAAAGGAACCCAGACATTGTTTCCCTTAACTGTGAGTGTTCTTCCTCTTGCCAAGGGCTGAGTTATATCCATGTGGATTTGAACTCTCAAAAACTTCCCCCACCCACTTCCATCTTCCTGCACATCTACCTTCTCCACCTTTCCAACCGTATCCCCTATTTGCTTTCCTCTCCTTTCTGTCATGCATGACAGTGGTAAGTTATGAAACCTCACCCAAAAGCTCTCTGAGTGAAACTCAATTTGTTTGAGAGGAGTATTCCCTTTGAACTCTTATAGGACTAGCAGTTGGTTGTTGAACAACCATGGTGTTCCCGACCATACCCTTTGTTTGTCAGTAATATTATCAAACACAATAGCGAAAACATTTGGACTCACCTCAGTAAACACAGCCTCTTTACTGATTCTCCAAATTTTTCCTAATGTGGTTTCCAGCATTTCCTTGTTAATCAGTCTTGCCGAACAGAGTTTCACCATTAGAGACCTTTGTTCCTTCCTTCTCATCTCCTCCGGTACATCATCATCATCAATCTCGATCTCTTTTCTTTCCTCATCAAGCAGTCGCAACTCCTTCCATTTTTCTTCCAAATTTTCCATTCCTCCGTAACAGGCGCTAGAGCCTCCCCTGAAATGGCTTCACCTGGGTGATTTTCACTCCTTCTGTCGTGGTTTGCGTCCTCCTCTGACACCTGACGGCTGTTGACAGCCAGAGCAACCTTCCTTGCACTGCTGGGACCACCTCCAAATTCCTTTCCTACCGTTATAACCGCCTCTCACGTTCCACTCACTAATACTTACCACTCCACCTCTTTTCAGAGAGAAAAGAGTGGATACTTTTAATTCAAAACGAATTTTGAAGTCAAGTTTGGTAGGCTGTAAGGTAACATTAAAAACAAACAAAGAAATATATAATTAGCCATTACTCTACTTTTTGTTGTTGTTGGATTCCTTTGTTGATCAGGTCACATGGTAAGGGTCCACAACGCCGGCCTCTCATTCCAAGTGATATCTTCAGCCCTGTAGGTCCATCACTTCTATTAAACATACAATTGACGATGACTTTTCCACCAGTGTAAAAGAAAAAACGGGGCACTAATGCACTATCACCCCAACAAATCACTCCATCTCTCTTTAAAAAAAAAAAAAGTTAATGCAGACAACGGTAACTTTACAAATATGAAAAACTCCATTACGGCAATCAAACAGAGCAATCAATATCAATTTTTTAAATGTATTTATACTTTCCTTTTAGGTTGTTTACAGCTTGCAAACCATTATAAATAATACTCTTATATAATCATGATTAAATAATATAATATACTATCTAGTATTTTATTATTTATTTTTTACTACTATTTATTATTATTTAATATTCTATAATTACCTTTTCATTACTATTCATAGAATATCTAAAATCACCTCACTATCCAAACATAACCTAAGACTTCGTTTGGATCCTTGAATGAGCTTAACTAATCTCAATTGAGTTTTGTTTTCGATCTATCCTAACATCCAAATATATGACTCACAAATCACTAAATATCACTCGACTCAAAATCTCTTTACAAGTGAAATCCATAATGTTTTTCAACTCAACATATCTTTACATGTGTGACCCACAATCCTTTTCAACTTTTCATAAATACATTTACTCATTTTAATATCCAAACATATAAACTCATCTTAGGTAGGCCTCATAAAACTCATTCCACCATCTCAACTCACTACTATTCATAAAGAATTCAATCAATTTTAACTCAACTCAACATCCGGCCCTATAAATCTAATTTTATCATCTCAATTCACTACTATTTATAAAAAATTTATCTCAATTCAATTCAACATCTAAATGAGGCTAAGTGGACATCCGGTATCGATGGTTGTTTTACGCAGGACTTTAGCTCAAATTCGAGTAAATGGGTGCAAGTTGGCTTGTCAAACATGCTACCTTTCTGCTTGAAGAATATATAAATAAGTTCAGGTATTGAAAAAGAACTTTCTCAAAAAGACATAAGAAGCCCTTGTTCTGACTGTCTGTCATATATGGAGTGTTTAAAGGAGTCTAGGTGCATTTATGTAGAAAACAACACAAAATACGCAGACATTACGAGAAATATGCATTATGCATATCAATCTATGAGAACAACGCTCTCTTTTAATGTGGAGTAATAATGTTGATTTCAGAAGGGATGAACCCAAGAAAAATGCATCCCTATTCCCAAACTGCCTCTAATATATATCATGGATCTCACTCATAATTCTAAATTATTTTTTCTGTGTTTCGATCTATCTAGACTGAAAATGAGATATTAAATAGGTGCCGATGAGTGTTTTTAGTAGATACAATTGGGTTTAACCGATCGAACTCTTAAAAATTTCAATTTCTAATAAATCATAAAGATTGTTGGTATACAAAATTGATATAAATACAAAATACAGAGGGTTAGTACTATATGAGGTTGGTGTTGGATGATGAATTTGGAAAACAACACAAAATACAGAGATATTACGAAAAATATGTATTATGTATGCATATCGATGAATACTCACGATGGTTTATGAATATTATGAATATTCAGTAATTTAAGATGAGTTAAATATTATGAATACTCAGCTGATTAATTATCGATGAATACTCAAATATGTATCATGAATACTCAGCTCCTTGTAATGCCATGGAAGAAGTCGTCTTCTAATGTTCACGAGAGAGGTGCGATTATAGAGAAGTGGGTCAAAGAAAGGTGAGAAGTGGGGATGTACTATTGATAGTAATGGTTGTTCAGAAACCGCGTATGTGGGTCGTCCGAGTCCCCACATGAGCTCCCCTGTCCCTCTACAAAAACACGCAGTACTCTTTCATGCACCTGCCTTGTAAATATTTGGAACCTCTGATCTCTGTAGTCTAATTCCCGAGAATAATATAAGATGTTTCATTAATTAAATATAATATATTTATTTTTATAATATTCACTATTTTTAAAACTTATGACCGGGGTCGAAGGCGATGGGAAAGTCAATGATGCATGCCATGAAGGTATGGTCGTCTTCTACTAATTCAAACAAAAGGACAAGAAATTAATAATGAATTTGTCTACCAACTTCCAACGTAACACATACGACTCTAATGCTAATTAATTCATTTCCTTATGAAAGCACATATACTGCCCAAAGAGCTGTTTTCACATGACCAGGAAATCAATATATAGAGAATAATCCATAAACACGACTCTAGCCAAAGTCCACATGGAAAATATAAACAATAATTTTGTCATGTGAAAGGAAAACTCTACTCCCACCGAGGAGAGTCACGACTCTAACCACTCGCATCCTAAAAGATAAAAAAAAGGTTATTTCCGACTTGAGGAAATCAATAAAGAAGAATCCAAATTTTACAAACCGCATATGTGGACAGTGTGTTAGACCCCCACGTCGAGTTACTTTTAGAGATGCTGCACATGCCCTAGTCATGGTGGGGACATGCACCTTGGCTAGCCCACAAGCATGCCTTGGCTCGTGGGGTGACACGCACGGGGCGCCCAACATGCATGCATGCCTTGACCCGCGCAATGGCACTCACGGGGTGCCCAACATGCGGGCTGGCGAGACTAGTGAGTGCCTGCCCATGCACGCAGCCTTGCGCTGCGCGCCCATGCGCACGGCATTGCGCACAACAGCGTGTTGCGCGCCCATGGGCATTCCAGTGCATAGGCCCATATGCACGTTAATGGGCTGCGTGACCCTGCGCGCGCCCATGTGTCGCAAGGCCATGCGTGCACCCATGCGCCTCACAGCCAGCCTAGCCAGCGCACGCGCGCACGCCCATGCCCACCATCCTGCCGCACGCCAGTGAGGTTAGTGGCATGCCTCACGGCATGCCATCCAACGCACGGCCCCAGCCCGTGCCTTGCGGAGTAGGCCAGGTAGGCATGCCATCCAACGCATGGCTCCAGCCCATGCCATGCAGCCAGCGCCAAGGCCACCAGCCTGGGCCATGCAGAGTGCACGCACATGGCTCACCATCAGCAAGCCATGCCGCACCACCTAGCTATGGACCAGCCCGAAGACCAACATGCAACCACTTAGCCCACCATGGGCCCATGCATGCCACGGCCAAGAGTGGTCCATGCCACTATCTTATTTCTTTTTATTTATTTAATTATTATTTATTTCCAAGGGACCTATTGGGGGTTTCCAATTTGTAACTCTTACAAATAGGACCCTTAGTCATTTCTTTTATATTTTTTTGAAAAATTCCTAGAGAAAAGACTATTGTTTGAGAGATCACAAACCGGTGCCATAGCACTTGGGCTTTTTGGGTGAAATCCGTGGATCCCAAAGAGAGAATCACACTTTGCAATTCTTTGAATAAGTGTGATTCATTTATCTTGTTCTTGCAACTTGATTCAATTCATGAATCCAAATTGTGTTAATCAATATATGAGGTTTATTCAATTCTTGTGCAATTCGTGAATCAAGTGTTGAATTAGTTTTGTTTGTTATTTTGTTCATTCAAGTTCATAAGTATTTTTGCTTTTGTTCTTGAGTGTTCTTCATATTGTTCTTGGTGTTCTTCATAGTTTTGCTCTGCCAATCCATCCAATTCATAAAAGTCGACCAACCTAGTGTTTGTCAACTTTCCATATTTGATTTGCCTCATCAAACCCTAGCCTAGCCGAAACACACTTTCCCCCTTGGTGCAAAGTCCTATTCGGCCACTACTTGCCATAATTGGACTTGACCTAGCCGCCCACTCCACTTGCCAAACTAGTGTTCCTATAATTTAGGAACCCTAGTTGACCCAAACACTTCACCATAGTCGGCTAAGTCCTTTCCAAATTGAGTTCCTAGATTTTATGAACAACTTCCTAAAATCACTCTCTAGCCTTGTTCGGCCAACCCTAGCCGACCACACCTTTGCCCTAATTCCAAAACCCTAAACACAAACTCTAGCCGTCCATCATCACTCTCCTAAATCCTAAACCTAAAACCAAAGTGGCGCCAACCCTAATCCCTTCCATTGCCGTGCACCACTTTCCACCAAAATAGCCATACACTTTCCCAACCATTCCCATCATTCCATACACCCATTCTAGCCTAAACACTTAACCTCACCATACCTAAGTGGTCATCTTGGCCACCATTGATCAAGAATCAAGCAAAAGAGGAACGGAGGTTCGGTCATCACAAGGTCACCATTGGCGTGGAGTTCATAGTGTTTAGGGACTTGACCGAAGTTCCTAACACAGTGGCAGCGCTCCCCTGTCCCACCTTTACATAAACAATATTCTTGCATGCACTTGACTTGCAAATATTTGGATTTTTTTTTCATTTAAATATAAAAGAATAATGCTAATGCACTACAAGAAAAATGAATTTTTGTGACTATTTTTTTTAGGACGAAAATACTATTTGTGATGAAAACAGACTCATTTTAACTGAAAATAATCATTTCGCTGAAAATAACTAGTCGCAAATAAACAGTTTTTCTTGTAATGATATATCCCTAATTTATAGGACTAAAAAAAAACCAGAGAATTGGCCCAGACTGACTAGTTCGGTCCGAGACCCGTTCCTTCATTTTAAAAACTGGTCAAAATCAGTCCGCTTCCGATTTTACGTTTTCCAGCACCGGACCAAATGGTTCGTATGTATATGTATATATATTTTTAATTAATTTTTAATATTATATATAATATTTTTATATTATATATAATTTTTATAAAATATATAATTATATATGAAATAATGTTATATTATAATCTATAACATAAAGTTTAAATATTAAATATCAACATTTATTTGATCATATGTTTTAAATATAAAGTGTATATAAATTATTACATTTTATGGCTTAATAAATTCTTAACATATTCATTTTGAGAAATACATTAGTAATACTAATACTAAAACTGGAAAACCGAACCGGACCGGAACCAATAAAATCGAAAGTACCGGTTTAAGAGAATAACTGGTGCGATATCAATTCTGAAAAATGTAAAACCGGTGTATACGAGTTTAGTCCCAAAATTTGTCCAAAATCATACTAAACCGGACCAGTTATGCCCCTACTAATTTATACCATTCACTTTTTCTCCTTAACTTATTAAAAAAATTAAAAATACAAACATAAAATGATGAGAGAATATAAGATTTTAGTCTTCCTCTTTTTGGATTTTCTGGAGTAATTTTATTTTGAATATATATTTTTAAATTTTTTTAATAAACCACGTGGCACAAAAGATCTACATCGGTGTACCTGGCCCACCCATACATGATACCTCACTCCCCTTCTGATCCAAAAATCATTAACCAATTCAACCTTATTTTCTTCAATTTCTAATAACCAATAAAAGGTAGTTGATATATGTAGGATCATCATCAATTTTTGAAACACAGAGTTTCAAGGACTCTTAACAATGGAATCTGATTTTCCGAAACCAAAGTGGCATCACAATTATGTTCCTGTTAAACCAATATCATCATCAATTTTAAGTTTTGCAAACTATAAACCAAGGCACCCACAAGCTATAGTGTATGAGAGAGAGAGAATAAGACACATACATATAGGGGTGTAAATTGGTCTATTCCGGCCGGTCTAATAATTTTTGGTCCATCCTTTTTTTCAGACTGGACTGGACCGAACATCCATAGGAACCAGACTGATAGCTATTGGCCCGATCCAGTCCGGTCAATCCGACCTAATCATTTTATTACTTTTTCATCTTTTTTTTCCAAATAAAATAAAAAAATTATTTAAATTACTAAATTAAAGTTAAGTAAATTATTAATATGGATTATGTAACTAACTCATTAAAAAAATATTTTACTATAATTATATTTATGATGTTGATAGTTGCTACTTACTAACTTAGACTTTATTATTTAGTATACATAATTATTAATAATGTCATACATTTTATATATTGTCAAAGAATATCAAATAATTTCATTGTACATAAATTATTCATGCTTGTTTGCAACTTAAGCATTTAAAAAAATGACCTAATTATTTTAATTAAGGGTAAATAGTAGAATATTTATGAATGTATCATGTATTAACTATTTATATATAATGACATAAATTATTACATGATTTATAATTTATTATTAATTAATAATATATATTATTTTATATTTTATATAATCAATGATAATAAATTTGACTAAAAGGACGAGGAAATTACAGGGCATTAATTTAGGACTGAGAAAATAGGTGGGAAAGTCATTGATGCCATGAAGGTATGGTCGTCTTCTACTAATTCAAACAAAAGGACAAGAAATTAATGATGAATTTGAAGAAATTCATGGGCCTAACTCATCTCATAAAACCAGTTCTACAAGAGAGGATTGCTCATTGCTTATAAACATGCCCAAGACCTTGTCCACACCCAATGTGGGATTGTTCCTCAACACCCTCCCTCACGTGCAGGCCAGTATTTTTTCTGGTCCTTGTCACGGGGTAAGTAGTGTGGGCCCCCATTCGTTCTGTGGCAGGCTCTGATACCATGAAGAAATTCATGGGCCTAACTCATCTCATAAAACCGGTTCTACAAGAGAGGATTGCTCATTGCTTATAAACATGCCCAAGACCTTGTCCACAGCCAATGTGGGATTGTTCCTCAACAGAATTTATATACCAACTTTCAACGTAACACATATGACTCTAATGTTAATTAATATGCTAATGATCATTTCCTTATGAAAGCACATATACTGCCCAAAGAGCTGTTTCCTTATGATTTAATTCATGTTTCTTTTTTTAAAACTGAAAATTTCAATGCCCTCTTTCGCCTCTACATGATAATTAGGTTGATGAAAAAAATTAATTGAAAAATAATAATTTAAGTATCAAATTAAATTATTACTTAATATATGGTTAATGAAATTGCAAGATATGAAAGAAAAAATTTAAAATATTATTATTAAAAAACTAATATTATATTATTATTTTGATGAATCTAATATCTAATCCAATGTAGGATTATAGATAGGAAGGTTTTAAATTTATGAAAAACATGTACTTTTCATCAAATTCGATGAGTCGAATGCTTGTGCTTTGAGATGCCAAATCTTTCAATTTAATAAACTAATTAGTTCTCAATGCAGGAATTTAATCAGATCTAAAATTTTCAAATTGTTTTCCAAAGTAGAAACCTTCACATGATATTTGAGTTTGGAGTCTCTGAAAATTCTCACATATTAGCCATTATACTATTTTTTATAAGATGAATATTTCTTCTTTCTTTCTTGTACCCTTAATTTACCTGTGAATGGACTGATGTTTTCGTTGATCGATAGAGCACTGCCCTATGGTTTTATGTCTATAGAAAGGTGAGTAAACACGTACGTTACTTGTTGCAAGATTTATTACAGATATAAAAAAGCTCAACATCCAAACGGGGCCGAGTGGATCGATATGCGGTCTCGATAGTTGTTTTTACACATAAGGACTTCAGTTCAGATTCGTGTAAATGGGTGCAAGTTGGCTTGTCAAACATGCTAAGTTTGTGCTTGAAGAAGATATAAACACGTTCAGGTATTGAAAAAGAACTTTCTCAAAAAGACATAGGAAGCCCTTGTTCTGACTGTCTATCATATAGTATTGTACAGAGTGTTTAAAGGAGTCTAGGTGCATTTATGTAGAAAACAACAGAAAATACAATGACATTACGAGAAATATGCATTATGCATATCAATCCATGAGAACAGCGCTCCCTTTAATGTGGAGTAATAATGTTGATTTCAGAAGAGATGAACCCAAGAAAAATTCATCCCTATTCCCAAACTGCCTCTAATATCATGGATTTCACTCATAATTTTGAAGTATTTTATCTGTGTTTCGATCTATCTAGACTGAAAATGAGATATTAAATAGGTGCCGATGAGCGTTTTTAGCAGATACTTGTTGTAATAAGAAAATTTTCAGGGCAGCACAACACTTAAATTCATAATCCAAGAAACAAACTAATGGTTATAATTAAACGAACAAAGTGAAAAGCTTACAAGCTAATTGGTAACAGGAAGATTCCTCACTTTTAGCAAGATTGAAGGCTAACTCCAAATTGCTCATCTGTATAAATAACCACAGAGAGAGACATAAAAAGATAGAGAGATGGATGACAGTGGCAGTAGTAGAGTGGTCTTAAGATCAGCTCTTTTAAATGTACAAATCATTCATCCCTCGCAAATAATGGATTGTGTTTGATTCCAAGTCAAAGCTCTACTCCAATTGGATTCCATGGTCATTCAAAGTTGAAGATAGATGAAGATATTCCAACCAAAAGAAATAGTAGCAACAGAGGGGAGACTTGGGCTATCATTAATTCATTTGTTGAGGACGTCATGGAAGATCGGTTTCATCCATTGTTCTGTTTTTTACTTGGTCTCCTTTCGTGGTTGTATACCGCATTGGCTTATTGTCTAAAACCTTTAGCCCAAAAGATGCTACATCGGCGTACCCCAACCATATATGATATCCGGATCTCCTTCTAATCCAAAAATCATTAACCAATTCCACCTTATTTTCTTAACATACATGATTTGAGCTAATAAAATGGGCTCTTGTTTCCAGTGGCAAATACCAAATAAAGTCTAAAAGGCACATAAAACAAACAAAAATGAAAGGGAAGTGTCACCTGAAAATCCCAAAATCATTCAATCCATTTTTCGTCTTTCATGTGCTCTACTCTCGTGCTTGTATACGACATTGGCTCCTCAACTTCTATAAAAGGGTACCAGGAAATGATAAGGATCCCAAACATCGGGATCAGGATGAAGGTGAACTCTCAAATTGTCCAAAACCTTTAGGTCAAATGATTCTAAATCGGAGTACCCCACCTTTACATCATATCCGCTTCCACCCGTACCATCAATATTAATCAAATTGACCACTTCATCGAAATCGATACGGCATACATGATTGGAGTTGTTACTGGTTATCTCAACATCATAAATAAAATCTGTACTTTCACGAGCTTCTTTATAAAACACAAGGGCATATACTACAATCCCACTTATATCTTCCAAATAGTGTGGCCCCACAATATTTATTACCCATTCCTCATTTTTCTTCAGTTGGAAACCATCATCATTCCCACTCTTGACAATTTCATTTTCTAAAAATTCTTTCTGATACCGAAACCACTCTGGAATCTCATTTTCCAATAACGCAGTGGCCTTATAATGTCTCTGTTAAACCAATATCATCATTAGTTTACAAGTCATGCATCTTATAAAGAATTGAGAGAATGAGAAACATATATACATACCTTCCACAGTAAAGGATTTGGCACTTTATAATTCCAAATCTCCTCATGCATTTTTTTGCATCCACCCAATTGAATCATTCTTAGCGACTTGATGTGGCTTCCATTGAATTTCAATATTCTTGATACTTCAGAAAATCTTTGTAACGACATGCATCCCGTTGCATCTACACTTTTTATATTTGGTAGAAGTTCTAAGATTTCTTCAAGTTTCTCACAATCCCGCAAGTAGAGTTCACTGAGTGCAACAAATCCTTTGATGCATGTGGGAAGGCTAACCATCTCACTTTGCGATAGAATTAACCTGTTCAAAGTGGCCGAGGAATTAAACTTGGTAAATAAACTTGATTTTGGAAAGAAACTTGATTCTGTTTGGGGACAATTTGGAAGATTCAACACTTGTAATGTAGTTCTTGAATTCGTTGGATGCGGCAATTCAAGGAGTTTTTCTTCCCTCGATAAAATCTGGTCTTCCACCGTTGGACCACCAATTCCAAGCGTGCGTAAATTTTGCAGTACAAGAATGCTGTTTTTATAGCCATTTATAAATAAAACATAAAGTCCAGTGAGGTTCCTAATAGATATAGGTAGTTCTTCCACTGCGGTGCGAAGTAGATTTAATGAATGTAAATACTTCATTTCACAACCAATTTCAGGAAATTCACGAAGGTTTGAGCAATAACAAAGATTAAGGTCGCGTAAAGATCTCAACTTGAGTCTTCTTGGAAATATTCGAAGGTTAGAGCATTCGCAAAAACTCAATTTTAAAAGATTATCCAAGGATCCAACAGAATCATGCACCTCAACTAAACTTGTACACTTTTCAACAATCAATTCCTTCAAATTTGACATGCTTGAAAGATCCGGGACTTTGGTTAACAAATTACAATCATTGAAACCCATAGTTGTCACATTCTGTCAAAAAAGGAAAAAAAAAAAAGAAATTGAAAGGAATTAACCACACAGATTAAAGAAAAAAAGTTATTGAAGATTATAGTGTACGTACCTTGAACTTGATGAAGCTTAACTCCTTGATGAAGCTAGCACGCATTTTAAAGATAATGAGTTTATTTCCATGAAAATTGGGTGGCAAAGACTGTAGCGGATATTCAAACTAAAAAGTACTCTCAACTCGTTGGAGAGATAATTAGGTCCATTTGAAAAACTTGCATTACGATTGATAAACACTCTTAAGTCTTTTCATCTGTACAATTGCTTCGGAACTCAAAATAATAATTTCCTCGCCTTTGGGTATTTCTACTATAATGCCTTCGATTTTGTTTGTACCCTGAGACGTGAGAAAATACATGATGACAAGAGTGTTAGTAAAACTAATGCATAAAATGAAGCTATTTTTGGTATTTTCTTATTGCTGAAATTTAAAAAATAAATAGTCTCCCATCTAAATATATATATATATATATATATATATATCAAAGAATGTCTCTTCCCAACTCACATGTGACTCGAAAACTTTTCACAAAATAAAGACACTCATGAAGAAAATAATAGGATATTTGAAATCAAAAAGGAAATTTGATACTTTTATTGACGCAACTTAATCAAAAAGATCCTATATATAACTAAAAATCATTTCGATTTACAAGAGATATATATATATATATATATATATATATATATATATATTCCAGTAGGTTTCACTACTAAAAAAGGAAATAAATGTAAAACTAAATAATTTTTTTTTGTGACCCTTACCGTACTTTCTTCCCACACAGGACGAACATCTTCATGAAACCATAATCTACTACGTTTGCCTGGTTCTTTTGGTGATTGTAGTCGAACAATTTCTCGACCTATATATTGTAGCAAGTCATGCATCCAAACTGTAATATGTATGTCAATATATTTTATTTCTTGTTTTAATTACTAATGTGTTTTTTTTCCTTTTATTAAATGTATTTAAGTGATAGATGTGCAATTGGCGATCTGACTTACCTGGAGCTTATAAGGCAGAGTTAAAAAGGAAGCACGTGAGATGCTCGTGGCTTCTTTAATCTGAAGGGATGTGTATTGAACCATTGGATCTCTACACGTGGTGGCATCTGTTGACACACACACACACACACACACACACACACACACACACACATATATATATATATATATCTCATTACATTGTAACCCTAGACGGATGATTTCTTTTGTGTAAATACGGCAGTCTGAGAGAGAGAGCAGAGAAGGGAGGCGATTCTAGGGTTTCTAGGGTTTGCTCTTAGAGGGAAGAAATCAGTGCGATTTCTTGTGAGTTCTGAGGGGTTTTGTTACTCTGGTGTATTGAGACTTCTCTGTGAAGTATCTTTTATAAATAAAGATCTTTGTGGCTTCTCTGAGGCCATTCCTGCCGTGGATGTAGACCATTAGGGTCGAACCACGTATATCGGTGTGTTCTTTCCTTATATCCTTTTATTTCCTTTTTCAGTTTATATTTCTGTTATTTTCTATTCCTTTCTTGATATCTGTTCTTTCGGTTCTTGATATATTTTGTGCCTCATTTTGATCTGTACGATTTGATATATGTAACCTATTCATATATTGTAATATTGGTTATTCTTTGGTTGTGGTTGATATCAAACTGCGAGGCTTGTGATAAATGTACTATTCTGTTTCGGTGAAAAACTGACAGTTTTATAACAAAGAAATAGAAAGGTTTTATCACAAATTTATAAAAGTTTTCATAATAAAACTAATTATTTTCTAACAATTGGTATCTGGAGCCTAGGTTCATGGGGACCATGAGGTTTGATATAGAGAAGTTTACTGGGGATAATGATTTTGGCTTATGGAGAATCAAAATGAGAGCACTGCTAGTCCAACATGGACTGCAGGATGCTCTCCTTGGTGAGAAACAGAAGGGTTCTTCCTCGAAAGAGGAAGAAAAGGGGGTTGTCCATAAGGACATCCTTCAGAAGGCCCATAGTGCTTTAATACTCTCTCTTGGGGATAAAGTCCTAAGAGAGGTGGCTAGTGAGAGCACAGCTACAGGTATTTGGCTAAAATTAGAAAATTTGTACATGACTAAATCCCTAGCAAACAGATTACACAAGAAAACCAAATTGTATACTTTCAAGATGATACCTGGAACTCCAATAGGGCAGCACCTTGATGAGTTCAATAAAATTATACTAGACTTAGCTAATATAGACATTAGGGTGGAGGATGAGGATCAGGCCATCCTCTTGAAGAGTTCTCTGGACTCATCATACCTAAGCCTAAAAGAAACCATGATGTATGGTAGAGATTATTTGACTCTGAAGTACAATCTGTATTTGATACTAGGGAACTACAAAACAAAGGAGACATCAAACAAAATCTTGGGGAAGGTTTGTCTGTTAGGGGTAGAACAGAAAAGAGAGAAAGGAGGGGCAATAATGAAAACAATAAATTTAGGTCTAAGTCAAAAGGAAAACAATTTAAATGTTTTCATTGTCACAAGGAAGGGTATTTTAAGAAAGATTGTTTTGATAGGAAGACAAACCTATGGAATAAAACTAAATAGGCAGGGGATGCTTCTGTAATTTTAGAGGGTTATGAAAGTGCTGAGGTACTTACTGTTAGTGAAGTTGATTAAAAAATAGAGTGGATAATGGACTCTGGTTGCTCTTTTCATATGTGTCCAATTAGGGATTGGTTTGAGTCATTTTCTGAGTTAGATGGGGGAGATGTAATTCTAGGAAACAATAAGTCCTGTAAAGTCATGGGAATAGGGTCAGTTAGACTTAAAATGCATGATGGGATGGAACAAGTTTTGAGGGAGGTTAGGTTCATTCCTGAGTTAAAGAGAAATTTAATTTCTCTTGGTATGCTTGATTTGGCTGGCTATACCTTCAAATCTGAGTCTGGGGTTCTTAGAGTTACTAAAAGTTCCTTAGTTATTATGAAAGTGGTAATTAAAAATGGCTTGTATACACTACTTGGGAAGACAGTAGTTGGAGAAGCATCTCCAACTCAGAACATAGTTGAGAATAGAGCTGTGTTATGGCATAGGAGACTTGGGCATGTAAGTCAAGGGGGTCTTTTAGAACTACAAAAAAAGGGGCTACTTAGTGACCAAAACCTAGGGAACTTACATTTTTGTGAAGATTGTATCTATGGAAAGGCAAAGAGGGTTAGTTTTAAGTCAGCAACACACAATACTAAACAAACCCTAGATTATGTACATTTTGACCTATGGGGACCTGCAAGAGTGAATTCACACAGTGGAGGGAGTTACTTCTTCTCCTTAGTTGATGATTACTCTAGGAGGGTCTGGATTTATATCCTTAAAAACAAGAGTGACACCTTTGAAAAATTCAAGGAGTGGAAGATTCTAGTGGAAAACCAAGTAGGTAGAAAACTCAAGACCCTAAGGACTAACAATGGTCTTGAGTTTCTATCCAATGAGTTCAACATGTATTGTCAAAAGAAATGAATTCTTAGGCATAAAACAGTAAGAGAAACCCCTCAACAGAATGGCTTAGCTGAAAGGATGAATAGGACCATTTTAGAAAGGGTAAGATGTATGTTGTCAAATTCAGGGCTGCCCAAAACTTTATGGGCAGAAGCTGCCACTACTGCTGTTCACCTTATAAATAAATGTCCTTCATCTGCTATAAGTCTTTGAAACTCCACATGAGTTGTGGTTTGGAAAACCTCCCAACTATGACTACCTAAGAGTTTTTGGATGTGTTGCATATGCACACTAAAAAACTAACAAGCTGGAACCTAGGGCACTTAAGTGCATATTTATAGGATATCCTGAAGGTGTAAAGGGCTACAAACTTTGGGCAGATGGACCTGGAAGGTATAAGTGGATTGTGAGTAGAGATGTGATTTTTAATAAGTCACAGATGGCTCGGGTACAGGAGGAAAATGTAGACCAAGAGATGGATAAGTTCCCAAGGGGATCTCAGATGGAGGTGGAACAACTTAATGCCCAATCTGAACCTGAAATTGGGAAAAATAATAACCCTGATGGAGGAGACTCAGGGGACATTGATCAAGGTGGAGATACTCTTATAACCTAGTCAGGGATAGGCAAAAGAGAGTTATCAAACCACCCATAAGGTATGGGCAGGCAGAACTCACAATGTTTGCTCTAACAGTAGCTGATGAAGTGATTTATCAGGAAAAAGTTATAAAGATGCAGTAACTAGTGAAGATTCTTTTAAATGGATTCTTGCTATGCATGAGGAAATGAAATCTCTTAATAAAAATAAAACTTGGGTTTTAGTGCCTAAACCTAAAGTGGTTAAACTTGTTGGATCCAAGTGAATCTATAAAAGAAAGGAAAGCATACCAGGGATAGAAGGGACCAGGTATAAGGCTAGGCTTGTAGCAAAAGGGTTTACACAGAGAGAAGGAATTGATTTTAATGAGATCTTCTTCCCTGTGGTTAAACATAGCTCAATTAGGCTACTGCTAGTTTATACAGCTTCTGAAAATCTACATCTAGAACAATTAGATGTTAAAACTGTTTTTCTGCATGGAGAACTTGAAGAAGAAATTTATATGCAGCCTCCTGAAGGTTTTACTAATAAAATTAATACTAATAAAGTGTGTCTCCTTAAAAAATCTTTATATGGTCTTAACCAATCACCTAGATAGTGGTATAAAAGATTTGACACACACATGATTAATAATAATTTTAAAAGAAGCTGCTATGACAATTGTGTTTATTACAAGGAAGAAAAAGGAACTTTTGTTTCTCTTTTATTATATGTTGATGACATGTTGGTAGCTTGTAAAGACACTGAATTAATTGAAAAAGTTAAATGCGTGTTGAAATTAGAATTTGAAATGAAGGAACTGGGTCCTGCTAAGAAAATTTTAGGAATGGAAATTGAAAGGGACAGAAGTGCATGAATGCTATACTTGTCTCAAAGAAACTACATTCCTAAAATTCTCAACAGATTTGGTATGGAACATGTAAAACCTGTAAATACACCACTAGGACAGCATTTCAAATTGTCATTAGATAAAGCCCCTAAAACAAACTCAGATATTAGTTTTATGCAACAAATTCATTATGCTAGCATGGTAGGAAGTATAATGTATGCAATGGTTTGTTCTAGGCCTAATCTGACTTATGCAGTGAGTGTAGTTAGCAGATTTATGGGCAGCCCAGGAAAACCCAATTGGCAGGCTATTAAATGGGTATTAAGGTATCTTGCAGGCACTACAAACTTAGGTCTCAGTTTTGGGAACAACGTAGAAAAGGGATGTGAACTAACTGGTTTTGTAGACTCTGACTTTGCAGGGAGTGTAGACACTAGGAGTCTTTAACTGGCTATGTGTTTACTGCTTTTGGGGGAGCTATTAGCTGGAAATCACACTTACAATCTGTAGTGGCATTGTCCACTACAGAAGCTGAATATATAGCACTAATAGAAGCCATTAAAGAGGCCATATGGTTAAAAGGTATTTCAAATGAGTTAAATATTTACAATGGTAACATCACAATACACTATGATAACCAAAGCACTTTGCATTTAGCTAAAAACCAAGTCTTTCATGAAAGGTCCAAACATATTGATGTAAGGTTTCATTTTGTTAGAGATGTTATATAGTCTAAAGTAGTAGGTGTTGAAAAGGTCTCAACTGAGGATAACCCCTCAGATATGATGACCAAGTTTGCCCCTTGGTCTAAGTTTAGACATTGCTGAACTTAATTGGTGTGGAGTCTAGAGTTAGTTCCCATTAGGGGAACAATGCAGGAATGTGCCAATGATGAGGGTTATTTTTAAACTTATGGCAAATAAATATTTTGCCAAGGTGGAGATTTGTAATATGTATGTCAATACATTTTATTTGTTGTTTTAATTACTAATGTGTTTTTTTCTTTTATTAAATGTATTTAAGTGATAGATGTGCAATTGGCGATCTGACTTACCTGGAGCTTATAAGGCAGAGTTAAAAAGGAAGCACGTGAGATGCTCGTGGCTTCTTTAATCTGAAGGGATGTGTATTGAATCGTTGGATCTCTACACGTGGTGGCATCTGTTGACACACACACACACAGATATATATATATATATCTCATTACATTGTAATCCTAGACGGATGATTTCATTTGTGTAAATACGGAGAGAAGGGAGGCGATTCTAGGGTTTCTAGGGTTTGCTCTTAGAGGGAAGAAATCAGTGCGATTTCTTGTGAGTTCTGAGGGGTTTTGTAACTCTGGTGTACTGAGACTTCTCTGTGAAATATCTTTTATAAATAAAGATCTTTGTGGCTTCTCTAAGGCCATTCCTGCCGTGGATGTAGACCATTAGGGTCGAACCACGTATATCGGTGTGTTCTTTCCTTATATCCTTTGATTTCCTTTTGCAGTTTATATTTCTGTTATTTTCTATTTCTTTCTTGATATCTGTTCTTTCGGTTCTTGATATATTTTGTGCCTCATTTTGATCTGTACGATTTGATATATGTAACCTGGTCATATATTGTAATATTGGTTATTCTTTGGTTGTGGTTGATATCAAACTGCGAGACTTGTGATAAATGTACTTTTCTGTTTGGGTGAAAAACTGACAATTTTATAATAAAGAAATAGAAAGGTTTTATCACAAATTTATTAAAAGATTTCATAATAAAACTAATTCTTTTCTAACACAAACAATTTTATTCCACTCATCAACAATGATAAGACATTTGTCTACAAGCCTCTGTATACCATAATCAGAAGAGAAACCACAATTGTCAAATATTTTAATGACATCAGCCAAAGGTTCTCCTTTGAAGAAACATGCAATATCAACAAACATGTTCTTCTCATTATCTTCCAATCCATCGTAACTTACTCAAAGTACATTCTGAATATTTACATCGGGTATTTGTTTATATTTATTCAATACACTTTTCCAATGATGAATGCTTCGATCTTTTAGAGTTGAACCTATCACTGTTAAAGCAAGTGGAAGACCTTGAGTATATTGCAATACTTGTTTAGAGGGTTCCACATAATTGTCAAGCGGTTCGTCTTTCTTAAAAGCATGAAAGCTAAAGAGCTGAAGAGCTTCATCTTTAGCCATAATCTTCAACTCATATTTTGAAACAGCTTTAGAAAAATTTAATAAATGTTGATCTCTTGTTGTTATGATGATTCTACATCCTGATCCAAACTAATCAAGAGCTCCGACTAATGTTTCTAGTTGGACCAATTCATCCACATCATCAAGAATTAGGAGAACCCTTTTAGAGCAAAGTCTATGCCTAATTACATTGATGCCTCTATCAATGTCATGAAAATCCAAACTTATTCCCAAAATCTCATAAAGAAGTGTTTTTTGCAACTGGATCAGACCTCCTGCTTTTGAAGTTTCTCTAATATTTTTCAAGAAACAACTTCCTTCAAATTGATAAGAGATCCTGTTATAGATCTCTTTTGAAATAGTTGTCTTACCAATCCCACCAATTCCAAATATCCCTACCATGCATATAATATCATTCCTTCCTATACTTAAATGCTGATAAATGTCTAGTACACGTGACTCTATTCCAACTGGATACTTTGTAACATTAAGAAATGTACGATTCACCATTATTGAGTCCACCCATTTACTGATGTCCTCAATAAACTCTGATTCATTCCTATCAATATAAAAGACAAGAAATTAAAATAGTTAAGACTTTTCACCGTAATACATGCATAAGATGATTTGGTAAACATTGTCTTTTTTTATCCATTGCAAAATGACACTAGTAGATTACCATGTCAAAAGTAGCCTTTCTTCTTCCTTATGCTCTTCTCATACTTACATTTTTCATTCTTTATATGAATTATTAAATATTTTAGCTATTTTTTTCCATTCTTAAATTTGTCCCTCCCTTAATTCTGAAAGTTATAACTAAGAGTATTTTTCAGTCTGTATATCTCTAAACAAATGGATGCATAAAACATTTGTTTATTTTTATAGAACCCAAAAATAAAAGAAAAAAATAGAGAGAAGATTTCGATTTGTATATTTTCATGTTCTTCTGTTCTGTTTCTCCTATAAACTTCATGTGAAATGAATGTGGTAGTACGATCTTAAATCCCTCAATAAGAAAAGATTTTTAATTTAAGTATGGTATGCAAAAGATTGATAAATATCAAATAGTTTGGTAACGCATCATATCTTAATCAATTTGCAAATTCTTAGATTCTCTTTGACATCACATGTAAACAAATACAAAAGCATAGCTCATTAAAAGTATCTGTCCCCTAATGTGAATCCGAAAAAATTGGCTACTTTTTGTAAAGCTGCCTTCCACTTTGAAACATTTACTTCATCCTTGATCTTACATCCAAGTTTAGCAAATGCTTCTCCAAAATTTCGTTTTTGATGTCGTACTTCTGACGGAGATACATTGTAAAACAAGGGTAGGACAATTTGTTTTACATTTTCCTTACACTCAAGGATCTTTAATAGCTCATCTAAACACCATCTGGACTCTGAATAGTTTTTAGAGAGTACAATGATAGAAATCATTGATCTTTCAATAGTTTTGAAAAGTTCCGGCGAAATCTCTTCTCCTCTATGAAGATTCTTGTCTATAAAGGTGTTGATTCCCCTGTGATGCAAAGCATGGTATAGATGAGAAATAAATTTTTGGCAAACATCATCACTTCTAAAACTCAAGAATACATCGTGAGTCTATGAACAGATGGAAGAAGAAGTAGACCAGAGTGAGGAAGAAGCTCCTTGTAAGGCCATAGAAGAAGTCATCTTCTAATGCTCATGAGAGATGTGATGTGGCCCTGCACCTGAGCTCCCCTGTCCTTCCTTTACATAAACAGTACTCTTTCATGCACCTGCCTTGCACATATTTGGAACCTTTGATCTCTGATTTATGCGGGACTAGTCCAACCCCTGAGAATCATAGATGTTTGATTAATTAAAGATAATATATATATTTTTATAATATTTACTATTTTTAAATATTATAATATTCTTTTAAATGTTTTAAAGATGCAAAGAATTTTTTATTTATTTTTATATTATATACCGCAAGAAATCAAGAACAGAGTTGAGGAACCATGCATTCAGCTTTGTGAAACCATTTTTATTATAATGTCATCTATTAATGAAATTAGTCATAGCTTTATATTCTTTATCAGGTTTATTTTTTCTCTTTATAAAAAAAGAAGTTAAATATATTATTTCCAAATTTAAATGTACATATATAATATTATCTATCATTATTCATCATGTGCATCTATATATATATATATATATATATATATATATATATATATTAGAAAAAAGTACCAGACGAGTGGGTCAGACGTGTTAAAGCAACTTTCTTAAAGTGTTGTAAATTAGTGATTGATGTATGGACGGTCAATTTATGAAACAGCACCAAAATACAGATAAGGGTCAAAAATAAGTTTAAGGTTAATTATTTCGAAATCAATAAATTAATAAATGTAATGCATGGGTTTTATGCAGAATCACTTCAGTGTGAAATCTTCGGTCAAAATAGCTTATCAAGCAACGATAATCTCCCATCATCTCCAAGAATGAAAATTTGCTAAAATTCATCCATCTTAAAATCGATGTACGCACTCAATAGTGTAATGAGCAGCTACCAATCACGTTTTTTGAAGTTTACCCTTAGATAATATCCCTAGTTATTTATTATATATTGATAGTGAAAATGATCCACTTTAAACTCTTGTAATTTCTTTATTTACCCTATAACATGCTTGATTAGGGAGGAAAAAAAAAGGAAGTTGAGTAGGTACTTACTTAATGTGATAAAATCTACAATCCTCCCACATTAAGAAATCTCGAAAGTCTAGTAGTTATCCGGTCCTGGACGTTTATTTTACACAGAAGAAGTTTAGTTCAGAACTCTGTGTGAATGGGTGCAAGTTGGCTTATCAAACATCCTTGTAATGCATGTTGTTGGGATATATGTGGAGACTGGTTTTGGAGCTAAAAAAATGTTTGCTGAAAGTTGGCTCTACAGTTGGCTCGAGCCAAGTTCGCTCGACTTCGCTCGACATACCGCTCGAGCGAAAGTCAAGTCCAAGGTTCGCTCGACATCACTCGACGTACCGCTCGAGCAAAGGCAAGTCAGAGAGATTCGCTCGAGTCTCGCTCGACACTCCACTCGAGCGATACACAAACCCTAGTGTTCGCTCGACACTCCGCTCGAGCCAATGTTCATTTAGCTGTTCGCTCGACACTCCGCTCGAGCGGAGTATGCAGATTTTGCCAGATTAAGGTTTCCAGCGCCACTCACTTTATATATGTCATATTAGACTTGTGTTGTATGGTTAGAAGCATATTTTGAGAGAGAACAATTGTCTTGTGAGTGCATATTGTGTGAGAGAGTAAAAAGCCCTAGAGAGTGTGAGTTGAGATTGATTGATTGTAATCTCCTCTGGTTAATAAGATTTCTGCAGCTCCTATGGATGTAGGCAATTTGCCGAACCATGTAAATACTGTGTCGTGTTCTTGATTGTGTTGTTTTTTACTTTATTTGTCATCGTTGGTGTGTGTACTTTGCATAGTATTTCACAACAACTGGTATCAGAGCCAAGGTCGGATCTGAAAGAGAATGATGGCTGGGGATAAAGTGAACGCACTTGGGATCGAGAAATTTGACGGCACTGATTTTGGGTATTGGAAGATGCAAATTGAGGATTATCTTTATGGGAAGAGACTCCACCATCCACTATTGGGAAAGAAGCCGGAGAGCATGGCTGATACTGAGTGGACCCTGTTAGATCGACAGGTTCTAAGTCTTGTTTGGCTGACTTTGTCAAGAACAGTGGCACACAATGTCAGTAAGGAGAGAACAACGATGGAACTCATGGCGACTTTGTCAGGTATGTATGAGAAGCCGTCTGCGAACAATAAGGTGCACTTGATGAAGAAATTGTTCAATCTGAAGATGTCGGAAGGTATATCTGTAGCCCAACACTTGAATGAATTCAATACGATCACAAATCAACTATCTTCTGTAGAGATTGAGTTTGATGATGAGATCAGAGCGTTGATTCTATTGGCATCGTTGCCAAATAGTTGGGAGGTCATGAGGATGGCTGTGAGTAGTTCAGCCGGCAAGACAAAACTGAACTACGATGACATACGTGACATGGTGCTTGCTGAAGAGGTACGTAGGAGAGACATGGGTGAGTCTTCGGGTTCAGGATCTGCCCTGATTGTTGACAATAGAGGCATAGGACATGGAAGATCAATATCCAAGAGTAGGGGAAATAGCAAGATGAGATCTGGGCAGCAGATCACATGCTGGAGTTGTGGCAAGATGGGCCACATGAAGAGAAACTGCAGGAATCAAGAAAGTTCTGATGATGATGCTGTGAATGTAGTGGCAGAAGAAATTCATGATGCCTTACTTCTTGCAGTGCACAATCCGATTGATGATTGGGTGTTGGATTCAGGGTCTTCGTTCCATAGCACTTCACATCGAGAAATCATGCAGAATTATGTTGCTGGTGATTTTGGAAAGATGTATACGGCTGATGGAGAGGCATTGGATGTAGTGGGAGTGGGTGATGTGCACATCACACTTCCAACCAGGAGCATGTGGACTTTACAGCAAGTCAGACATGTTCCAAATCTGAAGAAAAACCTGATCTCTGTGGGACAGCTTGATGACAGCAGTTTTGCAGTAGCGTTCTCTGGAGGGGCTTGGAAAATCACTAAGGGTGCGCTGGTCTTAGCGCATGGTAAGAGATCTAATTCTTTGTATTTGACATCAAGATCCAGTGATGTGCAGGAAAATACAAGAGTGCAAAAAGGCAGGCTTGATCGCGTGAAACATGTAAGGAAGCCAAAGGGAGTCAGCTTTGTTTCCTTATGAAAGCCTGGGAAAGTTGGCTAAGGTTGCCAAGATCGGTTCGAGACCGGATACTCCTAGTGCAGTGGGAGCTGTGAGTCGCCCTAAGGGCGATGTATGTGGAAGACTGAAGTTGGGCTTGACTTCAGGCGTTTGCTAGCTTGAAGACGGGAGCTGTGAGCTGCAGAGATGATAGGGCTTGGCTGGAAACAGTGGCTAGCATGTGGAGACCCAGTCTCCAAGTGGAAGATTGTTGGGGTATATGTGGAGACTGGTTTTGGAGCTGAAAAAGTGTTTGCTGAAAGTTGGTTCGACAGTTGGCTCGAGCCAAGTTCGCTCGACTTCGCTCGATATACCGCTTGAGCGAAAGTCAAGTCCAAGGTTCGCTCGACATCGCTCGACGTACCGCTCGAGCAAAGGCAAGTTAGAGAGGTTCGCTCGAGTCTCGCTCGACACTCCGCTTGAGAGAGACACAAACCCTAGTGTTCGCTTGACACTCCGCTCGAGCCAATATTCATTTGGCTGTTCGCTCGAGTCGCGCTTGACACTCCGCTCGAGCGAATTAGGCAGATTTTTCCAGATTAGGATTTCCAGCGCCACTCACTATATATATGTCATATTAGAGTTGTGTTGTACGGTTAGAAGCATATTTTAAGAGAGAACAATTGTCTTGTGGGTGCATATTGTGTGAGAGAGTAAAAAGCCCTAGAGAGTGTGAGTTGAGATTGAGTGACTGTAATCTCCTCTGGTTAATAAGATTTCTGCAGTTCCTATGGATGTAGGCAATTTGCCGAACCACGTAAATACTGTATCGTGTTCTTGATTGTATTGTTTTTTACTTTATTTATCATCGTTGGTGTGTATACTTTACATAGTATTTCACAACACATGTTTGTGCTTGGAAGAAGTCATCTTGTAATTGAGATTTTAATTTACAAGGGAGGTACTTTGTATGCTCTTTAAAGTGATTGGTTCGATCTGAAAGCACTACTAAAGCAGACTACTGCCAAAATTTAAAGCACTTGAAGAAATCAATAAAGAAGAATCCAAAAGTCTACAAATTGATAGTAATGGTTGTTTAGAAACCGCGTATGTGGGTCCCCACATGAGCTCCCCTGTCCGTCCTTTACATAAACAGTCCACTAGTACTCCCTAAGGATAATATAATAAGATGCTTTATTAATTAAATATAATATATATTTTTATAATATTCACCATTTTTAAAGAGAAGTGATTTAACCATAATAAGATGCCACAAACCAACTTTTACTTGGCTCCCTCAAGCTAAGTTACCATTTTCCATCAAGCAAACAATATTTAAATGGTAACGTCGCACTACCATATGTCCACTCATGACAGTGCCACGTCTGTCGTGAAATGGTGTTTCTATCCCTTAATGATCCATTGCAGGTCAAATTGTGCAAGGAGAAATTGTGTTCTTGCTTGTTTATGTTATCAACAGTAGGGGTGTAACGGGTCCGGTCCGGTCTAATTTTGGACAAAATTTGAAACTAAACCGGTATGTATCAATTTTGCATTTTCAAAAATCGATTACACACCGATTACTCCCTAAACCGGTACATCCGATTTTACCGGTTCGGTCCAATTTTCCAGTTTTAATTTAGTGAATGCATGAGATTTGTGAGAGAGAGAAGCATTGAAAGTAGCTAGCAATGTGGAACTTGGAACAAATATATGAGAGAGAGAGACCAATAGCTTAAGACAAATGCATGGAATTTGAAACTGCATCAAAGGATACCTAGCTAGAATATTATTACAGATTAGAATCATCACTATATAGAAAGCAGGTGCTCTTGGGGAACAGTACTGTTGACGGATGAGAGTCCAATACAATGCTTGGGAATGTATCCTATCTTAAGAGGTAAAAGGCTGCTCTTTGCCCCCACATTTGCATAAACCTTTTGAAAAAAATGATATGTTTAGTAAATTTATAAAAAATGATTTAAGAAAGGAGTAATAATAGTAAATTTAAGATACACAAAAATTTTAAAAAAATTATAATACAAATTCCAGAAAAGAATATAATATGTTTAGTAAGTTTATAAAAAATAATGATCTTCACTATTAACGTTAGATAAATAAAAGATCCTCAAGAAGATGATTTTAATTGTGTTTTTTTTCTTTTCTTGAATCCATCTATGTATAAGAGCAAATAAATCTTTCAAAAGAGCATCCAACTGGTAGGTAGGGTTTTTTTACAATTCAGTAGATGTTTTATTTTTCATTTTTGACTTAGTAGAAATGAGAGATTTCATCTTTGGAAGTCATACAAGAGATATGGGACCGGAGGCAATGGAGCAAAGCCACTTGAAAGCTTTCATTCAACTCAAATGCTTGACCAAACATAACAAACAGAGCTTTAGGCTAACGTGGTCCTTAGAAAAAAAGTCCGCAACCCACCATATCATTGCAGACGTAAGAGTCTCACTCAACTTGGAAGTATTAGACTTTCTTTGTTGTGTTTGAAATCGACAACCCAAAGTAAAATAGTTTCTCTGTTCTGCTTTCTTTTAACAACTGGAAGCATATGTCTAAACAATTCTGACCTCAAAGAAAGATGCACGAAATTGTATGCGAATTAAGTCCAACGAGCAATGTCTAGATGAAAATTCTCAAAGATGTCTAAAGTTAACATTTAACCAATAAACCTTTGAAACAAAAAAGTTCCCATAACAATTAAACCAACGGGGATTAAAAATCATATACACATCCAAGATTGTTCCAAGAAAAATTACCGTCGAAGACAGAGAGACGTGAGAGAGGGGTTGCCGGCTGCGTGAGAGATGGGAAGGCTGCGTGAGATGGTGAGAGATAGAGAGGGCAGCGCAGTGTTGAGAGAGGGGCCGAGGGGCTTCTGTGCAACGGGAACGACTCGAGAGGTGAGGCCGTGTGGGGAGGTGCAATGACGAGAGAGCAGGTCTGTGTTTTTGAGGGGGCGACGACAAGAGGGAGGGGACTCAGGCTGAGGGGGCGATGGCGAGATGTACACAGTGCAACGACGTGGGCCGTGGCCGTGTGAGAGGGCAGAGATGCAGAGAGGCAGAGTGAGAGAGTGAGGAAGAGAGGGGCGGGTCTTAGGGTTTGGAAGACTGGAGGTGCAACAACGCCGTTTAGTAATAATAACAAAATTATTACTAATAGTCTAATTAGTCTAAACCCTTATACTATAAGTCTATAACTATATTAGAAATTTTGTATAACTATAGTCTATATTAGACTATTAGTATTATAATAAATATTAGTATTAGGTATAGCTATATAATATATTAGATTATATATTATTATTAGACTATTAGTATAGCTATATATTAGTATTAATGATAGTGATTTAGTATAATTATATTATTATAACTATAGTCTATATTAAACTATTAGTATTAGAATAAATATTAGTATTAGTTATAGCTATATAATATATTAGACTATATAATAATATTAATATTAGACTATTAGTATATATATTAGTATTAGTTATAAGAGAGCTTCTACTAGTCTTCCTCCTTCCCGTATACACCACACGAAACTGAGATGTGACTTTTTTATCTTTTTCTTTTTTAAACAAAATGCATTTTCTTTCTCTTTTTTTAATGAAACACATGCATTTTAGTCAGACCTTTTAATACCTGAATACCCATATCTATACCCATACCCATACCCAAATCATAGTGCCATCGTCTGCTAATGCGAACGAGTGCTTGAAGCACAACAAAACCGCGAAGAAAAACCCACCCATCAAGTCCCTCCCTTCCTCCAAATATGAAAGCGATATGAACAAAAATCCCAACAGAAATCCATTGTACTGGAAATGGACATGGTTCACAATCACAAGCATTGGGGACCAAATGACCAATACCCAGATCAAAGTTCTCCTCTTCAAATCCAAATCTTTAGTCAATCTATAAATCCCATACAACATACACAAATCAGACAAGACTACAATGATTCTCTGGAACGAAACCATTGTGATAGTTGAGGCCCTTTTGTAGGTGAATAATTTGGGGGTCAATAAGGTTGGGGAAAATGAAGAGGAAGCAAAGAATGGAGGGCAGTCAAGAGTCCAGGGGCTGGTCTCGTCAGAGTCATTCACGAGAGGAGAGAGATTTGGTAGGGATTTCTTACAAGGGGAGAGAGATTTCTCACGAGGAAGGTGTATTTTGGTGAGGGATTTCTGAAGGGAGGAGAGAGACTTCAGATTCAGGGAGGGAGAGGCTTCACGAGAGAGGGACTCAAGATTTCGTTTTAGTTGGACCGGATTTCAAGTTAGACCGGTTTGCCACATCAGATTTGTGCGGCGTGTGATGCCCAAACTGGACTAAGAATAGATTTTCTATAATTATATAATACATAGGGCTATATAATAGTATGAATGTTAGGCTATTAGTATAGCTATATATTAATATTAGTCATAGTGATTTAGTATAACTATATTAGTATAAGCATAACTATAGTCTATATTAGACTATTAGTATTAGTATATATATTTGTATTTGTTATAGTGAGTTTAATTTCTTGTAACTATATATAGTTATATATATTTTATTATAGTGATTTCACCTACTTAAATTTTTTTTATAGTGATTTATATCTAATACTATAGTATGGTATTAGTTATAGTGATTTAGTATAACTATATTAGTATAACTATAACTATAGTCTATATTAGACTATTAGTATTAGTTATATATGAGTATAGCTATATAATCTATTAGACTATATAATAGTATTAATATTATACTATTAGTATAACTATATATTAATATTAGTTATAGTGAGTTTAATTTATAATAACTATATTAGTATAAGTATAACTATAGTTTATATTAGACTATTAATATAGCTATATAATATAAGTATAACTGTAGTCTCTATTAGACTATAAGTATAACTATAGCTATAGTGAGTTTGTTAATTGTTAAATTAGTATTTTTTAATTGTTATAGTGAGTTTATAACTATAGTTTATATTAGACTATAAGTATAACTATAGCTATAGTGAGTTTGTTAACTGTTATATTAGTATTTTTTTTTTGAAGAAAACCTTAAACCATTCTATTAAATAAAGGCAGCAATACAAGATGGATGATCCTCCATAGTTACAATTTGATCAGTAATGATAAGAGCATCTTTTGCAAGTAAATGGGCTATGTGATTGCCATTCCTTCTAACATGAGAAACTTCCCATTTTGCAAACAGCTTAAGGAAATATCTAGCCTCACTACAGAACATGCTTGAACTACTCAATGCTTCTCTGTCTTCAACCAAGGCTTTTGTGACTTGCAGTGAATCACCTTCGAGTATGACCTGATGCAAACCAATCTCCCTTGCCAGTTTAACAGCTTGAAGAGCCCCGTATGATTCAGCTAGTAGAGGGTCAGGGTAGAGCTTTTCCTTCTGCCTCAATGTTGCAATAACCTGCCCAGACCTGTCTCTTATAACCACTCCTATACCAATCAGCCCCTTATCTTTGTCTACTGCCCCATCCCAGTTAATTTTGTACCAGTCCACTGGAAGAGCTTGCCAATGGATCACCATAGGAGAGGCTTGGGTATTGCACTAGTCTGGGTTCTTTTCTGCCATCATGTTTAGAGTAGCTCTTGCCTCTCTAACAATATGGTTTGGATGTGTAAAACCTTTCTTGAAAATGAAAGAGTTTCTTCTCCACCAGATCCTCCTTGCTGTAATCACAAACTCTTGTAGTTCCTCTTGATTCAATGCCTTAGTCAATGTATCAAATAGTATTATCATTGAGAAGCTAGAAATGGAGCATTTCTGTAGCTTTTTGGAGCACTGACTCCACACATCCTTTGCTGCTTCACAGCTCCACAGCACATGTTGCACACTTTCCTCTTCCCTATTGCAGATTGGGCATAAAGGATCACTCACCACTTTCTTCTTAAACAAGTTGGACTGAGTGGGAAGTGCCTCCTGGCAGGCTCTCCATAGAAAGGTTTTGTCTCTGGTGTAACGTCCAGCTTCCAGATTTTTTTCCAAACCTCCTTGAGGCCATTGCTGGTTGATGCTTGCCCATGAGCAGCCATCTCCCTGTCCTTTACCAAGTGATAAGCACTCCTTACCGTGAATGAGCCATCCTTTGTACCATGCCATATGATTCTATCCCTGGTAGCCATAGCACTGATAGGGGTCTCCAAGATCAATTGAGCTTCCCTCTCCTCAAAGGTGGCTTGGATCAGTTCTTCTTTCCACCTCTTTAACTCAGGATCCATTAGAGCTGCAACTTTAGCATTCCCCTCTTGGTTCTTCACTGGGCTGGTAACCCTCCTTGGATTAGCATGGTCCAGCCATTTATCTCCCCATATGTTGATTTCTAACCCGTTGCCTACCCTCCAGAAAGAACCAACCTCGATTACAGTGAGTTTAATTATTATAGTGAGTTTAATTTATTATAACTATATTATTGATAGTATTATAGTGATAGTATTAGTATAGTAAATTAGTATTAGTAATTAGTATTACTATATCATTATTTTACATGTGATTATTTAGTATAGTGATTATTTAGCTATATATAATATATCAGTATTAGTTATATATTAGTATAACTATAAATAAAATGTTATTAATAATTTAAATATATATTTTATATTTAAAGCATATGATAAATTAAATTTTCTTCTTTAAAATTAAACTTTTATTTTATAAATTATAATAACATTATCTTATATATAATTATATTAATAACATATGATCAAACAAATTACAAATGTTCATATTTAATATTAATATTTTATGTTATAATTTATAAATTATAATATGAAATTATTTCATATATAATTATATCTTATATATAAAACTTATATATATAAAATTTCATATATAATTATATATTATATATAAAACTTATATATAAAAAATATTTTGTATAATATTAATTTTGTATAAAACTTATATATATAAAAAATATTAATTTTTATATTTTTTTCCCAACCGGGCTGGTCCGGTCCAATCCCAAAAACCATAGAATCGGGATCGGAGTAGGTCTGGCCGATTTTAATGTTACAAGAATCGGTCCTGGAGACCGGTTCAAAACGGGTCCAACCGGTGAAAGGTGCATATCATTACAAGAATTCCTACCGGTCCAACCGCCAAACAAATCGATGCAAAAGGTCTTTTTTCATCGATTTTGAACTTGTTGTGGCGTCTAAAATCGCATGCACACTTACACGCTGGGTTTAAATTAAAATGCATTTTGCGACGATTTAATGTGTTACTTACGATGATTTTGTGAGTCGCAAGATAAAATTTTTTTATGTCGCTGTGATTTTTGCCGGGATTGAAGCATAGGGGCTCCAAAAGCCATGTTTCCCCCCAACTTATTTACCCACATGTTTTCCCTCCTTAACTTCGGCCCTGTGCACCAACAGACTCCATTTTCAAATGCTGCAAGCTCTACACTTACAGTGTTCTCTCACGGTGTCCACTCCTCCGTAGTGAGCTTTTGGCCCATTTTCCTAGTCCCATTTCCCCCACACCGGCCTTCTCCCTTCCGACGTTCTTGGTTCTCCAATTCCATAGAACTTCAAATCCCACAATCGGCTACCCTAGTGTGCACACGACCTTCTCTCCACTAGAATATTGTCTCTCTTTGGGAAGCTAGTATAAACAATGAACACAAGGTGCTTGATGAAATGCCTCAACTGACGTGAGACTCTTTAAGAGTCTATTTTATTTATATACTTGGCATATTATATCAATACATGAGGGTTTGTACTGATTGGAGACCTACGGTATATACGGTAATGGAAAGTAATTACAAAATAATAAAGATGTTAGCCATTGCATGATTTATGGAGATGGGCTGGCTGTTCCATAATTCATGGACGTAATCTTGCTTGTAGCCGTTGGTTCTGTGTATGGAAGGTAGCCGTTGTGTTCTTCACAAGGTAAGTTTTCTGCTGCCTTGTCTTTTATGTTAATATGCCCCCGCAAACTGTGCCGAGGGACGAGGCCAAGTTTGGTCCGAAGATCAATAAGAGCAGATCGGCCAAGGGGCTTAGTAAAAATATTGGCAATTTGATGAGATGCCGAGACATGCCGTGTGTGAAGAAGTCCAAGAGTGACACATTCACGAACATAGTGATAATCAATTTCAATATGTTTGCTCCGAGCATGAAAGACATGGTTAGTAGTGATGTAGAGAGCACTAATATTATCACAGAGTAGCAACGGAGTGGAGGTGAGGTGAATGCCCAAATCACGTAATAGGAATGATATCCAAGTTAGCTCGGCAGTTGTATGGGCCATGGCTTGGTACTCAACTTCGGAGCTGGATCGAGAGACTGTATGTTATTTTTTTGCAGACTAGGAGATACAGTTGCTTCCAAGAAAGACACAGTAGCCAGTGGTGGAGTACCTGGTAATAGGATAACTTGCCCAATCTGCATCAGAAAAGGCATATAGATCAAGTGTAGAATGGGAACTAAAATGAAGACCAAGGTCTACAGTGCCTTTCAAATATCAAAGAATGCGCTTGACCATTTTATAATTTGCTTCAGTAGGTGAATGCATAAATTGAGAAACAAAGTTAACACTGTAAGAAAGGCCAGGATGAGTAAGTGTAAGGTATTGGAGTGCACCAACAATACTACGGTAGTGAGCAGGGTCAGAGAACGGTGTCTGAGAGGTAAGTCCTTTGGTCTTTGGCATCATGGGAGTGTTCATAGGTTTACAGTCATGCATCTGATCTCGTTCTAGAATATGAATGGCATATTTGGTTTGAGAGAGGATAAGGCCGTCAGTGGCTGGACTGATTTGGATACCAAGGAAATAGTGAAGAGAACCAAGGTCTTTCATGGCAAATTGACTATGAAGAGTGGAAATAAAATCAAGAAGATACTCAGTAGAGGAGCCAGTTAATAAAATATCATCAACATACAAGAGTAAAATAAGAGTACCACGCGAGGAGTGACAAACAAATAAGGAAGAATTAGCAGTGCTACAAAGAAAGCCATAAGTTAATAAAAAACTGCTAAATTTGTCAAACCAAGCTCGGGGAGCCTGTTTGAGACCATAAAGAGCTTTATTTAATTTGCAAACATAAGAAGAATGAGTTGGATGAATAAAACCTGGAGGTTGTTCCATGTAAATAGATTCCTGAAGATCACCGTGAAGAAATGCATTTTTGGCTTCCAACTGTCGAATACTCTAGCGGTTGATGAGAGCAAGGGTAATGACAATGCGGATAGTACTGGGTTTGATAACCGGGGAGAATGTCTCATGGTAATTTATGCCATCTTCTTGATGAAAACCTTTAGCAACTAAACGAGCTTTTAATCGATCCAGGGAGCCATCAGCTTTGAGTTTGCTTTTGAAAATCCATTTACAACCTATAATAGACATAGTGGAATCACGAGGGACAAGAGTCCAAGTGTTATTCACACGTAAGGCTTGTAATTCATCATGCATAGCTTGTAACCAACCAGGATGTTTGAGAGAGGAGCGAATGGATTTGGGCTTAGTTGGAATGGAAACAAGGTCATGCAAGAGAGCATATTTGGGGTTAGGCTTACGAATACCAGACATGGACCATGTGACAACGATGGTAGCAGGGGTCACTGAAGAAATGGTGGGAGGGTTAGTGTGTAGCAGGGGCGCAGTCGTGGCAGTATCAGATGATGATGATGGAGATATAGGTAGCCTACAAGCACTAATGAAGGGTGGTGCAGGTGCAGGAGAAGGGTCTGAAGTGGATAGAGATGGAAGAGGAATATCCGCTGCTATGGTGGATGAGGAAGGTTCGGGACCAACGTCAGGGAGGGTGGAGTTGGAGAGAGGGGTAGGAGGAGTAATCCACATATCAAAGGTGGAAAGTACCGACTCGGTAGGTGAAGGTTACCAGGCTATTTAAACGGAAAGGTGGACTCATTAAACACAACATGTCGTGAGATGAAAGTACGACTAGAGGGAGGGTGATAGCATTTGTAACCTTGATGCTTATCACTGTAACCCATAAAAACACAAGGTAAGGTTTTAGGATCAAATTTATTCTTTTTCGTATCTCAAGTGTAGGGAAAGCATTTTGAGCCAAACACACGTAAGGAAGTATAGTCAGGATAGGTGCCATGAAGGATGGAAAAGGGTGACTGTAAGTCAATGGTGGTGGAAGGGAGCCGGTTAATCAGAAAAGTGGCAGTGGCAAAGGCTTCAACCTAGAAGTGTTTTGGAATGCTACTGTGAGAAAGCATGGTCATCCCGAGTTCCCGAATGGTACAGTGACGTCGTTCAACCATACCATTTTGTTCATGAGTATGAGGACACAAATACTGGTGAATAATACCTTGTTTCTGTAAATGGGATGTAAATTGAATATTAGCAAATTCACCACCCCATCAGTTTGGAAAGTTTTAATTTTTTTGCAAAATTGTCGCTCAACATATTTTTCAAAAAGTAAGAAAGCAGGAAAAAAATCGGATTTTTTGCGTAAAGGGATAAGCCACATAAATTTAGAAAAGGCATCAATTAAGCATGCATAATAATTAAATTTACCAACGGAAAGTACAGGAGCTGGACCCCATAAATCAAAATAAATTTTATCAAACGCATTATGAGTAATATTGCTAGAAGGTAAAAAAAGAAGTTTGCAAAGTTTGCCTAATTGGCAACTGTCACAAAAGGAATAATTTTTGTTAGAGCTAGAAACTTGAATAAGTCCTTTTGATTTTAAGACTTGTAAAGAAGATGCCTGAGGATGTCCCAAGCGCTGGTGCCAAACATCTTCAGGGACACGTCGGAAACGTGTGGAAAAGTGAGCTTCGTATGGAGGAGAAACGACATAGAGGTTACCCTTCCGTCGTCCGGTCAAGAGGACGCAGTTGGTCTCCCGTTCCTTAACAACAAAACCCAACACCGTAAAATTTGCAGTTATAAGGATAATCAGTGGTAAGTTGCCCAATAGATAAAAGATTTTTTGCCAATGCAGGTACTAATAAAACATCACATAATTTAATTTTAGTGGTGCCATTATCAAGATAAGTATCACCAATATGAGTAATAGCATGAGAACTACCATCTCCAATAATAACAGCATCATTACTAAAATAGCGTCGTAAATTTTTGAGTATACATGGGTCGCTGGTCATATGAGCGGATGCACCAGTGTCAGCCGTCCATTCAGTATCATGAGAAAAATTCACAAGAGTCATTGCAGCAAGGGCCTGAGGAATATCGTCAGATTGGTAGGAGTGATTGAACCGGTTCCAACATTTAAGAGCTACATGGCCTCTTTTTCCATAAATTTGACAGCTTTCAATACGGGGAGAGTCGTGGCCTTTGTTAATGGGCCGGGGATCAGTTTCACGTGGGTTAGGCCCACTACCATTTGGTGCGAAACGCACATTTTGAGTGCCATCACCAGAAGTCCTCACCGACTGGTTAGAGGGTTGAAACCCTCGACCTTTCAAAGAGAAGGATCGATTCTGAGATCGATTGTTGTTGCGGTGGTCAGACTGAGGTGGGCGACGGTAATCTTTGGTGGAGTTCGATTGTCTCTGTCCATAGAAAGCAAAATTATTAGTGGAATCATGAAGGGTTGAGCGGATTTCATACCCTTGGAGCAGAGGAATCAGTTCGGTGTAGGAGGGCATGGGAGGTTTCAACATCGCCGTGGTGAAGGGCTCGTACTTGGCTCCAAGACTATTCAGCAATGAGAAAACTTTCATTTTGTCTTGCACGGGCCGACCGATTGAAGCAAGGCTATCACACAAACCTTTGAATGTGCGAAGATCATCACCAAGAGGCGTCGATGGTTCCTTGCGCAGGTATGTTAAGTGTTGTGTAAGGTGGAATTCCTGTTCTTGGGAATCATGAGCATACACCTCTTTGAGAGCCACCCAACCGTGATGGGCAGAATCAAGGCCTACAACAAGGCCAAGGGCTTCCTCAGATAATGTCCTGATAATCCATCCTCGGAGCAATCGATCTGATTTGCACCATTGAAGAAAAGCGGGATTGGGTTCGGTTTTGCTCATTGTTTCACTAGCAGTGATGAATTCTGGGGGGGATGATGCCCCGGTGAGATGTTCTACAAGGTCTTGGCTCTCAGCCAAGGCCAAGATTTGTTTGCGCCAAAGAGGATAATTGGTGGTGTTTAATCGCAAGGCAACAAAGTTGCCGACATTGAGGGCGATGGTGGCCATGGGAGAAAGACTCTCTTCTCTCACAAGGGCTTTGGTACCATATAAACAATGAACACAAGGTGCTTGAGGAAATGCCTCAACTGACGTGAGAGTCTTTGAGTGTCTATTTTATTTATATACTTGGCATATTGTATCAATACATGAGGGTTTGTACTGATTGGAGACCAACGGTATATACGGTAATGGAAAGTAATTACAAAATAATAAAGATGTTAGCTGTTGCACGATTTATGGAGATGGGCTGGCTGTTCCATAATTTATGGACGTAATCTTGCTTGTAGCCCTTAGTTCTGTGTATGGAAGGTAGCCGTTGGGTTCTTCACAAGGTAAGTTTTCTGCTGCCTTGTCTTTTATGTTAATAGCTAGGTCCTACGTTTCCGGCTTCCCTTACAAATTTCACTTTTGTGCCTCCATTTTGACATAGAAGTTATGATTTTGGGGTTTTCAAGGATGATTGATCGAGGCTCCAGGTATCTCTTGTTGCCATTGCATTTATCAACCCCATGCACGAGTAGGTTGCATTACAAAAGTAGTTATTTTTAGACGTACAATCATTTTTTTCCTCTGTGAAATTGATGTGCATGTTACTCTGTTTGAGGTTTAATGTTGTTTATCTGTCTCTTATGTTTGCGCTGCTCAATCAGTTGTGGGTATTGGATAATTTTAATTCACCAAATATTGCTTGTTTTTGCTGAATCAGAAGCATTTTCTTGTAGAATTTATGGCCCTGTTTTTTACCTTATTGATTGTAAGTAAGTTCATTCTTATAATGCTTGAAGAAAGTGTTGCCATTTTTCCTAGAGTATATGAATTTGTAAAGTTGTTGCACAAAGTTGGGGATTTCCACACGATACGGGGCATTTCACGTAACTGGCCCTTGTATATTTCACTCAGTTACCCACCTTGATTGTTTTGTGGGTTCTGTTTTGCTACTAAAAAACATAAAGATAAACAACGTGCAAAGTTTGAACTTGCTAAAAACTAGAAAGTTCACTATCATGAGCTATAGGTCAAATGGCATCTCTTTCCCCTGTACAAATGTTCAGAGGATGTCATGATTGTTTTAAAAATATACCGGTTTGCTTATATAACTTACTAGTGACAACGAAAAACAAAACAGTTAAGGCTAGAGTCTAAAGATCCAAAACTTTGCCTCATAAAGATATAGGGATTGATGATCACACCTCAACTATTAGCAATGCTTAAGCCACTTATCTGTACCATCACCACACATAGAAGAAGTATACGCTTGGACTTTTGGTGACGAAAAACCCCTTTTCATATTGACATTTAAACACGTATAATAAACAATGAATATGGTAACATACAAGAATTGTGGGTCAAAAGAAATCTGGCCACCACAACAGAACTTTCCCAAACCCCATACAACTAGATATTTCACCCTTGGAATCAAAACATCTATAACATGCAAGCTGCTTAGTCTGAAAGAGAAGTCCAAAGTTACTTTATTCCAAATATCGGGCTTGCATAATGCAGCGATTAATATTTGAAAACTTGAAGGTTGGGAATGCAAAATAACATTAAGGCATGATCCATAACGTAAGGATTGTGCAAAGTAGAAGCAACCTTTTACTTTAGAAGTAAAAAGCAAAATGTTTCCTAAGAAATATCAAAAGAGCACTAGTTTTCATGCTTTGTGAAGCGTTTTGTAAAAGAATAACTTTTCCTTCTTTGATTTTCGTAGCCCCGACAGTCTCTTCTTTGGAAAGCATTGTCATGTTTTGGTATTAGGGCACAAAATAAATAGGTTAAAGTTAACAAGGCATAAAAAACAGGGTTATTAAGAAAATCATAGATGATCATCTATTCCTTAAGGAAAAATCTAGTTGTAAGCGATTATGCGCACTAATACGCGCACCCATTCAATATGATTCGTCAAAAAGTAGATTTTATTGAAAACAATGCTAATTTAAATTTAGAATATGAAGATAAAAATATTAGTACGCAAATTTGCTTGTACATGGCAAAACTCATTCCTTAAACCTTAATTATGTTGCTACTTTAGAATAACCAAAAGATCATTATCTTCTCTACTTTAAATTGTTGAGGTGTTAAAAGCATAAGAAGGGAATTTCTCGCTTGTGGCTTTTCATACATATGCTCACACATACACACACGAAGAACATATATATAGGCAAAGCTTACCGGCAGATCCCTGTATTATATTCAAGCCCGGACAATTCGGCTACTTCTTGTAAAGCTTCCTTCCAAGACTCCAGCTGCTTTATGTCTGCATCCTTGATTTTCTTTCCAAGTTTAGTGAATGCTTCCCCAAAGCTTCCTTTTTGCTCCCATATGTCTGATGGTTTTATCTCAGAGAATATGGGTAAAACAATTTGGTTGCATAATTTTTTACACTCAAGAATCTTAAATAGCTCGTCTAAGTACCATTTGGATTCTGCATAGTTTTCAAAAAATACAATGATCGCAATCCTTGACTCTTCAATAGCTTTAAAACGTTCAGACGAAATTTGCTCTCTTCTCTTAAGGTCGACATTATCCTTGTAAGTGCTGATTCCACTTTGACGTAAAGCTTGGTATAGATGAGAAATAAACGTTTGGCAAACATCTTTACCTCTAAAGCTCAAGAATACATGATGATTCCATGGATGGATGGAAGAAGATGATGATGAAAAAGGGGAAGAAGCTCCTAATTGAATGGCCATACGGAAGGAGATGATGAAGAAGAAGAGGAAGAAGGTCCATTTATAGATCAATAGGCATCGCAAATAAATAATTATAGAGAGAGTGGACAGCTTGTTTTGCGCATGCACTTGCTTGGATGGCCCAACACCGTGCTAGTTGACTTACCAATAAAAATAAAATAAATTTAGATGTTAATTCATTATTGAGCAATGCTACGTACAGTTCCTAAATGGAGATTGTATTGCAAACCTAGTTAATTTTATCTTTAATTTTTTTCAAAATTACAATAATATCCTTATCAAAATGGTATTTTTTTTTTTTTCCATTTGGAGATTGTAAGTAGCATTGCTCAAATTATTTGTAATAATATGCTGTCACATAAAATACCAAATTGTGGCTCTATTTTTAGGAATATATGTGGCGCCCCCAATCCCCCTTATAGAAATACACGGGAATCGAGACACCAGGATGGTGACAACACGGTCACACATCCCATCGAAATGCCAGTGTGTGTACATGTAATGGTGTACAAATAAAATAACGCAGCGGATAGTCAACTAAGTACCAGAATTTAAAATACAACTAACATCAGTAGAGGTTTAAAAGTAGTTATACTGTCTTCCAAAATAAAGTTAACACATGTCCCGAAAATACAATAAGCAAAATAAACTAAAATAAAATAATAATAACAAGTGATCCCAGATCACTCCTCGGGCGGAGCCGTCTCCTCAGGCTCGCCCTCCTCCTCCTCATCTGCATCAAAATCTGCGTTACCACAGAAGGGTACCGCAGGTAATTATGACCCAAACAATCCTCAGAAAATAAAATGCATTTAATGCAACCAACATGCATGCATATGATAAAATATGCATTTTTCTCAAAACATCATTTTCCCCGAAAATGACAATTTTTCAACACACGCCAAAATCTCATTGGCCCAAATATCCGTAAAACATTTTCCCAGAAAATGATTTACACAAAATCCAACTCACACTATTTTCCAAAAAAATAGCCAATTTAATCCTTTATTAACCTATGCACCATGGCCTCCCCTAGGGACCATCCGCACGTCCTGGCTTCGTAGCGATGCTCGGTTCCGCGCTCAGCGCATACGTAGCCAAGCACCCACTACGCAACGAGCGATGCCCAGTTCCGCGCCCAGCGCTTACGTAGCCAAGCATCCTCTGGTCCCCGCCAGCAGAAGGACCACGGAGTCGGCACGAATCTCTCGTCCGATTCCATTGTCGGCCAGCGACAATCCAGGGGACGTTACTCAGTTTATTCCGCTCCCGAGTAACCAGAGGAGCTCCACCGAGATAATGCCCCATCTCGGCTTGGGGTCGTGATACACACGCACCCAAAAATATTCTCGCATAAAATCATAATTTTCCAAATCACACATGAGCATGAATGCACTACACGAAAACCCAGTTTTCTTTATAAACATGATCATGCATGAATAATGAGATGTACATGTACCAACACAAATCCACAACCATCAATATCCAAACCAATCAAATCCAACCAACCAATCCAATCACCAATCCAACTGACTCCCGTACTCCTCGGACTCAGTCCGACAAAACCAATCATCAGATTAAATACAGTGAAATGTGTTAGTGCAAAAATACATTAAATTCACAAGAATTCTTTGGAGAAATACTTACAGTGCAATATAACAATTTCCGGAGGATCACGAAGTTGAAAATGGTGACGTCTGAGCAACACCACAGTGTAAAATACACTATGGCCGTGGGTCACAAATACCAACTTTTCAACAGAGACAAACGAAGACCCAAAAATGGTAGGGTAGGGTCTAGAGAGGTCGGTGAAGCCAATGGTGGTGGTGGTTTGCCGTGGGTGGCGGCGCAAGGGGTGGTTTTAGGCCAAAAATGTACAAATCGAAAATGGACTTGGTGAGGCTTCACCGGTGACGGATCGGAGCTGGGGTTGGGTCCATTGGGTTGCCAAGAGGTCGGGGATGATATGGTAGGAAGATGGTGGCCAATGGCAGTGCGACGGCGTCGCAACGGCGGAAAGAGTGCCGCGGCTTCGTGGGTCTCGTGGGGGCTATTGGCGGCACGAACGGAGGTGGGGTAGGACGACCGGCGGGAGGGGAACACGAGGGGACGGGCGGTGAGAGTCACCGCCGGCTCACGGCGGTGGGCTGGGTGGAGGTCGAAGTCGCACGAGGAGAGAGAGAGGGTCGGGCTTGCGCTGGAGAAAGGAAACCGAAGGAAATACGGAGAAAAAGAAAAAGGGAAGGAAAAGAAAAGGAGAGGAAAGAAAAAGAGGGGAAAAGAAATGAGGTCCAATCCTCATAACTTGGGTCATCAAAATGATCCAACGGAAACGATTTTAAAACCACAAGTTAAATAAAATAATTTAAATGTAATGGTAAAGTCAAATTGAAATAATTAAATCCCACAGTAATTAATTTAAATATTAAAAGCAATTTAAATGCATAACAATAAATAAATAATAAGAAAGCACATAAAAATAATTTTCGCCAAATTAAAATCATAGAAATAAACTCACTAAAAATCCAACCAATTTTAAAATAAGAGAATAAATTTTTGAATAAATAAAAATAATCATTCAATAAAAATACACTAAAATACGGGGTGTTACAATATATATATATATATATATATTTATATATATATACCTCACCCATCTATCATTTTACATATTTGTACATATATATATATAAATTGATTTTTATAAAGAATGAAGTTAACTCAATTTCAGCCTATTAAGAGAATTGGTTTTTTTGGGACCAATCATTTTGACTCAAAAAACCTCATTTTTTTAGACGAAAAAATCTATCTCTATGTTGTCTCAAAAAGCCTTTCTCAAAAGGTTTTTTGGGACTAAATTTAATTTTCGTCCCAAAAAAAACTATTTTCAAAGATGAAATTGGGCTGAACCATTTGTAGGCTTCGAAAGGACTTTATTTGGAGATAAAAAATTTTTGTCCCAAAAAACCGTTCGAATAAAAAGAAATCAATTTCAACAAACACGAAATCGTTCAAACTGTATAGAAATTTGGTGTCTTCTGCTATAGATGTCTATCTGACTCAATTGGGTTGTTATGGCTTGGAGTCAAATATGAGGATTGGTTGGCTGAAGCCAAGTTATGATTTAATTCATGTTTCTTTTTTTCAAACTGAAAATTTTATTGCCTCTTTCGCGGATAATTAGGTTGAGAAAAAAAATTAATTGAAAAATAAAAATTGGCGTATCAAATTAAAAGACTGCTATTTTTTTTAAAAAAAAATTAATAACTTGATTAAATATATTATTTTTCATTTAATAGTTTTAGTTTTAAAGAAACTACTATAAAACTCGCACCCATTCGATCCAATTTGTTATATTCGTTGGTGAATGGAAGACATCCTATCAAAAGCCAGAAAGAAGCCGCCACTGGTCCAGTACTAGTGTTATTCTATATATTTAGCTAACAAACACAAAAACTAAATGTGATAAATTTTCAATGGTCCCACGTCAAGAAATCCCAAAAATCTAAAGTTTATACTGAAAATTAATTAGAATAATCCTAATCATGTGTGTTAGATCTGCATGGACGTTTGTTTGAAAGGAAATAATTAAATTTGTTTTATATAGAAAATGATATAACCACAAAATACAAACAAAGCTTACTTAATTATGCATATTAAGTAACATGATTTTGACAACCACGAGAGGAAGAATTTCCAGCAACATGATTTGTTGAAGAGGCAGCACGATTTGTGTAGAAAGCAACGGCTGAAGCAGTGTGTCGACTAGTAGAAATTCCGAGTTCAAATTAAGTCGCGTAGCTTGCTGATGATAGCCTCAAGAGAAGGGAAGTTGTTTCTTGCATTGATAGCAACAACTATAGGATCAAACCCCGAGCCCAAACCTCTAAGTATACATATGATAAAATCATCATCTTCCATCGATTTTCTAGCACTGCGAAGAGCAAGAGCCAAAGACTTGGCTTTGTGAAGGTATTCTTACATTAAAGCAGTACCTTTGGTTAGTGATTGCAACTCACTTTTCATTTGTTGGACACGTTCCCGAGTATATCGACCATACAACGTTTCCAACACGTCCCAAGCTTCATGGAAGGTCTCACTGTTGATCACCTGAGAGAGGGGAGCATTGGACAACGAGCTATTGATCCATCAAAGGATCAATTGATCAATACGGAGCCTTTTCACTGTAGCTACATTCTGAGTGAGAGCACTATCAGTTCCTTGAATGGCTGCAGGTGGGCAAGGAAGATCATTTGTAACATAATCGAGAAGCCCGTGACCACGTAGGATAGGGGCAACCTAGGTTTTCCAGAGATGATAATTGTTGGAGGCTAATTTGATGGAGATATCAGGAAGATTAGTTTTGGAAGAAGATAGATCAAGCGAAGCAAGCTCTTCGATAGGAGGAAGTGAAAATATAGAGGATAAGGAAGGCATTTGAAAAAAATCCTCTAGTCTGCGTTTGTGCATGGCTCTTGTTTTACTTATATAAAGATTTACAAAGGAATACGTAAATTTACAGCTGTAAAGAAGCAAAAGGAAAGATATACAACTGTAAAGCAAAGGATATACATATGTGAACAACACAAAATGTAGAGAATATATTAATCTGCATTATTCATATCAATCCAAATTTCATATGTACATATGATCTCTACATCTAACAAGACAACTTAACCAAGTATTATATAATTACTAGCAAAGAACATAGGTGGGAAAGTCATTACCTTGTCCCACAACGCACTTTAATGCATGCTATCATCATTTTTCCTTATGAAAGCAGTACATGGAAAATATAAATGCATGGAGGTATGTTTTACGCATTCATGTTCTTGGAAGGCCCAAAACCCTGTCTATGCGGGTGCTAGTTTTTTTTTTCCTCTCTCTCTAAGCATGCTTAATATTAAGGAATAATTAAAAGAGTTACATAAAGTTTCAAGGTGGGTCTTTACCACTATCAATCTCTCTCTCTCTCTCTCTCTCTCTCTCTCTCTCTCTCTCCAAGCATGCTTAATATTAAGGAATAATTAAAAGAGTTACATAAAGTTTCAAGGCGGGTCTTTACCACTATCAATATACAATAAACAACTAGGAAAATTATGGAGGGGTATACGTATACGACCAAAAATTAAACTGGTCGCTGTCCATTGCGCCACAAAATGCATGCATCAATTTTGAGACCGATGTATTTTGATTATTCTCCAATCATGTCGAGGGAAAAGGTTTTGAAGAATATCATCTATGATCGGAGTTATTTGCCATAATGGTGGTGGGGCTTCCTTCGTGATTTCATCTATGACGGTTTGCACATCTCCTTCTAGGATTGATGGGCGCTTTTGGAGTTTTCTTGCCAATTGTAAAGCTATAAGAGCTGCTGATGCTTCTGTTATGATTGGGTTAGTAGTTGGAATTTTTGAGGTCCATATTTTAAATATTTTACATTTAGAGTCACAATGGACAGCTGAGGATGTGCAGGAGTCTCTGATTGCAGTATCAAAGGTGAATCTCCACTGATTCAATGGTGGAGATACCTAACTTAATTTTTGATAGACTTTTAATTTTTGTTCCCATGCTTGTTTCTAGTCTTGATATATCTTCCCCAAATGGATAGATATGGACAATATCTTCCCCACGACTTCTGATCTAAATGGTCATACGATTATGGATGATATCAATTCGTTGCCTCCATATAAAATCGAGCGCTATTATGGGTGTAACCGGTCTGCTCCGGTCCGGTTCAGTTTTGATTTCGAACAAGTATATACCGGTTTTTTATTTTCCAAAACCGATTACACACTGATTACCCTTCTAAACCGGTATCTCCAGTTTTACCGATTTCCGGTCTGGTCCGGTCCAGTTTTCTGGTTTTTTAAAATGTAAGTTTGTCATTAAAAAATAAAAATCTGTTAATAAAAAAAAACTGCTTCCAAAAATATGTTCCTATTACAAAATCTGCAATACTAAAAAAATCTGTTTTAGTAAAAAAATTTGTTTTAGTAAATTATTATTAGTTTTAAACTTATATATTAGTATAGCTATATAATATATTTGACTATATAATAGTATTAATATTATACTATTAGTATAGTTATATATTAGTATTAGTCATAAACTTATATATTAGTATAGCTATATAATATATTAGACTATATATAATATAATTTAATATATATATTTTATGTTTAAAGCATATGATCAATTAAATTTTTATTTTCAAGATTAAACTTTTATTTTATAAATTAATTATAATAACATTATCTTATATATAATTATATTAATAACATATGATCAAACAAATTACAAATGTTCATATTTAAAATTAACATTTTATGTTATAATTTATAAATTATAATATGAAATTATTTCATATATGATATATATTATATATAAAAATTTCACATATAATTATATATTATATATAAAACTTATATATAAAATATTAATTTTTATATTTTTTTCCCCCAACCAGTCCGGTTCAAGTCCGGTCCGGTCCCGTAAATCGTAAAACCGGAACTGGACTGGTTCCGACAGGTTTGCATAATCCAAGAACCAGTTCCGGACCGGACCGGTTCAAAACCGGACCAACCGGTTCGGTCCGGTCTAGTCTGATTTTCCGGTTTTCCGGTTTAAATTTACACCCCTAAGCACTATCACCCCAAAGAGCTTAAATGAATGTATCTTTGATGCACACTACAACAAATATGGGCTCTACTCACGAATTCTTTTCCAAGATATACGATTGTGGCAAATAGTGTGCTGATGACACGAAAACTGTTTGTGGAAGAAAAGACAAGCCTTTTGCCACGAGATTACGTCAGCAAGTAAAACTTTGTGGGAAAATAACTTTTTGCGACAAAATAAACTCTTTTTGTGGCGACAAAATGTCGTCGTAAATAAACTTACCAGAAATATTTTCCTTTTGTGGGTTATTAGTTTTTGCGACAAGGTTATTAGCTCTTGACAATTTCATTTTCTAAAAACTCTTTCTGATATTGGAACCATTATGGAATCTCATTTTTCGATAATGCAGTGGCCTTATAATGTCTATGTTAAACCATCATCATCATCATTCTCATCATCTTCATCATCAGTTTAAAAGTCATGCATCTTACAAAGAATTGAGAGAGAATGAGAAACATATATACATACCTTACACAGTAAAAGATTTGGCACTTTATAATTCCAAATATTCTCATGCATTTTTTCGCATCCATCCAATTGAATCCAAATCTTCTCTTACCATGAATATTTTTCTCTCAGTTGCTCGGTTAATTATAAGTTGGATCCAATCTAACATTGAGTTTGTCGGCAATAGATCAAGATTGAATTTGGAAATGGGGAATTTTAGGAGATGTGATTTTTGGATTTTTTGCTGCTATTTGATAGGCAATTTTCATTGTGAATTTTTCGGTGTGATTAGGGATCTAGATTATTGAGTCCTGTCTTGGCTACACAAGGGAAGGGAAATTTTTTGAATTTCTATGATGCTATTAGGCTAAAAAAGAGTTTGCATTTTCTCATGGTTCCAAGAGCACGGGTTGTTACCAATAATATCTAAGACTTTCAGGTGATGATCCGTCTCATCTATTTGATGAAGGGGCTTTGGCTTAAAATTTTCCAATGTAGGGATCCAAGGTTTTGACCATATGTTGACTAATGAGCCATTAAAGATTTGGTAACATTTTCCTTTTGAATGTAGCTCTCTTGCCTTTAGGAGTCCCTTCCACATCCAAGAGTCCGTTGTTCTTTTACAGAACATTCCAAAAATATGTGGATCTAAGATATTTTCTTAAAAGGACTTCATGCCGTAGTCCAGATATTTTTTTAAAAGAACATGCTCGTTTTTCATCATGTTTTTGCAGGAAGCACTTAGTTCATATTCTCGACTAACCTTAGGCCATGTCCACCTAGGTTTTTTGATTGGCAAATAGATTATCATGACTTCAAAGTAAGCTTGTGACTTTGATCTTTGGGAAAGCCCACCAGCTTTTTTTCACTGATTTTGGTAGCATAAAAGACAACATCTGATATGAAGGAATTGTGATTGCCACTAATCTGATTAACATTGTCCTCCCTACTTGCAAAAGTAATTTTGACTTCCAACCTTCTAACTTAGTATTGATTTTCTCCATTAATTCATTGAAGTTTTCTTTTTTGGCGCAGTTAAAAGAGGTTGGAAGTCCTAAATATTTCATTCTGGGTGAAGATGACTTGTAAGGCAATATCTGACTGATTGTAGATTTGACGGTGGAGTTGGTGTTTCTAGTGATGAAGATTGAGGTTTTATTGAGATTTATTTTTTTGCCCTAACCAACCCTGATATTTCTCCATATTTTCATATATTACTCGAGCATTTCTTTCATTTTCCTTCTAAAAAATGATTAGATAATCCGCAAATAATAGATGAGTCAACTAGCACCCATAGATTAAGGATCTATGGGTGAGAGTTGACTTACAAACAAAAATTAAATTAAATTAAAGGTTAAATTATTTGTAATAATATGTTGTTGCATAAAACACCAAATTGTTGCTCAATTTTTAGGATTATATACCTAGGCCCTGTATCATACATATTTGTACATATATAAATTGATTTTTATAAAGAAAAAAGCTAAATCAATTTTAGTCTATCGTCTGTGTTATTTGGATATAATGTTTGACCTAGTCATTGTTAATACAAATATAAATGATTTAATTTACCTCTTCCTATACGTTTAACTTTCTGGGATGAGTAGTGATTTTGCATAGTATAAGAGCAGAGATTCTATTTGAACATTGACCCTACACTTAACCCATTTAATTAAATGTTTTACGTGTTGGGAATATTTATTGAGAGAGAATCTGCCCACATGTGAGTTGTGTTAAGATAAATATAAATAATATGATCTACCTATTCTCATCAACTTAAACTTCTGAGATAAGCGTTGATTTCACAGTCGTGGCTAGGCTCACAAGTTATTGTTTCGTCTGTGGTCCATAATTTTGACAATTCTATTTAGTCTGTCGCCATCTGAAAAAAGCAGGTTATGGTTAAAAGAGGTTCCGAATTCAGGCCCTTCTGTCAGAGTCTTCCTATGAGGCGGCTTGGCAGCTTGCTGAAATCTTTAAGTCACGACTTCAGCTGGCTCCTGCTCTCCAGGATGAGGCCTGGGGTTATGGCTACAGGGAAGGCGTCAAGTGCATGCATGACCACCTGAAGGAGAACCCTGCGATTGACCTCAACACTCTTGACCTTCAATCTCTCCTTCCAGACCGCCTAACTTATCATTTTGCAAAGTCTCTAGGCAAGGAGAAGATGCCGCTAGCCTTTCCCGGTTCTAGCTCGCGACGTTAGCTTTTTTGTTCCTTTATGCCCATTTGAGGCTTTTGATGTAACAAGACACATATACATATACCTATATATATATATACATATACATATATATATATACCTTGCATTTGTAGTCGTCTAACTCTGCTTGTTTTACAGTCTTATCCTTCTGCCTCTTATATTTACTTTTGTTTACTTTGTGGCTATTGTTTGGGTAGAGCTTAGAGGCTCTGGCCCAAAGCCAATGGCTTGTGACTAGCCAAGAGATTGGATTTGTACCCCGCGAAGGTTGCAAAGTCAAGGGACTTGTGTTCTGACTGGCTGTTGTATGGGCAAAGCTCGAGGGTTCTGGTGCATAGCCAATGCATCGTAGGCAACAACCAAGCATGAAGGTCGGCAAGTCAAAGGACTTGTGTTCTGACTGATTGTTGTTGGGGTAGAGATCGGGGTCTCTGGCCTTTAACCAATGCATTGTGGCTAGCCAAGGGACTGGGCTTGTACCTCGCAAAGGTCGGCAAGTCAAGAGACTTGTGTTCCGACTAGCTGTTGTTGGGCAAAGCTCTGGCCCATAGCCAATCCATCGCAGGCATCAACCTAGCATGATGGTCGGCAAGTCAAGGGACTTGTGTTTCGACTGACTGTTGTTTGGGCAGAGCTCAAGGGCTCTGGCCCATAGCCAATGCATCGCAGGCAACAATCTAGCACGAAGGTCGGCAAGTCAAGAGACTTGTGTTCCGACTAGTTGTTGTTGGGGCAGAGCTCGGGGGCTCTGGCCTTTAGCTAATGCATTGTTGCCAACCATGGGACTGGGCTTGTATCCTACGAAGGTCGGCAAGTCAAGGGACTTGTGTTCCAACTAGTTGTTTGGGTAGAGCTCTAGGGCTCTGGCCCATAGCCAATGCATTGCAGGCAGTAACCTAGCATGAAGGTCGGCAAGTCAAGGGACATGTGTTCCGACTGACTGTTGTTCTGGTAGAGCTCGGGGGCTTTGGCCTTTAGCCAATGCATCGTGGTCAGCCAAGGGACTGAGCTTGTTTGATTGAAGCTTTTAGACATAGGAGAACAGAATGAGTTCTTGGGCGCTTTTTATTGACAGATTGTTTAGCTACATAGCCTGGTGGTGTCACAATCTTTATACAAAATATTTTCTCAAGTGCGCATTCCATGTCAGGATGAGCCATCGATGTAAACCTGCCAAGGTTTGCCTTGGGGTGCCACGGTTATTTCTTCAAGAAAGTCGGAGAATTAGGCCACGAAGTCTGCCAAAAATTGCCCTTTAATCGTAGTGCAGGGGAGGTATTCGATGTCAAACTCTCTTAACTCGACTGCCCAATTCGTCATTCGGCCAGACACGTCGAGTTTCTACAGTATTTTTCTGAGTGGGACATCTATGAGTGCCTTCATTGAGTGAGCCTAGAAATATGGCCTTGGTCATTTGGTAGCAATGATCAATGCAGATGCTAACATCTCCATTCGGGGATACCTGGCCTCTGCTCCTCGAAAAGCTCTACTCATGTAGTAGATGGCCACGCCCCTTGTTCTGGGTTAGGATAGCGGATACAATGTTTGGGGACACTACTAGGTATATGTTCAGGTCTTCCCTCGGGTTGGCCTGGCTGAGGAATGGCAGATGGGCCAAATACTCTTTTAATTCACTGAAGGCCCGGCTGCACTCATCATCCCACTCCCGTGCCTTTCTGAGAACCTTGAAGAAAGGAAGGCCACTCTCCTTGCCAACCTTTGGACTTCGTTGATCATTCGTGGTGGCGGCATATCCACAATCGCCTTGACCTTCTGGAGATTAGCCTCAATTCCACGCTCTAAGACCATGAAGCCTAAGAACTTCCCCGATTTGACGCCGAAGGCACATTTAAGGGGTTTGAGCTTCATCTTGTATTTTTTAAGTATTGCGAAGGCTTCTATGAGGTCATCAAGGTGCTGTTCTGGCTCCTACTTTTGACTAGGAGGTCATCCACATAAACCTCAATATTTCACCCAATTTTTTTTTGAACCTTCGGTTGACCAGTCGTTGGTATGTTGTACCCGCGTTCTTGGGACCGAAAGGCATAGCTCTGTAGCAGTAAAGTTCCCGGTCGGTGATGAAAGCTATCTTCTGTTCATAATCTGGGTTCATCCTGATCTAGTTGTATCTGGAGTATGTGTCCATGAAGCTGAGCAAGGGATATCCGGCTGTCAAATCTACTATCAGATCTATCCGTGGCAGGGGGAAGATGTCCTTTGGGCAGGCCTTGTTTAGGTCAGTGAAGTCCACGTACATCCTCCACTTTTCGCTTGCTTTCTTCACTAGGACTATATTGGAGAGCCACTCAGGATAATCGACTTCTTTGATGAACCCTACTGCCAAGAGCCGGTCCACTTTTTTGGCAATGGTCGCATACTTCTTTGTACTGAAGCTACGACGCTTCTGCTTGATTCTCTTTGCCTTGGGGTCCACACTGAGAAGATGTTCGATGACAGACATGTCAATCCTGGGCATCTCTTCGTGACTCCATGTGAACACGTCTTGAAGTTCTTCAAGGAGTTGCTTCATGGACTAGCTCAGCTTGGGGGTCGTCTTAGTCCCCACTTGGACAGTGCGTTCTAGCCTTCTCAGATCTACCGGTACAAGTACCAGAGGTTCGTTGGTCTCTGCTTATCGTAGGTCCTCCTCGTCTCTTACTTCCTTGTCCAACTCTGTTAGAGCTGGAGGTGGCAGCAAGACTGCTTCCTCCTGGTCTTCTTTGAGAGTTTGGACTTCGGTTGCCTCGGGCTTCATTTCCCGGACGTAGCACTCTCTTGCTAGCTTTTGCTTGCCACACATTGTGCCCACACCCATAGGAGTTGGAAACTTTACCTTTAGATGGTAGGTGGACATCACCGCCCTCATTTGGTTCAAGGATTGACGTCCCAGAATCGCATTGTAGGAGGAGGGAGCTTTTACCATAAGAAAGTCCACCATGATAGCTGTCATTCTGGGGGCTGTTCCGGCCAAGATAGATAATGTGATTACTCTGATGGGCTGCATCATATCTCCGGTGAAGCCTTTGAGAGGTGTGGGGGCCTGGCACTGTCGATCTGGTGTGATCCCCATTCGAATGAACGCCTCCTAGAATAGGACATCAACAGACCTGCCATTGTTGATCAGTACTCTCCTTGTCAAGTAGTTGGCGATTTGCACCATCACGACCAAGGCGTCATCATGGGGGCATAGCATGCCTTCCTCACCCTTCTCATTGAAAGTTATGAGATGCTCTCTTGACTGGCCCCTGATACCTGGAGTTGCCCCATAAGTGGTGAATACTTCCTCATACCTGGCACTCCTGACATGGGCCCACCTTGCCGATGTGGTGGTCCCTCCCCCTCCGGCATATCCTCGGGCTATTGTGCAAATCTTGCCTATTGGGCCTTCACCCCTGGCCGGGTATCTTCGTCGCAGTCTTGTTATGTGGCGCTCTTCTGCCCTTCTTCTGGTCGTCATACCATTGACCTTGTCTCTTGTCACCTTGTTGATCTATTAGGGCTTCCATTTCCTTCAGCTTCCGCTTCCTAGTGAAGTAGTCCTCTGTTCAGTGGCCGCTAGTCTTGTGATAGGTGCAGTATGTGGAACGGGCAGAGTCTCGCCATTGCTCACTCTGCATGGTTGGATCTTTTTCTATTTCCACTGCCAGGTTGGAGTGGATGCGCGGTTCACCCCACCCACGCGCGGGCTGTTCCTTCTAGCGTGTTGTTTCATGCACTTTCTTCTTATTGCTTTCCCAACTCGCCTCGCTACTTTGGCCAACTGCCTTCTTATCTGCTCTTTCCAGTTCTGTTTGCCGAGGGACTGTCAGTGCTCAGAGCATGTCTTTAGCATTTATAAATCCGTCAGCGTAGTCCATGAACTCCCTCAAAGAAGTCAGAGTCCTTCGTGCGATCTCTGTCATGAAGGGGTTGGAAGGCTAGATTCCAGATTCCCCCCAACAGTGCTGCCATGGTGTTTTTCTCATCCTGGTCATATGTTGTAATGCACTCTCTATTGAACCGAGATAGGTATGGCTTTAGGCTTTCATCATCCCTTTGCTTTACCTTTAGGAGGTAGGCAGCTGGCCGCCTCCTTTTCCGGCTCGCCATGACCTGTGTCAAGAAGAAACGAGCTAGCTCAGTGAAGTTGATGATGGTCCCGAGCAATAGAGACTCGAACCATGCTCTTGCCGCTCCCTTCAGTGTGAGGGGGAACTCCCTACACACGACTTTGCTCGGAAACCATGTAGGGTCATATGGGCCTTGAAAGTTTCCAGATGTTCTAAGGGGGTCTTTCGACTAATTGTACACATCTATCTGCGAAACTGTAAACCTTGGTGGTAGAGGGACCGCCATAACTTTGGCATTATACGATAATTTGACGTTGGTGAGCAGTTTGTCCACTGTAGACGGTTGGCCTACCCGTTTGACCACCTCGTCGTATTTATTCTCGAGTTTTTGGAACTGAAGGTCCGCCCTATGTTGTTCGTCTTTGGCCGCCTCTGTCTCAGAGGGACAACAGGTCTCAGAGTTGTGCCTTTGCTAGTCTCCCTCCAGTTCTCCTTCGCCCCTTCGTAAGGCGATATTTTCTTGGCAAAGGGTGGTCATCTCTTCCATGAGTTTCTGTATTGTAGCAGCTTGCTCGTTGATTCTTCCTTCCATTGCTTTGGGTTGTTCTTCTTCACATCACTAGGCTTGAGAGTGCGTTGTTGCCAGTACAAAGAACACATTGTTTATAGGAAATGAGATCCCACAAATGGTGCCACTGTTAATGTCGTGGTTCGCTGCCTAGACAACTCCATGCTATTGGGACTTGGCGTATGGTTTCTGATAAGATGATGAATGTCGAGCTCGGGGTCTGTGGTACCTCCGACGCTCAAGTTAGTCTCGGTGAAGGAGATGAAGGGAGAATATCTTAAGGAGAGTTGCACTAAGAATGTATGTAGATATTAACCCCTTTACTTATCGTGGGAGGAGTCTATTTATACCTGACAGTCTGGCTTTCATGGTAGTGGGTGTGTCACTCTGTATAAGATCGGATGTTCATGTCGTCCACCTACCGTGCTACAGGCCACTGAGGTTTGATGGTGACTACTTCTAACACAAGGCCTCACGTTGAGCGTACCGAGCCCTGGGATGCATTGAATGCAGAGTGCCTTCCCCTCATGGCTCTCTCCATCTCATTAATGCAGCATGGCCTCTGCTGGTACTCATGGTATTGCCCCTGACACAAGGCCTCACGTCGTGCGTATTGAGCCTCGGGTCGCATTGAATGTGGCGTACTTTCCCTTCATAACTCATCCCGTCTCATTAATGCGGTGTAGTCCCAGCCAGGCGTTCCTACCTTCCTGTCATGTCTAGGCGACGATGTTTAGGGTTAGGGAATGTCTCTGTCTGTCGGCCAGTGGGGTGTCAGACTGTCCCTCATGCCCTATGTTTGTCATTGTTTCCTGTCTGACCATCCCTTCTATTTGGGCCTCTTGAGTATGCTCGGCCTAGCCCAAACCTCATATTTGGGATCGAGCCCGGCCCTTCTCTTGGTCCGGCACAGGGACCCCGATCCCTTCTCTTGGTCTGGCCTAGGGGATAACACCCCCTCACAAAAACTACTTTTGTTTTACATAGAAAACAAATGGTGTTAGTAGTAGTGTGTGATAATTTTGTGTGAAATATAATTTAAATTGATGAGATATGGAATGGTAGAGTTTACTTTAGTGAAACTTATGAATTTTGGCTCACGCATGCAGGTTATATCGACGAAATTAGTATTGTATTAAATAAATGTACTTGCTGATCTTCTCTGTACGTAGACATTTGGTTCTTTCTAAGCGTTTTTTAAATGTGTAAGTTTTATTTTTATGTGTTTTAATAGTCCAATTTTCAATGAGGTTTAAAAAATTAATAATGAGATGGGTAATTCACCCTTCAATTGGTCCAATTAATTTGTCATATTCTTTGTTCGATACTACATACATGAATATTTGAGCTCTTATTGGTTATCTTAGCATCATCAGTCATATATAGATATTAGGGATGTGCAACCGGATCCAGATTCTAATAGCTGGGTGTTTATCTGTCTGGATTAATGGAAATAATCTAGACATATAATTGGATTTTTCTTCTTTTTTTCACTATAAATCCAGATATCTAGATTGTAACCGGATTTAATCGGGATTTAGATAGCTGGAGTTATTAGTACTTTTTTTTAAAAAAAAGTTGTTTAAACTTTAAAAAATATTTTTATAGCACCTTTTTTTTTTAAAAAAAAAAAAGGACCCAGTTATGGATATTAAGGGCAATAACTAATATTACCCTTAGTCTAAGGAAGATATTAAATTTTTCCTTCCATATTTGTACATATTCATCTTTGTAAGGTAGTATTTCAATACAATCAACATAGAATCTAGACCTAGATATCCCATATCAATTTGCGTTTGCATAATTCTCACCAAGTTGGAGAGAATTTGTAACACCCCGCTTCCTAGGTTTAAGAATAAAATCACTTTTAGAAATTTCTTGGGAGCTGGAGTGCTACTATTGAACCTTGACTTAAAAATATTTTATTTTATTCTAAAAGAATCGCCAGGTACAAAGATTCTATAAATAAAATACTTTTTCATTAAAATACTGAAATCATTAAAAAAAAGTGCGCGGACGCATTTATCAAAATTTTTTAAAGTCTGTGCCATAAAAATTCATAACTTAAAATTTCTGTACATGGTCTAAGCCACTATCACGACTCCCTGGACTAAGTCTCGTCCTGCAACTCAACCCTCATAAATATTTTGACCAATGGTGGTTTAAAAACATAAAACAAACTAAAATGAGTCGATGACTCAGTAAGAAATCAATTATAACGTAAACAAAATTAACATAAGATTTTCATAAAATATTTCATGCTAAGAATTTAAAATCATGAGCATTCACTTATGTCATGCATGACTTGTCTTAAATTATCTGACTTATCATATTTATTTTACTGGTGCAACACTTAACCCTGCATGCAAGGTTGTACATCAGCCCCACATCCCGCGGCTGTGATGGGAGCTGCTAATAGTATTCTAGCATACTATGGTGGACCACACTTAGATCCATGGCTTGACATCTACTCATAAATCGCATTGGTACCATGTATCTAAATGGCTATCTAATTAACTGTTTTGACCTTATCTTACACTTGATCATATGAAAACTTACGTGTCTTATGCAACATGAGATCTATGAGATGCATAATACATACATAACTATAATATGCGGAATAAAGCATGATGAATGATGTGCTTGCAAATATTATGACATGCATGGTACATAAACGCTAGCTTTCGAAGAACTAGCTTAAATAATAATATATATAACTAGCTAACGTATGATAATCCTAATTTATGATCAAATTACTTACCTTGCAGCGTTAACCCAATTTTTTTGGGCATGAAATCGATCACATGAACTAGAAGGAGAGAGAAAATGTGATGAATGTTATGAGAGGAATTAGGTAGTCGGCTATAGTTGTCGTGGTGAATGTGGGACACGCACGGTGTTGGACTGGGTATCTTCGGTTCAGTCGCTGCACTTACAGAGATTTATGATCTTTTCCAAATAACACACGGAAGAGAGATATTTATAGAGAGATTTGAGAGAGGGTGCTGAGGAGTTCGAGTTGGACTTGGTCGCGATCATTCAAGAAGAGAGTTTGAATTTAAAAACATGATCTAGTAGTTCATTCAATGTAGGATTGACAGTGACTGAGACTGCGTAGTAGATTTCAGTCAGTGATGATTTTAAATTAAATTAAATTTCTAATGGCCTATCTTTAAATTCTAAAACGAATCTAACTCGTTCAATAAATAATAAATGAGATTTAATTTAGTTGTTGAGCCTAATTAAAGCTCTTAATCAACCTCATTAAATGCGATTGTGTGCCTGATGAGGTTTCTCCTTGATGCTGATAACTACACTTCTTTTGCAGCTCCAAGGTGAAAGTGAAAATCTCATGGGTGACAGATTCAGATTGGTGTTTTAAAGCCAAAATCTCTGTTTCTATTGTTTTAAATTGGGACTCAGTTGATTTCTTTAAAGAATTTAATCCATCTTTTGTAATTGGTTGGATTGTGTAGCTTCAGCCATTATTGTAATTGGAGATCGATGTCTCTGGATATCAATTTATAATAGTCAAATTAGGGGAAGATAAGATAAGTGTCGCTTCGAGTGTTAGGGGCCTCCAAAGAAAGAAAGAATGATAGAAAGAAATAGAATTTTGGATTAAAATCATCATTAGCTATTGTTCCCTTATCAATCTATACTATAATGATTATGTTGCATACATGACTATGTGTATGTATATATTATACACCTTGTTGTTTATAATTATAAAATATAAATTGTAGATGCAATTTCATTTCATATTAAAAAAATTTAAACTCTCCTCTCTTTTCTCTCTAGGAAAGAGGTGGAGCAAATTCGTGCTTGGCACGTGAGGTGGTTATAACATAATTTTGGTGTGGCTGGGTGGTGGTCCTAAGGGTGGAAAGGAATCTGACAAGGTGGTCGTTGGAGAGGGGAAACGTAGCAGTGGTACACAGCAAGTGGTACACAGAGTGGTACCGACGAGGAAACTGGCGTCGCCACCCTAAATTGGGGTGGGTTGAAGGTGGTCTGCAATCAGGAAATATGCAGAAGGGATTTTCTTACACTGTGGTGACCAACATTGTAAAAGCTTAACGGGGATTGGTTCTGTTAAATAGTTTTGAGGAAAAGCTTTACGGTAGTATCTTGATAATGGAAGAGATGGCAGGGAAATGGGAGAAGCTGAGGCTTACGGAGGAAGAGGACCAGGTTTTTGTTGCAGATGAATGTATCTCGAATGAAGTTGAAGATAAAGGTGAGAGGAGCCTTGTGGGGAAGGTACTGACTGAAAGCTCCATAGGAAAAGGAGTTCTGGAGGCTACCATGGCTAAGGTGTGGAGAATTTCCAGGCCTGCATCATTTCGTGAGGTGAAAATGAATGTTTTTGTTATTACCTTTGCAACAAGGGCTGATAAACAGAAGATTTGGGATGGGAAACCGTGGTTATTTGACAATTTCCTAATTGTCATTAATCTGTTTGAGGGATTTATCCAACCAGCTGAACTGGCTTTTACAGTAGAGAGATTTTGGGTACAACTTCATGATCTTCCACTTGCTTGTATGAACAAGGAATGTGGGAGACATATAGGGAGTGTGGCTGGGAAGGTTCTTGATGTGGTCACTGGGGAGGATGGGTGTGGATGGGGCCAGTACTTACGCATTAGAGTGGAAGTGGATATAAAGAAGGTATTGGTAAGGGGAAGGATGATTTCTGTTAAGGGGAAGAATGTGTGGATTCCTTTTAAATATGAAAAATTACCTAAAATTTGTTTTGATTGTGGGAGCTTTTCTCATGAAGGTATGGAGTGTGGTAAGAAGGAGGAGACCTCTATGCAGAAACAAGAGCAGTATGGTTCATGGCTTAGAGCAGATCCTTATGTTAGGAAAAATGTGAGGCCTGGCTTTACTAGAAAAAATGGGGAAGAATATAGAAATGAACCTGTGCAAGTCCCAAGTGGTGTTATGGGTGGAACTGATAGCAACCTGGGTGGAACAGATTCCTCAATGGCTCCAAATGATGTGGATAAAGACAGTAAAGATAAATCTATGCAAGATTCAAAGGAAGCAGAAGGGAATGATGGGGGAAAAGATATAGAAGAAGCAATTGGTGGATCAGGTATGACAAATGGGGAAAAGGTGGATGGGGAAGGATCTTTGGGTAGGAAGGATTTAATTCCCCAGTATACAAAAGAAGGAGGGAGGTGGAGGAGGAAGGCAAGAGTAAAAGATGGGTTTTATGAGGTGGTTGTAACTCAAGAAAAGCTAAAAAGAGGAAGGAAGGGTAAAGGGACTGCTGCGACAGAAGGACTAAGAAAGAAGAGTAAAACTGAAGGGAAATTTGAAAGTAATGCAATAGTATTGGTGGAGGCTGTTGAGCAGCCCCACCAATTACAATGAAACTCCTAAGTTGGAACTGCTGAGGGCTTGGGAACCCTTGGACAGTTCAGGATCTTTGCTTTTTAGTAAAGGAAAAGAAGCCCAATTTTGTCTTCTTAATGGAGACAAAGATGCATAAAGGGAAAACTGATTGGTTGATGAAAAAAGTAGGGATGTCTAATTACTTTGAAGTGGATGCAGTAGGTAAAAGTGGAGGCCTAATGTTGTTTTGGAATAATGAGATGTTGGTAGATATTTACAATTTTTCTCAAAGACATGTTAATTGCTGGATTCATGACATCATAGCTAAAGACAGGTGGTTATTCACTGGATTCTATGGCCATTCAGAGGTGCAGAAAAGAAAGGAGGTCTGGAGGATGCTTGCTTCTTTCAAACCTGCTAAAGGTGTAGGATGGTGTGTTGCAGGAGATTTCAATGAAATAACCACAAATGATGAGAAAGTAGGGGGCAGACAGAGGGGTGAGAATCAAATGGCACTCTTTAGAGATGCTTTGGAAGAGAGTGAGTTGTATGATCTGGGCTGGTGTGGGGATAAATATACTTGGAGCAATAGGCATACTGATGATACCTTTACTAAGGAACGCTTGGATAGGGTTGTGGTTAACTCTAGATGGTTGGATCTCTATTCTGAAAACAAGGTAGAGGTCTTGCCTGCAAGATGTTCTGACCATAAACCTTTATTGCTAGTGTTTGATAGATTAAGGGAAGGTGGGGAAAAAAAGAAAAAATGGTTCAAGTATGAAGCTGCTTGGGCTTTGGAAGAGGAATGTAGTAAAGTGATTGAAGTTGAATGGAGACAAGGCAGTTATGTAGGATCCTCATCTTCTGTGATTCAGAACTTGCTTACTAATTGTAGTTCAGCTTTGAGCAGGTGGAATTACAAGATAGATACAAACAGAGGCAGGGAGTTAAAAGAGCAAGACTGAGTTATTGAAAAGATTGCAAGTTGAGGAGGATAGAGAGACTTTAACAGAGATTAAAAGAGTTCAGGAAGAGGTGGGCATTTTACTAGACCAAGAAGATCTTAAGTGGAAACAAAGGGCTAAAAAGAATTGGTATAAGCTGGGAGATAGAAATACCAAATTCTTCCATGCTTGTGCTAATCAAAGAAGGAGAAAAAATATGATTTTACAAATCAAAGATATTCATAACAGGCTGTTTAATGAACCTGCAACTGTTGAAATGGCTTTTAATAGTTATTTCAGGAACCTCTTCACAACATCCAATCCCTCTGAGGATGATATAGAGGTCTGTGTTCAGAACATGACAGCAAAAGTCACGGAGGAAATGAATGAGCATCTGTGCAGACCTTATACCAGAATTGAAGTAGAAGAGGCATTAAAAATGATGGGGCCTCTAAAGTCTCCTGGACCTGATGGCTATGGTGCGTGCTTCTTTCAACAACACTGGAGTATTGTGGGTGATAAGGTGGTTGCAGCAGTTTTGGAGTCCTTAAATGGTGGAAATATCCCTCATTCCTTAAACTATACCTACATTGCATTAATTCCTAAGATTAATAGGCCTGTGCTGGTTAGTGATTTTAGACCAATAAGACTTTGTAATGTGGTGTACAAGCTCTGTTCTAAGGCTATTGCAAATAGGTTGAAATCTGTTCTGCCTGTTATAATCTCTCCTAACCAGAGTGCTTTCCTTTTGAGAAGAGTCATTTCTGACAATGTAATGTTAGCCTTTGAAGTGTTACATACTATGAAAACAAGGTTGAAAGGCAAGCAAGGGAGCATGGCACTGAAGATGGATATGTCGAGGCTTATGATAGGATTGAATGGAAGTTCCTAGAAGCTGTTTTAAGGAGATTAGGCTTTAATCAGCAATGGATTAAGCTTGTGATGAGTTGTGTGAGCTCAGTGAACTATTCTGTGCTTGTGAATGGGAAACCAGGGAGGAAGGTGATACCATCAAGGGGATTAAGGCAGGGGGACCCAATTTCTCCCTACCTGTTCATTCTTTGTGCTGAATGTCTCAGCTCTCTATTGAATTCAGCTTATGAGAGGGGTTTTATCAGAGGGGTGGCAGTAGCTCGAGGTGGATTGAGAGTCAATCATATGCTCTTTGCAGATGATTGTGTTTTGTTTGGTAGAGCAAATGAGGAGGAATGGAGACAGTGGTGCTGTATTTTAAAAATGTATGAGGCAGCTTCAGGCCAGTTTCTTAATAAGGAAAAATCATCCTTATTTTTTAGTACAAATACTACTGCAGCAGAAAGAAGAAATATCAGTCTTGCAGCAGGTGGGGTGGTTTGTGGATCCTATGAAAAATACTTGGGTTTACCTACAATGGTGGGCAAGTCTAAATATAACACATTCAGAGGGGTTAAGGAGAAGGTATGGAAGAAAATTGTTAGCTGGAAAAACAGTTTTCTGTCTCAAGCTGGAAAAGAGGTCCTTATCAAAGCTGTGCTGCAAGCTATTCCCTCTTACACATTGGGGGTATTTAAATTGCCTGTTTCTTTGTGTAAGGAACTTAATTCCTTGTATGCTAGCTTCTGGTGGGGTCACAAAGAAAATGGAAAGAAAATGCATTGGTGGAATTGGGAAAGAATGGGGAGGCAGAAAGTAGAAGGGGTATGGGGTTTCGAGATATTGAAACCTTTAATGCTGCTATGCTTGCTAAACAAGGATGGCGCCTCTTGACTAATCCTTTATCTCTTGTTGCCAGAATTTATAAAGAGAAGTATTACAGAAATACAGATTTCTTAAGTGCTAAAATTGGGATCAGTCCTTCATTTATTTGGAGAAGTGTTTTATCAGCAAGATCTCTACTGAAGGAGGGGTTACAGTGGAGAGTTGGTAATGGGAGCAAAGTAAAAATTTGGGGAGAGAAATGGCTGCCAACTCCTATGACTAATTATGTACAATCCCCAATGATGAGTCAATGGAAGGAAGAGAAGGTTAGCAAACTGATTGATCCAATTACTAAGACATGGAAGGAAGGGGTAATCAGAAACTTATTTTCATATGAGGAGGCCTCTGTCATTCTCAAGATACCTTTGAGTAGGTTGGGCAATTGTAATAAACAGATTTGGGGCTGTACCAAGGATGGTATTTTTACAGTGAGGAGTGCATATCATCTTGGTATGGAGAGAAAAAGAAGAACCCGAGGAGAGGTTTCAAAGGCTGAAAAGAGTGTTGCTGTGTGGAAGCAAATGTGGAGATTGGAAGTGCCTGCAGTTGTTAAAATATTTCTTTGGAAAGCTTTGAATAATATTCTTCCTACTAACAGTAACCTATTTAAGAAAAAAAATAGGTGACTGTCCTCTATGCACAATATGTGGATCAAATGAGGAATCTGTGCTTCATATATTATGGAGTTGTCCTTCAGCTGCTGATGTATGGGCTAAAAGTAACAGCCCAGTGAAGAAATGGGCAAATGAGGGAGTAGATTTCATGTCTCTTTGGATTAAAATGATTAATGCTTTAAAGAAAGAAGAAATTGAGTGGATGGCTGTGGTTATGCGAAGGATCTGGCTAAGAAGGAATAGGTTTATCTTTGAGAACAAGTTTTACAGTCCTAAACAAGTCATCTTGATGGCTGGCGAGGGTCTGGAGGATTACAAAACAGCAAAGATGAGTATAATTGGATGTTGAGGTGGTGGTGGATCACGTGGAGCACAGAGGAGATGGAAAAAACCTGGTACTAATGTTATTAAGGCTAATTGGGATGCAGCTATGGATTTAGAAAACCAGAGAATGGGAATGAGAATTGTGTTTAGAGATGAAGAGGGAGAGGTTCTGGCGTCTGTGTGTGATGTGAAACAGAATGTGCATCACCCTGCTCTAGCTGAGAGTTTGGCTTTGTCGAGAGCAACAGAGATAAGTTCTGAACTATCCTTCTCTTTCTCTGAACTTATGTTTGAAGGAGATGCAGCTAATATTATTCAAAGGATCAACAAGGCAGATGAAGATCAGTCATGGATGGGGCATATCATCAATGATATAAAACAGGTTCTTCATCAAAAGGAGGGGCGGTCAGTCTGCTATGTTCCTAGAGAAGGAAATTTTGTTGCTCATTTATTGGCAAAACATGCTTTATTATGTGGGGAAGAAAGGGTTTGGATTGAAGGGGGTCCCTCTGTAATATGCAATGAATTAGTGAAGGATAAGATGTGTTATCCTGACTTTGTGGAAGATTTATAAAATCTTATCTTATTTAAAAAAAAAAAAATTTCATTTCATATTCCTTCAATTTATAACATATATTGTTTTAATGGAAATTGATAATTGGTCATGTTCAAGTTTTTAATTTAAATAAAATAAGGAATCCCACAGTATATTTCTGTTTATGTATTTTTCATTATGTAAAAGAGTGATTCATTAATTTAAATGAAATTAGGTTTTTTTTTTTTGGCGTGCTCAAAGCCCATTATCCTCTCATTGTATTATGTCTAAGGCGAACTCAACGACTTTTTTTTTTTGGTGATACAGACACTAATAAATTAATGTTATCACAATTTAGAAAATCTGGTTCTGAATCTTGGGCCTACATATGACAATTTAAGCTATCTCTGAGGGAAAATTAAGCAGCCACTTCTTTTCAAGACTGGATTAATTGGGTTAAGCTTGCGAACCCAAATCTTTTAAGCCTCGATATAGAAAAATGCTCAAATCTTTCATAATTTCTTTCATCTTTTTTATTATCATCTGGTAAACCATGAAAGCCAGTGTTGGACCAAGTCAAGTTGTATGCGAACCTTCACATGTAAGAATGACAGAAACGGCCTCCTGTTATGGGTTAATTTTGATTGATGCAAACAGAGAGATTTTGTACTCCCATGAATGAATATATGGTTGCATGAGAAGATGGAGTACGTAGCTGCATACAGATCAAAAGCACTAGAAATTTATATAATTTTTCCATTTATTTATGAATTTTCTATATGTAGTAATTCGTTTTTATTTGTTACAGAGTCCATTATTATTATAATTATTAAGCTCAGAACGCATGCATAATTCTTGATCTCAACTCCTGATCAAGTACTTTAGGGGCAGAAAGTGATAACGTAATAAGGTGCACCGGAGCAAGTGAAGGTGTTGTTCACATCATCATAAGCGTAGCTATAAGCTTGAGGGCATTGGTTCTCGAAGATCATGGAATAGTTCACGGGAGGACATGCTTGTGGAGTATTGAAATCGCCAGCACAACAATATTGTGGCTGATTGAACGCTGTGCATGCGTCTACGCTCCCATCCGCGGCTTTCAGTTGCAGCTCTGCTTGGTAAATCGTGTTCACATTGGCCGGGCAACTCGAGGTCTTGCACTCACCACTCCCGCTTTCTATGCTGAATTAAATAGGCAGGTTGAAGCCGTCTACAAGGCTGACATCGTAAAAGTCTTGCCCACCATTCTCTACTATGTTTATTTCTACCAAAGATGCCGGCGGGACAGCACCATTGCCATTGCATGCAACCTGGCCAGAGGCACAATCTGCAATTGTGTTGTGGAATGTTATGCAAAACACACACCGACAATGGCAAATAAAGTAAAAGTAACACAATCAAGAACACGACATACAATATATGTGGTTCAGCAAATTGCTTACGTTAACAGAGCTGCATAAATCTTATTAACCAGAGGAGATTACAATCACTTAATCTCAACTCACACTCTCTAGGGCTTTTTGCTCTCTCACACAATATGCACTCACTAGACAATTGTTCTCTCTTAAAATATACTTGAGGTTGTCCAACACAAGTCTAATGTGATATATTTATAGTGAGTGGCGTTGGAAACATAATCTGGCAAAAACTGCGTACTCCGCTCGAGCAGAGTGTCGGGCGCGACTTGAGCGAACAACCAGATGAACATTGGCTCGAGCGGAGTGTCGAGCGAACACTAGGGTTTGTGTGTTGCTCAAGCGGAGTGTCGAGCGGGACTCGAGCGAACTCTCAGACTTGAGCTTCACTCGAGCGATATGTCAAGCGACGTCGAGCGAACTTTTGCTAGAGCCAACTTTCAGCAAACACTTTTTCAACTCCAAAACTAGTCTCCACATATACCCCAACAATCTCCCACTAGGAGACTGGGTCTCCACATTCCAGTCACTGTTTCCAGCCAAGCCCTATCATCTCTGCAGCTCACAGCTCCCATCTTCAATCTAGAAGACACACTGAAGTCAAGCTCGACTTCAGTCTTCCACATACATCGTTCTTAGTCAGCACATCCACAAGGCGACTCACAACTTTCACTGCACCAGGAGTATCCAGTCTCGAACCGATCTTGGCAACCTTAGCCAACAGAATCAACGCTCTAGTCTCATCATCAAACTCAATCTCTACAGAAGACAGTTGATTTGTGATCATATTGAATTCATTCAAGTGTTGGGCAACAGACATACCTTCAGACATATTCAGATTGAACAATTTCTTAATCAAGTGCACCTTATTGTTCGCAGACGGCTTTTCATACATACTTGACAAAGTCACCATGAGATCCACTGTAACAGCCCGCTAGAAATTCACTGGTGGAATTCCTATTGGCTTTAGAAATCTCGTGAAAACTCCATAAGGTTTTACGAATCGACCAATTGCGCAGGTTTTAATCTGTCAATATAGTCAGTGTTATCACTCGCAATGGTGCTAGAAAAATGAGTTTAAGTATTTGAGGTAGTTAGAAGTGTCAGAATGCGTTATGATCTACGCCATTAGACTCAGTTGATGATTTAAAATTTTATGGCGCAATAGCCAATTTTCATAATTTCGAACAAAACGACTGTTCAAAATTGCGAATTTCTTTTTAGGAGCATTTCGGGGTTGAATTTTGGTAAATAATTTTCACTATAGGTTAATATGAATATTTAGAAATTTTCAAAACTAAGTTTATTATGCTTTTTTTTTTAATGAATAGTAACCTCGATAAGCGCACCCAGTGCAGTGTTTTCAACATCACAGTGTGAAATGTCCAAATTAGGTTAGAGAAGTTTTATTTGGACACTTGGCAAGATCTTAGCCACACATAGTGAATAATATTAGAGACTTGGCACAAAGAGGAACCATTAGATGGATTTGTGAAGGAAGTCAAGGTGTGAGAACATGCCACCTAAGCAAAGCTTTGTTTCATCTGATCAACCAAATTGTGCCAGACCAAAGAAGGTTTCAATCCTAGCAAAACCCTAAATGGTTGGAATCCAATTGAAACCCCAAAAACTTGGTTGAAACTGAAATCCTAAACGGTTTCCTCAAACCCTAAAGTTGGCCTCCAAATCCTTTTTAATCTGATTTCTAGCATTGTGTTTAATCTTTTGATTAAATCACTTCCACATGCTATTAATTAATCAATTCATTGTTATGACATCATTATCCAACCTTTTAACCCTTGAAAATTTGATTGGGTCAAGAAAATTTGGTTTCGGGCTTGATAGCATCTCAAACCCTAACCAAACCCCCTTTAAACCCCAAATTGAAGCCCATTGGGGCTCACCAAGGCCCACGAAGGAAGTTGTCTTGAAGAAGTTTCCTCCCCCACATGGAAGACCATCCACTGCCATTGGCTGCACCCAACAGTGCCTTGATATGAAGAAGAAATCCACTTCATCAACCTCCATCTCTCACAGCTGTTACAGGCAGTTCATGCTCCTCTCTATTCTCCACTTTATGTCACATAGCCACCTCCAATCAATGGTCATTCAAGCCCATAACTTCCCCCTCCAAGAGTCTAAAGTCGTGCAAGACACACTTCTCTCCATTTTATCAATTCTTTCTCCCATTCTTAGAGAGAAATCCAAAAGAGCTCTCTCAGGCAGATTTTTGGGTCCTTTTGCGTGGCCCCTTTCGACCTTTCGTATGTATTTTCTCACGATGAATCATTCATAAAAGTTGTTTGTATTTGAGTCTCGTTTTCGTAGATATCTTATTAGTCTCATTACATGCTCATTTGATTGGTCAAATATGTTTAACCATCGAAAGATCATTTTGGGCGTGAAACTAGAGAGTATGATGTTTTGGAATTTTTGACCAAGCTAATGGACATATCTTGGTCCAAATATTTTACAGAGTGTTGTTAGCATGTGTTTATGAATGTTAATTGAGGTATTGTTGCATGGATAAAACTTTTGATGATAGATTTCCTTAGATTTAGAAACTTGAAAACTGGAAGTGGAAAAACAGTTTTTGTTTTGTGAAAGTTGGAATATTTCGTGGTTTGATCTAATTCCAAAGGTTTTGAAATTTTTATATGATGATCCTAAGCCTCTAATATACATGTTAGGATGTTAATTTGAAAATATTTAGTATTATGTTTAAAGGTATGATTTTTCTATGCAAGAAGATTTTGGTTAGGTCTAAGATTTGATATTTTTGGGTTAGATCCATGTTTTATTGAGTTTTAGCCATGTGATTTTAAGTTTGATGACTGGATCTTCTTTAGGACACATTTTTGAACCATGCGATATTTTGGTTTGAAGATCACATGTGCTGAAGCCATGGATCAAGAGATTGATCAAAGTTAGTGGAGAGAAAAGTTTCTGTTTTGGACTAAGTTTAAAACCCAAAACTCCAGGTATTGTTTTATGATTTTTGGTGGCTTTTGTTTGATGATTTAAAGCATGGTTGCTTTTAGGATGATGTTAGGAATGTGTTAGAAGCATGATTTATTTTTTTTGGAATTATTGGAGATGTTTTTATCAAGGCCAAAACTTGTGATTCAAGGGTTTACTTTTTGTTAAAAAGTTTGGGTCCTTTTACAAAAAGTTTGGTCTTGATGATTAGCTTTTCTTAATGGATATTTTAAGTGTATTTTTTAAACTTAGGATAGGAAGTTGTTTGTTAAAAAATTTAGATTTAATCATAGGTTTTGATGATGGAAGAAATTGCAACTAAAATAAGAGAAATGGCCTATAAATATTTTGGCTATTGTGGGTTTTCCATAGTTGTGAATGATTTTAAATTTTTCTGAATTAATATTTGAGTCTAGGACAAAATTTATATTCATCATGTAAATTTTGGTAATTTTTGGAGTTATGATGTGAAATCCTTAAGTTAGAGGTAAAATGGTCATTTTCCCACATGTAGAGGGTAAAATGGTAATTTTACTCTAAATTGTCTCTTTTCACATATCTAATTGTTAGTAATTAAAGTTCTAACTTTTAGAATACCCTCTTACAGTTCCTTGTGTTTCACGCTTTAATCTCGTAGAACGCGACGATCGGGGTAAGTTAGCTCTTAACTTACTATTAGTTTATTGTGTACGTGTGATGTGTAAGGGAACTATATTTTATGTTCGTATGTTGTTATATATGCCGTGTCATCACATGTTTATTTATTACATGAATTATTCTATCCCGAAAATCTTATCTGTTACATAATATATTATGTCACATGTTACTATCTGTTGCAAGTATGTCACATTACGTATGCCATCTATTACATGTATATCATGTCACATAATATTCACTGTCACATGTTATGCCATGTTACGAAATATTGTCTGTTACATGTACACCATGTTATGAAATATTTTCTGTTGCATTTATATCTCAAAGTATGTTATGTCTGTCATCTTACGTTCATGTCACGTTACACTATGTCAGGACTTCTGTCTTTTATGCCATGTTCATGTCACGTCACGTTACGAAATGTTATGTATACCAGTTAAGTTATTCTTGTCAATCACGACCCTAAGCGCTAGGATGGGGTAATATTCTAGTGGAACTCCTTTGTTCATGCTGGAGTGTCAAAATATGTATGAAATTCCCTAGGTTGATGAAGTACAGTCAACAGGTTGTGAATGGGACCTAACTAGCTGGTCACCGGAGCGCGCCAGACACTAACGCTAATGGAGCCACACTTTATGTTACGTGTGTCCATAGCAAGTGTGGCACAAAAAATTCATGGGGCCACAACAACTGTGGCGCATACACTACGTGAGCCACAATAATTGTAACACGTAGAATACGTGGAGCCACAACAACTGTGGAGTATGTATTAACGCACTCACAGTTGGTATAGACACTTGTGTTGTGATGCGGTAATCGGTAGGGACACACGGCTCAAGGGGACCCGTGTAGCACCCGTATGGTCACTTTATGATTAAGTCTATTGAAAAAGATTCCAAGTTCATGTATTTCACGTTCAAGTCATGTTTCACGTTATGTTATGTTCAAGTTTATGTTCATGTCAAGTTTCAAGTTCATGCCAATCATGGTAACCCCATGAGATAAGAATACGCAATCATGGTAACCCTATGAGATAAGATTACTCAATCATGGTGACCCCATGAGACAAGAATATGTTTCAAGTTCATGTTTATGTCATGTTATGTTCAAGTTCACATTCATGTTATGTCATGTTCACGTTATGTCTCAAGTTCACATTTATGTTATGTCATGCTCAGGTTCATGTTATGTTCAAGTTCATGTTCAAATTATGTGTTTCATGCTATGTTTCAAGTCCATGTTATGTTTCAAGTCCACGTCCATGCTATGTTGCTAGTCCTTGTTATGTTTTAAGTTCACGTAGCCACGTCAAGCTAAGTTTCAGTTTCAGTTTAAGTTATGTCATTTATGCTATGCTATATGTCAAGTTATGCTATACTTACTTATGACTTTGATTATGCATTCATGCTTTTACTGCCATGCATGCATCATTAACCTATGTGGAAGTTTCTTGTTAACTTGCTGAGATTTGTAATCAAATCTCACCGTGGTAGTCCCAACTACCATTCCCCCCGAATGGTAGGTGATGTGTCAGGATCAGAGTAGGGAGCAGACACTGGCAAACTGGAGGTGGTTGACTAGATGCCGTAGATGCAACACGGAGCTTGCAGACTCCATAGTTAGGTCTTTGGTAGTATTCTGACATCGTTAGTCGAGTTACGCGAGTCACTCAACAAACTAGCCCAATAGTGTATTTTGATAATATAATTATAGAGCTAGGTCTCCGTTGTTTTGTGATTACAGTCTTCTGAGACCCGTGGTGTAATCGTGGATGTTTTAAATATGCATGGTTTATGTTTTAACTATTTGAGATATTATAAGTTTGGTGCATAATATTGCTAAAAAAAATTTATCCACTGCGAATATTGCATAATGCTAGATGCATGTTAGGAACATTGCATCTTATATGTCATGAACGTGGGCAGGTAACCTTGTGTTGCATGTCCCGACGCTTCAGATGTCCATCCGATCCCAAGCGGAATCTTGGGGCGTCACATCCACCGTGGTCCTCTCCTTACTGACATTGTGTGCCACTGTTTTGGACAAAGTCAACCGAACAAGACCTAGAACCTGTCGATCTAACAGGGTCCACTCATCATCATCCATGCTTTCTGGCTTCTTTCCCAATAGTGGAAGATGGAGCCTCTTCCCATAGAGATAATCCTCAATCTGCATCTTCCAGTACTCAAAATCAATGTCGTCGAACTTCTCGATCCCGGGTGCGTTCACTTTATCTCCAGCCATCATTCTCTTTCAGATACGACCTTGGCTCTCGATACCCGTTTTTGTGGAATATTATGAAAAACACAAACCAACGATGTCAAATAAAGTAAAAGCAACACAATCAAGAAAACGACACACAATATATGTGATTCGGCAGATTGCCTATGTCCACAGAGTTGCAGAAATCTTATTAGCCAGAGCAGATTACAATCACTTAATCTCAACCCACACTCTTTAGGGCTTTTTGCTCTCTCACATAATATGCACTCACTAGACAATTGTTCTCTCTCAAAATATGCTTGAGGCCATCCAACACAAGTCTAATGTGATATATTTATAGTGAGTGGCGCTGGAAACCTAATTTGGCAAAAACTGCGTACTTCGCTTGATTGAATAGCCAAATGAACATTAGCTCGAGCGGAGTGTCAAGCGGGACTTGAGCAAACTCTCAGACTTGAGCTTCGCTCGAGCGGTATGACGAATGACGTCGAGCGAACTTTCGCTCGAGCTAACTGTCAAGGCAACTTTCAGCAGCCACTTTTTTAGCTCCAAAACCAGTCTCCACATATACCCCAATAAGTAGCACAAGAAAACCTTCCTGAGGAGTCTGTGGAGCAACCAGTTCGTGCCCAAAACCGGCCTTTCCAAGGAGATTGCGCATCCAGTGATGTGGATGCTTTGGATGCTAACTCAAATCCGATTGTTGATAGTTGAGGTTTATGATCAGCGGTTAGGGTTCCCGGCCAGATGGTATTGGGAGTCCCAATACCATCTGGCCGGATGGTATTGGGACCAATGTTTTGAATACCGTACCGGACATCGTACCGGTCAAGGCACTGAAACGAAATATTTCGGTACCGGTACCGTTTCGGGATAGCGTTTCGGGATAACGTTTCGGGATAGTCAATATATAAATAAATTATATATATAAATATATATAAAAATTATATTCCAAAATAATAGTCTATATATAAATAAATTATATATAAATACATATATATATAAATTATAAATAGTCTAATCTGAATTAGGGGTTAAAAATAAGTTTGTAGTTTGAAAAAACCAAAAAAAAAAAAAAAAAAACACACAGGCCGAAATATCGGCCGGTACGGCCGGTATTTTAGCCGGTACGGTACAGATATAGTACCTGTACCGGCCGGACGGCCGAAACGAAAAATTTCGGCCGTACCGGCCGGTACGGTACGGGATTTAAAACACTGATTGGGACAGTTGTTTGTGAAAGTTATTCTAGCGGATTAAGCACCTGCAATATTCCTATATATGCAACATGAAACAATATAATTCATTGTCACCATGCATATATGTCAAAAATGAAAGCCAACATATATATATCCATCTTAGCAAATGAATTCGATCGTAAATCACACATGCATGCTTATCACCATGATACATGTGCATATATGACATAGTACTTATGTAAACCACCAATTTTGGTAAGCATGTCATTTTATGATAGGATAAGTGTACCACATGCGTGTTCTCCAACAGTAACTAATACTTATGCATAAGCCTAGGAGAACCATACGAGAGAGAGATTGTTGATCAATAGAAAAAAAAAATTAAAATGTGATCCATATATATATATATAATCCATTTTCCAATAGTTAAAGCATTGAAATAATTTATCATGAGACATACCAGAGAGAAAAAAGAAGGACAAGGCAAGGCAGGAGATCATGAGTGAAAGGGTCTCCATGATTGATGGATAGATAGGCGAAGTAATTAATTTGTTGATCTCAATGTATATAATATGCAGAGCTGGGCTGGTGTCGTAGTACTACTGCTATGTACGTTAGTGCTATATATATACACATATATAGTCGTCCGATATTTCAATGTTAAAATAATTGAAGACTAACAAATAGTCGTCCAATATTTCAATCACCAAATCAACTATATATACTCGATCGACAGCATAAATTAAGATTAGACTATATTTTAAAGCAAAAAATTTAGCAGAAGTATTAGTACCCAAACCCAAGCTAACTGAAAAGCCATAAAGACAACTTCCTTTAGAATCACATATATATTAATACTCCACCACACCTAGCACATTATATGTAATCCAAAGCACATAACTAGCTCTAAGGATCTTATCATCAAACATGAAGTCTTAGAAATATGGCTATAACCCAAGGTATTGAATCACTCTAAATGAACCTCGAGTCCCAATTCGTCTTAAATTTCAGACGAAATTCGAGTTCTCTAATTTACTCTTTAGTGTTCCAAAGCACCAAAACAAGTGATTTTTTGCCAGCTCATGAGAAATAATTCTAATAGACAAGATCCGAAATCCATCAATGGGTTGGTAATAATGCCCCTGAGACCATATATAACACTTTTATAAATTGTATAATCCCTATGAAGTCCCAAGTCTGGAAAAAAGAATACCCTTGTAAATAAAGAATGCGCTTTAATTTATTCTAGAGAAACTCAGGTAAAATGATAAAAGAAAATTTGTTATGACAATAGAAGCAAGAGACGACCTTGATAGTGAACTTGTAGATCGATTGGGGCTCCTTTGTGGGTTGGCAGTAGAAGAGCACAAAGAGACGACCTTGCTCAGTGTATAATTTGGGCAGCAGTTGAAGAGCAATAGGGAGGTTCGCTCATACACGGAATATCAGTTTTCTTCATGTGTAGGCACCACTAGACCAACTAGTATAAGGTCGAGACTATCGAACAAGACTTTCATCCCTAACAAATTCATGTTTTTCAACGTTTTCAGTGTTATGGTTCGCCACGTCTAATTACTTTTCAATGTATACTAAATTTGGTAAAGATCATGATCACTTTATTGGTCTATATATCTTCCCCTAGCTGTCAAATTCCAACAAGAACATTTGATCATCCTTACAAATTGTTTGTCAATGTTTTAGTTTTATGGTTAACCGTGTCGTATTACTTGAGTCCCTAGAAGCATGTACATTTCACCCTTGAAAAATTTATTATTCGACCTGTAATATTTCGTGAAAACTTTATACTGTGGAAAATATAGTTAGCTTGGAGTTTGTGGAGACAAGTCAAACTTTTAATTTGAAATGGTACTGCATGGGTTTACACCTTCTTGGTCTTGTGATCTATGGAATGGACAAAATTCATCGTCTAACTTATTTATTGCTTGATTGCATGAATTTTCTTCGATTCAATAATTATGGCAGCAACATGAGGACCTAGCTAGTCCATATATCGTTACTACCTAATATTTAAGCCGTCGCCTCAAATTAAATTATTCCTTCTAAATTGGTCAAGAGCCCATATGTACTTTCTCAATATTAATTAAGGTTACTTGTGTGACGCCCTCAAACTCTAGCTTGGGATGGAAAGGAGACTTGGAGTGTCGAGACAAACAACACATGGTTACATACCCCTATTCATGACAGTTAATATACAATGCAACCTAGTATGCACCTAGCAGTATGTAAAAACACAACACTTGATTCTCAAGGTTTTGTCTCGTCTTAAAACATCTCCAAGAACTCTGAAAGTTCAAAGAGTTCTCATAACACACTTAAACTAACATGCTTTGAATCATCAAGCAAACAACACAAAATCACAAGATCTAACACCAAACTTTCAGCTTCAACACTTATACTCAAAACTGATTGCCTTAAGGTTTGGGTTAATCATTCGATCCTAAATATACCATGAAAAAAATCACAAACCAACAAGATCACATGGTCTAAAATCATGTCCTTGAGTAGATCCAAGCATTAAACTCAAGATCACATTGCCAAAATTAATCCAAAACATAGATCTATCCAAAAACCTCAAAACTGTGACTTAACCGAATCTTTAAAACCAACACCAAAGATATTCAAAGTAACATCCTAACATTTAGATCAAAGAAATAGGATCATCATATAAAAATATCAAAGCCATTGGAGCATGATTTCTCATCAAAAGATTAAAGTTTACACAAAACAGAAACTGTTTTACTCCTTTTAGTTTTCAACTTCATAGATCTATTTAAAAACTTTCATTAAAAGCTTATAACATGCAACAAATCCTCATTAACATTTCATATAAGCATGTTAACTATACTCCATAAAAAGTTCAGACCAAGAGCTTGCCAATAACTTGGTCAAAATCATCAAAATATCATACACTGTCCAGTTTACCGCTAAGGATGACCTTTCCAAATTTATAAAAACTTTTGACTAATCAAATGACCTTGAAAATTAACACAAAAGCTTCAAAAAGGGTAAAAAGTCTCGTGTAGGTAACTTCGTGAGACAATACTTGCAAAAGCTTCAAAAAGGGAGTGCAAAGTGACTCAGGAAAGCTGTCTGAGAGAACCTTTACGTTTCTCTCCAAGAAAAGTGTTGGAACTGGATAAAATGAAAGGAAATGGACTTGGACGCCTTCTTACAAAATTGAGGGGTGATGAGAGGGTTGTGAATGACACTTTAGTGATGGTTGTGTTAGCCAAAACAAGGGGAAAAATCGTTGGCAATAGTGAATGGTTTTCAGCCAAGGAAGCTTCCTTGTGAAGGGTGGTAGTGAGGCGGCCATGGCCTTCACATCAAGTACAATTTGGGGCAACCTTGGGACTTAATTTGAGGTTTAAAGAGGGTTTGGCTAGGGTTTGGATTGCTATCAAGCTCAAATCTAATTTTTCTTAGTCCAATCAAATTTCTAAGAGTTAAAGGATTTAATAATGATGTCATAACATAAATTTGAGTGGTTAATAGCTTGTGAAAGTGATTTAATCAACTGATTAAACACTAAGCTAGGAACCGGATCCACTTAGGGTTTGGAAGCAAATTTGGGGTTTGGAGAAACGGTTTAGGGTTTCAATTTCAACCAAGTTTTTGTGGTTTCAATTGGATTCTAAGTGTTTAGTGTTTCTCTAGGGTTGAAACCCTCTTTGGTTTGGCACAAATTGGATGGTTAGATGGAATAGTGTTTTGCTTAGGTGGCATGATTTCAATGCTTGATTTCCTTCACATTTTCATCTCATGGTTTGTCTTGGTGCCAATTGTCCAATAATATTTACCGAGTGTGCCTAAAATCTTGGCAAGTGTCCAAATAAAACTTCTCTAACCTAATTTGGATATTCCACACTATGACTTTGAAAACACTACACTTAGTGCTATTATCGAGCTTACTATTCACTCTGAAAAAGTGAAAATAAACTTTGCACTGTAAAATCTTAAATATACATAGTAATTTTAGGGTGCAAATTTTTTATTGAAATTAGACTCTAAAGTACCTTGAAATAATCAAAACGCGTTTTTGAACAAGCATTTTGTCTGAAAATCGAAAGTAGTTTTATAGAGCCATAAAATCCTAAATATTCAAAAGAAACCAATGGCGTTGACCGTATTTCATTCTAAGACTTCTAGGTATCTCAAATAAATAAAATCGTATTTTTGGCACCATAATAAATGGCAACACTGACTATGTTGACAGATTAAAACCTACGCGATTAGGTCTATTTGTGAAAAGTTTCAGATTTTCACGATGTTTCTAAAGCCTAAAGAAATTTGTCCATTGAATTTCTGGCGGGTTGTTACTAAAGTTCCCCAAACTGTAACAGCCCACTAGAAATCAATGTAGAATTTCTATAGGCTTTACGAACCTCATGAAAACTTTGAGTTTTAACGAATAGACAAATTTCGTAGGTTTTAGTCTATCAGCATAGTCAATGTTGCTTCTCACAATGGTGCCAGAAGATCGATTTTTTTTTTTTGAGAAAGTTGTAAGTGTCAAAATGCTATATGGTTTGTGCCATTAGACTCAATTGATTATTGAGGATTTTATGGAGCAATAATCTCATTTTTAGTTTTCGGACAAAACACTTGTTCGAAAATGTGTTTTATTTATTTTGATGCACTTCGGGGTTAAATTTCCATAAACGAATTGAACAGTTTGTTTAGTACGTATGTTTAGGATTTTTCAATGTAAAGTTTATTTTTCACTTTTTCGGAGTGAATAGTAACATCAATAGTAGCACTTAGAGCAGTGATTTTAGAATCACAATGTAACGCCCCGTTCCTGTAAGTCCGAAGAGTTAGCTCCTATTACTCAAAAACATCTCCAATAATCAATTATAAATAAATAGAAACTCCACAAAATACTTAACTTGTTTGTTCGCTCCAAAACTCTGTGTCCCTTCACATAAATACTAAACAAAAACCTCAATAAAATAAGTAACATCTCCACAAAGACTCAAATTATTCATAACTTGACGTACCAAAATAATTCCTAGAGATAAAACTACTATATATGATCCTCCAAAATACTTGTACCCTTAGCACTCATTCATCTATGATCCTCAGACTTTTTTTAATACTTCCTACTCTTATTCTCCAGCAGAACCATAAAAATATCTGAAAACATTTTATGGAGATAAGTGGTGAGTTATCAACAATTTAGTAAGCAGAGAACATATGCTAGTATGTAAGCATGAGCATTTTCACAGAGTTTAGAATGCAGAAACAAAACATTTCAGTTTCAATATGCAAATCTCAAAAATATATATTATCAGAAAATCAGAGCGACAATTCAAACATTTTATATTCAGAAACCAACTTTATTATTTAAAGACTCATTTGCTACAATATAATTGAACATCTTCATCTTATCATATCATATCATAACAGAGCCATGTTTAACCCTCGTGGTAGAGTTGTGTATTCTGCGAAAAGCCAAGCAGAACATAAATCACCATGTTATCAAAGCGATTTCACTCAGAGTAGGGACCACTATTACATCCCGTGATAGGGTCAGAGGTCACTATTATATCTCGTGACAGGGCCAGAGGTCACTATTGTATCCCGTGGCAAGGCCAGAGGTCACTACTATATCCTGTGACAGGGCCAGAGGTCACTATTGTATCCCGTGATAGGGCTAGAGGTTACTATTATATCCCGTGACAGGGCCACATATCATAGCAAAACAGAATCAAAATCACCATATCAGAATCAAAATTAGAGTCAAAACAGAATTAGAAAGTCATGCCAAAGGTTTTTCAGATGCCACATCATATCAAAACAAAGTACTGAAATTCATATTAGTACACATTTTTCAAAACAGATTCAGAACATCTTCACGTCACGTGCAAATTTATCAAATTTTTATATTTGTTCATTTTTCTCAGTTCAATAACAGAATGCCAAAGATAAGCTCATGTCTATACCCGTCATGCCAGAAAAATACCTTATTGTTATACAGAGTTTCATGAGTGATGCAGAACAAATAATTGAGGTCATTTCAAATTTCTTTTCATAACAAAATATGCATATTTTCCAAAATTGACCTCAGTTCATTTTATTTTATGCAAAGTTTAGAATAGGAACCCCGCTAACCTGAACTTCTTAGCTTATTAGAAATTCCTCAAGAATGCTGAACAAATATAAGTCGTCACCTAAAAATAATCACGTAGTTTTTCGTAAATTTCCACTCGAACACGTATTCCAAAATTTAAACCTGAAATGCTAAAAACAATCGTTCTATTTTTAATTCCTCAAAACCTAAAATTCTCATAACCCTTAAATGCCATTATTTTCCAAATCCATCAATATCCGCTTAATAAACTTACTCTAATTCAACAAAACCCTAGTCCATTTAAGAAAACAAACCTAATTAATTTAAAATAATGAAAAGTGTAATAAAACAATTACTTGGCCAAAAATAATTTAGAACTCGGGCCCAACCCAAAAACATTTAACTTCAAGATAACTTAACCTAACACACTAAAAAAATTTAAGGCCCAGTAGAAAACAAGTCCCTGTGGCCCAAAATAAAACAACCCATTTTTAAAATCCTACTAATTTCTTGTATGTCTTCCCAGTTATGCAAGCCATGCACACAAAGCTTCTTCAGCATTTGACTAATGAACGAGGTTGTGTAGGGCAACCAAACTATCTGAGGCACAGTCATTAGCATGAGTTGTCCCAAGTGTTTGAGAAGTTGCTTTTGTCTTTAGGACCTTTTCCTGCTTCTACTATCATGACCAATGATGAATTATACTTCCATTCAAACTTCAAAGTGTCTGCAAAGCCGATTTCCTATAGATTTAATGCAGCCTTTTGCAGTAGCTCTGTAATCTGGAAAGTCAACCTGTTACAACTTCCATTTTAGATATTATGTTAATGTTTTTATTCTGTACAACTTCCATTTGTAATCCTTTCTGAAAAAGCAGTGGTTCTACCAATCACTACAGCTAGAGGGGGGGTGAATAGGTGCAATCCAATTTTGATAGTCTTTTAAAAAATAGAGACAAATAAACATTTAATCAATTAATACAAACAATCAACACAATGATTTTGGTCACGAAGTGGAAACTCATTTGAAAACTTCTTCAAATTCTAAAACCACTCCGGGTGTAAGGCACCACCTAAAATCCACGATAGAAAAAGTTTATTACAACCAATTAAGAAACACTCACAAACCTTTGTAGTTCCTAAACTTGGCTTGCAACATGATGAGTGACCCACTCGATCTCTACATGCATATAGTGTCGGAACTCCAACCTTCTATAGCTTCCCACGAAAACCTCTCGATCTCTGCATCAACAGCAGCTCCGGAAACCTTCCAGACAATCAACACGTCCACTTCAATGGACTTTGAATAAGATTTGATCTTGAGTGTGATGTGGTGAAGATGTGTTTGTCCAAGAGAAATTCACAAGGTGAGGAAAACTTTCTCTCTTTGGCTCTTGAAGCACTTAGGGTTTTTGCTCTCTTTCTCCACACAAAGAACAGAAATAAGCTGTTCTATATATAGTCTCCACGAATCACGGTGCTCAAAACCCTGAATTTTAAGTTGTCTTGAACATTGGCTCGAGCGAGGTGTCGAGTGCAAGTCGAGCGCACGTTGTCTTGAACATTGGCTTGAGCGAAATGTAAAGAGCAAGTCAAGCGAACCTCAATGGAAGAGTTCTGCTCGAGCGCCACGTCGAGCGCACTTCGAGTGAGCCTCTCTATATGGGTTCCGCTCGAGCGCTGAGTCGAGCGCACATAGAGCGAACCTCTCTGGAAGAATTCTGCATGAGCACTACGTCGAGTGCACTTCAAGCAAACCTCTCTGTATGGATTCCGCTCAAGCGCTGAGTCGAGCGGACATCGAGCGAACCTCTCTGGATGGTTTTGCTCGAGTGCTGAGTCGAGCGCAAGTCAAGCGAACCTCTCTGTAAGGTTCCGATCGAGCGCCAGAAGAGCTATGTTGAGCACACTTCAATCTTTTTCATGTTACACCGCTTCAACCCTTGTTACAACTCAAATTTACATAGGTTTTCACAAGAATATGCCAATCAACTAATTTTTCCCTCAACAATCTCCCCCTTTGGCATTTCTGTGACAAAACCTCTAACCTATACAAAGAACCTAATCCTAACACACCCCAATTAGGATTCCCATGATTCAGGTATAATCTTGAACACGTTGAGATATTTCTGCAAACACTTAACAAACGGTTAAACGTACCAACAAACATATGCAAGAAATAATCTCATAAGGATAGAAAAAATGTCTGTAGCACATTTTTCATAAAATATTTTTCATTAAGAACTTAATCAGACATTGAGTTCAAATAAGACAAACAATAGCAGCACAAGCAGCATGTGATACAAAAACAAAAGCTGCTCCCCCACAAAAACAATGTATTACTAACGAAAGTTGCCCCTACAACTTTCTTGCTACTCCCCCTACATCTATACCACTCCCCCTAAATATATACTACTCCCCCTTTTTGTCACGACAAGCCAAGGGTCTCAAGTATCAACATCACTCTGATTGCCACCATCATTATCTTCATCGAGGTGCTCTTCTATATCGTTGAAGCGTTGAGTCACAAGCTGCTGCAGGCTCTCAACTTTAGCATCAAGGCTATCAAATCGGGCTTCAAGGTGAGCAAGGTACTCAAGGACCTGCTGAAGGCTGGGCTCAGTCGAAACTGGTGCCAATGTGGATGGTGCCGAGCTATGAGGTTGTGAGCTGCATGGCCGAGAGCTCGAAGGCTGAGAAGAGGGTGCTGGAGGATGCTCAACATTCAAAGGGTGAGGTGTAATGTGAGCACGGCTAACCTGCATGGTCCTACAACCAATAGGAGCCTTAAGAAAGACTCTAGGCTCATGAGGAAGAAACGCAACTGACTGGGAGATGGCTAACCGAGTGATGAGGCAGGCAAAAGGCAAACCAGTCCGTGTTTTAGGAGAATTAAAAGCCTCAAGCAAAACCCGGCACAGATGACTCCCCAAATCCATGGAGACATCGTTGATCAGTGCATACAGAAGAGTGGCGTGGTTAAGTCCCACATCACTCTGATGACCAGTAGGATATAGATTTGTAAGAACAATCCTACTTAGAATGAGATATTCAGGTGGAAATCTCACAGCTAGAAGTGGTGACTTACCATCCCAACTAGAAGGCATACCATATAGACATTGAGCAATGACAGGCAGACCGGGAAGAGAAATCCGTGTATAGGGATACACAGGATTTGACACACGTGGGGCATTTAGCAAGTCAGCTAACATCCTCAGAGTCACCCGGAAGACAATATTCTAGAGACTAACATCAAAAGAGCCATCATCAGAAATGGCATAAATATTGGAGTAAAACTCCCGAACCATCTCCTCAGAAGGAGTGGGATGACCAGTGGTCAAGGCCTGCCACTGGTGAGACTAAAAAATGCGAGGAATAAAATTCTCAGTAAGCTCAGCAAGGGAGACTGCAATAAGCGAACGGTGAGAGAAGTTTTGAGTGTAAAGCTCTCGTGCCCGAGGATTGTGGAAATGTGCTTGAGCGGGGGCAGGAGGATTTTGGCGTGGACGAACCCGTCGAGACATGACTTTTGATGTGGACAGAATAAGTGACCGTTAGAGAAGGCTAAAGGTATTTAAGACCCGATGTATGCATGTCCAAAATGCAAAATGCTCAATGTATGATCCAATGCATATGCCTAATGTAAAAACCAATGTATACTTTGCCAAAATTAGGTTTTAAAAAAACAAACCATTTCAAAATGCACAATGCACATACTCAACAACACATTAAAACAACCCATTTCAATACCCAACAAACACAATGGCAAGGTTCAGTTTTAAAACCAACAGAAGTCCCAGGCCTGAATGCCAAACACTATCCCAACACTAGGATAGACATGTAATGAACATGGGAACAATGCAATGCCGATGCATGATGAAAATGAGAAACCAAACATCATTGAGGCATTTCACCAAGCACTTGGAGTGCATCCAAGCAAAAACCAAATGAAAAACTCCTTGGGAGTTCCATGAACCTCCTCAATACAAGAGTGAGAGAATCATTCTCTACACCCAAATAACAATCAACAAACAACCCAAATCATTCTCATCATTTTGAAATCCAAGAACAAAATCCCCAAATGCAACAACCCGAAATGGGAAATTAAAACAAACCCTAATGCCGAAATTAGAGAAATAAACACAAATGAGAGAAGCTTATCGTGATTAGGAAGGGATTTCTTGAGATAAATCTAGTGAAAACCACACAGAGAGAAAAGAAGGAAGCGTCGCACGAAGAGGAGAAATGAAATGGCACAGGAAATGAAATGGGCTAGGAGAAAAAAAAATGACGCGGGGGTTTTTAAAACATATTCGCTATAGCGGCAGTTAAGTTTCGCTCGAGCGAAAGCCCAAAATTTTCATTTCCTGCTTAAAAATCTTCAGTGTGATCCAGATATTAATGAAGTCAATTTTCAAATCAAAAGTACATATCAAATGTAGAAAAACATCATATCCTTATATAACACGCAGGTAATAAAAACAAAGTATCACAAGTAGTAAAGACTCGCGTGTTAATAAGGTCCTTGCTCAATTAAGAAATTTCAACCGAAAAGTGAGAGCGGGGTTGGGCTGTACAAGAAACCATAAGTGTTAGGGAAGTTCTTCCAAGATGCAGAAAGTCAAGCCTATTGCTGCTAGAACCTGGATGCTTCTGTTTGATATCAGTATCAATCTTAAGATACCTGTTCCCCCACCTTTTTTTTTTTAATAATATTTGCAACATCATCACTTTTTCTTTTCAATGATATACAACGTCATCTCTTTTTCTTTTTCTTTGCACAAGGGAACAATAATGAGGTTGTCTAGCCCGTGGTCAATTCTGTGTGTAGGTAGAGCTTCCTAACACTTTTGATTGCCTCCCCAAAACTCACAGTGGTAAAACATCGATTGACCAAGCAGGAAGTGAAGTGTGTGATGCTAGTCACAAATTACAAAAGATACTCATGTTCCAAACTTTTGTAAACCATAGATATATGATACAATTCTCAAAAGACAGATGCACCTAGATTTTTAGAATTGACAGCACCAACAACTGATAACACAACCAAGGAGAGCATGTAAAGGCAATAATAACAAAAGTGAAACAAGAAAATGAATAACCACAAAACAACAAAAATAAATAGATGCATGTAGAGCATGCAATGCATGTTATGCATGTTTCAACCCTCAGATCAATGCACAAATACCAATAGCCTTTCTAAGTAATTCAAACCGAAGCCCATCCAAGGGTTTAGTAAAAAGGTCGGCTAGTTGGTGTTCGGTGGGAATGTACTCAAGAGTCACAACATGTGTTTCTAGCAGCTCTCTAATAAGATGATGTCTAATGTCAATGTGCTTGGTCGTAGAGTGTTGAACATGATTTTTTGAATTGTTTATGGCACTGGTATTGTCACAATAAATGCTCATCACACCTTGAGTAACGCCATAGTCACATAGCATTTGCTTCATCCACAACAATTGCGTGCAACAACTGCCTGCAACAATATATTCAGCCTCAACCGTGGATAGCGATATGGAGTTTTGCTTCTTGCTCATCCAGGCAACAAGGTTTGTGCCGACATAGAAACACCCACCAAAAGTGCTTTTCCTATCATTTGCATTACCTGCCCAATCAGCATCTGAATAGCCTGCAAGCTCTGTATTAGACTCTCTAGAGTACCAGATCCCACAATTGACTGTCTCATTCACATAGCGAAGTATCCGTTTGACAGCTACCAAATGTGATTCCTTGGGATTGTCTTGAAATCTAGCACAAACCCCAACACTAAAAGCAATGTCTGGTCTACTAGCAGTAAGATACAGTAGACTCCCAATTATGCTCCTATACAAGGATTGCTCAACGTTCTTGCCTGACCCATCAGTGCTAAGTTTCACACTCGTGCTCATGGGGGTTCTGGCATGGCTTTTCCCATCTAATCCAAATTTTTTGATTAATTCCTTTGCATATTTGGATTGAGATATAAACAGCCCATTATCTAATTGTTTCACCTGGAGTCCTAAGAAAAAGGTTAGTTCACCTACCATGCTCATTTCGAATTCATTTTTCATTTCTTCAGCAAATTCAAGAGCCAGGGCGTCAATAGATGATCCAAATACAATGTCATCGACATAGATTTGAGCAACTGTTATGTCTTCTCAAACTTTTATGATGAATAGTGTCCTGTCAACACTTCCTCTCAGAAAATTATGATCTTCTAGATACGAAGTTAGCCTCTCATACCAAGCTCTAGGAGCTTGTTTCAAACCATATAAGGCTTTCTTCAACCTATAGACATGATTAGGATATTTTGGATCATTGAAGCCCTTTGGTTGTTCGACGTACACTTCTTCTTGGAGGATCCCATTTAGAGAGGCACTCTTGACATCCATTTGATACAGCTTAAAACACATGTGGCATGCAATGCTTAACAATATCCGGATAGATTTAAGTCTGGCAACTGGAGCGAAGGTCTTGTCAAAGTCTATTCCTTCCATCTGGGCACACCCTTGCTTTATTTCTCACTATTGTACCATTTTCATCCGACTTATTCTTAAAGATCCACTTAGTGCCCACCACATTGTGATTTCCTGGTCTTGGCACCAAATACCACACATTGTTCCTCACAAATTGGTTTATTTCTTCATGCATAGCATTCAACCAATTCTCATCATTTAAGGCTTCTTCGACTCTTTTTGGTTCAATTTGTGAGATGTAGCTTGAGTGAGCCAACTGATTTATCACTTTCCTCCTCAGCCTCATCCTTTCATCTATGTTTCCTATGATGTTATCTTGAGGATGATTTAACTTTACTCTTGAAGAAGGCTCCTTTTGGTTACTCACCTTTTCATTTGAAGAGGTCTCTAAGTTCTCATTTAGTGTACCAAAATCTTCTTGTCAAGTTTCACTCGGTGGGTGAGTTGGCTCTTCCTTGTTCAACTCCTCTCCAGGAGCATCATTCACCACCACATTTATGGACTCCATGACGGTTTGGGTGGGTAGATTTTAGCACCTATAAGCACGACTATTTCTGGAATATCCAAGAAATATCCCCTCATCACTCTTAGGGTCAAACTTAGCTAAGTTTTCCCTATCTCTAAAAATGTAACATTTACTTCCAAACACCCGGAAGTATTTCACATTAGGTTTCTTTCCTTTCCACATCTCATATGGTGTTTTGGAAGTGTTTGGTTGTGGATAGACTCTATTCACAATATGACATGCTGTGTTCACAGCTTCATAACTCTGTTATTCCTTTCGACCACTCCATTTTGTTGTGGAGTGATAGGGGCAGAAAATTCTTGACTGATACCTTCTTCATCACATAAACTCTCAAGATTTGAGTTTTCAAACTCTCTTCCATGATCACTCCTAATTCTGACTATTGCTTTCCCTTGCTCATTCTGAAGTTTCTTGCACAAAGTTCTAATCACATTAGGAGATTCACATTTTTCTCTCAGAAATTCTACCCAGGAGTATCTGGTGAAATCATCTACCATTACCAGTATGTATTTCTTTCTCCAGGCTCTAAGTTCTAGAGGGTCCCATAAGATCAATGTGAAACAACTCTAATGGTCGTTTGGTCAGGATAGCTGTTGTGTTCTTGTGAGCTGTTCTAACTTGTTTTCCCAACTGACATGACCCACACACAGGAGTCTCTACTTTACCCAGCTCAGGCAATCCTACCACCATCTCTTTCTTGGCAATCTTAGACAGATTTTTGTGATTCACATGTCCAAGTCTTTGATGCCAAAGGTCAGTAGCCTCACTCTTAGCACTATTGCAATTGTACTGAGGTTTAGGGGCAATGCCATAACAAGTATCAGATGTCCTTGTTCCCTGCATCGTTCAATTTCCATTATTATCTGAAACAATGCATATATCTTTTGAAAAATGGACTTCTGCACCATTGTCACACATTTGGCTTATACTGAGGAGATTTGCTCTTAATCCATCAACAAACAGGACTTCTCTCAACACGGGCAATCCAGGTATTTCAATTTCACCCCTTCCTATTATATCAACTTTTCCGCCATCTCCAAATGTTACTGTTCCACACTTGTACTCTTCAACTGTTTTAAATAGGCTTTTATCACTTTACATGTGGCGAGAACATCCGCTATTAAGGTACCACATATAGGTGTCTCTGGTCTTTAGAGCAATGTGTGCCACATGGCACGTGTGTCTTTTTCCAATTCTGACCCCCATGTTTCTAACTTTTGGAGAGCTGTCATTTTTGCTAGTTGACAATTGGTCTATCTTGACATCGAGCATCTCATTCTGTCTAGTTAAGGCCCTGACTTGACTCCAAAGATTCAAATGCCCTCTTCTTGATTCACTATTTCCATCTCTCATGGAATTCCTCCTAAGCTCATAGCAGTTTGGTCGAATATGACCAGCCTTACCACAATTATGGCACACGTAGTTCTCTTTGTGATCTCTTTGTCTCCTGAAAGATGAGGCATACTTAGGAGCAGTTATGAGATTTTTACCCATTTTTGGAGAGTACACACTTCTACTTTGAGACCGTGTATGATCATACATGGTGTATCTATTCAATTTAAAACAGTCTCCTACAACATGACCAGTCTTACCACAATGGTGACAAACAGGGCTTGTATTTCGAACTCTTGACTTATCGTGAGACTGAACACCCATTTTTACATGAGAGGATTTCTTACCCTTGTCAGATGGGTTAGCATTCCCATTTGCAGTTGACTCACGAACAAACACAGTTTTCCTCCCATTCTTATAGGAGACTTTTGAGGTAGTAGCTGCATCAGATTTCTCTGTATCATATCCTAGCCCACTCTTGTCACCAGGATGCTTTCCTGACCTCAGGATTTCATCCAGCTTTTATTTCCCAGTAGACAAAGATTTTAGTTTATCCTTCAACAGAATCATCTCATTTTCTTGTTTTTTTAATTCCTCTTCTAGAGAAACATTCCTCATTTTCAACTGAACAGTTAGACCAATGGCTTCATTTAATTTGCCTTGAAGCCCTTCATTCTCTTGTTTGCTGAAGTCTATCTCCTCAATGTGCGCTTTGTTGCATTTTCTCAATTTAACATATTCCTTGTACAGCTTCTCGTAGACTTCTTGCAACTGATCTTCATACCCAGATTCATTTCCAGATATGCTCCCATCATCAGACACTAGTTCATTACATTGACTTTTGCTGCTAACAGAGGCAGTGAACGCCATGTAGTTAAGATTTCTTTTTGAAGAAAAGTTAGCTGATGATTCACTCGACTCTAACTCACTCTCACTTAAAGAGGCAATCTTAGCTCTTTCTTTTGCCTTTTTGTAATTTGCACATTTCTGACGAATGTGTCCAAATCCATGACATTCATGACACTGCACCCTTGATTGTACCTTGTCTTTATTTGCTTTAGTGTACTTCTCAGTGCTTCTCTCCTTGTTCCCTAAACTTGAGCCTCTATTATATCTTTCAAACTTTTTCTTCTCTGGCCTCTGGTTCTTGATGTTTCTAGCCACAAACATTTTCCTGAACTTCTTAGCATAAAATGCTATTTCTCTGTCACTCATAGCCGACTCATCGGATGACTCATTTGACTCCTCTCTAATGGTATTGAGGGCTATGGACTTGTGCTTCTTATCTACAAGAAAAGTGTGTTCATATGTTTGTAGAGAGCCCACCAACTCTTCACTTCTCATGCTGTCCAAATCTTTGCTTTCTTCAATAGCAGTAACTTTAGGATGAAACCTCTCAGGAAGAGATCTAAGAACTTTTCTCACAATTCTGTTCTCAGGAATTGTGTCCCCTAAATTAAAACAAGAATTGACGACATCATTTAGTTTGGCATAAAAAGCATCAAATGTTTCATCATCCTTCATTCTAAGTTCTTCAAAACTAGTGGTCAGCATTTGAAGCTTAGAATTCTTTACAGCCTTGGTACCTTCATGGGTGACCTCAAGAATGTCCCAAGCTTCTTTGCAATTCTCACACATAGAGATTCACTTTAACTCCTCCTGGGACACAACCATGAAAATCGCATTCAAGCCTTTGTTATTCCAACCACACTCATTTAATTCATCCCTAGAGTAGTTATCCACACTTTTGGGAATTTGAACTCCTTCAATGATAGTAACTGGTTCTCTCCATCCTTTTGTTATGGAAACCCACACACGTTCATCCACAGATTTTAGGAATGCTCTCATTCGAACTTTTCAATAAGCGTAGTTGTTTCCATCAAAATATGTTGGCAATGTGAGAGATTGAGACTTATCCATCTGAACCACTACAGCAGGATCACACTCAGGAATTTAATCCCAGCGGAGTGAACCCGCTCTGATACCAACTGAAAAAGCAGTGGTTCTACCAATCACTACACCTAGAGGGGGTGAATAGGTGTAATCCAATTTTGATAGTCTTTTCAAAAATAGAGACAAATAAACAGTTAATCAATTAACACAAACAATCAACACAATGATTTTGGTCACGAAGTGGAAATTCATTTGAAGAACTTCTTCAAATTCTAAAACCACTCCGGGTGTAAGGCACCACCTAAAATCCACTATAGAAAAAGTTTATTACAACCAATTTAGAAACACTCACAAAACCTTTGTAGTTCCTAAACTTGGCTTGCAACATGACGAGTGACCCACCCGATCTCTACACGCATGTAGTGTCAGAACTCCAACCTTCTATAGCTTCCCACGAGAACCTCTCGATCTCTGCATCAACAGCAGCTCCGGAAACCTTCTGGACAATCAACATGTCCACTTCAATGGACTTTGAGTAAGATTTGATCTTGAGTGTGGTGTGGTGAAGATGTGTTTGTCCAAGAGAGATTCACAAGGTGAGGAAAACCTTCTCTCTTTGGCTCTTGAAGCACTTAGGGTTTTTGCTCTCTTTCTCCACACAAAGAACAGAAATAATCTGTTCTATATATAGTCCCCACGAATCACAGCGCTCAAAACCCTGAATTTTAAGTTGTCTTGAACATTGGCTTGAGCGAGGTGTCGAGAGCAAGTCGAGCGCACGTTGTCTGAACAATGGCTCGAGCGAAATGTCAAGCGCAAGTCGAGCAAACCTCTCTGGAAGAGTTCTGCTCGAGCGCCACGTTGAGCGCACTTTGAGCAAGCCTTTCTGTATGGGTTTCGAGCGAACCTCTCTAGAAGAGTTCTGCTTGAGCGCTACGTCGAGCGCACTTCGAGTGAACCTCTCTGTATGGATTCCGCTCGGGCGCTAAGTCGAGCAGACATCAAGCGAACCTCTCTGGATGGTTTCGCTCGAGTGCCAGTCGAGCGCCAGAAGAGCTGTGTTGAGCACACTTCAATTTTTTTCATGTTACACCGCTTCAACCCTTGTTACAATTCAAATTTACATAAGTTTTCACAAGAATATGCCAATCAACTAATTTTTTCCTCAACACTTTCTTCTGCAGAGTGTTAAGGTCAAGTTCTTCCAATTTCATTCCTATCCAAAGATTTAGCAAGTTGCTACTTTTTCCAGTCATAATTGCTCAAAGGCTGGTCATCTCTTATCTATTCCAATTCCCAATTTCCAATTAATTTCATATATTGGATAATACATGACCGTACAAAACTTGACTAATCCAACTTTCATGCGCCTAAGATGTTGTTGGAACCTATTAACTTCAATATTCAATTTTCGCATGCAAATGTGGGAACAAATTGACTTCAATATTCAACTGTTGTTGCCCTGTAGAAGTTGTGGGGAACCATGTCCTCAACAATATGCCAACCACTATGCTATCTCAGCTAATCATTTCCATTTATTTTATGATGCAACTTGATCTGCATAGACCTCTCTACTTGAGATAGTTGTTCTCCAATTATTTCTCATTGATAGTAATCAGAACTTAATCTTCCATGGCATTCCAAGGAGCCTCTTCCTCTTCTTTCTCAGCCCCTCCATGGGCATACCATGTATTCTTGGGCTTTAGAGGTGAAGATACTCAAGCCATTGAAAAGTTGAGGATTTCAATCATTGTATTGTTCAAAAAATATCCATCATCTACATGGTGCTTGGAGGAGTTGGCCAAGATCATTGAGTGTGGAAAAACAAAGCAACAATTGGTTCTACCACTATTTTATCATGTAGATCCATCAAAGGTACGAAAACATGAAGGGAGTTTTGGAGAAGCACTGATTAAACATGAAGAGAAATTCAAAAAAGACATGAAGGTGCAGAGGTGGAAGACATCCTAAATTGAAGGTATATTGGTAGATTGGTAGATATGCCTAAACAAACAAAATTGAAGGTATATTGGTAGATATGCCTAAACAAGACCTGATACATTTTAGTCCGAAGGTGTTCAAGAAGATGAAAAGTCTTAGGTTGTTTATAAACGATAATGTTAGCCTCTTCAAAGAACTGAAGGAGGGATTCAAGGTAAAGCACCACTTTTAATATTTATTTCTTTGGTAGCTTATGCTCTAATCATAATTCCTATGCTAATATGGTTTTGGTTTTTTTTTTTTTTACAAAACTTGACAGTCATATATTGACTTCTCCAAGTGAAATTTAGTGAAATTAACTCTTGATTTTTGTATAAATTTAGTTGAGGTCCAACATTCTCTTGGGTTCCTTGATAAGTTGGTTTCTTTCAATGTTCATGGATGCTCTAACCCTCGGAGGTTTCTGAAAAGGCTCAAGTTGAGATCACTGGAATTTATTAATCTTGAAGGATACTCAAGCCTTGAAAACTTCTCCCAAATCGAGTATGAAATTAAAGGTTTACGTCGCCTCGATCTGAAAGGCGCTAGTATAAAAGAACTGCCATCATCCATTGAATACTTGACAGAGCTTGAGATCTTTAATCTACCAGGTTGCAAAAACCTCCCTACTAGCATTATTCAACTGCAACATCTAAAGTCTATTCATCTCGATGATTCTTCAGGACTTAAGTTTCAAAAGCAGGTGGGAGACTTTACATAATCCATACAATGATATACTATCGGGTTTCAATCATTGCGAGAGGCAAGTCTTCGAGATGGGATCCTATCAGAATCATGTTTCTTTACAACATTTAACTACTCATCCACTCTGGAGAATTTAGATCTGTCAAGGAGTGATATTGTCAGTCTTCCTGCATGTATCAGACGATTTGTTAGACTGAGGTACCTTCGGTTGAATGATTGCAAGAAACTTGAAGAAATTCTAGAACTTCCACCAAATATTTTAGAGGTGTATGTTGTTGGATGCATGTCATTGGAACGTTTTCCCAAAGAATAAAAAATGTGTGAACTCAATGCATCTAACTCGGAACCTCAACATTGGATTGACTTGTCTAGATGCAACAAGATGCTTGTAAATACTGGAAATCATGTGCCAAATTCTTAACGGGAACAAGTATGCCTCTCTTCTTTCGCCCTTTATCTACCCATCGCTCTCCCATCCTCAATTTCTTGCTTCAATTTAAGGGGTACTGATCCTTATATGTATTTTTTTGGTTACATTTATAGCTAAGCTAGCTTATCTTGTTAACCATTTATAATTTTAATTTTATAGGGGCATCTTAAGCACCATCGATTTGGTGTATTTTGTGTTGTTTTCTAAATTCATCGTCCCACATGACCAGCCTCATATATATAATACTAACCCTTTGTATTTTGTGCAACTGATTAGTTTGTAAGCATTTCACTTTGTTCGCTTACTTGTAGCCATTAATTTGTTTCTTGGATTATGAATTTAGTGTTGTGTTAAATAATGGTGGCAAGTATCCTTATTAAATGAAGTGTTTCTTATTAGTTTTTTTCACCCCACTTTTGCCATAATTTTCTCTTTGAAATCATGTTATATACCGCAGATTTCTTGGCACGAAGGGGTGAGGAGGGTGCTAATGTTAGATATGTGGGTGGTGCAGCCTGTTATGTGCTTAGAAGTTGAATGGAATACAATGGAACGCTGCTGTATTGGAGGTGAAGTGCAGAAGGATCGACAGTTATGTTAGTTGTTAATACGGTGTCATTTTCTTTTAATGAGTTGGTTAAATATGGTGTCGTTCTCCCACTTGTATTGATAGTGGTGATTAGTTTACATATGGTGTCGTTTCTTTTAATGAGTGGATTGAGTACGGTATCATTTTGCACTTGTATTAGCAGTTATGTTAGTTAGTATACGGTGCTATTTTACTATTCATTCCAGGAGATTAAACCCATATTTTCCTATGCATTGTATTTTCACAGTTGCAGTATAAAGAGGAAGCCATGAGTTGGGATGGAGGCCAACTCTGGTATTCAAGTGTTAATTCTCTCTCTTACTTTTACTCTTCTCTCTCTCTCTTGATCATCTTCTGGAGGCCTGACTCCCTCGAAGCAGTCATCACTAATAAAGAAATCATTTACAGAATAAGGGTCCATTACACAGCCCTGCCTCGTCTTTTGAGGGGTATACTTTGGTTGGACAGATTGGACCTGCCGTGTTTACGGTCTTAAATTGGGTAGTTTCTGTTTAATTTTGTTGGGGTAGGGATTGTATTTTTGTTCCATTTCGGTGTCTTGCATTTCTTTGTAATAAGCTTTCCCTTTAGTGAGGATGAATAAAAGCAGGAGGTTTTATTTAAAATAAAAAAACTTTCTCCCTCTTTTGAAAAACAAAACATGATTTCTTCTTTATTTGAAGGTAGTTGTTTCTTGAAAAATATTAGAGAAACTAATTTGAAGAGCGAGTATGGTCTGGTCCAATTGCAAGAGACTCTTCTTTCTGATATCTTGAGAGCATCTTGTATTTGTAATATTGGCCCTGTTGATAGAGGAATGAATGTGATAAAGAATAGACTTCGTTCTAAAAGAGTTTTTCTAATTCTTGACGATGTGGATTTGTGGGGATAGTTAAAAGCTTTGGCTGTAAATTGTGATTGGTTTGGTTTAGGAAGTAGAATCATAATAACAAGAAGGGATACAAATTTACTAATCATGAAGTTGATGCAACATATGAAGTGGAGAGATTGAACCATTTTGAAGCTCTTAACCTATTTAGTTTGTGTGCGATTAAAAGAGGGAAACCCCTTGATGACCTTCCACTAGCTTTGGAAGTCCTTGGTTTGGATCCACATGGTAGAAGTATAGATAAATGCGAAAGTACTTTTGAAGAATACAAAAGAATTCCTCATGAGAAGATTAAAAAAATACTTAGAATGAGTTATGATGGTTTGCGTGAAAGCGAGAAGAATACTTTTCTTGACATTGCATGTTTCTTTAAGGGAAAGAAGGTTGAATACAATTGGTTCTACCAATATTTTATAGTGTAGATCCATCAAAGGTACGAAAACACGAAGGGAGTTTTGGAGAAGCATCGATTAAACATGAAGAGAAATTCAAGAAAGACATAAAGGTGTAGAGGTGGAAGATAGCCTTACAAAAAGTGGGCAATTTGGCCGGGTGGCATTTAAAAGAAAACGGGTACTTCTAACCACTCCTTTACTTTTTATGCAAGATTTTTGTTTTCTAATAAAATGCTTTTTATATTTGTAGGAACAAAATGGAATTTATTCAGGGAATTGTTCAAGTAATCACGAGAATAATAAACTACACGTGAGTACTTTCAAGTTGATAATTATCTAGTTGGAATAGAGTCTCGTGTAGAGGACATCAATGCGCTTCTAAGTGTTGAGAAAGATGACATTCGCATGGTAGCTAGGGATCTTTGGAGTTGGTGCAATTGGTAAGACAACTATGGCCAAAGTGATCTATAACTCAATTGTTTATCAGTTTGAAGATAGTTATTTTCTTGAACATGTGAGAGAAGATTCACAGTGAGACTACCACAGGCTGATCCGATTGTAAAAGAAAATTATTTATGATATCTTAGGAGATTCAAGATTGAAGGTTGATAATGTTGATAAAGGAAAAAATACCATAAAGGAGAGCTTGAGTTGTAAAAAGATTCCATTAGTTCTAGATGATGTTGATCAATTGGTCCAATTAGAAACATTATGTGGAAAATGGGTTTTGTTTGCTTTAGGAAGTAGAATCATCATTACAACAAGAGATAGACATTTTGCTATATGTTCATAAAGTCAGTTATTCATACAAGATGAAGGAATTGGATCACAACGAAGATGATTTTGTTGAAAACAGGCTGAATAAAGATTTTGTCGAACTCACAAAAATATACTTCATTCTGCTGGGCGCCTTCCATTTGTTTTGAAAGTTCTGGGTTCAAATCTATTCGGTAAAGCTATACATCATTGGAGTGATGCAATAAGAAAGTATAGAAGAATTCATGAGGAAAATATTCATAAGATACTTGGGACAAGTTATGATGGATTGCATGATAATGAGAATTTTAATTTTTTTTTGAGATTGCTTGTTTCTTTAAAGGAAATCAGATTGATTATATCATTCCAATACTAGTCGGTTGTGGTGTCTCTCCAGATATTGGTATCCAAGTGATTATTGTGATCAACTGCTTATTTTTCTTTCGATTGGTCACGTGTCTCGTCTACACGTTTTAAATATCGAAAGTGTGCTTTAACTTTAGCAAGTGATTTTTAAATGGAGCCGAGTGTGTTAAAGTCTTGGAAATATTTTAAATGTCCAAAATTATTTTAAATGTGGTATTTTTAGTATTGTTGAACCAAACATAATTTTAAAGTAAGCCTATTATATTTTTGGAGTTTTGAAAATAATATAGTTTTAAAAAATCACTTTATTTAAATGATTTTAGTTCTTTAAGAATATTATTGAATATTCATTATTTCATTTTATATTGAAAACTCTATTATTTAGATGGATTTATTTCTCTTAGAAATATTTATAAAACTCAGCATTTTATTTTATGATGAAGATTATTAATTTTAATAAAACAAAGTTTGAGTTTTATTTAGCCCCATTGCATTTCTATTTCATTTCCTATTATTGCATTCATCAAATTTATCTTCAAAATTTGATGAAAAGTACATGTTTTCTATAAATCTAAAACATCTCTATCCATAACCCTATATTGGATTAGCCATTGGATTCATCATAATAATAATATAATATTATTTTTTTAATAATAATTTTTTTAATTTTTTCTTTCATATTTTGCAATTACACTAACCATATGTACATTAATAATTTAATTTTATACTTATATTGATGTTTTCCAACTAATTTTTCATCAACTTGTTTCCAACCGTAATGTAGCCAACCATAGTGTAGCCAACCAACTTGTTTCTATCATAAAAACAAAGCAGCCAGAAATACAAAAACTAACAAACCGCATCCCAAAATCCACCAACATTCAGTATCACCCAACAAAGGCCAAACTGCAGTATATTTCAGTATCAACATTTCTACCCAACATTTCCACCTAATTTTTCATCAACTTGTTTCCAACCGTAATGTAGCCAACCATAGGGTAGCCAACCAACTTGTTTCCATAATAAAAACAAGCTATAGCCCAAAATACAAAAGCTAACAACAATTTACAACATCAATTTATAATACAAAGGCCAAACCGCATCCCAAAATCCACCAACATTCAGTATCACCCAACAAAGGCCAAGCTGCAGAATATTTCAGTATCAACATTTCTACCCAACATTTCCACCAACAAACAAATTCATAAACCAGCAACTTTAGTTCATTAAGCAGAAAGTTGCAAGGCTTGAGGTTCAACACCAAGGTCCCAATTGAATGCAACTCTATAATCGCTTTTGCCCATTCGATCCCATACCTGTAAGCATTAGCATTTTCAAAGACTATATCTCACCCTTCAAAGCAATTGTATGCTACACTATATTCTGACGAGCTTTAGACCATTATAAGTATTATAAAATTTGAGTAAAGCATATATTAGAGCATCATTTCTAGCATAATTTTTGCACATTTCACCAACGAAGTGAGACCTATTAAATAGAAAGGCTGCTCTCTAATTTAGAAGGTGAAATAAGAGAACCCAACAAACCTCAAATTCAGGAACTTTACCTAAGTTCTACCCTATCTTACAAGCTCAATAACATTATTTCTTAAAGAGAATAAATCAACTAATCAAAACCCCAAAAACAAACCTTAAAACATCAGACAATTGAAGATTGCCAACTTTGAGCCGAGCCATTCGATCACCTACTGATCCCTCATAAAATTTCATCGCAATGTAGATCTGAAAAGGCATAAGAAGTGAACCAATGTGGTGAGAGACAGAGAGTTTCCGGGAGTTTAAAAAAACTATACTCAAATTCAAGGAAGTCACCTTTCCTTTAACTTGTGCTTGGCACTTTAAAAACAACTCCATAAACTTGTCCATAAACTTTTGAGTATAGCCCCCCTTTAATGGATGCAGCACCTTGAAAGGCACTTCATGATACTCCTCAAAATCATGACCCAATTGGTGATGAGTTGCTAAGAAAACATCACTAAAGGGGTCCTACGTACACCATTGAGGGAATAGCAAAAAGAACAGAGAGACTAAGACTTAGAAGACGGTAAGGATGATAGATGAAGTGATGATCCCTAGAGCTTAAAGGCAAAAGCCATCATCAAACAAACCTTCCTCATATCAATTCAATTATTGCTGAATCTGAAACTTTGATTTAAACACAGAAAAAAAAAATGTTTAATTCCCTAGTTATCCAAACTAAAGAAATTCTAAACATTTCCAAAGCCACTGTAATTCATGGGTACCTAAATAAATCAGGAAAGTAGCAAAACGTATGCAATCAACACAGACCCACACAAACACAAAGAGATAAGTTTACAAATAAAACCCTTTTTAGTTCCTACAAAAACAGAAACTGATCTGCAGATTATGTTATTTTCTTTCTCTGAATTCCAGTACATAGAAAGGGGAAAGGGCCAGTGGGTGAGTAGACGTTAAAACTTTCAATTCGAAAATATTAACATACGCATGAGCTTTCCAATAGAAAGAGGGAGAGTCCATGGTGAAGTCGAAACAAGGCTTGCTTGGAGGTGATGGAGGTCCTCTTTCATCTCAAATACTCCGTACTCGTAGAAACTTGAACTTCAGTGAAGGTTTAATTTCAAATGGACGAAGATGAACTGGTGACTCTCACGACAAAGGGAATGGATAGCTTGGCGGAAAAAAAAAGGAGAGGAAACGGAGGGAAGAAACGGAGAGGAAGAAAGGAAATCTAGGAATCGGGAAGAAAGGGAGAGGAAGTGAAAAGGGACTTGGGGGTTTCGGGGGGAGAGAAAGTGAAGGGATTTCGGGATTTCAGGGGAAGAGGAAGAAAGTAGAGGAAAAGAATGGGAAGAAAGCAATGACATCACGGGCGAAATGAAATTTTCCTAATAAAATAATGTCGATAGCCATGAGCAGGAAGTCTTCAAATTTGAAGATGAAGGGAAATGTATTGTAGCTAAAAGCTTGACATTTGAGCATATGGTGAATCCAATGCCAGGATTTTAATTCTAAAATATCAAATTTTGAAGATTGGACTCATCAAATGAGTCTAATGCCAGTGCTCTAAGTAGTTTATTTTTAGGTGTTTAAACGTCTATCATTGATCTAGGTTAGGGACCCCTAGATGTGGGACTAGGACTAAAACCCTAGAAACCCTAATTCTCCCTCACTTTATCCCTTCCCTCTCTCTCCTCCCCCTCCAGGCCATCCCCTCTCTCTCCCTGATTCCCCCTTCTCTCGCAAGCCCCACCGCGGCCAGCCCCTCATCGCCGCCGCATGTTGACGACACCATCTCACCGGTGACCCCCACCACCTCCAATCACCCCGTAGCCGCAGATCCCGCAGCTCCTCCCAGAAGTCCCCTAGCCCTGTCTCTTCTCCCTCTGTTTCTCTCCATCGCGCCACCATCACGCCAATGCGAGCACCCCACGAGCTTGCCATCGAATGGAAGGCCGTGAGGAGCTACAGTCCATCGTGCTTTATTGTTGCGGTTCTCTATTTTTGTGGGGCTAAAATAGGGGCATTCAGTTCTTCTTCATCCATGTTTGGTTCCCTCTACATGCGGTTGTTTCAAGGGTGCAGTCTCCATGGACCGAGTCTGTGCAATTTCAAAATTCACAAAGAGAATTGAACCTAGTCTGTGCAATTTGTAGATCTTATCGAAGAGATATATGTTCTACGATCTGATGCATACAAGGATCTGCAAACTATGAAGATAAAGCATACATTGAGAAATCCATGACAATGAGAAGAAGTCGGTGCGGGAGTACTCGATGTTTTCTACGGTGAGAGGCAATATGTCATGATGTCAGCGGCGAGAAGCCCTAACAGATGGAAGAAGCCATGTCAAGAGGTCTGTGGAAGTCTAGAAGAGTGTCGAAGTGTGTGGATGTGAATCAAAGTGTGTGGAAGTGAAGTAGTTCGTGGAACTGAAAGTGACTTAAGCATGATATTGATCTGCATGCATGTTCCTATGGCCATTAATTGCTCATTATATATTTTGTTATTTTCTCTCTTCCTCTGGCCAAATAGTAAGATCTTTACTGCATCTCTTCTCACATAAAAGCATGACACTGATTTTGTACGTAGTTTTATTTATGCTAGGTTGCTAGAAATTATAAGTAATTTCTTTTCACTTTTATATTTAGTGCTTGGCAAAAGTTTCTTCCGTCACAATAATACAATACGTACGTTGCATTTAGGGATATCATCACCATGACGTACAACATATGGTACCATATCATCAGTCGCCTTTAGTACTGTGGTTGTTCCTCAAGCAATACTGCTTCATGACCAAAATAATTATGAGGAATGGAAGGTTCGGGTGAATACGTACTTGCTGTCTCAAGTTCTTTGGTAGGACGTTCAACAAACCGACGAACCATTTCCGGGAAGAGGACCGGAGAATTTCATGGCTTTACATGTGATCCAGATTTCATGCGGCCCACAACCATTTTCGAATATTAAGAACATTACGACTGCCAGAAAAGCTTGGAAGACTTTGGCGGATACGTATGGAGGGCGGCATGTCTCTTACGAGCAAGGTCTCTCTCTCTCTCTGGAAGTCTGGAGGAGTGCCAAATTGTGTGGAAGTGAATCAAAGTGTGTGGAAGTGAAAGTGACTCAAGTGTCTAAGAGAGACGACGTCGTTCTCATTCAATCCGAGTACAAGGTGTTTAACACAGAACCATTTTCTGGACGCCAGTTTCGGCCATGATTAGGTTCTTCTGATTTTATTCAAAGTTTCGTTTTCAGAAATTGGATCTTTAAATTTCCAGTTGTGCAGGAATTTTTTTTTTTTAGGACTTCCTTCCAAGTTTTCTTTAAAAACTAAAAAGTGTCATGAAATTGGCAAGGTGAAGCATATGTTTTCTCTATATCATACTAATATAATCTATTTTACATTGTTTTAAAGTGAACAATTATATATATATATATATATATATATATATATATATATATATACTAGGGAACGACTCCGGGTGCGTTAACTCCAGGATGCACCTGACATAATGATTTAAATAAATAAAAAAGGTGAAAAGGCCAGCAACTTATTTGTCTGGGAAAAGAAAATACAAAGTTAAAAAAAGACAAAAAATCAAGATTAAAAAAAAATCTGAACTTCAGCAGAGTATGAGCATTGGTCTGCATCCATATTGGATTATCTATTTACTCTCTATATAATAATAAAATATTATTAATTTTTTATTTAAAAAATTAAAACAAAAAGAAATGAAAATGAGTGCAATGTCAGAATAAAAAGAACATGAAAAAGAGACGTCAATTCATGTGCGACGCAGGACTATTAAGACCCTTTTGGTAGAACATGATCTTTCATTAAATCTTATAATGGAGCTACACGTCAAATGGTCAAGGGTTTTAAGGGTCTTTTGGTAAAACAGGACTTAACGAAAAAATAACAAAAGTTAATAGAAAAAAACAAAAGTTACTATTCATAGTTAGATGGCTACTTATTATAATAGAGTAGATATTACATTTTTAATATTATAAATTGACTATGAAATATTTATTATTAAAGTGAACTCTTTTATATATATTTGATATTTTTTTAATAGTTGTGAAAGTGATTATGAATATTAAACTATTGAGAGTTATAAAATTTAGCATAAATAACGATCAGTGCATTGTCCGGGTTATAGGCTTGTATATATAGATATAGAGTCCATTTCATATAAAATATGAAGTAAAATGTGAATTGGATACTATCCATTTCACTTAAAGGGTAGTGTTACGTCCACCGCTCCCAGCTAACATTGGATCGTTAGATATAATTGTTCCTCTTCTTTTTATTGTCTTTCTTAACATGTATTTTTTTATACTTTTAAATATTTTTTTAAAAAATAAAAAATCACAATATTATTAAAAAATATTTTCTTAACCACTAAGAAAAAAGAAAAATTAAAAAATAAAATAAAAAATTTCAACAGTAACATCGAGCTATAAGAATCAGTGATGAGAGTATCATTTTCCTTGTTCCCGCTAGTTTTTTTTTTTTTTTTGCTTTTCTTTACATGTAATTTTTTAACACTTTTTAATATATATATTTTTTAAAAATTTATAACATCATTAAAAAACGCTTCCTTAATCACGAAATAAAAAAAAACAAAACAAAAAAAAACAAAAAAAAAAACAATGCAAGCAGTAGCTCCCAGCGGGAGCTAGAAGCGGGATGCTTAACATTTTCCTTTACTTAAAATATCCATATGGATATTGATCATATTCTATTAGTTAATATAAATATATATATGTATATATATAAAGTAAAATACGAATTTGATATCCATTTCATGTGAAATGGAGGGGATCATGATGTTCATGGATTTGGGAATGAAATGACCTCAATTTGTTTTGTTCTATTTTTTCAAATTCTCGTGGTTGGTCAAATTTGAACCTCCACTATTCCATAACAATCCTCTAGGTTGCCCCCTAAAGGTTACTTTTGGATGTTGAAATGAGTTGAGTTGAGTTGTGAATAATAATATTTTATAACTCTCATTAAGATGGATTTAACTTTTTTAGCTTGAGATGAATTAAACTTTTTAGATTGAAATCTATGAAGTAGGTTAAGATGAGTTTAACTTTTTTATAGGAAGTTGAAAAAGTAGTAGGTGCTACCAATAATTAGTTTAAAATGAGTTGAATTTGATTCAACAACTAAACACAATCTTAGCGTATTCTGTTTGTGGGGGAATTCAAAGTCCTTTTTGTAGAAAAATAAATAACAAATGGAAGCAAAATTACAACATATGGTGACACTCCCGTGAGGGTATTTGTCTCACAAGTTGGTGATGAACAAAAGGAATTGAGTGATTTCATTTGTGCACTAATGACTCCTATTTATAGGCTATCATGCACCGGTTGGCAAAAGGCATATCCATTAGTTAACCAATGGTAACCCAAAGGTCACATCCTTAAAAAGTGACACAACCTATTGAAAAGGGCACAACCATTGGTAAACCAATGATAACCCAAAAGTCACAATCTTAAGGAGTGACACAACCTTTTGACTAAATCAAAAGGTTGTGTCTCTTGACACTTTACTAGTCACACACAACCTTTTGACTAAATCAAAAGGTTGTGTCTATTGACACTTCCTTAAACATCACCCCTCATGGGAACTATCACCATGTTAGAGGATGTCATTCTAAGGGGTACACCGTTTGGTGATCACACCCCTTAGAATAACACTTTTTTTCTTTTTTATCCAACCACTGATCAAAGATAGAAAATCTGGTTCTACTGGGCCTACAGATGACAATTAAGCTATCGCCGAAGGAAAATTAGCCGACCACTTCTTTTCAAGAATGGATTAATTAATTGGATTATGCTTTCGAATCCAAATCCTCCAAGCCCAGATATAGAAAAATGCCCAAATCTTTCATAATTTCTTTCACCTTTTTATTTTATTTTTTAAAAAGTTTTTCTTGCAATTAAAATAAAGGAGAATTACTGTTCATGTACTGTGGCTTTTTCTTTTGCAAAATTAGGACCTCCGGCTTAATAAATTTAAGACAAGCACCAGGGGTGCTGCCCGCACCGTATGGTGCGGCCTCTCGTGCCCCCAAATGAGATGAGGGTGGGGTTTTCGCCCCTAGGGTGCAGGGGCGGATATCCTTATCGCCCTTTTGCCTCCCAAATGGGTCATGGGTCCAAGAGCTGTTTTTGAGCTCAAAATAGTCTAAAAACACTGAAACAGACAAGCAATAAACAAGAAAAAAAATGTATAATAATTAAATAGCAATAAACAATGCATTGAATTTACAATAAAGAAAATACAAATTAAGAGAAAATGAAATACTACTAATACTCCTAGTCCTAACTTCTAAGCTATTACAATTTATAATAAAATTATAATAACTAAAATATTATAATAATACAAATTAAGAGAAAATAATTACAAAATTACAAACATAAAAGGGACATTCTATCAATATTACAAAGAGCTGGATATGTAAAATCTAAATAAAATTGAACATAAATGATAAAATTGAGCAGTTTGAACTTTGATTTTGACATTTGGGGTGGGTGGCTAAGGGTGGAAATAGAATTTAGTGTTGCCTGCTGTAATTGTGAGTCATGATATCATAAAATTTGAAATATTAACAATTGAATAGAAAAATAAATTAGAATTATAAACAAGAAACAAAAGTTAAAATTACAAAGAACCATTAGAAATGAAAAAAAATTACCAATTAAAATCTAACTAACTAAGATGAGATGGAGATCAAGATGCGACATTGAGAATATATCATTTAAATTTTGGCGTGGAATTAAGATTGAGTCTTGAGGTGCGCATATGACGGTAAGATTATAAAAACAATTAGATACAAAAAGTTAAGGGACAATACAAATTATACAAACCTATGGCAAATGGCAATGCTGGATCGGGATCCAATATGATGAAGCCATACTGCAGCAAACGTAGACATCGTATCATGCATGGCTACAACAATTGTATGTGAATGGATGTGAATATCTACAATGTAACACTCGGGCTCAAGGCCCAAGTCCAAATGAAGCCCAGTCCAGAAGACTCCATCACAAACGGCGTCGTTTTTGGTGAGTCTCCTTCTTCCCTCTTTGTTTGCTTCCCTCCCCGACAATTTTTCTCTCTTTGCTCAACTGCCTTGCTTCCTGAAAATCTCTCCAACCCATGTGCCTCTTCCCACGTTCTGTAACGACCCGATCTTATATTTTATTTTTAGGGATAAATTACAGATAAATTTTTTTAATGAGTTAAAGCGAATTGTCAGATGATTTTTTTAAACCTAGAGTTAAGTCTCCATTATTATTATTTTATTTTATTTTTAGCTTTTATTTTTATTTTTATTTTTACTAAAAGCTCATGAGTGGTAGAGTCCAAATTCTATTCTTATTCTTATTTCCTTTTCGTCATAAAACTCCTAGTTATTGGGTTTTCTTCTAATTTTAAATCCGTACAAAATCTAGTTCCACTCCCACACACGTACGTCTCTTCATCATCTTCACTAGGGTTTTCATTGGTCTATTTTTAGAGGCTTGTTTATGTCCAACCTGAGCCAATTTTTATTCCAGCGTGAACAACCACCAGCCACTCACACCCCCAGACTATCACATCATTTTTCCTCCACCGTGAGTCTTCCAATCGTGTATCAAAACAATGCATGCACGGCTTCATCTGTTTCCTCCGCTTGCACGACACTGTGTTTATTTATACACCCACGCACAACCTTGCACAAACTGCCTTTGATATATCCTAGGGTTTTTAGAACCGAAACCAACCCCACGTTCAATCCAGCAGCATGGCTACCCCGGTTCACCACTTAGCGTTCACCCTCCAAACACAACAAACACTCACCATAGAACAAACACGAGACCACTGCACAACTACACACACGGCAGTACACCAAGAACCACCAACTTTCCCACACGCAGCAACCATAGCTCTTCCTCTCCACCCTCGAAAGCAGCCTAAACACAGTAGCCACCATCATCATCTTCCGTGGAAAGCGGAAGCTGGAGCTGCTCTGTTTTGAAGCCATCGAAACAGAGCATCCTCCCCCAAATCGAGAGCCACGTTCTGCCACTGGTGGGCCGCGACGCCACCGTCAGCATCAACAGATGACACCGGAGATCTAGCCTCTACCGCCTAGTGACGCCCAGTGATGCCTAGCGCCACCGCCCGAAGCCCCCATGCACGCTGCGTGGCGCGAAAAATCTGTCTCCGTTCTCTCTCACTCATTCTCTCTCTCGGCGTCGCACTAACCAGCCCAAAGGAACCCAGTTGCACCGCCTTGGCTCCCAGCCGCCGTGCCGTGCAGCTCCTCCCCTCGGTGAGTCGTCCCCTGTAAACGCATGCCTCCTTTCCACTCTCCTGTTACTGTTTCTCTACAATTATTAAACATGTATTTTAGGTTTCCGTAGGTTATTGATACAATTACAAAAATGCCCCTTTATATTGTTTTTCCAAAAATACCCATGTCTATTTAGGATTAAAAGATGAGAATATTTTAGTGTAAGGAAGAATTTAGGTTTAGGAAATATAGACTATTTTAGTAGTTTAGGTTTTAAATAAAGTCATAGATAGGTTTAATTAGAAATTTATGAAAATTTCATGTTTATTTTTATAGGCAACCGATTATGCGCGGAAAATAGTGGATTAGCACTGCAAAGTAAGTAGCATGATCATACCCTTACACGTATGTACGGTAAATGGCATGTATTTTATAAAAATATCTTGCATGTATTCCCTTCTTTGGAAGCTCCTCTTTACGTACCCAATCATGATATATTTATGAAAATCCATGATTTTATGTGAAAGTTTATGAATATTGATGATCTTATATGATAATTTATGCATTAAAATAATTATGGAAAGTCATACATGATTTTATGTGACAGATTATTCATAAAATTATTTATTAAATCATGATTTTATGTAAGTGTTATTTCATAGAACTATATATGAAATGCATGATTTTATGTGAGAGATTATTCATAAAATTATTTATAAAATGTATGATTTTATGTGAGTTATTTCATAGAATTATTTATGAAATGCATGATTTTATGTGTGAGTTATTTCATAAAATTATTTATAAAATGTATGATTTTATGTGAGTTATTTTATAAAATTATTTATGAAATGCATGATTTTATGTGAGAGTTATTTCATGAAATTATTTATGAAATGCATGATTTTTTGTGAGAGTTATGCATAAAATTACCTATGAAAAGTTATGAATTTATGTGAGGAAACATGTATCACGACATTTATAAATAAAAATGCGATTTCATTTAAAATCTATGATATGATATGACAAGTACGTATGTGATTTCTTTTGAAATCTATGAAATGAAAAGTATGCAAGTATGATTTGATAAAATATGTAATGGCCTATGTTATGATATGAAAACGGTACCTATGTTATGGGCATATTGCATTGCCAGGTCGTGCATGCTAGTAGTGCACCCAGTATGTCTTCCTTATGTATGGATTCCACAACCCGCGGCCATGGGCGGAATCAAAATCTATTTAGATTCACTAACCCTAACTCACGGCGGTCAATAATGAGTAACGGCCTTTGACAAGTGAAAGATAAGTTAATGTTCATGTTCATGTTATTTATGAATATGCATGCTTTCAATAAACCTTATGTTCATTATGTTTACTGTATGATGTGTTGCTTATTGAGTATTCGACTCATTTTAGTTTGTTTTTATGTTTTTAAACTACTCCAGGTGATGACATTTATAAGGATGAGACTGCAGGACAGGACTTGACTCCGGGAGGCGAGGCAGAGGCCTAGATAGATTATGCTATGATTATTTCTATGGTTTAAAGTTTAAATAAATTATTTTTAAGCACATGAGATGCCGTATTTTTTTAAAATAAGTGCTTCCGCAGACTCTATTTTGGATTTTCAGTATTTATTAAAGTTTGTTTTATTTATAGAAACTTTCGCATCTAGCGCGTTGTTAAATAAAAAGAAAAAGTTTTAAGTTCAAGTTTACTAGTAGCACACTAGCTCCTCGAAAATTTCAGAATGTCTTTTTGGGAAGTGGGGTGTGAAACGTTCCCACAGTTCATTTTTAGTTTCTCACTTGAAAACTTCCCTCACTGCATTTCGAATTACTCAGACTCTCTCTTACGCAGATTCTTTTCCTTTCGGTTCATCCTTGGCTGGCGCTTCGTGTTCCATGAGCCTCGAAATCTTGATTTCCTAAAAGTTTCCTCCGTGGGTCATCAAATCCCGTCGCAGTTGGCTGCCCTCCACCCCGCCTTTTCGTGAATCAAGAAAACCTTGGTGCCGTCATCAAAATCCTTTCTCTGGAGTGTTTACATTTCTATTCGGTAGCTATCTCTCCCACTCATTCATTTTCACTCTTAAATTGTTGTTCTACCCTCTGCAATTGCACACACACAAACCCTCTTTCACTCTATTTTTCTTTAGTTGTTTTCACGCACACACCCACTCTGTTTTGGGTTTGCCGTGTGCACATTCAGACCCCTCAATCCTTCCTTGCGCAGGTCACGTTTCTTTCACTAGAGATTGCTGTGAATTTTTTGGGCGTAGACTTCAGTGGGTTATTTTGGTTCGAAGTGGTTTGAAGCTTTCGTGACTCTGTTAGGTAAGTCACTCCCGAAGCCTCTGGTAGGGTTTGGATATTGTGGTTGGGTTGTGAAATGTAGTAATGTTACTGATTTGAGTGTGGCGTGGATAAGATTTTGCACTACTACAGTGACTTTTGGCAATCTGTTACCTTTGTAAATTTATATTGTGTTGGTGTTTTATATGTTGGATTGTGATTGAGTTTGATAGTATTCTTGAAGTTGAGGAGTATAATTGTTTGGATGGCTTTGTGAGATTGTTTTGGGCTATTAATTGAGACTATTTAGTGTAAATTTATGGGTGTTTTGAACTAATTGTATTGGATATTTTTATGAGTGGCGCAGGTACCCAAGTCTTGAATTGTTGAATGACTAAAATATATGATGTTTGCGCTGAAATTTTTATTTGAAGGTTGGAGGTGAAGTATGGTTTGTGTTATGTTTTAATCATTGGACTTGCTGTTGTTGGTTTTGGAAATAATTATGGTTGGTTTGGTGTTAATAAAAGGTGGCTGTTTTGGGGTTTAAATGCAAATGGTTTGAGGAGAGTATTGTTTGGGTTTAATTGTTATGATAGTTATTGAGTTAAGAAGGGACTGTTTTGGTTTATTACTCAATAAATAGTAGCTTACTGTATTGGTTTATTAAATGTTGGATATATGTTTTGTTTAGGTGGTGTCACTACTAGAGTTCTGACTCAAGGTGTTGATAATATACGGAAGTTAGGTAAGTGAGGTTCATATACTAGTTTTGCATAAAATAAATTAAATGAGGTTGACTTTGAAAATATTCATGTTTATTTTTGAAAAGAAATCTAAAAACGACCTCAGATGTTTGTTCTGCATATGCATAAATTCTATAAGAGAAAGTATTTTCTGTCATGACTGGTGCAGACATGAGCTAGTTTTGTGCATTATGTTTCTGAACTATAAAAAAGAGCGAATATGAAAGTCTAAAAGTTTTTGTTATGAATAAATGAAGATGTTTTGGTGTCTGTTTATTTCGAACATGTGGAATGATCTGAAACTTTTCAGTATTTTGTTTTGATATGATGTGTCATCTGAAAACATTGGCATGAAGTTCTGATTCTGTATTTGAATGTGATCTGTTCCAATAATGTTCCGTTCTATTTCTGTTAAGGCTCAGCCACTGGTATAATGGTGGTTTATAAGCCTACCACAGGGTGAAACATGGTATACGACCCAGCCACGGGTATAATGGTGATTTATAACCCTCTCACGGGAGTTAAACATGGTATTTGTCCTGATGTGATGCTAAGAGATGATATGATTATAATGTTTCAGTTTGGATATGCCAATAGGTTTTCTTTTTGGGAACAAGTTTGTCTTTTTTAAAATTTCGCTCTAACGTTTTTGTACCAAGTTTTGTTTATGCATATCCGAAAGTAGATATTTTGTTTGCATACCGAACGTTATAAATGCTCATGTTTACATGCTAGTATATACTCGCTGCTTGCTGAGTTATTGATAACTCACTCCTTAATCTTCATTTTCATCCATCCATGCTAGTGAATGGATATTGTATGTAGTAGCTATTGTCTTTATTTTCAATGAAAAGAAATGTTGAGGTTTATGCTTAACGCTTTTAAATGATATTTAAAATGATGTGATGAAAGGGTATTTTTAAACGACGCTATGAAATATATTTTAAATGAGGCTATGAAATGAGTTTTAAATAATGCTATGAAAAGAATGTTTAAGGCATGCAATGAAATGATGTTTACTGATATGTTTAAGCTCATGGTTTTAAATTATGTTTACGAAATGAAATGGAATGATGACTGAAATGAATGAAAATGAAAGGACTGAAATGAATGAATGTTTTAATATATGAAAATATGTAACGGTCATGACTGAATGAATGATAGTACCAAAGGACTAGGCAGATTGTAATGCCGGGTAAGTAGTATTAGTAGTGCACCCAGTGCTATCCTTGACTGAAAGAGATTCCCAAACTGTAGCCATGGTAGGAATCCGGGTCCAAAAGACCGCTAACCCCAAGCACACGGGGCGTAACAGTGTGCACCGGCCAGAGAAAAAGTGAAAAGAGTTAAGTTGAATGTTATGTAATCATTTAGCTCTTTATGAAAGATGTACAAGATGTGGACAATGTTTTATGAAAGAAAAATATTTTTAAAGAAAAACCACACCTTGTAATGTTTTCAAAGGAAATTAATGTTTATGGAAAGTGTGTATGATGAATGATGAATGCATGAATGAAAAGTTACGTTAGTATATTTTTACAGTATGAAGTAATACTTACTGAGTATTCGACTCACTTTAGTTTTTATGTATGTCCCTCTTCCTCCCAAGGACAAAGTGAGAAAGAAGCGTTAGGATAGACATGACCCAAAAGAAGAGTGACTAAAGTCTAGGCAAGTTTTATGTAACGAATGAAAGGGTAATTTTGTAAAAGGACTTTTATTTTAATTTAAAGTTTTCCGCTACAAACTCTCTTTTAGTTTATAGAGTATGTTTTTATCTTACACTTAAAACCTTTCATATCCTGGGAAGAAAAGGGAAAAAGTTTTAAAAATTGTCAGTAATTTCTGTCTCATTTTTTAAAAACTAATTTTTAAAATCTCACACGAACGTTACAACTGATCAAGAAAACGCGGCAATAAGTAATCATCTTTTACCGACATTATATGCAATCACGGTTTCAAATAATTTGCATTTCAACGCTGCAAATAATTTTCATCAACGTTTTCAAATTTCGCCTCTACTATAAACCGACCAAATTTGTTCACCGCAAATGTTAACAAAAACGCCGCCACTGATATTCTCTTTTACTGATCGCCGTTTGAACCTTTTTTTGTGTCGATTTTATGTCGCAATTTCTTGATTGTTGTTGCTATTACTTTTCTCAACGAATTTTTACATCCTCGCAAAAAAGTATTTATCATCAATGTCACGGTACCAATGTCCACCCACCGAACAAAACGCTGGGATTCGAGGAAATGGACGGGAATTGGTTTTTGTGGCGAGATTGGAACGTCTGAAATTATTTATTTCCAAACCAAAATTTAAACTTTTTTCCAATGATTTTCAAGTCAAGCACTGCCCATTTCCCATCATATTAATCCATTCCCTCAAATATGAACAAATTTCAACAAATACTGCACATTCACATGTTTCATTCGAAGAATTTCTGTCCATTCCCATAAACTAACCACAATTGCATTCAACAAAGTACACTAAAATTAAATGAATGAAAACACAAATGGAAATCCGAATCCACCAAGACATAAAAATTAGAGATCCACATGAAAATGTACATGTGCCATGATATTTCTAATAAACTGCCCATTCATTCAGCCAATAATCTAACAACATCAAGTTGATACATTGTATATAAGATGAGCAGTGCTACACACGAGACGGTCTGAGAAGAACAAAATGTGGTTTTTATTTTTTTCGATTTTTTTCATTCATTTTTTATATTCTTAATTGTTTTTTAAAAAAATTCACAACATTACTAAAAAATACTTCCTTAATCACTATGTAAAAGAAAAAAAATAAAGTATCGAAACCCAAATGTTAGTGACCCTAGCATTTTTCATATAAGATACACTTCATGGGCAGCAAGCCACCGTATTAGAAGCCACCCCATTAGTTACATGAAGTACTAACATATACACATGCATTATGTTGGGCAGCAATAATAAGGTATTTGCTAGCAGGAAAGGGTGACTTATGATCTTCGACATCACTGCAACCAAGTTCAATCTCTCTATCTACTAGCATCAATCTCAGTCCGAGCAGTTCAACCTAACAAACTCTTGTTTTTTACATGATGCTTTTCAACCCATCATAAAAAGTAATAGCATATGCAGCCACATCATCCACATCTGCCTCTGTTCTAACATCAAACAAGAGGGAGTGCCATTTTTGTACACCAAAGGCCTGGTTTTATCTCATCTGGGCTGTACGGCTTATTTGATCTTGCTATCCAAACGGCTACAAGCGGAATTTTATTTCATTTGTACGTTTTCAACAACCACAAACAGTTTTCAACAACCACAAACAGTTTTCAACAACCACTGCCTTCTTCAATATTCCTGCAGTCCTTATTTTCATTTGTCTTCTAGTGTATGATATTTATTTATAGATTTTTTAATAATAAATAATTATTACTTTTCAAAACTAAATGCACTATCTTAGTCTAGTGTACGTTTTGTTTATAGATTTTTTAATTAATAATAAATATTACTTTCTATTAATATTTGTATAATTATTATTCAATAATTATAAAATAATTTTTAATTATTAGTCGGACACACCCCTTTATCAAATCCCAAAAAATAAAAACTATATCATCTCATCTCACTATCCAAACACGCTTTTTTACAAACCAACTCATCTCATCTCACCGGAGGTTTTTTGTGTTGAAATTGGCAGAGTTCAAGCCAAGGTGGAGATTTGTTAAGAGGTGGCTTGAATTCAGATGGAACAGTACATGTGTCGTAGGTTCGCTCGAGTGGAGGTTCACTCGGCTCGAGCGAAGTCAGACAGAGAGCCTCGCTCAAGCATCGCTCGAGATTCAGCTCGAGCAATATGAAGACAGAGAGCTTCGCTCGACATTCGCTCGACATCCAGCTCGAGCGAATTCAGACAGAGAGCTTCGCTCGATACCCAGCTTGAGCGATTTCAGGCAGAGAGCTTCGTTCGACTCACGCTCAACTGTTGGCTTGAGCGAAGTGCAGAAAACTTACATTCGCTCGACACTCGCTCGAGTGTTCGCTCGAGCCAATGTTCACAGAAGTGAATTCTCACTGTTCCTATAAATACCAAACGGCGCCTCCACTTTACAAAGACTTCAGAAATCATTTTTTGTCTAGTTTTTAGTGCTTTCTTGAGAGAGAAGTTTAGAGTGAGTTTGAGAGATAACTTCCTTGTGAAGTTTTGTTGTATTCATCTGTACTCCATCTTTGTTGATAGTGAAATCTCTGATACCAACCCCACCAGTGGACGTAGACTCACTTTGAGTCGAAGCACTTAAATCTTGGTGTTCTTTCTGTGTGATTGTCATCAATTTCTTTTGTTTATTTTTGCTACTATACTTCGAGTTAGTCTTAGATCTACAGTTATTCCCAACAAACTGGTATCAGAGCTTGGCTCAGGGTGATCTGGTGGGATGGCTATGGCTAAGTTCGAAGTGGAGAAATTTGACGGTCAGAATAGTTTCAGTTTATGGCACATCAAGATGAAGGCTTTACTGCGACAACAGGGCTTGTCAAAAGTATTAAAAGTGTCAGTATCTGACGATTCTCCGGCTCCTTCGAAAGAAGAAGAAGAAAAGGTACACAGTACTATTCTTTTGTCACTATCTGATGGAGTTTTAAGAGAGGTTGTTGATGAGGAGACTGCAACTGGTCTCTGGTTGGCACTTGAGAATCTATACATGAAGAGATCTCTCACCAACCGTTTGTATTTGAAACAACGGTTATACACTCTCAAAATGAAGGAAGGTACTCTTATTTCTGAACACCTAGATGAATTTAATAAATTCATTATGGATCTGAGGAACATAGATATTAAGCTTGAAGAAGAAGATCAAGCGTTAATTATTTTATGTTCATTACCCATATCTTTTGAGAACTTTGTGAATTCCATGTTGTATGGTAGAAATTCAATTTCCTTGGTAGATGTAAAGTCTGCTTTGAATTCTAAGGAGTTGAGGAATAAATTGAGTGTGAAGAACACTAATGAACAAGCTAGTGGCTTGTTTGTTAAGGGGTCCTCAAGCAGGGGTAGATCGAATGACAGGGGTTCAGAGAAGAATAAGGGGAAATCCAGGGGCAGTTCACAAACAACATTTAGTAAGAAAAACGTCAAATGTCATTACTGCCATAAGTTTGGTCACTACAAGAATGAGTGTCCAAAATTGAAAAACAGAGAGGACGACACTAGTTCATCTAATGCCGTTAGTGTTGCTGATGATAGGTCTAACGATCTAGACCTTGTTCTAGCAATTAGCGACTCAAGTAGTCGCTTTAGTGACAAGCGGGTCATGGACTCTGCTTGCACTTTCCATATGTGTCCCAAGAGGGACTGGTTCACTTAACTATGAATCGGTCAACGGAGGTTCCGTTTTGTTAGGGAATGGTATGGCTTGTAGAATTGCTGGAATTGGTTCAGTCAGAATTAAGATGTTTGATGGAATTGTCCGGACATTGTCTAATGTTCGACACATTCCAGAGTTGAAAAAGAATCTTATTTCTTTGGGTACTATTGATTCTCTGGACTACAAGTACACTGGTGAAGGTGGAGCTATCAGAATCAGTAAGGGCTCTATGGTTGTGATGAAAGGAGATAAGACAAATGGTCTTTATTTCCTTCAGGGCTCTACAGTGACAGGTGCAGCTGCAGTGTCTGTTTCAGATGATCCAGATTCAGATGTCACCCGTTTGTGGCATATGCGTTTGGGTCATATGAGTGAAAAAGGGATGTCAATTTTGAGTAAGCAGGGTTTGCTATGTAATCAGAAGATAGGGAAACTGGATTTTTGTGAACACTGTGTGTTTGGAAAACAGTGCAGGGTTCAGTTCTCTACAGGGGTTCACAGAACCAAAAGTTCTGTGGACTATATTCATTCTGATCTCTGGGGCCCATCTTCCGTCCCGTCAAAAGGTGGAGCTCAGTATTTGGTTACATTCATTGATGATTTCTCACGGAAGGTTTGGGTTTACTTTCTGAAGCAGAAAAGTGATGCATTTGTTAACTTCAAACAGTGGAAAGTTTTGATTGAAAATCAGACGGGCAAGAAAATCAAGCGACTTCGCAATGACAATGGTATGGAGTTTTGCGGAGGTGAGTTTGATGAATTCTGCAGAAATTAGGGTATTGCCAGACATCGTACAGTTAGACATACTCCACAGCAAAATGGGGTAGCTAAACGGATGAACAGGACTCTCTTGGAGAGAGCCCGCAACATGCTTTCTAATGCAGGCTTGGCTAAGGATTTCTGGGCTGAAGCAATCAACACAGCCTGCTTCTTGGTCAATCGTTATCCAGCCACAGCGATTGGTTTGAAGACTCCGAATGAGGTATGGTCTAATACTCCTGCTGATTATTCAAATTTGAAAGTTTTTGGTTGTCCTGCATATTTCCATGTTAATGATGGAAAACTTGAGCCAAGGGCTAAGAAGGGCATATTCATTGGGTATGCCAGTGGGGTGAAGGGATTCAGGTTGTGGTGTACTGATCCTAAATCACCCAAGTTTGTGATCAGTAGGGATGTTACTTTTGATGAAAAATCCATACTTAGTCCGAGAAAGGAGATTACTGAGTCTACAGGACAAGAACAGGATGTTAGAAAGTAGGTGGAGTTTCAGGTGGAAGCACCACAAGGGCTGCCCAGTGGCGCCCAAGATCATGCTATTGTAGATGAGCATGATTCTGATTCGAGTAGCGGCGCAGAAGGTGAGCAAGACTACAATATAGCGACTGGTAGACAGAGGAGGCAGATTAGACCTCCTCAGAGATATGCTCATGCAGATATGGTGATGTATGCTCTTACTACAGCATAGAATATTGTTGGCCAGGAGTCTTCCAGTTATTCAGAAGTTGTCAAGAGTGCAGAATCTGCACAGTGGTGCGCAGCTATGACTGAAGAGATTGAGTCTCTTCACAAAAACCAAACATGGAATTTGGTTCTATTGCCAAAGAAGGTGAAGACTATTGGCTGCAAATGGGTCTTCAAAAGAAAAGAGGAAATCCAGGGTGATACAGATGCAAGATACAAGGCACACTTAGTTGCTAAGGGCTTCAGTCAGAGAGAAGGCATCGACTTCAATGAAGTCTTCTCTCCAGTGGTGAAACACAGTTCGATCAGATTGCTACTTGCTATAGTAGCATTGTACGACTTAGAGCTGCAGCAACTTGATGTTAAAACAGCATTCCTACATGGTGAGCTTGAAGAGACCATTTATATGCATCAGCCAGAGGGATTCATTGTTGAAAGCAAAGAAGACCATGTGTGCAGATTGAAGAAATCATTATATGGTTTGAAGCAGTCGCCAAGGCAATGGTATAAGCGGTTTGATTCCTTTATGATTGATCATGGTTATTTGAGAAATAACTATGATAGTTGTGTTTATCATAAGGAATTATCTGATAAGTCTTTCATTTATTTGCTATTATATGTTGATGATATGCTTATTGCTGCTAGAAGCATATCTGACATAGGTTTGTTAAAGACCCAACTCAGAAATGAGTTTGAAATGAAAGACTTAGGTGCTACGAAGAAGATTTTGAGAATGGAAATCTTCAGAGATAGGAAAGTTGAAAAGTTGTACTTGTCCCAGGGAAAGTACATTGAGAAAGTCCTTCAGAGATTTGGAATGTTCGATTCCAAACCAGTAAGTACACCACTTGCTACGCACTTTAAGCTTTCAGCTTGCCTATCTCCTCAGACAGATGAAGAGGAACAGTTCATGGCTAGTGTTCCTTATTCAAGTGCAGTTGGCAGCATCATGTATGCAATGGTTTGCACCTGCCTAGACATTTCACAAGCCGTGAGCGTAGTTAGCAGGTATATGGCTAATCCGTGTAAGACTCATTGGCAGGCTGTGAAATGGATACTCGGGTATCTGAGGGGAACCCTGAACTTTGGGTTAATATTTGATAGAGATGTAGATCTCAGTTCCAAAGTTACTGGTTTTGTTGATTCTGATAATGCTGGAGACTTAGATAAGAGAAGATCATTGACAGGTTATGTTTTCACTCTGTGTGGGTCAACTATTAGTTGGAAAGCAACACTGCAATCCATTGTTGCTTTATCAACTACCGAGGTAGAGTACATGGCAGCAGCAGAGGCTGTTAAGGAGGCCATTTGGTTGAAAGGCTTGGTCAATGATTTGGGTTTACAGCAAGATGGGATCTCAATATTCTGTGACAGTCAGAGTGCAATACATTTGACCAAAAATCAAATGTATCATGAAAGAACAAAGCACATTGATGTCAGGTACCATTTTCTCAGAGAGATTGTTACAGAGGGTGCTATACAGATTCTGAAGATTGCTACTACAGAGAATCCAGCATATATGATGACTAAGCCAGTTGCAGTATACAAGTTCAAACTTTGTTTGGACTTGATTGGTGTTCGCATTTTGTCATTCCCGTAAGGGATTTGGTGGTGGGGATTGGTTTTGTGGTCGGAGGTTTTTTGTGTTGAAATTGGCAGAGTTCAAGCCAAGGTGGAGATTTGTTAAGAGGTGGCTTGAATTCAGATGGAACAGTGCATGTGTCGTAGGTTCGCTCGAGCGGAGGTTCACTCAGTTCGAGCGAAGTCAGACAGAGAGCCTCACTCAAGCATCGCTCGAGATTCAGCTCGGGCAATATGAAGACAGAGAGTTTCGCTCGACATCCAGCTCGAGCGAATTCAGACAGAGAGCTTCGCTCGATATCTGCTCGATACCCAGCTCTAGCGATTTCAAGCAGAGAGCTTCGCTCGACTCTCGCTCAACTGTTCGCTTGAGCGAAGTGCAGAAAACCTACGTTCGCTCGACACTCGCTCGAGTGTTCGCTCGAGCCAATGTTCACAGAAGTGAATTCTCACTGTTCCTATAAATACCAAACGGCGCCTCCACTTTACAAAGACTTCAGAAATCATTTTTTGTCTAGTTTTTAGTGTTTTCTTGAGAGAGAAGTTTAGAGTGAGTTTGAGAGATAACTTCCTTGTGAAGTTTTGTTGTATTCATCTGTACTCCATCTTTGTTGATAGTGAAATCTCTGATACCGACCCCACCAGTGGACATAGACTCACTTTGAGTCGAACCACTTAAATCTTGGTGTTCTTTCTGTGTGATTGTTATCAATTTCTTTTGTTTATTTCCGCTACTATATTTCGAGTTAGTCTTAGATCTACAGTTATTCCCAACAATAACTGCTAGCAATCATGGTACAATTTAATGTAGATAAGTAACTGGCAAATCCTATGTTAATTCAAGCAAGTGTATATACCCCTGTTACTATCTATAAGCCCACAAGAATAAAGGGAAACTGACCATAACTTCTTGCCCGCAAAAGGAGGTAGCCCCAGTAAGGTGGAAACCATCACAATTAAATAAATCATTCCAGTTAATATCATTCACCTAATTGTGCACAGATCCAGTTCAACTTTCTAGTACAACTATAATGAACATAGAATCCCCAAGCTTGAAGAGAAGGTAACATAAACAACCCAAAACTAAATCCAATAGACAATCATGCTTTGCACATTACCAGCTGAAGACCATGACCTTGTCACCACAGCTTGGCTGCATCTACCATGAAAACACACATTTCAGCATCCACGTCACCAGTTACTCTAGATCATGCTATAACACCAAGAACAAGTGAGTTTAGCTCTACCTGTAAGTAAACAATCCAGTTAGGGTGATTGCCAATAATATGTTAACAGTGCAGTAAATATGCTATTTGACTACTTACATTATATCCTGTCAATACTTGATAATTTTATAACCCAATAAGCCCCCTATCATGTTCAAAGAGATGAGTCATACACTCCATATAACATATACAAAAATCAGCCATGATCACCTACAGCTAATTCCATAAAAGCTTTGCATCCCACACCCAGTTACCTCCCACAAAATATATGGTAACCTCCCACAGTACCCATTATGAAAATCTTGCCAGCAACTTACTACCAAAAAACACAAAAAACAAAATATCAGCTTTGACTGTATGTTCTAAGCAACTCCCTGAGTCTCCCTATTAGACTCAGGTTGGGTCTGCAATTCCTTAAAAAAGCCCTTCAACAACTTGTTAGTCTCAAGTTGTCTCTCCAAAAGTACTCTCATTTCTCCCCTCATATCATCTAGCTGACTCTTGTAATAGTTAGCATCTTTCTTATGTCTTTCCACTAAGGCAACGTATTCTTTATCTAGTTCACGCTCATGTTGTCTTACAGACTCCAGTATGACCATCTCTCCTAGGCCCCTAGCATACCCAAGTCTATGACCCAGTACCTCCCTAAAGACAAACATTTCTCCCTTCTTAGTACGTTTATCAATTTTCTAAATCATCCATATTACCAACCATCTCCTTATGTACAAACACTAGAAAACAATATATTAGTGTTTAATGTGTTGTTTATTTCAATACTACGGAGACTACATTGAAAAATAAAAGGAGCTAATATAAATATCTTGGCCGACAATATAAGTCTCACATAAAAGTCTTCTGTGGTGGATGTCATGAATTGTTCCTTCTTCTTAGACCAGGAAACATCCTTGTAGAAATCGACCAAGTTTTCTTTGGTGGCACACTATATGTGAGCCAAATGTCGTTAGGTATATGTGCATAATGATCATTTATTCAAAGTAAAAGCACAAACTATGCTTGTTCAACACTAGGAATCAGATTACTCAAATTTTAAACAGGACTCTACTACTATTGATGGTCGGGTGTTTACCTTCTCCTCTAGGATCCTCAAATATGACTTACGCCCAGCTGTGTGATTACTGTTGAGCCACTTCTGATTCTCTCTATTTTGGTTTGAGATTTTCTGCCATGACAACCCAAAGTTAGCCATATACATGAAAAGGTTAATGTTTCTATTATGTCTAAATGTAATTATACTCCTCATATAGCTTTGAAGAGCAAATATCTTAAAGGCATCACTACCCCATCTCCCACATAGTTTAACCCAAACCAAAGGTTCGAACAAGCTAGTCCGTGTAGCCAATGCTTCTTTGTGGCTGCCATACGCAAAATACTTCTTGTGCAACTCATGGTGGAAGGCGTTGAATCGCTTACGCAGCTGCTTCCAAACTTTCAACCGATGATTCTTCAATTCCCAATACAATATGAAGTCACCCACAACGTAGAATAAATGTGAAAGTCATAGAGCGATCGTTAACTTTTTTACAATTAAAAGTAAGTTATAAATGGCTTACTCGAACATGGTCAATCAACTCAACCTTCTCGGACTTGGATACATTAGTCCATCTTGCGTAACTCATGTCCGCATGATACTTCAATATCCATGTCATCCGTGTGGTAAACATGGTGGCATTCTCGCAACATGGTGTTGTTTCTCCATCGTTTATTTTCAAATATATTTTCTCTTGCTTATGAAGCTTTTCAAACTTGGCGTACTTTGAGGGCCCCCATCCACGTTTCTTCGGTGGCATATTTAAGCTTACAAGCACCATGACAGAGTCCCCTATAATGCCCCACAGTTCAATCCAAGTTAGCAACTTTTTTCGGCCATACTTATGCAACATATGTATATATATAGTTCAAATCACCAGAACCTCATATATGCAGACTGGAAGCTTACCATTATCCTCCCTATTTGTCTCGTTATCCGGCATTGGACTGGCACATTCTGTCTCCCAAACTATGCTAGGAGGATAAGTTGAGTCATCAGAACTGGACTCATCCGCATCTCTAAGCCCCCATGAATTAAGTTGTGGAGGATGTGGTCGACCTCTAAATGAGTATTCCCCAGCTTGTCTACTGCACATACCTCGTCCTCTCCATCTTCCTCGGTCACCTTGTGTCATCTTCAAACCTAAATGGATAGCAATATTCATAAAGGTGAACGGATAAATACTCTGGCCAGGGTTAAACACAATTGGTCCGCATGCTTCAGACTTCACTGTCCACTAGCCAGTATACAAGTATAACATTTTCCCAATTGAGAATTATAACGTTCAGTAACATACCTGTAGTTTAATTTTGCAGAACATTGGAGAGTGGACCTACACACCATATTTAGACAACTATACCACTATTCATCTCCCATATTTTTACAGTTAAGCTTACTAGAATCCCTAATCTCCAAGTTTATACCAATTTGCTCACACAATGCAAAAGCCTTTGACGATATTTAACTTTAACATGATATTATTTATCCCCAATTAATATATTATTTGGTAGTGGTTTATGCATCTTTTGTGATCTGTTCTTTAACTAAAAGCTACTAACAAGTGCACTTCATTTCAGTCAATGTTGTTTTGGCAGTTAATATTAAAACCACTTGCTAAAATAATGGTGATGACTTATGTCTTAAGCTTCTCATTCATTAAAAACGTCCCCCAATAGTCAAGAACATTTAATTTAAACATTAAAATAGAGCACAGGTCTGATATACTAGCGGAAATGGTCTTTATGTACAGTGAGGGTGATGAAATTGTTGGTTTTCTTTAATCTATTTTATGGTCTTTATGTACTTTACTGGGTTTGCTCTGCTTCCTTCTATATTTTGTTTTTTTGAAATTTGCTTGTATATGTTTTAACTGTATGATCACACATAGCGTAGTTGACATGCCTAACTTTTAGAGTTTGAGATAGAACTGGAGTTGAAGTAGATTTCGGGTTGTACTACACTTCATGCCAGCATATTTGTTAGTGAAAATGAAGCCATCTTAAAGAAGGGAAGCCAGCCAATTCTTTTTATTTAATTAAAAGGTCATGCCCTACATGCTTTTCTGAAACAGATACTGTAAAGCCCAGGCCCAAGGCCCAGACCAAATGAATCCCAGCCCTCAGGATGATACGGTGTCGTTTAGGTAAGAAATTTTTTTGGTTCAATTTCTCTTCCCTTCTATTTCTCCCCCACCCCGACGGTTTTGCTTTTCCTCCCTGTCTTCAATTTAGTTCAGCCCGAATTTCTCCCCCACCACGAATTATTTTTACAGTTTCTTTTCTCACTTTCTATCTCACTCACAACAGAAACCTTCTCGCTCTCTCACTTTCCTGCATTTTGACCGAATCTGAGTCTCCATTGGTCCGTCTTCAAACTCGACAACAATAAGTGTTCCCTCCCTCCGAATCTCATCTATTCACCCCCAACACCGTGAACCCTCAACTAATGTTGGCGAGCTCTCTCCCCTGCACGACAGAATCCTTGAAACCCACTGACTCACGCCTACATCCTTCACCACTCTACCACGTTATGGCCACCACGAACTGTTACACACCCCAAGCCGCAGGCTGCCTTCTGTTTTATATTCCAACCAAAGTTGCTTCCTCGGGCCGTGAACCACCATGAAACAACCAAGGCGCACGGCCAGTTCCACCCAATTAATACCACAAGCCAGAACCACGGAAGAACACCTCAATGCCGTAAGAAATGCTCCATCACATCCTCTGTTTTAAGAAGCGTAAATAGAGCAAACAATCTTCTTGCTCCTCGGCTCAGTTCCACCCTCTCCGCGCCCTCACCGTGAAGCCCACAGAGTACTGTCCGAAGTCCTTACGTGATCTCTCCTCCTCGCTAGTTCTCTCTTGGTAAGCCTCTGCCGTACCCACACCGCATTAGGGTTTGCAGTACCTGTTGAAGCTCTGCGTTACTACCTAAACAATGGCTGTTCCTTTGCTGACAAAGAAGATTGTGAAGAAGCGTGTCAAGAAGTTCAAGCGGCCGCAAAGTGACCGGAAAATTTCTGTCAAGACAAACTGGCGAAGGCCTAAGGGTATTGATTCACGTGTCAGGAGAAAGTTCAAAGGATGCACCTTGATGCCCAATGTTGGTTATGGCTCTGACAAGAAAACCCGCCACTATCTTCCCAATGGATTCAAGAAATTCGTTGTGCACAATGTCTCAGAGCTGGAACTACTTATGATGCACAACAGGACCTACTGTGCCGAGATAGCACACAACGTTTCAACCCGGAAGAGGAAGGAGATTGTTGAGCGTGCTGCACAGTTGGATGTTGTTGTTACGAACAAACTGGCCAGGTTGCGTAGCCAGGAGGATGAGTGAGCTTGATGCAGACTCGTATTGTTTTGGATTATAATTTACTGAGTATTTTGTTTTGGATGAATGGATGCGAATCAAAAACTGTCTTAAAATTGTATTTTTGTTGGGTTTGATTTTACGATGGGCATAAGTTTGATTTCAGAAAATTATTGAGTTATTTTTAGTGTTCTTCGTCTCACTTTATATTTAATGGAAAATATTTAAAGACTTTAATTATATTATCTTATATTAATTTTATAATTTGATTTTGCTAGTATTGTAAGTTAAACATATTATATGAAATAAACTTGGATATATAGTTTTAAATTAGATATGATTATTAATTTACGATGATTTTTTTAATATAAGTATTATTAAGAATATTTTATGAATTATCATTGCTTAAGAAATATTTCCTACTGGATTATATGTTGGAAGTATTAAATTATTATTTTAATAATAGTTTATAGAGATATGAGTTTTAAATATGATTAAGTTAATTTTCGAAATGAATTTAAGTTATCTTGCCATATTTGATAAAATTGTTTTATAATAAGTTAAGATTATTTTTAATGATAATATATTTATTAGATTTCTGATAACTAAATAGTTATCAAAGCTATTTTCCGTAGTATGAATTTAAATAAATGGTGAGTTTTAGCTAGTTCTTTTAGAAGTGTAATAACGATTAGTGTGTTATATAGGTGACTATTAACATTCTTTTTTTTTTTTTTTTCAAGAGACGGAGTCACATATCCAAGAGTGACCCCCTCCCAATTTTATTCAAAAAAACCTCACTTATGGCGGAGGAATACCGTGGTACCATTAGACACATGAGATAAACCAACCCCATCCCATGTACCTAAAACACTGCAGAAAATAAAGAAATACTACTACCAACCTCAGATAACACAGACGAAACGAGACTAGAATTAAAACAATTGAATCTATAAAACACCCACAATATAAAAGACTTAAACTCTTAAAGACGGGAAACCTATTTTCTCAAGTCTAACCATTCCTCATGCATTTTGTGGGAGCCTATCACCTTCTCCATATACTATATTTATGCCCGCCTCACCATCCCATGCTAGGAAATCAACTATTTTGTTGCCTTCACGGAAAATATGAGTGATAGTAAAACTCATACCTTCAAGACCTTCCATTAACTTCTCCCAATAGTCCCACAAATACTAGACATTACATGCCTTTGTGGTCAGCCAATGTATTATTAATTCAGAATCACATTCCAGTTCAACCTGATAAAAACCATTAGCTTTACACACCGCAACACCTCTGGACAAAGCTCTCAATTCTGCAGCATTGTTTGTACCGAAACCAAAGTATTCCAAGAAGGCCGCTTTGACATTCCCTTGATGATCCCTAAGCATTCCACCACCTCCACAAGTCCCCAGATTCCTCTACAACTCCCATCCACATTCAATTTCATCCAGCCCATTCTCAGTTTCGACCACACCACCAAGCGTAGATTACGCTTCACTACTTGCTTAATGGGCACATTAAGAGCAGACAAAAGAGCATGATCACTTGATGAAATATTGCTGCACTTCACAATACTATCAGATAATTTGATCAACCAAAACTTCACAGCAATCCAAATAGCCTCAACTGATTCATAATTTGACTCCATTCTAGCCTTGCATATGCGCAACCACAAGCGCCAAGTGATTAAACCTGGAAGTAATCCTACAAGAGTACCACGTTGAGAAGCTCACTTCGCACAACTAAACTAGGCAGAAATCCGACCATGCCAAGTTAAGAATCCCATACACCGAACACCTAGTGCTGAAGCCGCTCGTTCCCAGATAGCCTTAGTGATATCCCATGTGCAAAGGACATGATCTAATGTTCCAAACAACCACTAAAACAGGAATCACATCGAGAAGCAAGCGAAACACCCATTTCATTAATCCACATATTGACGGGCAAACAACAAAACCAAGCCTTCTAAACACAAACCGCCACCCTTCTAGGAAAGATGTTATGCCAGAACCATCCTTTCCAAGGGAGTTCTGCTCTTCGTACTCTACTAATATTCCAAGGAGAAGTAGTTGTGAAACTTCCATTCTGGTTTGGTTCCCATATATAGACATTAGACCCCTCTTTCCCAGCCATAACCGCATACCTCACCTCAATAGCTCTGTTTTCCCCCACCAACTCAACCAGAGCATTTTCATCCCAAACATTACCAACCCATAAATCATTTACTCGAGCCATCGGATTAACAATATCTTGGACATGAACACTAAGAGGTCCACTCGACAACCACTTATCATGCCAGAAAGATACGTTACCTTCCCTCACCCATACCCTGGTGTGCTCATATACCTCTGGGAAAACTTGCATAAGATCTTTCCAAAACCGTGTGCCACTCCACTGTGAAGCAGCCATCAAGATTACCATCCTTCACATACTTAGCACGAAAAAACTTTGTCTAGAGATTGTCCATCATGATAAGCCTCCACACTAGTTTCATATGCATAGCTCGCTGTATTTCATTGAAATCTCGTAGGCCTAAACCCCCTTCATTGGTTGGTTTACAAATAGACGACCATGAGACCCACTTCTTCTTAGGCTTACCATTATGTTCCCCCCAGAAGAAGGTTGAAACGTGACAATTCAGCTTGGATAAGATGACTTTAGGAACATTAAGCACTGCCAAGAGGTGAGTTGCCATACAAGATAACACATGCTTTATCAAGGTTAACCAACCTCCTTGAATAATATTTTAAATTTCCATCCCACCACCTTGACGTTGTTGCAGATTTTGTTCACCAACGGTTCCAAATGCCTTGTTGTAAGCCTCCCTGTCACTAGTGGCACTCCTAAGTACATGGCTGGAAAAGTTCCTTCCACAAAGCCTGTCATATTTACTAAGCCACACCTCCTTGAATAAGAAATTCTTTTTGCCATAAAGAGAGCCGAATTATCTGTATGAATAACTTGACTAGACCAAAGTGCATACTAATCCAACGTACGAAGAAGGCTTTTAATGGATCTCTTCTCCCCATTTGCAAAAATAAGGAGATCATCCGCATAAAAAATGTGCGAAACCAAGGGCACTCCTCTTGGATGAAAATAAGAGGTAATTCTACCTTCAGCAAAATCTTGCTGCAGCAACCGAGTAAGGACTTCCTGCATTATAATAAATAAATATGGCGAAAGAAGATCCCCTTAATGCAACCCCCGAGAAGGTTTGAAAAAATCTTTGTACGTTCCATTCATCATGATCGAAAACCAAGGCGATTCCACACAAGTCTCCACCAGACCAGAAACTGAATCAGCTAAGCCAAAACCCTTCATAACCAATCTTAAGAAAGACCAGTCAACTCTGTCATTCGCCCTTGCCATATGTATCTTCATCATTACATTCCTTCCATTAATATGGCGATGGAGTGAATGTACTATTTCCTGTGCTGGAGTAATATTCTTAAAAATACTATGCCCTAGAACAAAAGCACATTGCTCCCACGAGATCATACAAGGAAGCACAGTCGCCAACCTATTCACAAGAACTTTCGAAAATTTTTTATAAACCACATTGCACAAACTAATCGGCCTGAACTTCTCAAAGCTCTGAGGATCCTGCACTTTGGGAATGAGTACAATATACGAAGCCGAATAAAATCTTGGCAGTGGCGTACCCCTAAAAAAATCATGAGCAGCTTCAATCACATCATGTTTAACAATCTCCCAGCACTGTAAATAAAAATCCAAACCAAAACCATTAGGTTCGAGGCTACTCTACTTTGGTATAGAAGATAATGCCTTCCAAACCTCCTCATTTGTAGGCTCCTTAACAAGTGCATAGTTCTCATCAACATTAGCCACCAGGGATAATAAACCACTCAAATCAGGAGTCCCCGTAGGTCCCTCCCCTGTGAGAAAATTCTGGAAATAATCCACCACTGCATTATGAATCGCCTCCTGAGAATCCAAAACAACCCCATTCGGGAGGGTCATTTTTTAAACAACGGAAGCTCTTCTACATTGGCTTACTACCGCATGAAAGAATTTTGAATTACGGTCTCCTTCCATAAGCCATTTCTTTTTAGGCTGTTGAGCCAATCTGAGTTCCTCCCTATTTTCCCAAACCTCCAAATCAGCTTTTGTACGTAAACATTCATGCTCTAGCTCAGGGAGAAAGCCCTCTTGCATCTGGACCTCAAGACTATCCATGTTCTCCTCTAATTCGATAATCGACCGATCAACCCTCCCAAAAACCTCTTTGTTCCACCTTCTAAGAGCCAGCTTAAGCTTTTTCAGTTTTGCAACCAACCAATATAAGCTCGTCCCAGTTACCTCTTCCCTCCAAACCTCATCCACACAATTCATAAAATTTTCATGCGTGCACCACATGTTTTGGAACCGAAAAGGAGAGGGACCATAACTATGCACATCTGAATCAAGTCTCAAAAGCATGGGACAGTGATCCGAAGACTTACGTTTTAAATAATGCATACAACAGTTCGGGAACCTCTGAATAAATGCAATATTTGATAGCACTCGATCAAGCCGTGCCCAACTCCTAGACAAACCTCTATGCCCATTACACCACAACATCCTACCACTATTGTAACTCATCTCCACGAGTCCACAATTATGAATACATGAGCTAAACTCCAACATAGCCGACAATGGCCTGGGATTACCACCAATCTGCTCCCCATCCTCTCGTATTGTATTAAACTCCCCCACTACTATCTAGGGAACATCATCCACTCGAGTAGCTTCAATATCCTGCAAGAGCATTCTTCTTTCCACTTGATTGCATTTTGCATATACAAAAGACATTTATACGAAAGTTGTCCTTACTAAAGGAACTCGAAATGATTTGGTCAGACATACCCTGCACTTCAAAAGACAGACCATCAATCCAAAACACCCAAATCTTCCCTCCCATCGCTTCATTAGCACAATAAAATGGAAAGCCAAAATAATTAGCCTAGGAAACCATCAACGCCTCTGCTGCAAAAAGTTCAGAAAGTACCAAAGCCGAAGGCTTATGTTGCCTCACCAAACTCTTGAGTCTTCTTGTTTATGTACCCAATCCCCGCACATTCCACACCATTGTCTGGAAGGGAAGCAGCCCATCAATTCTGTCTCACAACTTGTCTAGTAGACTTCTTCATAGATGGACCTAAAATGTTAAGTCCGAATCTGAACCATACCCTTTCTCTTTTGCCAACACACCTGGATTATCCTCATTCTCCTGATCAAAGCCATGTTTATCTTCCCACAAAACCTCTGTGCTTATATTTTCCATTTCCTGTAGTTCAGAAACTACGCCCTGTTGTCCCTCGATAGGCTGTCGATCCCAAGTGAAAATCTCCAGCATGACCGTGCCTTCCGTATCAACCTGGTGCCAATCAACCTTGTTCGTTAGGCCATCAAACACCCCATTCTGTATGACATCCATGCCTTCCGTCCCCACCTTATCCAACTCACTCTTACTCCCCTCAACCTCAACCACCTGCTGCCCCGTTTCCCTGATAACATCAGTTGTAATTTCACACCCCTCTACTGACCTGTCAGAGATTGGGATCTCACCAGGGGCCACATCCTGAACAGGAACCTTCGATTGTTCTTCTATGATCATCATTCTACCATTGCCAGTCTCTTCCTCGGTCGCATTTTGAACCTGGGCATTAGACGCTTCGGGCTGCTCTACTTCCTTCTCCTCTTGCGATCCTCGTGCTTAACTCTCCATGCATAAGATTTCTTATTAAACTTTTCCTGATGTTTAACCACACGATCCTCCTGGACTGGTTTCTTCATCGCTACTCGGCATACAGTTTCTAAGTGGCCCTAATGACGGCACCGTTTGCAATAAAAACTTTGCTTCTCATACCGAACCTCTTGCCAAATGGTTTTGTGCGCAGAAACAACAATAGGAAAAACTTGAACTTGTTCCTCAAGAAGATCAATCTCCACACATAACCTAGCACCCGAAGCCCTAGTCTTGTTTATAGTAGCATTATCTGTACCTAGAAATCTTCCAAACCTTGTAGCCAAAATCTGCAAACAATCAAGCATATACATATGCAACGGGAGACCTGGCAAAAAGATCCATTGGGGTGCCAAATAGGGTTCCTTTTTCAGATCAAAATATTTCGTCATCAAAATAAATGAAACACACAACCATCCATAACCCTCCCTTCTCTCGCTCATGCATGAACAAAATCCCGCTCAAAATATAGATTTATGAAAACGTGATGTGCATCCATGAAACTGATCGTAGGAATCTCTTGTAAACCCCGCGTTTTTACCACCGCAAGCCGGATGTTGTCAATAGACAACCTAAGCTGCAGGAACTTCAAAACCAAAGCATGGCGAAACTCCTTCGCAACCCTAGTCATCTCAACTTCAGAGAACACGAATCCTTGCTGGCCATCTACGTCCACCGAATAACGCATAGGCAATTTGAAACTGGGTGAAGACGAATGTTTAGAGACTGCTTGGGCATAGGAAAGTGTTTTCTCAGTGTTCCCGGCCGGTGTCGAGGACACTAGAGGGGCGACTGTCGTCGCCTTGCAGCAACCCTAGGTAAGTAAAACGATGGGTATCCAAAAACTGCAAATCCGTAATATGTGGAGCAAAATGGAAAAAAGAAAAAAAGAAAGGTCAAAATAGCTAAAAAGTCCAGGTAAGCGGGGTTCCTAAACTAGATTTGCATAAAAATAAATGAACTGAGGTTGATTTGTAAAATGTGCATGATATGTTTTTAAAAGAAAACGTGAAAACAACCTCAATATATGTGTTTTGCATTCACTCATGAAAATCTATATGAAAAAGAAAATTTTTTTTTGACATAAATAGTGTATATATGAGCAATATTTGACATGTTTTTGAAATTTGCAAAAGAGTGAATATGAAAATTGAGATTTTTATACATGTAATATGAAATGTTTTGGATCTGTTATTAATCATCTAAAATGATATGAATGTGTTCTGCATGTGGTTTGATATGATATGGATATGAAAAACCTTTAGCATACTTATCTATTTTTATTCTCATTCTGAATATGGTTCTGATATGATGATATTGGTTCATGTGATATGGTTGGTACCAACATGATATGATATAATATAAGTGCACCTACTTTGGAAACAAAGTGGTCTTTTATTTGTTCTTTCCTGTGTGCACACTCGGGGCTCTGAGATTGAAAAATGGGAAGTTTCACAATATTATACTGCCTAGTTTGACCACTGGGAATAGCACAACCCTACTACGGGGGTTAAACAAGGTATATGATATGATATGATACGATATGATATATTAAGATGAAGATGTTCAGTTATGTTATGCCAAAACATTTTTTAATATGAACATGGTTTTTGAATATGAAAAGGGTCTTTGAATATGAAAATGATCTTTGAATATGAACAATTGGTTTTTTAGGATGAAAAGATTGAAAAGTCACTCTGATTTTCTAATAACACGTTTCTGAAATCAACATATGAAAATGAAATGTTTTGTTTCGATCTATCGAACTTTCTGAAAATGCTCATGTTTACACACTACTATATGTTCTCTACTTACTGAGTTGTTGATAACTCACCCCTTATCTCGATAATATTTTTTAGATAATTTTGATGGTACAGCTAGGGATCAAGACTAGAAAGCATGTATAAGGCTACTTGAGCATAGTGAATTAAGTACAAACATGGTATTTTGGTTATTGGAGATTTTATTCCATAGTTCTGTTTTTCTCTGCTGACTTGGTATCTTGGAAGGTTGATATTAAATTTGAGATTTTTGTGGTGTTTAGATTAATCTTATTGGAGTGTTTGATGTGAAACAGTGAGTTGTACATGCCTATGAAAACTTTAGAGTCTATAACTATATGGTTGAAAAATGATTTTGAGTGACAATGAGTAATTCTCTGATCCATCTGGGACCGGGGCGTTATAGTTGGTATCAGATACAGGTTTGAGGTTCTGCAAACTATCATATTTGTGATTTTGGATATTTGTGGGCTTAGGAAATAATTTTCAGATTTGAGGTGTAGACATTTGCAGATTGCAAGAGATAATTTTGTTGATATTTAAGATTTTAGAATCTACGGGCATTAAGGAATGTGTCCTTCAACATTTGAGCTTTTAGATTCGGCTGGTTTTGAGAAATGATTGTTATGACATATTAGATTCTGTGGACTCTAAGAAATTATTCTTTTTGCATTGAAGTTATAGATTGTACAAAGCTCAGGAAATGATTTTTTTTTTAGGTGTTGAGGACATAGTTCCCGCAAACCATTGGAAATGATGCAATTGTTTTTATAGGTTATTGGGTATTTGCCAAGCTATGTGGAGTATCGAATTAGGTAGATTAGCCTGTATTTAAGTTGGTTTTGATTATGACTAGACTTTAGTGGTTGTTGAGATTGATGTTGGTTGCCACAAGCTTAAATGTGAGTTGGAATGAGTTCCTGATTATATGATGTCGGGTTTAATCTATAGATGTGTTTGCTTATTGATTGGTCAATTTCCTTCAAAAGTTTTTAAGACGTCTTTCTTGAAGTCTCGTTCGGAATGGACATAAGGGAACACCAACATTTTTTTTCAAAAACTTCTTAGAGTTGGACTTACTAATGTTTCGTTGTTGATCAATTCTTATTATTTACTTATGCTTGTGAAGTCATTTTTTGTTCATCGTAAGCCAATTAGTGTTTCGACAAGAGCATTTTGAGATTTTTTATCTGATAAGCTTATTCTATGGATAATAGGAAATGATTTTGATAAGATTTAAGGTTTAAATTTAGCGGACCTTAAGCCATAATTATTTTTAGATTTAAGATTGTAGACCTGGTAGATGCTAGGCAATTGACTATTATTCGGATTTGAGGTTATAGTTTCAACAGGTTCTAAAAAAAAAATCATTCATTCAGGTTTAAGATTATTAATTGTAGTTGAGAATGAAAGAAATAATTTAAGAGTATAAATGAGTGTGCATAGATTTGGGAGACAAAAAAGCGAGTTGCTACCAAAGTGTGGTAAGAGTCATCTTCGTAGGTACTAAAATAGATTAGACTCCTAGTTTAAACATTTTGGCAAAATCATCAAAGTTCGCATCAGAAGCGTGTTTCTTTTTTTGGTAATATGATGGTTTGAGAATAAACTTTGGGAGGGCTGGAAATCAGTTAACTTGAGCTCACTTAGGACTTAAATCTCGTGGCTACGGACTTTCAGTTTTTGGAGGATTATTGGGAACTATGAATTCTTAGAGGTCACAAGTTGAATATCTTCATGATTTGAGTGTGAGATTAAAGGCCATGGATTTTGGAGAGTTTTAATATGCTATTTATATGAAGTTATTACATTATGTGGGAAATCTATTTACATTATTGTTGGGCTTTTAAATCCATTGAGGAGGTTGATATGTACTCCCCCCCCCCCCCCCCCCCCAAGTGTATGATGGCACTATGTGCGTGAATGTGTATGCCAAGAGGATTAAGAGGTATTTTAAAGCATCGGGCAAAAATATTGGGATGTATCATATTGGAATATTAGGCATGGAATGGAGGTGAGGGAAAAGTACTTTAAACCTTGCTTCAATTGTAGCAAATTTCGATGATGAAATTTTTTTTTTTAGGGGGAGAATGTAAAGCCTAGGCCCATGGCATAGACCAAATGAATCCCTGCCCTCAGGATGATACGGTGTCGTTTAAATAAGAAATTTTTTTGGTTCAATTTCTCTTTCCTTTTGTTTCTCCCCCACCCCGACAGTTTTGCTTTTCCTCCGCCTTCACTAATTTAGCCTGGATTTCTCTCGTTCCCGTATCCATCTCCCCACGAATTATTTTTACAGTTTCTTTTCTCTTCTTTTCTCACTTTCTATCTCACTCACAACAGAAACCTTCTCGCTCTCTCAATTTCCTGCAATTTGGCCGAATCAGAGTCTCCATTGGTTCGTCTTCAAACTCAACAACAGTAAGTGTTCCCTCCCTCTGAATCTCGTCTATTCACCCGAACACCTTGAACCACTAACTAATGTTGCCAAGCTCTCTCTCCTGTGTTATGATTTATGTCAATTTGTAGTTTGTAAATCTGGAAAGTATGTTAGGCAATTCGAGGTGCCTGGCCTCCACAAGTGTAAAAACAATATTCTGGAAATCTGCTACCTCATGCATTGATAACTACCATATAAATAGAGTTTTACATGGACTTAGTCAAATACTACAATGACCCACGACACCAACTGACCCACTAAACATACGGACTCAAAATAGGAACTGAATAACAAATACTGAATAAAAACGTGATAGAACGTGCTCCATAACAAATACAGGTTGGAACTCTCACATAACATGGCCCGTAAGAACCTGTTGGACTTAACTAACCAAACAACTTGAATAAAACCCAAAATAAATCAAATAAGGCCCGTAGGCCCAAACCCGACCCACAACACTTCAGACAGTAACCCTAAGCTTAGGGTTCCTTCACTTAGCAGCTCATAACACACGCCACCTCTTCAGAAGACCTTGCCCTCAAGGTCTGGAAATCGCCTCTGCAATTCTTCACGATCCACCCATGAAGCATCGTTCTCATCCAAACTTTCCATTGGACTAGCATCTCTACCCCAGCCCTTCTTCCTTTCTTGATGATACGCCTGTCAAGTATGTTTTCTGGCTCGGGTTCGAGGTGCCCTTCGGAGGTAAGTCGTGGCAACTTTGTGGATGGCTGAACTTGTTCTCCCAAGGTCTTTTTGAGACATGAAACATGAAATACCAGAAAGATTTTTTAATCGGGTGGTAGATCTAAACGGTAAGCCACTTTGCCCATTTTTTGAGTTATGGTGTATGGACCATAATATCTTGAGGAGTGCTTGAGATTCCTCCTCACAACTACTGACATCTGTCGGTAGGGGCGAAGGCAAAGGTATACTTTATCGCCGATCTGAAACTCTCGATCCATCCTATGCCTATCCACGTAAAATTTCATCTTTTCTTGAGCTTCCTTTAAATTTTCGCGGACTAACTTGTTTATGAGCTCTCTGCTTCTTAGTTCTTCCTCAACAGCTTGAACCTTAGTTACTCCCGGTTCATAAGGCATCATCCTCGGAGGTGGTTGTCCGTAGACCACTTCATAAGGCGAAATCTTGGTGGAAGTGTGTTCTGAGGTATTGTGGGCATACTCAGCCAGCGGCAGCCATCGTGCCCAGTCACGAGGTCTGTCTCCTGAAAAGATCCTGAGGTATCCTTCTAACCCCTTGTTGACTGTCTCCGTTTGGCCGTCTGTTTGGGGGTGGTAAGCTGAGCTAAGCATTAACTCAGTGCCACTCATTTTGAAAAGTTCTCTCCAGAATTGACTGGTGAACACTGGATCCCTGTCACTCACAATTGTTATGGGAAAACCGTGTAATTTAAAAACAGTGTCAAGGAATACCCTGGCCACTGAGTCTTTTGTGTATGGGTGTGATAGGGACATGAAGTGAGCATACTTTCTCAATCTGTCTACTATCACCAGTATTACAGTTCGTCCTCCTGAAGGTGGCAATCCCTCAATGAAATCCATACTGATATCAACCCAATTCCGTGTAGGGATAGGTAGAGGCTGGAGCAGGCTTGCTGGATGTATATTTTCCACCTTATTTCTCTGGCAAACATCGCATTCTCGAACGAACTCCCTGACATCCCTTCTTAACCCAGGCCAGAAAAATTCTTTTTTAACTCTTGCATATGTCTTATAGACCCCCGTGTGACCTGCTAATGGGTTGCTGTGGAACTTTTGCAGGATCTCACGCTGGAAGGTCACCAGGTTCCCGAGGTGCACCCTGCCTTTGTAAAAGAGCATGCCATCACGGACTTGGTAAAAGGATTGGTTTTCTAGGGTTCCCTGATGGCATTTGCTAATTAGCTCTTGCAACTGGGAATCCTGCAGGTAAGCTCTCTTTAACAACTTTATCCAATTGGTTTGAAGAAGGCTTATGGCTTGAGTGTGTGCTAGGTTGGAGTGTATCTGGTTGGGATTGGAATTGGTTTGTTTGGTTGGGCTTTGTGTATCTGGAGGGTTTTCTGAGGTGGTTAACTGAGGTATTATCTCGGGTTCCTTCATGAAGGGTAACTAGGATAGTGCATCAGCCACCTGATTGGTTTTCCCAATCTTATACTCCACTGAGAAATCATATCCCAGGAGTTTGGAAACCCATTTATGTTGTGTTGGAGTCCCCACCCTTTGCTCTAGTAAGTATTTCAAAGCTTGTTGGCCTGTGCGAACTTTGAAATGCTGTCCCAATAAATAATGCCTCCATTTTCTGATTGCCATTACTAGTGCCAAGAGTTCTTTCTCATAAGTTGATAAGGAGAGGCTCCTTCCCTTTAGGCCTTGGCTGAGGTAGGCTATAGGTTTCCCTTCCTGCATTAATACAGCCCCTAGACCTTCTCCTGATGCATCACACTCCACAACAAATCTCTTAGAAAAATAAGGTAAATTTAACACTGGAGGACTTACCATTGCTGCCTTAAACCTTTCAAAGGCTTCTTGTGCCTTGTTGGACCACATAAAGGCATTTTTCCTTAAGAGAGCAGTTAAGGGGGCTGCAATAGCTCCATAACTTTTCACAAATTTTCTGTAATATCCTGTAAGACCCAAAAATCCCCTTCAGGCCTTCAAATTTCTGGACTGTGGCCACTGTTGCATAGCTGAAATTTTATGGGGGTCAGCTTTAACTCCTTCCTTGGAAATTAGGTGACCTAAATACTCCACCTCACTACAACCAAACACACACTTAGACTTCTTGGCATAAAGCTGATGGGATCTCAAGGTGTCTAAAATGACTTGCAAATATTTCACATGATCTTCCAAAGACTTGCTATAAATCAGTACATCGTAAAAAAAAACCAAAACAAACTTTCTCAAGTAAGGTTTAAAAATCTCATTTATCAATCCTTGGAAAGTGGATGGGGGCATTAGTAAGCCCAAAAGGCATCACCATAAATTTATAGTGACCTGTGGGTTCTAAAAGCACCCTTTTGTATATCCCCCTCACGCATTCTAATTTGGTGATAACCAAAACGCAAATCCAGCTTTGAAAAAATTTCAGACCCATAAAGTTCATCAAGTAATTCGTCAATGTCAGGAATAGGGTACTTATCTTTTATTGTTTCCTTGTTGAGAGCACGGTAATCAACATACATCCTCCAACTTCCATCTGCTTTCCTGACCAGCAACACAGGTGATGAATAGGGACTCTGGCTTCCTCTAATAATCCCACTTTTAAGCATCTCAGCCACCAGCTTTTCTATCTCTGTTTTTTTATAGTAGGGATACCTGTAAGGCCTTACACAAGTCGGTTTTGCCCCCTCCAATAGCTCAATTTTATGGTCATGACTCTGGGGTGGAGGCAATCATTTTGGTTCCGAAAAAACATCCTCAAACTTCTTCATAATCTGTTCCAACATTGGTTCCCTGGGTTCTTCAATCTGCCTCTCAGTTTCAGCAATTAATTGCAACCAAATGCCTTTAATTGATCCTTTTTGTAGATTGGAGACATCTTCCACTACTTCCAAGGCTTCATTTGGAGGTTGTAGACCCTGCAGTTGGACTTTAGTACCCCTGAAATCAAACTGCATAGTGAGGTCAGAAAAATTCCATAGGATTGATCCTAGATCTCGCAGCCAATCAACTCCTAATACCACATCACAGCGTCCTAGAGTTAATAGATAGAGATTAGCCATAATCTTTAAACTCTGTAGTTGAATAGGAACTGCCCTACAGTAACCTTGGCAAGGAAGGCTATCCCCATTAGCCACTTTAACTGTCAGTTGGCTCTCCTCCACTGGTAGTTTCGATTTCCTTTCTACGTAAGGATCCACAAAGTTGTGCGTGCTTCCTGTGTCAATAAGAATCAAAGCTTTTTGTTGATTAATAAAGCCCACTATCCTCATCGTTTTAGGGGATAGGGAACCAGCCATGTCATGTAGAGAAATGCCAAGTAGTTCACCCATCTCCTTAAATTCTTCATCCATTTCCTTTTGGTTCCACGATGGCCAATTTCCCCTCCTCAAACTTGGTTTCTTCACACTCACCTTCTTCAATTCCTTCCAACCAAAACAGCTTAGGTCTAGTGCATTTGTGACCAATGTGGAATTTTTCATCACAATAGTAACATAAACCTTTCTCCCTCCTTTCTTGCATTTGGGTTGGGGTTATCCTTTTAATAGGCATTATGGGTTTTCTGTTTGGGTTGTATGGAATTTGTGGGGTTCTATTTTCTGGTCTATGGGGTGGTGCTGGTAATCTGAGGATTGGTGGAGCTGGTGGGAGTTTTGGCAGGTAAGTCTGAGTGGGTTGGCTTGGGTTTTGGGTTCTGTTTGAGATTGCCCTGCTCCTCCAAACTACCTCTTCCTCTTGTAACTTTGCTAACCCAAATGCAACTGAAATTGTATTTGGTTTAAGCATTGTTACCATAATTTTAAGATCATCCCTTAGGCCACTAATGAAGGTACTAATACGAAATTCTTCCGAAAGTCCCTTAATTTTATTTGATAGGATCTCACACTCAGTTTGGTAATCTTCTACCGTAAAGGTTTGTCTTAGTTTTGTAAAGGCTCCAATTGGATCCTCAAATATTGAGGGCCCAAACCGCACTCTAAGTGCTATTGTAAACTCCTCCCATCTCCCCATAGTACCTGAATCCCTGAGCCACAAGAACCAAGACAAAGCCTTGCCTTTCATGTGGAATAAGGAAATCTGCATTTTTTGGTCTTCGGGTGTGTTGAAATATTCAAAGAAATGTTCAGCCTTAAGGATCCATTCCATAGGGTCTAGCCCATTAAATTTAGGAAAATCTAGTCTAAGGGACCTAGCATGTATCCCTCCATTTCCCTCAAATAATGGATTATTGAACTGACCTTTAACATTGGATGATCCTTCTCCCTAGTTTCGATTATTGGCCTGTAGAGCTAGTTGGTCATAACTTGCTGCCAAATTGTTAAGCTGCTGTAACACGGCTTCCAGCATGCCTTTTTGTCTGCTTTGTTCTTCCCGCAGGTGCCCCGTTTCGGCTGTGAGCATGGAGACTGCTTCAGAAAGTTGAGCTTGGCGTGTACCCTCAGCCATGATGCAAGAACGCGGCTCTGGATACCACTGTTATGATTTATGTCAATTTGTAGTTTGTAAATCTGGAAAATATGTTAGGCAATTCGAGGTGCCTGGCTCCACAAGTGTAAACACAATATTCTGGAAATCTGCTACCTCATGCATTGATAACTGCCATATAAATAGAGTTTTACATGGACTTAGTCAAATACTACAATGACCCATGACACCAACAGACCTACTAAACATATAGACTCAAAATAGGAACTGAATAACAAATACTGAATAAAAACGTGATAGAACGTGCTCCATAACAAATACAGGTTGGAACCCTCGCATAATGTGGCCCGTAAGAACCTGCTGGACTTAACTAACCAAACAACTTGAATAAAACCCAAAATAAATCAAATAGGGCCCGTAGGCCCAGATCCGGCCCACAACACTTCAGACAGTAACCCTAAGACTAGGGTTCCTTCACTCAGCAGCTCATAACATCCTGCATGACAGAATCCTTGAAACCCACTGACTGATCACGCTTGCATCCTTTACCATCGTACCACGTTATGGCCACCCCGAACTATTACACACCCCAAGCCGCAGGCTGCCTACTGTTTTATATTCCAACCAAAGCTGCTTCCTCAGGCCGTGAACCACCATGAAACGACCAAGGCGCACGGCTAGTTCCACCCAATTAATACCACAAGCCAGACCGACGGTAATAACCAAAGTTTATTACGCATGGTAGAGTAAACTTTTGAGACGAACTTTCATTTATTTCCCTCCAAGTTATAAGTCAAATTATAATGCGTTTTGAAATTGTATTTTTGTTGGGTTTGATTTTAATATGCATAAGTTTGATTTCAGAAAAATTATTGATTTATTTTAGTGTTATTCCTCTCACTTTATATTTAACGGAAAATATTTAAAGACTTTAATTATATTATCTTATATTAATTTTATAATTTGATTTTGGTAGTATTGTAAGTTAAGCATATTATATGACATAAATCTTGGATAGTTTTAAATTAGATATGATTATTAATTTACGATATTTTTTTATTATAAGTATTATTAAGAATATTTTATAAATTACTATTGCTTAAGAAATTTATGATTTCCTACTAGATTATATGTTGGAAGTATTAAATTATCGTTTTAATAGTAGTTTATAGAGATTTGAGTTTTAAATATGATTATGTTAATTTTCAAAATGAATTTAAGTTGCCTTGCCATATTTGATAAAATTATATTATAATAAGTTAAGATTATTTTTAATGATAATATATTTATTAGATTTCTGATAACTAGATAGTTATCAAAGCTATTTTTCGTAGTACGAATTTAGGTAAATGGGGAGTTTTAGCTAGTCCTTTTAGAAGTTTAATAACGCTTAGTGTTCTATACAAGTGACTATTGACATTCATTCAGCACGATTCTAGAAAGATTCAGAATAGCTAAAAAGTCCAGGTAAGCGTGTTCCTATGCTAGATTTGCATAAAAAGAAATGAATTGAGGTTGATTTGTAAAATGCCCATGATATGTTTTTAAAAGAAAACATGCAAACAACTTCAATATATGTGTTTTGCATTCACTCATGAAAATCTATATGAAAGAGAAAAATATTTTTTGACATGAATCGTGTAGACATAAGCAATATTTGACATCTTTCTGAAATGTGTAAAAGAGCGAATATGAAAATTGAGATTTTTATACATGTGATATGAAATGCTTTGGATCTATTATTGATCATCTGAAAATGATACAAATGTGTTTTGAATGTGGTTTGATATGATATGGATATGAAAAATCTTTGGCATACTTATTGATTTTGATTTTGATTCTCAATATGGTTCTAATATGATAATACTGGTTCATGTGATATGGTTGGTACCAACATGATATGATATAATATGAGTGCACCCACTTTGGAAAGAAAGTGGTCTTTTATGTATTATTTCCTGTGTGCACTTTTGGGGCTTCGAGATTGAAAAATGGGAAGTTTCACAATATGATATTGCCTGTTTGGCCACCGGGGATAGCACAACCCTACCACCGGGGTTAAACATGGTATATGATATGATATGATATGATATGATTAAAATATTCAATTATGTTATGCCAAAACATTTTTGAATATGAAAATAGTTTTTGAATATGAAAATGATATTTGAATATGAACAACTGGTTTTTGAGTATGAAAAGAAGGAAAAATCGCTCTGATTTTCAGATAACATGTTTGCATATGAAAATGAAATGTTTTGGTTTTGTATGCTGAACTTTCTGAAAATGTTCATGTTTACATATTAGTATATGTTTTCTACTTACTAAGTTGTTGATAACTCATCCTTTATCTCCATAATATTTTTCAGATAATTTTGATGGTATAGCTAGGGATCAAGACTTCAAATTGTGTATTATGCTACTTAAGCATAGTGGATTAAGAACAAAGATGGTATTTTGATTATTGGAGATTTTATTCCATAGTTCTATTTTGCTCTACTGACTTAGTATCTTAGAAGGTTGATATTAAATTTGAGATTTTTGTGGTGTTTAAATTCATCTTATTGGAGTGTTTGATCTGAAACAGTAAGTTGTACGTGTCTTTGAAAACTTTGAACTTTATAACTATATAGTTGAAAATTGATTTTGAGTGACAAGAAATAACTCTTCTATCCATCCAAGACTAGGGTGTTACAGATATAGGTTGTTAATATTCATTTTGTCAAACATTTTATTTTGAAAAAACAACCCTTCAGTACTTGTTTGCAGAGTAGAGCAGTATGAAAATAGGAAATTCCAATTAATAAACATGTCACTTTCTAAGTAATTTTGAAATTATTCAAGTCCTTAGTTAGTATCAGTTCTGCTTGCTGCTTATTCCAATAATAAATGTAGTGAATTAAATTCTAGACTATAATGCTACATTTGAAATTAAAGATACGATTAATTACATTTTACCTCCTCAAATTTTCACTCAATTCACAATGTGCCTCCAAAACTAATAAGTGCATCAAAGTGAATCCTCGAACTTTCAAAACTTATCAATTCCCCCCTTACGTCTACTAGCAGCGTCAAATCTAACGAAAATTCATTGCACGTGCTACTCATGTGTATAACATTCACTGCAAAGATGTAATTTTTATTTAATTTATTATCATTGACCATATAAAATATAAAATAGTATATGCTATCAATTAATCATAAATAATAAATCATTAAATAATTTTTTTATTAATTTATATATGGTTAATGAATATCAAATAATTTCATTGTGTACATAGATTATTCATACTTGTTTCAAACTTAGGTATCAAATAATTTTATATATAATTAATAATTTATGATTTATTAGTAATTAATAGCATATATTATTTTATATTTTATATGGTCAATGATAATAAATTAGATGAAAATTACATCTTTGCAATGATTTTCCGTTAAATTTGACGCTGCTAGTAGACGGAAGAGGGGGATTGGTAAATTTTGAAAGTTTGAGGGTCCACTTTGATACAATTATTAGTTTCGGAGGCACATTGTAAATTGAGTGAAAATTCGAGGAGCAAAGTGTAATTCACTCTTAAAGATATTAAAAATTTCTCTTTAATTCTAAGTGAAGGTTTCTTTCAAAGTGGATGTATCATTAGAAAAGATACATAGCATCTGTGGGTGTGTGTCTCATGTTTATTTTCTGTTTTATGTACATCACTGCATATTTTTAAATGCAAGTGTTCTAAAGCAACAGTCAAGTTTGCTATCTCTATTACTGTCCTTTTACTACCTGCTGCTTATCTACTATTTATTTTTTTATTTCCTTACTTTCCCATTTTGTTTCTGAATATTAGTATATAGATTCAACCATCATTCTTGTAAGTGCATAAAGTTTGTTATTGATCCATCTACAGCTCTTTGTGTGGAAGTTGCCGAGAACAGAGATCATAAACAAATGCATCTATAGCTCATGGTGCTTTTATTTTTTATTAATATTATACATATATATATATATCAGACTAAAGGACCCTATGGTGCATTTTTACAAACAGAAGGAGAGCACTCACTACTCTGCAGCAGATGGTTATAGAGTCATCGCCATATACAACAGCAGGATACCTTGCAACAACAGACAAAGTCTAGAAAAGAATAGTAGAGAAATTAGTTATTAGTCTCTACGGGTTATTTGTAACAAACACAATCATTTTATTCTCTTGCTCATCATGTATAAATACACTCATTCTTGTACAAGATAAATTAATGAAGGAATTCTTCTTCAATATTTTCTCTCTGTATAACATGGTAGTAGACTATCGTCTCTCTGATCCATGGCTGCTACGTCAAATCCTCTGCCTCCTTCCTCCACCTTATCCTCCTTCTCCCACATTGTCTCTACCAAACTCATCACCGACAATTACCTTCTATGGAAGGTACAAATTTTTGCTTATCTCAGGGGCCAAGACCTCTTTCACTATGTCGATGGATCCCTTTCTTCTCCCCCTAATACTATCACTGATTCTTCTAACACCATACCCAAACCCAATCCAGCATTCCTTTCTTGGCAACGCACGAACCAACTTGTTCTCATTGTTCTATTTCCTTCCCTCTCTAACTCCATTATTGGCCATGTTCTTTCATCCACTACTGCTCGTGACCTATGGGTTCGGTGAGCCTCCATGTTTGCTTCCCATTCCCAGGCCAAAGAGTTTCAAATCCGCTTTCAACTTACCAATCTGTCCAGGGGTGACCAACCAATGTCTGAATATTTTGGCAAAGTTCGTTTGCTAGCTGACTCGTTAGCTGCAACTGGAAATCCCCTACCCGAAAAAGAAATTGTTACATACTTACTCAATGGCCTTGGCCAAGCTTATGAATCCTTCATTACTTTCGTAACAACACGAGCAGAACCTCTTTCTTCTAAGGAGTTATATCAACTCCTCCTCATACATGAGGCTCGAGCTGCCCATTTTGGAGTCCTATCTCCTCTGTTGAACTCACAACCAACTTTAGTGCCTCAAGTGGACGTGACCAACGTGGTCGTGGACGTGGAAATGGACGTCAAGGATGAGGGCGAAGCCATTTTAATTCAAACTCTCGTCGTGGTAGGACAAATTCATTCACCAATCTAGCACCTCATTACACTGCCCAGCACCCCACTTGCCAGGTTTGCAACAAATTTGGTCATGTTGCTCTCTAGTGTCTATACAGGTTTGATCATTCCTATCAACTTGATGCTCCAAGATCCTTCTCTGCAAATTACACTGCCCCTACTTCTTTTTCTGATTCCTCATGGTACCCGTACTCAGCAGCTACACATCATATAACAAATGATTTGAGTAACTTAAATATTTCTTCTGAACAGTATAGCGGTGATGAAACAATTCAGGTTGGAGATGGCAGTGGTCTCAAAATTTTGGTGACTGCTCCTTCTCACCCATGTCTTCTTCTTCTTCATTTTCACTTCGTAATATGCTGCATGTCCCTTCCATTACAAAGAACTTGGTATCTGTTCTTCCGATCTGTATTGATAATTCCTACTTTTTTGAATTTCACTCCACTCACTTTGCTGTGAAGGACAAACACATGAAGACTCTCCTCCTCACAGAGCCAACGTGTAATGGTTTATATGTTTTCCCCTCAGCCGTATCCTCAACTCCAGTCCTCTCCACTCATCTTGGTGAATGAACCAATCTAAAGCGGTGGCATCGCAGGCTAGGATATCCTTCCCTAGCTCTTGTATCACCAGTGCTGCACTCCAGATGTCTACCAGTTCTCTCAAGTGCCTCAGTTTTCAAATGTCCAATATCCCTTAGCTAAGAGTCATCAGTTACTTTTTTGTAATAGCCAAGCCCAATACTCTCGGCCTTAGATCTAATATGTGCTGACTTATGGGGCCTGGCCCCTTATGTTTCACGACTTGGATTTAAATATTACCTTTCATTTGTTGATCATTATACATGGTACACTTGGTTTTTTCCCCTTAAGCTCAAGTCTGATGTTACACATATTTTTACTTCTTTTCTTCCTTATCTTGAACTTTTATTCAATTCCAAACTTAAAATTCTACAAACGGATGGTGGTGGGGAATTTAAACCTTTAACTCAGATTTGTCAGAAACTGGGAATAAATCATCGTCTCTCATGTCATCACACACCAACAAAATGGACTGGTTGAAAGAAAACACAAGCACATTGTTGAAACTGGGCTTGCTTTACTAGCCCACTCATCCTTACCCTTTTCTTATTGGGCCGATGCTTTTGAAACTACGGTTTACACAATTAATCTTCTTCCCTCACCTACTCTCAAAAATAAATCACCTCATTTCCTTGTTCATAATTCTAAACTAGGTATCAATTTTTAAAAGTCTTTGGGTGTGAATGTTGGCCTAATCTTAGACCTTATCTCTTAAATAAATTAAATTTTCTTTCTGTTTCGTGCCTTTTTGTGGGTTACAGCTCCTCACATAAAGGCTACAAATGCTTGGACCTCACCAACAACCGGTTATACATCTCTCAGGATGTTATATTTAATAAGGCCTCATTGCCTCTTCTAAAATCTCAGCCCATCAACACTCCTTCTTAGACAAACTCAAATCTGGTTCCTCTCCTCTTTTCTCTAAGTCTATTTTTGGGCCCGATCCAAGCCCAAACACAAGTCAACCCACTTCGTCCCTTGTATCTTTGTCTACCTCAAGCTTCCCTACATCTTCTGCCACTTCTTCATCCCCCCTCCCCCTCTGTATCTACTCTTCCCTCTCTTCCACCAGTTTTACAACAACCTCGCTCTCTGATTATTACGCATGCCTAGACCAACTCCTCCAGACCAAGACACTCCACAGATGGCACCATCCCATACTCTACTCAATTCTGTCTCACCACCTTTGTCACTGTTCCAGACGAACCCTCTAGCTACTCAACTGCTTCAAGATTCACGGAATGGAAAGATGCAATGGCCCAAGAATATGCTGCTCTTCAAAAAAATTGCACCTGGAGTCTTGTACCTCCCACACCCATGACTAATATTCTTGGTTGCAGGTGGCTGTTTCGCACCAAAAGCAATGTCGATGGCTCTTTCCAACGATGGAAAGCCCGTCTTGTTGCCAAAGGGTATCATCAACAGCATGGTCTAGACTACAATGAGACATTCTCTCCCGTGATAAAGCCCTCTACCATTCGGCTTGTTCTCACCATTGCCGTCACTCAATCGTGGCCTCTACGCCAACTTGATATCCAAAATGTATTTTTGCATGGATTATTGAATGATGATGTGTACATGCAGCAGTCTCAGAGATTTATAGATCCACTACATCCCACATATGTGTGCAAATTGCACAAGGCTCTATACGGTCTCAAACAAGCATCACGAGCTTGGTTTGCACAGCTTAGCTTATGGTTACTTGCATACGGCTTCAAGGCCTCAAAGGCAGACCCCTCATTATTTATATTACAACATGCTGATGTACTGTTTTATCTCTTGGTGTATGTCGATAACTTAGTCATCACTGGGTCTAAATCCTCAGCCATTGACTTGCTCATACGTGACTTAGGCTTTGCCTTTCCAGTCAAAGACTTGGGAAAATTGTCTTTTTTTCTTGGCCTTGAGGTTGACTACACTACAACAGGTCTTCTTTTTACTCAACGCAAGTATATCAAGAGTCTGCTCATACACAGTCAGATGATTAATGCTAAAGGCATCTCCTCCCCTATGGCGGCTTCCCTCAAACTATCCAAGTTTGACTCTCTAGACTTTGATGATCCAACCTTATACAGGAGCATAGTTGGTGGCTCACAATACCTCTCTCTCACCAAACCAGATATCTCATTTACAGTGAATAAGATCTGCCAATTCATGCATTCTCCAAAACAATCTCATTGGAGTGCAGTTAAAAGAGTCCTCAGGTACCTCGAAGCCTCCATTAACCATGGCCTACTCTTCAAAAGAAATTCCACCTTCACACTCCAAGCATATTCGGATGCTAATTGGGGAGGTTGTCCCGATGATCAACGCTCGATTGGTGGCTTTTGTATCTATCTTGGAAGCCATCTCATCTCATAAAGCTCGAAGAAACAGAGGACTGTGGCACGATCAACAACAGAAGCTGAATACAAATCTCTAGCATCATCGGCTGCTGAGACCATATGGCTTCAAACGATTCTTAGAGAGCTGGGTATTTCTCTTCCTACGGCTCCAACATTGTGGTGTGACAACATTGGAGCCATATATCTCTCTGTCAACCCAATCTATCACTCCAAAACCAAACATATGGACATAGATTATCACTTCGTGAGAGATAGAGTTGCTGCCTGTGCCTTACAAGTCCAATTTTGTAGCTCAAAGGATCAACTAGCAGATGTCCTAACTAATCCATTGGTTGCAGAGAAGTTCATTCATTTTAGAACAAGCCTCAATGTGGTTGATACCCCCTTAGGCTCGCGGGGGCATATCAAACTAGAAGACCCTATGGTGCATTTTCACAAATAGAAGGAGAGCACTCACTACACTACATCAGACGAAGGAAATTAGTTACATAGTCATTGCCATATACAACAGTAGGATACCATGCAACAACAGACAAAGTCTAGAAAATAACAGTAGAGAAATTAGTTATTAGTCTCTACGGTTATTTGTAACAAACACAATCATTTTATTCTCTTGCTCATCATGTATAAATACACTCATTCTTGTACAAGATAAATTAATGAAGGAATTCTTCTACAATATTTTCTCTGTCTAACAGCATACATACATACATACATACATACATACATACATACATACATACATACATATATAATAGAACTTATATAATTGTCTTCCACTCCAAAGAAGATCAAATTAATTTCTTGATCGAGATAAAAACAATTTGGATGAAACACGAGAGGGGATTGGATGGCCATAGACTGATGAGTAGCTTTCCCCTACTTAGATTGCTTACAATTGGTGGCTCCTAAAATATAAAAGCTTTCTTGATGAAAATAGGCATCGCAAGATAATTGTCCATGCATATATGTATATCTATATGTATATTTGGTCGAACCATTATTAAGGAGTATCATGACTATCATGCATATAGACAAAAAAAAGGTTTGTAGGGTGCACCTAAAAATGTTGTTTTCACATCATCTCTTATTGTTGTGAAATTTTAATTATATTTGCAAGCACGAACCGTACCGAAGTATAGTTTTAGCAAAGACGAAGTCAAACCCACAGGGATTTGTAAAAACATAGGAAACTAATCAAATATCAACCAAATAAATTCTAATCTAATTCAGAAAGATGAGTTGTAAAATAAAATAAGAAATTAAGAACTACATAATCAATTAATCAAAGCAAGAAATAATTAATTTAAAGAACTAATCACAATAAAAAGAACTAAAATAAACTCTAAAGATAAAAACTAATCAATCTTAATGGGGAATGAACTAAGGTTTTGGCCGAAATCCACCTTATTAATTCATAATAATATATTTATGAGAATTGATTCTTCTGGAACATCTAAATAATAATCTAGAAATCAATCTTGTTATCAAAGTAAATATTATCATTGAAAGTTGAAACCCTTTCCTAAGAAAATATCTAAAGTATGTTCTTCTTCGCTCAAATATATAAAATCAAATCATCACTCGTATCTGTTAAAAGAAATCACAAAAAATATAAGATTTTATATTTAATAAACTTATAAATCAGGCTCTCAAATTTTAATTTTTTTTTATTAAGATTATTCTAGATCATGAGAAAAACATGATTGAACTCATATCAAGAACTCTATCTCTCTCAATTGATATGAAGCAAGAACAATATTAGATTGTTAATCACATATATAACTGGGAAAAAAAGTCAATCTCATAAATAATACTACTAATCATCAATGAGGTTTCATCCCCAACCTTAGTGAGAAATTTAGCTAGACATATTCATGAAAATAAATCCATAAAATTGAACGTAAATAGATATAAAAAAAAAGTATTTAAAAGAAATTGAAGAAAAATAGAAATTACAATGCTCTCAGAACGTAAACATAACTCTAAAACTCCAATTTTTGTAGACTTTGAAGGTAAGTTTATTTTCTTATCCTTTTCCGTTTCATGCTTGCTACTTTTTTTTTTTTTTTCCCCTTTTTCTATCTTTCACTAGTTCACGTTTCTTTTTGTTTTCTTTGCGTTCCTTTTCTCGGTTGCACACTTGTCTTCTATTTATTAGGCTTCTTTCAAAATGAGGCCCACTAAATAAGTCCACTTGCATGAATTCCTCAGCATTGTATGAATTTTGAAATACAATTCTTTCCGACTTCAATTTCTGATCAAGATATTTTTTTTTTTTGAAATGGAATAATGAACTTCATTAATCATAAGAAAAACCAGATAACGGCATACATTCTGGATTAATAACCAGATCAACAGCATCTAAGTCTAGCTCTAGAGATGCCTTAGCAAGATTATGAGCAAATTCATAGCTACTTCTTTTAATAAACACAACCCTCCAACTAACAAAATTAGACAGACTAAGCTTTGTATCACTAAGAACCATTCCCACTCTATCATACCTCTCCCTTTGCTTCTATAGACCAAGAACCACCCATTTTGAGTCACCTTCCAGTATAATTGAGTTCAACCCCTACTCAGTGGCCAAAACAGCAGCATCATAAGCTCCCTGAGCTTCTGCCAATAGAGGGTCAAACAAGCTAGCCTTTGACAGTTTCTTGGTAGCATGGTTTCGAGCAACAAGACCAAAACCTGCTCTTCCTTTAGACTCACATAAAGCAGCATCCCAGTTAATTTGATGCATCCACTTGGAGGAGGAGACCAACTAGAGCATTGTGCTATTGACTCACTGGCAGTAACATTTGAGCAGAACTGGGCAGCTTTAAATTTAAGTGAAAAAAAAAGTATATATTTCAAAACTAATAAAATTATAATTATTAACGCTGCATGCTTGTGATAATGTTTTATCTAAAGCAGTAAAATTATGCACAATTTGACTATTATCAGATGAATACCCATTGTGTCCACAAGAAAGAGGTCCCACAAGCTGATCAACTCATAATATAAAACACATTTAATAGTATATGCAATAATATGCTAACGACTATATAGTTTTCCAATGAAAATGTTGGAATGAAGGAGGCAGCCGGGTGATGCACTTAGCTCTAGATCTAAAACATGATCTGTCAAAACTTGCAGGCAAACCACTCAATGGTTACAATGCAAAATGGTGTTGGTGCAAAATGGGCTGCAAAATAATAAATAGTGAGAGAAAATTTGCTTCAAGGCGCGTTACAACGTCGCTTTCCTTAAGACAATATTCACCCCCACCAATAACGGTATGCACACGAGTTACAAGTGAATTTGCCTCCAAGATACAATGAAGCTCAGAACAAGTCTGTTTGTCTAACTGCGTTATATACACACGCAATTAGACCTCGAATACCCTCAAATTTTGCTATTCAACCAAGAAATTAAAAATTTGTTCTCTCGAGAACAAACAGATTCTAACAAGTATTGAAGAAGTGAATTTTGCAAGAGAGAGAGAAATCGAAATTCTATTATGGGGTGCTCAAATGGCAGGCCAATGGATCTATTTATAGATGACCAAAGGTTGTGAAAGAAAAGTTATTATTTTTTGTAATTCTGAAAACTATTCGGAATAGGTACATACATTATGCCTATTGCCATATGATACAACAGTTGGACTTAGTTCAATGGTTGCCTTGCTTCCGTTTCAATTGGATGGCACCAGTTTGAATCACCGCGTGTGCGCATTGGGAATTTAATTTTTCTTTCCTATGCGCATGCCCTTGGTGCTTTGCTTCTCGCGTGAAGAGAAATTAAAAACCATTTCGTCAAAGGGGTGACTCGAACTCAATCCTTCAGAGTAAATTAAAAACCATTTCGTCAAAGGGGTGACTCGAACTCAATCCTTCAGAGTAAATCAACGGCACTAACACCACCAAGCCAGTGATTGCCTCATGTAAGCTTATAGACCCAATAATATTATAACCATAAGCTATTGCGTATAAACTTTCCTTAATTCCTCTATTTCCAAAATAATTCACAACTTCTAAAAATAAATCCCCAAAATATTATTAATAATAAATATTACATATATTATTGTTGAAAATATTTCCAATAATCCCCCTCCATTTTCAAAATACATCCTGGTTAGAATAGGAAAACTTATACATAAATGAAGGTGTCTTTTGGACTTGAACCTTTACATAGTGAAAATACATCAAAGCTAATCAGAATGGCATAGTAGACATGCTTTGAACTAGCGATTCTATACGATTAGCCGGATATACCACCCCCGACACTCATATAGGTAGACTTATCAAAAGTGTCCTGTAACTAAACACTTTAACATAACTATATTATCAGTCTATTAAGGGCTTATTGCTCAACCTGTCATTTTCATTACAGCACCAAGCATTTCAAACCTTAGGATGATTAAATTAGTTTGGAAACTAATTTTAATATCACAGTGCTTGCAAATCACGAACATATATTGTATTTTGCTCATTGAACTCAAGTCTTGATATGTTCGAGAGTTGAGTCGAGTTTCCATTATTGGTGATTTTATTGTATAGGCTTTAAACCCATCCCCTTTGATGTCTTCCACATCAATTCCCTTGCATGTCCTTTAGTTAACGGATCTGCCAAATTTTGACAAGATCTCACAAAATCAATTGTAATTACTCCATCTGTGAGTAATTGCCTCGTAAACCAATATGCCTAAACTTGCCATTATATATATGGCTATAGGCCCGCGACAGTGTAGCCTGACTGTCACAATGCAAATATATTGGTGGCAATGGTTTTGGCCAAATCAAAATCTCTATTAACAAATTTCTCAGTCACTCTGCCTCTTTGCTACAAGAAGCCAATGCTATAAACTCTGCTGCCATGGTAGAGTCAGTTATGCATGTCTGCTTCTTTGATCCCTAGGAGATTACTCCTTCACCAAGGGTGAATATCCACCCACTAGTTGACTTGTGATCACCATGCTCAGTTATCCAACTGGTATCCGTGTATCCTTCTACTACAGAAGGAAATCCGATGTACTCAATACCAAAATTTATGGTATTTCGTAAATATTTTAAAATTCTTCGTACATCTATCCAATGAATATGACTTGGGTTACTAGTGTGCCTACTAAGTTTGCCCACTGCAAATGCAATATCAGGTCTAGTACATGTCATGGCATACATCAGACTATCAATAACTCTAGCATATTCAAGTTGATCCACTGCTCTCCCAGTATTAGGATACAATTTAAAATTTGAATCAAAAGGTATAGCCATGGGTTTGCAATCAAAGTGATTAAACTTTTTTAATATTTTCTCAATATAATGTGATTGGGTTAGAATTATACCATTATTATTTCTTATAATTCTAATACCCAAAATCACGTTTGTAATACCCAAATCCTTCATATCGAAATTTGATGACAAAAATTTCTTAGTACTTTCAATGCTCATATTATCAATGCCAAAAATCAACATGTCATCTACATATAAGCATATTATAATACATTTATTTCCGTTGAACTTGCTGTAGACACATTTATCAGATTCATGTATCCTAAAACCATTTTTCACTACAACTTTAACAAACTTTTCATGCCATTGTTTTGGTGCTTGTTTAAGTCAATAAAGTGACTTAACCAATTTATAAACTTTATGTTCTTGGCCAAGCATGACAAACCCCTCGAGTTGTTCCATGTAAATTTCTTCTTCTAATTCATCATTCAAGAAGGCAGTCTTAACATCCATTTGATGGATTTCAAACTTGTAGATGGCTGCTAAGGCAATCAAAGTTCTGATAGTAGCAATCCTAGCAACTAATTCGTAGGTATCAAAATAATCTAACCCTGCCTTCTGGGTAAAACTCTTTGCTACTAGCCTTGCCTTAAACTTTTCAATTGTTCCATCTACTTTCAGTTTCCTTTTAAACATCCATTTGCAACCAATAGGTGTCGAACCAGGGGGTAAATCTACTAATTTCCAAGTATTATTACCCATGATTGAATCCATTTCATCATTAATAGCTTCTTTCCAAAAAGCTACATCCTGAGACTTCATAGTCTCTTCATATCTCAAAAGAACATTCTCAACATTGTGTGTAATCATGATTTGGCTACAAGATGAATCTCTTGTACCCTCTACCAAGTACACAACAAAATCTGGTCTGAATGCCTTTTCAGTTCTGACTCGTTTACTCCTTCTTGGTTCAAATGGTTCACCAGATTCACCATTATTTTCAAGTGATCTGTTTAATTCCATTATTTTATCATTAAAAAGTGGAATTTCACTGAATCTATTTTCAAAAAATTCAGCATCCCTAGATTCAATCATTGTATTGACGTCAATAGAACCATTAGGTTCCACAACTAGGAATCTATAGCCAACACTATGATGTGCATAACCTAAGAAAATGCACTCAATGGCTTTTTGTCCTAACTTCTTTATCTTAGGTTCAGGTAATCTAACTATGGCTTGACAACCCCAAACTTTAAAATGATTTAAGCTTGGTTTTCGTTTCTTCCATAGTTCATATGGAGAAACTTTAGTTTTCTTGTGGGGTATTCTTTTCAAAATATAACATGTTGTCAGCATAGCTTCTCCCCAAAAACTTTTGTTTAAACCAGAATTAGTAAGCATGACATTAACCATTTCTACTAAAGTTCTGTTTTTCCTTTCTGCCACTCCATTTTGTTGTGGAGTGTAAGCCATAGTAGTTTCATGAATAATGCCTACAGATTCACAATAAGTAGGAAAGTGATATTCACCTCCTCTATCGGATCTAAGACATTTTATCTTGACATCACATTGATTTTCTACTTCATTTTTATATGCCTTAAAATTATCCAAAACTTTGTCTTTTGAATGCATCAAATAAACATAGCAATATCTACAGAAATCGTCTATAAAAGTCACAAAATATTTTTTACCTCCTCTAGTAGGTGTTCTATGCATGTCACATACATCACTGTGTATTATTTGCAATAAAGATGAAGTTCTTTCTACTCTAAAAAAAGGTTTTCTTGTAATTTTTGTTTGCATGCATATTCTACATTTATCCATCATATCTTTGGCATATTTAGGAATTAAACTTAAATTAACCATGTCATCAAGCTTTCTAACATGAATATGTCCTAAACGACAATGCCATAAATAATATGAATCAATCATATAAGCAGAAACATTCACTATATTATTAATATTGAGTTTGAATATGCCTTCACTCAGATATCCCTTCCCCACAAAATTACCCCCTTTGGTCAGAACAAATTTGTCTGACTCAAAGACTAATTTAAACCCATACTTATTCAGAAGACTACCAGATACAAGATTTTTCTGAACTTCTGGTACATGATATACATCCCTGAGAGTAAGCACTTTTCCAGAGGTGAACTCCAAATCTATCGTGCCTTCGCCTTTAACTGTTGCAGTGGATGAATTTTCTATGTAGATAACGCATCCATCTTTTTCCGACTCATACTTTTTAAACAAACTCTTGTCTTTGCAAACATGTCTTGTTGCTCCTGAGTCAATCCACCAAGAGTTGTCTCCTTCGAGAATATTGACCTTAGAAATCATGGCCACAAAGTTCTCTTTGGAGTCAGATTTTTGTTGTTTCTATTTAAGAAAACGACAATCTCTTTTGTAATGGCCCGGCTTTCCACAATAGAAGCAATTTACACTCAGTTTCTTCTGATTCTTGCTTTGGAAATAACTTTGTTTTCTTCCATAGTTATTATTTCTCTTCCGATTTTCATATCCGGATTGCTTAGGTTGTCCAGTTTTGTGGGTCTTCCCTTCCTCTATCATATGCATATTGGAAGTCAAAGAGTCACACTCTTCTTTACCATCTCTATGAAGATGTTGGCTTAGATCTTCCAGAGACATTTCCTCCTTTCTATGCTTTAGACTTCTTTTGTAACGCCCCATTCCCGGAGGTCCGGAGAGTTAGCTCTTAATACTTAAAATTAACTTAAATAACACAACTATAAACTCCAGAAAATCCCATAAAATATTAATACACTTAATCAAACCAAAAATCTAAATTCCTCCATGGCGACAATAAAGAAATCCCCAATAACATAAATTAGAAATTCTCCAAAAACTCGAAACCATCCTCAACTCATCAAATCAAATACCCGAAAAATAAATCAGTTTACTAACTACGACTCTCAAATAAGCATTTGTACCCTCAGGCACTTATTCCACTACGATCATCACACCTTGCTAAACTTTATACTCTTGCTCTCCAGCTGAACCATCAAAATTATCTGAAAAATATATGGAGATAAGGGGTGAGTTACCAACAACTCAGTAAGCAAAGAACATATACCAGTGTGTAAACATGAGCATTTACAGAAATCAGAATGCAGAACAAACATTTTCATTTTCAGAGTGCGGAAGCAGAACATGTCATCAAAATATCAGAGCGAAGATTTGGAAATAATTTCATTAAAAATATTCTTTGGCATAGCACAAAAGATCATCATCATCATCAGAACATCATATCAGAACAGAGGCCATGTATAACCCCCGTGGTAGGGTTGTGCATCTGCGGATAACCAAGCAGAACATAAAACACTCTGTCACCAAGGTGTGCACTCAAAACAGAGACCACTACTATAACCCGTGGCAGGGCCGTATCCACTATTATTACTCGTGGTTGGGCCGTATCCACTATTATAACCCGTGGTTGGGCCGTATCCACTATTGTAACCCGTGGTTAGGCCGTATGCCACTATTATCACCCGTGGCAAAGCCGTAACTGAACAGAGCGGAAACAGAATCAAACTCAGAATCAGAGAGTCATGCCAAACGTTTTCAGAAATCACGTCTTATCCAAACTGGGTACAGAACCAAAAATCTTCGGAACATAACAAAATCATATCACAACATAATTTATGCACAAATTTCATATTCGCTCTCTTTTTCAAAGTTCAGAAACAGAATGTCAAAAATAAGCTCATGTCTACACTAGTCATGACAGAAAACACTTTCTTCTTAAACAGAATCTCATGAGTAATGCAGAACAAATAAGTGAGGTAGTTCACATTTCTTTTCATAATAAAACATGCATATTTTCCAAAAAGGACCTCAGTTCATTTTATTTAATGCAAAGTCTAGCATAGGAACCCCGCTTACCTGGACTTTTTAGCTTTTCAGATTTTTCCTCAAAATATCGAACAATTAACAATCGTCACCTATCAAATAATCAAGTAGTTCCCGTAAATTTCCAATTAACCACTTATTTCGATATTTAATCCTAACTTTCTAAAATAACCTACTTAATTCCTCAAAACCTAAAATTTCATAATCTTAAAATTTATCATCTTTTTCTAAAATCGCCACTGTCCAATTGATAACTTTGACTAAAAACATAAAAAATATCTAACTTATTTATTAATGAAAACACTTATAAAGTTCAATACTAGGTAATATAATTATCCCACAATATTTTAAAATAAACCATATCTATTTTTAAATAGACTAAAACATATCTAAAATGTAAAAGTAACATCACACCAATAATATTTACTCTTAAAATAAATCTTTATTAATATCATTATGAAAATCATGTATTTTCTTAAATAACATTAAACCGAGACCATTTACTAAAAAAATAACCCATTTAAACATAACCCAAAAAATAAACCTCTCACCCGAAAACAAAACTCTAGGAGCTTTCCATATATATATATATATATATATATATATATATATATATATATATATATATATATATATATATATATATAACTAGGCGAACATGTACGGGATTAACACCCAGTATGCGACGGCAGCATACCCAAGGAAACCGAGGCACACGCGGAGGGTTGAGGAGCGACGGGGCTGGCTGGAGGGATTGAGGTGGCGCAGCAGAAGAACGGGATTGCGGTGGAGACTCCGTCTAGCTGGGCTGCGCACGAGTGAACGAGAGGGAGTGGTGAGCAAGAGAGAGAGACGGAGAGAGGTGAGGGAATAACCGAGGGAGGTACTCACCACGAGGGACAAGGGGGGATTGAGGCTGCTTGAGGTTGACGGAAAAGTGACAACCGGTAGATTCTGTGGCTGGTCCGATAGTTTCCCCGACGTACGGTGGTGACTAACCGTATAGTGGTGATGCTCTGTTTTTGAGAGGAGAAACAGAGGATTTTAATTCGGTAAAAGCATGGGTTGTTGTTTCCCATGGCTGTCGGAAGTGTTTTCCGAGGGTTGTTCTGGCGTCGGTTTTAAGTGGAGATGGAGGTTGGGGGAGGACGAACCGGGCAGCAGTGGTGACGAACGCGTTTGGCTTCCGTGAGGGTGTTGGACGGCAACGGGGATGGCTGAAAGGTGCAGAGATCGGGTTGCCGTTGCGTGGGGAGGAGTTTCTAGTGGCGGCAGTGTTGGGTAAAATCTCAGTGCTTGGAAAAACATAATCATCTATATATATGTGAGGTGAAACCCTAGAGAGTCGAGAGAGACGTGTGTGTGCATGCATGCCGTGAACGAAATGCATGTGTGTAAGCATGCTGCGCGACGGAAAAAAAATATAAACCGTGCGAAAGAAATACTATAAACGGAAAGAGAAGGACACGAAAACAAAAAAATATAAAACAAGCGGGGAGAATAAAAATAAAATAATAAAAATAAATAAATAAACGGCATAGATCTCCAATATAAAAAAATAAAAAAAAAATCACAGTCCAACTATACCAATCTTGGATCCGGGTGTTACATCTTTTGTAGTCTTTCCATAATGGAGTAAGTTTATCCATAATGGATGAAACTGATATAGAATCATCCATCTTCATATTGTGTTAAGTGAATTGATCAAGAATATGCATAATTTCATTGAATTGTTCAACAATAGGCCTAGAGTCTACCATTTTATAACTGAAAAATTTGGTAGCCAGAAATATTTTACTTGTAGCATCTTCTAAGAATACTTAGCCTCAAGTGCGTCCCAAAGATCCTTGGCGGTTGCTTTGTTTTGGTAAGCATCAAACAATGTGTTAGACATTGCATTGCAGATGTGACCTTTGCAGATGTAGTCGTCTTGTTCCCACTTGATTCTTTCCCGACTTTGAGCAATTGCCTCATCTTCATTTGCAGACGGCCTAGGAGTAGTTAGAACATACACCACTTTAAGACTAGCCAGGAGAAAGTGTATCTTTTTTTGCCAGCGTAAAAGATTAGCTCCATCAAAACGTTCGAGTTTAACAAAATCCGCAGCAAACTCTCTCAAACTATGTGCCATTAGAAATATTGTCTTAAGATTGTTGGTGCAAAATGGGCCGCAAAACAATAAATAGTGAGAGCAAGTTTGCTTCAAGGTGCGTTACAATGTCGCTTTCCTTAAGACAATATTCGCCCCCACCAATAACGGTATGCACACGGGTTACAAGCGAATTTGCCTCCAAGATACAATGAAGTCCAGAACAAGTCTGTTTGTCTAATTGCGTTATGCACACACGAAATTAGACCCCCAACACACTCAGATTTTGCTATTCAACCAAGAAATTAAAAACCTGTTCTCTCGAGAACAAACAGATTCTAACAAGTTCTAACAAGTATTGAAGAAGTGAAAATTTTCGGAGAGAGAGAGAGAATTTGAAATTCTATTCTGGGATGCTCAAATGGCAGGCCAATGAGTCTATTTATAGATGACCAAAGGTTGTGAACGAAAAGTTATTACTTTTCGTAATTCTAAAAACTATTCGGAATAGGTACATATATTATGCCAGTGATTGCCTTATGAAGTCTTATAGACCCAATATTATTATAACCACAAGCTATTGCTTATAAACTTTCCTTAATTCCTCTCTTTCCAAAATAATTCACAACTTCCAAAAATAAATCCCCAAAATATTATTAACAATAAATATTATATATATTATTCTGAAAATATTTCCAACAATTGGAAACAAGTTTAGAGGTATATTCATGTACACTTTAACTAGTGTAGGAATGGGTGTGGAATAAATAGGACGATAAGTTAGTTGGAAAATGGCGACAATAGTTTAAAAATTATAACCATCTCAAGTGCTTTTAACAAGCCGTTTGATGGTTCTTCAAATAATTTTTGCAGCCAGATTAATTACCAGAAATATCCATTGGGTGCGTTTCTAGGTATGTCAGATATGCATTTGTAGGGATGGATGCTCTGGTCTGAGTTTTTTCCAAAATAACTTCGGCAAAAACTGTGGTGTGTGAAGTGTAGGAAAAGTTCCCAGGATCTAATACCCTTTTCTTAGAACTACCAAACAAAAGCTAGAGCCAGCTTCTATGGAGGATACATTGCCATTCAAGTTGCATGCTCAATGAATTTTGACAGGGAAAAAAATACCTCCATTGATCTAGCATCATGGTCGATTGAGCGCCAAATCCAAATCTAGGTGGTAATATCGTAGTACTTTGGGATCCTTCCTCGAAGGGGACCAATCACTTAAAATTCTTGTGCGTATGTGGGAATTTTTTTCAGAGAAGAAGTTAAACTAGATTTACACAGGTTTAAGAAAGGATATGCTAAAGTTTCCAACAAAAATAAAATAGATAGAAGTTCCTAACAATAATTGGAAACCAACTGGAGTGAAGGGGGAGAGAGAGATACAAAGATACAGAGGTACTAGAGGTGCATGAAAGAGAGTCCACAAGACGTCGATCGACAATCTCTAGCTCTAACACTGTTATGACCTCAAGGAAGAGCAGATGGAATCAAGTGGATTTAGGGATGCGAAGTGAAGTCAGAGACTTGAAGTTGAAGGCAGAGGAAATGAAGTCAGAGGCTTTGGTCATACGGGGTCATTTACAAGGCAAGAAATAAGAGGCAAAATGCACAGCAGCAATGGAGGACAATGCGCACCGTTTCAAGCACTGGGAACGCACCATTTTGCATTTATGTTTTACGCACCGTTTCATTCAAGCATTTTACTCTCTATTAGTAGTGGGTTGAAGGAATATAAGGAGTGGGGTAGCAGAATCTTCCATTATCAAATATCTTGTATTGGCTTAATCAGAACATTGGAGGCCAGGGTTCCTCGAAAACCTATCTATCTTTACAGTTTAATCCATAATATTTAGTATATTTTCTTCCATTTTCCATTCCAAATCTATTTCCATTCCTCTATCCATTCTTCTACATTTCTTTACAATCAGAATCATAACCATTGGTATTAGAGACAAGTTTCCTAATCACAGAGAGCATTAGATCCAAACAACAAACAAGAGGCAACCCAAATGCAAGTTGAGTCGCATGAGCAAGGGATACAAGAGCTGAGGGAGCATATGCAGGCTATGGTGGCCACCCAGAACCAATGATATGTTGCGTACTATGGTAGCTAATCAGAACAGGGCACCCCACCGAAACATAGACTTGGAAACATAAAATTTCGACCATCGGAGGCATGGAATAAGGGGAATCAAGCTAGATTTTCCACATTTTGCTGGTTCAGATCCAGAGGGGTCGATATTTAAGGCCTCACACTACTTTGACTTTCATCAAACACCTCCCGTTCAAAGATTACTCCGGGCTTCATACCACATGGAGGGACAAGCACTGATTTGGTACCAAGATGCATAAGACATAGGGCTATTTACGTGCTGGAAGACCTTCCTTCAAGCCCTCCAAATGCATTTTGGAACCACCACATACAATGATCCCATGGAAGTTCTAAAGAGGTTGAAGCAAACTTCATTAGTAGCAGCATATAAAGATGAGTTTGAAGCACTTTCAAACAGGCTCAAAGGGCTCCCAGATGCCCACAAGCTGAGCTGCTTCATTAGTGGGCTCAAAGATGAGATCCATCTTACACTTCATCTGTTGAATCCGGTGAACTTAAGCGCAGCATTTGGCCTTGCACGAATACAAGAAGAGTACTTGGTCAGTATAAATAAGGCAGTAAAACCATGGAAAGAAAAGAACAATTCATTAACAACAGGGGATGGCCACGGGGTTTGTTCGGGGAAAGGTTCAAACAGGGGCACTAAACAAACAGTCCCTATACGGAAGGTTTTCTCCATACAGATAGATGAAAAAAGAAAAAAAGGCTTATGTTACAGTTGTGAGGAGAAATGGCATCCCAACCACGTGTGTAAATCTCCGAAGGTGTATCCGCTGCAAGGATGTGAAGGGGGTGAATGGGAGAAGTTAGATGAAGTTTTTATGACTCTACATGTTTTGAGGAAGGAATAGGGTTAACTATTTTCCAAGGGGGACCCGAGATCTCTATTAATGCTATCACAGGAACTCTTACTTCAAATACTATGACAATCCAGGGGACGGTTGGGGGAGAGAAGTTGGTGATTTTGGTAGACTCGGGGAGCACCCATAATTTTTTAGACCCATCTGTTAGCAGAAGGACAAATTTGTGTGTAAAACCAATAGCAAGGCTGTCAGTCAAGGTGGCCAATGGAGATACCATCCATAGTGAAGGGCTTTGTAGGGAGGTAACCCCTAAAATTTAAGGTAATTCTTTCTATCCATCTTATTACCTACTTCCCTTGGGTGGTTGTGATGCTGTTTCAGGAGTCTAGTGGTTGGTCACCTTAGGTCCTATTGTTTGGGATTTCTCTAAATTGTCCATGAAATGCACTTGGAATGAGAAACCAATTCAGTTGTTGGGTATGAAGTTAAGTAGTTACATGTTTGAGGGTGGGAAGAAAGCCTTACTGGACAGTGTAAGTATGGGTAGGGACTGTTTTTGCAATTAATTACAACCCCAATTCACACTAAACAACAACCAGTAGACCCAAAAATGCAGCTCCTGCTTAATGAATTTAACAAGATTTTTGAAGAACCCACTGGGTTGCCACCCACAACAAAACAAGACCATAAAATAGTCCTCAAGGAAGGAACCCCACCCATCTCAACTTCACCTTACTGATATCCCTATTATAAAAAATTAGAGATTGAGAAGATTATGGTTGATTTGTTGAAAACAAGAGTAAAAAGGTCGAGTTCTAGCCCATTTTCATCCCCGGTGATTTTAGTGCGCAAGGCGGATGATAGTTGGCGCTTGTGCGTAGATTATAGGGCCCTTAATCAGGAGACGATTAAGGATAAATTCCCAATACCCGTCATTGATGAGTTTTTAGATGAGTTACATGGGTTAGTGATTTTTTCTAAACTGGACTTGAGGTCCGATTATCACCAAATCAGACTTGTACCGGAAGACATACACAAAACTGCCTTTTGAGCTCATGAGAGCCATTATGAGCTCTTAGTGATGTCCTTTGGGCTTACCAATGCCCTGTCTACGTTTCAGGGGTTAATGAATGACATCTTCAAACCATTTCTCAAGAGATTTGTATTAGGTTTTTTTTTTTTTACAACATTATGGTCTATAGTAAGGGGGAGGAAGAGCATTTATGTTACCTTAGGCAAGTTATGGAGGTACTGTTGAAAACTCAGCTTTATGCTAAACTATCTAAATGTAGTTTTAGGGTGAGAGAGGTTGAGGATATGGGCCACATAGTGATGGCTGAATGGGTTAAAGCCGACCCAAACAAGGTGCCTTCAATGCTAGATTGGCCAATTCCAACAAATACCAAGTCTTTAAGGGGATTCATGGGCTTAACAGGATATTACAGAAAACTTATTCGCAACTATGACCTCATTGTTGCTCCTTTAACTGAGTTATTGAAAAAGAATGTTTTTTTCTTGGAATGGGGTAGCAGAAACAGCCTTTCAAGAACTTAAGGCTGCGGTGACACAACCCCCAGTCCTAAGGCTTCCGAATTTTACTATTGAATGTGACGCAAGTGGGATTGGGTTAGGAGCAGTACTCCAGCAAACAGGGCAGCCTATTGCCTTCCTAAGTAAGGCCTTGAAGGGAAGGGTTCTCTCATTGTCAACATATGAGAAAGAACTACTAACCTTGGTCACGGCAGTGCAAAAGTGGAGGCCATATCTTCTTGGACAGTCCTTTGTTGTTAAGATAGACCAACAAGCTCGAAAGTATTTATTAGAGTAGAAAGTAGGGACTATAGCTCAATAGAAATGGTTGACTAAGTTAATGAGCTATGATTTAAGATTGAGTATAAAAAGGGGAGGGACAATAAGGTGGCGGATGCTCTTTCCTGAAATAATCAGGTTACAGAGTTACAAGAGGTAGTTTTAGCTGTTATATCGTTTCCCACACCCATTTGGATTGAAGAGCTCAAACTGAGTTACACTACTTCCCCTGAAATGTAGGAGTGGTTGGCAAAACTACAGGCTGGTCAGGAGGTGCCTAAAGGTTATGCTTTGCAGTAGGGCCTCACACATAGGAAGGGAAGGTTTGTCATCGACTCTAAGGCTCCATTTATTCTCCAATACATACATGATAGCCCTCAAGCTAGTCACTCAGGGTATCTCAAGACATACCAAAGGGTGAAGTGGGCGTTTTATTGGAAAGGCATGGAAAAGGATATTAAAATGAGTGTGACATTTGCCAAGTGAATAAGTGTGAGACAAGCCATCCAACTGGTCTTTTACAGCCCATTCCGGTTTCTAAACAGGCTTGGGATGAAATATCACTGGATTTTATCGAAGGGCTACCCTTGTCTCAAGGGGCGACTGTGATATTGGTGGTAGTGGATCACTTGACCAAATATTCCTTGTTCACGCTAAAGGGATCTGCTATGAACTGTAGCTTGGCCTACCATCCCCAAATTGACGGTTAGACCAAGGCACTAAATAAAACTCTGGAGTGTTATCTCCGATGCTATGCAGGGGCTAAACCAAGGGCTTGGCCTCAGTGGTTATCTATGGCAGAATGGTGGTACAAGAGCTCCTATCATACATCTACAAAGATCATTCCTTTTGAAGTCCTATAATGGGTACCCACCTCCTAAACTCACAGCGTATATTATAGGCACAATAAAAAATGAAGTAGTGGACCAATTTTTGCAAGTCAAAGAGCAGATCAAGCAAATATTGAAGGAAAATCTCCATTTCACTCAACAATAGGTGAAATCGTATACAGATAAAAAAAGGACAAAAAGAGAGTTCTAGGTTGGGGATTGGTTTTACCTTCGTCTTCAACCCTACCGGCAGAAATTAGTGGCACCTCGTCACAATCTCAAGCTATCACCAAGATTTTATCGGCCGTTCCAAGTGGTCCAACGGCTGGGTGCAGTGGCTTACTGTTTGGACTACCTCCTACCGCTCGAATTCACCCAGTGTTTCACATCTCCAGCCTCAAGAGGAAGCTCGGCGAGTAGATCCAACCACCCCTTCACTACCACCAGTTAATGCGAGCGGTGAGATTCAACCAAAACCGGAATGCATCATGGATTGCCGAGTCAAGCGCCATCACGGAAGTTCTCATAAAATGGATTAGAGCCACCACCAAAAATAACACTTGGGAACCCCTACGGAAATTACAGGAAACCTATCCCCACCTTGTGGGCAAGGTTCTCTAATTGTGGGGGCCTATTATGACCTTAAGGAAGAGCAGATGGAATGAAGTGGAGTTAGGGATGCGAGGTGAAGTCAGAGGCTTGAAGTCAAAGGAAGGGGAAATGACGTCAAAGGCTTTGGTCATACGGGGTCATTTACAAGGCAAGGAATAAGAGGCAAAACGCATAGCAGCAAGGGAGGACAAACCGCACCGTTTCAAGCACCAGGAACACACCATTTTGCATTTATGTTTTACGCACCATTTCATTAAAGCATTTTACTTTCTGTTATTTTTACTTTCTATTATGTAGTGGCTATATGTGAAGTGTTTGAGGTTGTAAGTAGTGGGCTGAAGGAATATAAGGAGTGGGGTAGCACCATTATCGAATATCTTGTATTGGCTTAATCATAACATTGGAGGCTATGGGTCCTCGAAAACTCATCTATCATTATAGTTTAATCCGTAATATGCAGTATATTTTCTTCCATTTTCCATTCCAGATACATTTCCATTTCCTCTATCCATTCTTCTACATTTTTTTACAATCAAAATCATAACAGACACAAGATAGCTCGCCAGTCACTCGGCTCATAGGTAAAGGAAGAAGGATTGGAAATCGGGAATGGATAGTAGAGGAGAGGGAGAAGGCGACAAGAGAATTAGAAGCGTTGAGAAAGAAGGTCTTGTTTGATCTGAAAAGGGATCGAGGCTAACAAGATTAAAGATGGGTTTTTTAGGATGGCAAATGGGAGAAGAGGAAAATAAAATAGTTTGAGGAAGATGAGGAGGTTGGCCAATCACCTCCTGTGGACGAGTCTGCGAGGCCGTGGAATCTTAGGAGGAGGAGGATCGTCGTGTGTAAAGCTCTGACTGCCGTGGAATCTCGATTTGTCTTCTATTTGGTAGGGAAATTGAATATGAGGTAGGGTTGGATGTAGAATGGAGGGGACATTTGGATCCCCTGGGCTTCGGGCCCATCACCAAGGAAATTAGCCCAATGCTTAGGGTCAGAAGCCCTACAAATGAGCATCTTAAGCGAGATAACTCATACGAAACAGGAGGTCTTCTCTCCATTTAATAAGGGATCATGAAGGATGCGCACATGGGAATGGTGATCAGAGTTAGTCGCCAGAGGTAACAAACAAATCGTCTTCATTTTTATACACTTATCTTTATGTTGTTACTGACTTAAGCATTGGAGATTACCCAGGGTGACCAATGCCGTCCCTTCATTGTTGCAGGTCATCCATGCGGTTGGTGGTGTGAAACACGTCCGTTACATAGAAGAAGAATGTGGGATTAAAAGACTAACCCGCTCGAAACGATTGGGTCTGAGAAATAAGTGATGCCTTTTGGTGCCCAATTAATAAAATCTGCCATTACAAAGTTTCATTACTAAGGAAAGAAACCGTCGCAACATAAACCTGTTATTTGCGATGATAAAACCTATCACAATAGCTCAAAAATTGCTACAACAAATAAAATAATAAGTCCATGGGTAATATATCTCAACTTCATGATGGAATTCAATGACGAAGTTGTAATCGTCGTGACTACACATTATTATCACCGATTTCTTTTGCAACAAAATTTAAATTGCCATAATAGGCCTTTTTTCTTGTAGTAAGTTTTGGATTAAGTAATGTATGGACCTAGCTTCAAATGTAAGAATGATAGAAACCTCATGTTATGAGTTAGTTTTTATCGATCCAAATAGATCGAAATAAGCTTTTGATGGTATATTATCACAAGATAATAGTATGTAGTATCACTAGATAGAAACCTCATCTCATGATCAAGCTAGACGTTATTCAAGGGCAGAAAGTGATAACATAATTAGGTGCACCGGAGCAGGTGAAGGTGCTGTTCACATCATCATAAAAGTAGCTATAAGCTTCAGGGCACTGGTTCTCGAAGATCATGGAATAGTTCGTGGGAAGACATAATTGTGGAGTACTGAATTTGCCAGTGCAGCAGTATTGTGGCTGATTGAACGTTGTGCATGCGCTCTTGCATGCGACCACGCTCCCATCCGCGACTTTCAGTTGCAGCTCTGCTGGGCAAACCACGTTCACATTGGCCGAGCAACTCGAGGTCTGGCAATCACCGCTCCCGCCTTCTGTGCTCACTGAAACAGGCAGGTTGAAGCCATCGACAAGGCTGACATCATAAAAGTCTTGCCCGCTATTCGCTGCAATGCTGATTTCTACCAAAGATGCTGGCGCGACGGCACCATTGCCATTGCATGCAACCTGTCTGGAGGCACAATCCGCAGTAGCGCAAGAGAACGTTCCTGAGGCGTCAGTGGAGCAACCAGTTCGTGCCCAAAATCGGCCAGTCCATGGAGCTTGGACAGCCAGTGATGTGGATGCTTTAGATGCTAACTCAAATCCGGTTGTTGATAGTTGAGGTTTCTGATTAGTGGTTAGGGTTCCTGGCCAGATGGTAGTCTTACAGTTGTTTGTGAACGTTATTCTAGTGGATTGAACACCTGCAACATTCATACATATGCAACATCAAACAAAATAATGCCTTGCCACCAGTGACGAAGCCAAGAGTGGGCGGGGGGGAGGCACCCCCAAGGCTCTAAGCAAAGGTTAATATTTAAGAATTCTTAATACAATTTAATATTTTAACTATATTATTATTCATTTAATTTTATTTTATATAATACATTGATAGAATTCTTAATTAGGAGATTTATTAGAAAAATAATATTTACTTTTATACACATTTAAGACATAGGAGAAGATAAATAATGTCTTTTTATTTGTAGTCATTAATATTCTCTAAAACTTTTGTGAAGATTTTAAATCATAATTTTAATTTTATGTTTGCTTAAACTAATTTGTGTATACACTTTTTAATTAAAACATTAGATAAGCTTTTTTGTTGTTATGTTTTTTGTGAAATGCCTATATTTTTCTTTAGGTTTTGAGTTTATTTTTTATTTGTTGCTCTTTAATCATTTCCTTTGTTTATTATCATTTTGTTAGGGCTGTTCCTAGAATTCTCCAATTGAACTATTTATTCCAATCTAAAATACTTGGCCTCTTCAAAATCATAATCCTGACTTCGTCCGGCCTGCTTGTCACTGTGCATATATGTTGAATATCCGAGCCATTAGATCCTGCATCTTAGATATATGAAGAGGAAATGAAGTTAGTCAAATATATACCATATCAGCTAGTAAGTCACACATGCATGCTTATCACAATGATATAAGTGCATGTATATGCTATGACATAGTATTCATATTCTATTACAGTATGTCATATAATTAAAATTACTTAATTATATATGTAAACAATCAATTTTTATTGTAATTTTGTGATAGAATGATTATGCCACATGTCTCTTCTCCAACAACACCTAATAATTACTCATTAGCTTGTTAGTTGGAGGTTTAGGCTCATTTTGGCAACATAACTATTCTCAAGTGTTCTTAGACATTCTCAGATATTTCTTTCCCGAGCATCACTCAAACACAAAATACTTTTCAATTTTAAATATTCATATTTTCTATATAATCATTATTTAATCATTATAACTTTCATACACTCCCAAATAAAACACAAAAAACAATACAACTTTTTCAAATTTCAAAACAAAAGTATTTGTTGAGAGGTGGCTTGAATCTTTGTTGACAAAGCACCTCTAAGGATTGTTCGCTCGAGCAACAGTGAGCTTAAGCTGGATACAAACAGGGAGTTTCACTCGACACCCACTCGACACTCAGCTCAAGCGGGATGACAATCCTAACGCTTGCTCGAGCGAATGTTCGTAAATTAGGGTTCACGCTGCTACAATATAAATATGAATGTTTCATCATTCATTCATGACTTTTGAACCTTTTAAGGCTGCCAACTTTTGTATTGAAAAGAGAGGTCATCTTTGTAATATTCCAACAGTGTTTTGACACTTTGGAAGAGGAGTTTGTAAATTAATCTCTCGTACTCCATCATTTTTTGATAGTGAATTCATTGAGACTGACCTCGCCAGTGGACGTAGGCTCACATTGAGCTGAACCAATTAAATCTTTGTGTATTGTGTGCTTGTTGTTATTTCTTTTGTTTGCTTCCGCTATTATTTATTTCAACTTAGCCTTTTGATAATCGATCCATTCCCAACAAACTGGTATCAGAGCACCAGGTTCTATGTGAAGTCTTGAGTGATGGCTATAACAAAGTTTGAAGTGGAGAAATTCAACGGTCAAAACTGCTTTACTTTATAGCGCATCAAGATGAAGGCTTTGCTGCAACAACAAGGCTTGTCGATGGTATTGGATGGGAAGGTATCCGATGATTCTCCTGCACCGGCAAGAGAAGATGAAGAGAAGGCACATAGTGCCATTTTGTTGTCATTATTAGATGGAGTTTTAAGGGAGGTTGTCGATGAGGAGACCGTTGTTGGTCTTTGGGCTAAACTTAAGAGTTTGTATATGAAGAAATTTCTCATCAACCGTTTGTATTTGAAGCAACGGTTATACACACTCAAAATGAAGAAAGATACTCCTATCTCTGAACAATTAGATGAATTTAGTAAGATTATTATAGATTTGAGGAATATTGACATTAAGCTTGAAGAAAATGATCAAGTCTTGATTGTTTTGTATTCGTTGCCTATGTCATTTGATAACTTCGTGAATTCAATGTTGTATGGTAGATATACTATTTCCTTAGCAAATATAAAATCTGCTTTGAACTCTCAGGAGTTAAAAACTAAATTAAATTTGAAGGGGACGGATAATCAAGTCTGTGGTTTGTTTGTTAAGGGTTCCTCTAGTAGGACTAGCTCAAATGAGAGAAGTTCAGATAAGAACATGAGTAAATTCAGGAGCAGTTCACAGTCGAAATTTAACAAGAAAAATGTTAAATGTCATTACTATCATAAATTTGGTCATTATAAAAATGAGTGTCCTAAACTGAAAAATAAAGAGAAAGGCACTAGTTCTTCTAATGTTGTTAGCGTTGCTGATGAAATGTCTACTGTTGTAGATATTTTCCTAGCAATTAGCGGCTCAAATAGTTGCTATGGTGACAAGTGAGTCATAGACTCAGCTTGTACTTTTCATGTGTCCCAAGAAGGATTGCTTCACTACCTATGAGCCAGTCAACTATAGCTCCATTTTGATGTGAAATGATATAGCATGTAAAATTGTTGGGATTGATTCAGTTAGGATTAAGATGTTTGATAGGATTTTAAGGACATTGTCTAACGTCCGACACATATCAGATTTGAAGAAAAATCATATTTCCTTGGGCACTCTTGATTCTTTGAGTTTCCATTACACTGGTGAACGTGGAGCTATTAGAGTCAGTAGGGGCTCCATGATTGTAATGAGAGGAGATAAGACAGATGATCTTTATTTCCTTCAGGTTAGTACAATGACAGATGCAGCTGCAGTGTCAGTTTCAGATAATCTAGACTCAGACATTACCCGTTTACAGCACATGCATTTGGGTCACATGAATGAAAATGGGACGTCTATTTTGAGTAAGCAGGGTTTGTTGTGTGATAAAAAAAATAGGAAAATTTGAATTTTGTGAACATTGTATGTTTGGAAAACAGTGCAGGATTCAGTTTACTACAGGGATTCATAGAACTAAAAGTACTGTGGACTATATTCATTCTAATCTTTGGGGTCCATCTTCTGTTCCATTGAAAGGTGGAGCCCAGTATTTGCTTACTTTCATTGATGATTACTCACAGAAGGTTTGGGTTTATTTTTTGAAACAAAAGAGTGATGTATTTGCTAACTATAAATAGTGGAAGCTTTTGATTGAAAATCAGACAGGCAAGAAGGTTAAGCGACTTCAAACCGACAATGGTATGGAATTTTGTGGAGGTAACTTTGATGAATTCTGGAAAGATGAAGGCATTGTGAGGCACCACACAGTAAGACATACTCCACAGCAAAATGGGGTAGCTGAACGGATGAATAGAACTCTTTTGGAGAGAGCCTGCAGTATGCTTTCAAATGACGGCTTGTCTAAAGATTTCAGAGCTAAAGTAGTCAACACAACTTGCTATTTGGTTAATCGTTGTCCAGCCACAGCTATTGGTTTAAAAACTCCAAATGATGTATGGTCTGGTACTCCCTCTGATTATTCTACTTTGAAAATTTTTGGTTGTCCAACATATTCCCATGTTAATGATGGAAAACTTAAGCCAAGGGCAAAGAATGACATATTTATTGGATATGCCAGTGGGGTGAAAGGATTCAGGTTATGGTGTACTGGTCCTAAATCACCCAAGTTTTTAATTAGCAAGGATGTTGTATTTGATGAACAATCCATGCTTAATCCGAGAAATGAGCTTACTGTGTCTACAGGTGAAGAGCAGGGTAATGGCAAGAAAGTGGAGTTACAGGTTGAGGCTTTACAAAGGGTGCTAGGCGGCACCCAAGATCATGCTATTACTGATGAGCATGACCTTGACTTTGATGATGGCGCACAAAGGGAGCAAGACCACAGTATTGCTACTGGTAGACAGAGGAGGAAGATCAGCCCACCTCAAAGTATGCTCATACATACATGGTGATGTATGCACTTACTATAGCAGAGGACATAGATGGTCAGGAGCCTTCTAGTTATTCAGAAGCTGTCAAAAGTAAGGAGTCTGTACAATGGTGCATAACGATGACTGAGGAGATTGAGTCTCTTCACAAGAACCAAACCTGGGATATGGTTAAGTTGCCTAAGAAGACGAAGACTGTTGGTTGCGAATAGGTCTTCAAAAGAAAAGAGAGAATCTAGGGTGTTGCAGATGCAAGTTACTAGGCACGCTTAGTTTCGAAAGGCTAGAGTTAGAGAGAAGGCATCTACTTCAATGAAGTTTTCTCTCCAGTGGTGAAACACAGTTCAATTAGGGTGTTGCTTGCTATGGTGGCAGCGTATGACTTAGAGCTTCAGCAACTTGGTGTTAAAACAACGTTCCTGCATGGTGAGCTTGAGGAGATCATTTACATGTATCAGTCGGAGGGATTCATTGTTCAAGGAAATGAAGATTATGTGTGCATATTGAAGAAATCATTGTATGGTTTGAAGCAGTCTCTGAGGCAATGGTATAAATGTTTTGATTCTTTTATGACAGATCATGGTTATATGAGAAGTAACTATGATAGTTGTGTTTATCATAAGCAGTTATCTGATGGGTTTTTTCATTTATTTGCTACTTTATGTTGATTATATGCATATTGCTACCAAAAACATATATGACATTAGCTTGTTGAAAACCCAACTCAGAAATGAGTTTGAAATGAAAGATTTAGGTGCTACAAAAAAATTTTTGGGGATGGAGATCCATAGAGATAGGAAAGCTGAAAAGTTGCACTTGTCCTTGGGAAAGTACATTGAGAAAGTTCTTCAGAGATTTGGAATGTCTAATTCCAAACCAATAAGTACACCACTTGCTACACATTTTAAAATTTCAGCATCCCTATCTCCTTAGACAGACGAGGAGGAACGGTTCATGGCTAGTGTTCCTTATTCCAGTGCAGTTGGCAGTATTATGTATGTAATGGTTTCTACTCGTCCAAATATTTCACAGGCAGTGAGTGATGTTAGCAGGTACATGGCTAATCCGAGTAGAGCTCATTGGCAGGCTGTGAAATGGATACTCAGGTATTTGAGAGGTACTTCGAATCTTAGCTTAGTCTTTGATAGAGAAATTGACTACAATTCGAGGGTGTTTGGTTATATTGATTATGACTGTGCCAGGGATTTGGATAAGAGAAGATCATTGACAAAGTATGTTTTCTCTTTGTGTGGTTCTGCTATTAGTTGGAAAGTAACACTACAATCTACTGTTGCTTTATCAACTACAGAAGCAGACTATATGACAGCAGTCGAGGCTGTTAAGGAAACCATTTGGCTGAAGGGTCTGATCAGTGATTTGGGACTGCAGCAGGATGCAATTTCAGTGTTTTGTGACAGCCAAAGTGCAATACATTTGACCAAAAATCAAATGTATCATGAGAGAACAAAGCATATTGACATCAGGTATCATTTTCTTCAAAAAATTGTTACCGAGGGCATGTTAGAAATTTAGAAGATTGCTATTAATAAAAATCCAGCAGATATGATGACAAAGCCAATTCCAATATACAAGTTCAAACTTTGCTTAGACTTGATTGGTGTTTGGGGTATGTGATTCTCTTAGGGATTTGGTGGAGGGGGTCAGTTTTGTTGGTTAATGGATTCTTGTTAGGCTTGGTAGGATTCAATCCAAGATGGAGATTTTTTGAGAGGTGGCTTGAATCTTGTTGAAAAAGCACCTCTAACGATTGTTAGCTTAAGCGGTGTCTCTGCCGCTCGAGCAAAGACTCACCCAGTGAGTTCGCTTATCAGCAGCTCGACAGTGAGCTCGAGCTGGACACAAACAAAGAGCTTCACTCAACACCCACTCGACTCTCAGCTCAAGTGGGATGGCATCTAGAGAGTTCGCTCATCAGTTGCTCAACACTCAGTACGAGTAGTATGGCATCCAGAGAGCTTCGCTTGACACCCGCTCGAAACTCAGCTTGAGCGGGATGACAACCCTAATTTACGAGCAAACATTTGTAAATTAAGGTTTGCGTTGCTACAGTATAAATATGAATGTTTCATCACTCATTCATGACTATTGAACCTTTTAAGACTACTGACTTTTGTATTGAAAAGAGAGGTCCTCTTTGTGATATTCCAACAGTGTTTTGACACTTTGGAAAGAGGAGTTTGTAAATTAATCTCTTGTACTCCATCATTTGTTGATAGTGAATTTATTGAGACCGACCTAACCAGTAGACGTAGGCTCACATTGAGCTGAACCACTTAAATCTTAGTGTATTGTGTGCATGTTGTTATTTCTTTTGTTTGCTTTCACTATTATATTCAAATAATTTAATATTTAAATAATATTAAATTTATAGTATTTTTATTCACCTTTTTTTCTCTATTTTCCCAAAACCTAATAAGATATCTATTTCACTACTTAACTCAAACTATTTCACTACAATTCACATATATACTAAGATATTCTAAATATTCTAGAACCACCATCCGAGATAGAGAGAATCTTGGAATAAATCAAAGCACAAAAATAGTTAAACCCACAAGTACGTAAATTCTGCACTTTTCTATAGTGTTTACATTCTGGACGGATTGAAGGTGGTCTTCGAGTGTGGTTCTGTTGGTGCGCGTGGGGGTTGGGTGAGGATGACTGATTTTCAAATGCTGCAACAGAAACCTGAGTCCACCGATACCTACTCTGAGTTTGAGCACAGGATGGAGGAATTGATGCGTGGGCACTTGGATGACTGTATGTCATTTCCTTCAAGTAGCTCTGCACACACTCCTGATGAAGAGGATGATGAGGGTTATCAGCTAGTTTGGAGGAGGAGGAGGTCTGATTTGGAAGGTGATGATTTGGCAGTCATCTGTTGCATGGTGTTTCCACTCTCGTATTATGAGTAGGTGGGCTTGCCAATAGGCGCAGAAGATGATAACCACAATTGAGAGGAGAAACCGCAAGTCTGAGTTGGTGGCGCTTGCACGTTTGTGTTGGAAAGTCTACTGAGGGTTAAGAGATCACCTCAAGAGCCGCACATTCGTTTTCCATTGTACTGGCACCACTGTAGCAACGGCTGAAACTTGACAGAGGAAAAAATTCTCTCTATCCCTAACCACACAACATGATAGAATCCAATTGGCTAATTCTATTATCTATAGGGTGAGAGAAGGGGTATCCACATCTATTAATATTTTTGTCCCATCCGATTATGATCCTAAGATCAATATAAGATCTATGCTAATCCATAATAAATACAACTAGCTTCCACTTGGACAACATAAATCATTCAATCACAAAATGAAAACCAAACAAGCATCTTCATAGCATAACAAGTCCAAAATGTATTTGCAAGTATTTAATTAGTTATGGTAACCATATAACAACAAGATGTATGAAGCCCAACAAGTACTCACAATCACATGAGTTAGATAGATGAGATGCAAGTATGACGGAGAAATAATATGAAATAGTGGTTAACACTTACTTTCATAAGAAGCCCAACAACATAAATCTGAATGTCCTGTGTTACAACTATGTTAATGTCATAAACAAAATGTGCACACAATAACATGTGGCAACATAGTCAAAATTCACAATGCTCACATACATACAAAACTCCTACCGACTAAATACAATAGAAGGCTCAAACAAACCCATATTGGTTACATGCTCCTGAAATATTTTTATCGCCAAATTTTTTGTCAGTAGATCAGCCAACGTATATTATGTGAAAATGTGCTCGACACAAATATGAGACTCAACCACTCTCTTTAATAAATAAATATTCAATGTCAATATGCTTGGAGTATGAAGAGCTCTTAGAATTATGAGAGAATGAAACTACTACAAAATACAAAATATCTTTAGTGGTCTCATAATGGTATACACAATACTCAATCCTGAGATAAAAGTTTGTTTGACATTTATACAAAACAAAAAATACCCTCTTGCCATCATGAACACATAACCCTGAGTTGATCTCCTGTCATCTAGACAACTTGTACAATCGGCATCAAACTATCCAACTATATCTAGAACGTTGGATCACCGATATGTTATCAAAAAAACTTTTGTGCCCTGTAAGTACCTCAGTACATTTTTAACAGGTTTCTAGAGATTCAATCTAGAATCACTCAACCATATCCCAAGTACAATAACAACATAGGCAATATCAGGATGCTTACATGCTTATTCATACATCAAACTGCCAATAAATGAGGTATATGGAATAAATTGCATTTGGTTTCTCTCACTATCATTTTGAGGGTATTGGGATTTAGTTGATTTATCACCTTTCACAAAAGGTGTTGTCCTTAGAGAACAATCATGTCTATTAAACCTATTTAAAATACAATCTAAGAGTGCCACTAGATCTCTCCCATAAATATCCTCATAATGAAAATATAATTTTCATTTCAAACATGTTTACCAAAAGCTGAGGATAACATAAACTTTATTATGCATACATATGAAGTATGCACCCATAAATATACTCGTGATGAAAATAATTTTCATTTCAAACATATACTAGAATTTGAAACACAAAATAAATTCTTACGTATAATCATATCTTAATTTATGCTAGAGTCCTAAAAATAAAATGGACTACTATGCATGATAAAGAAAAAAAGTCAAATAAAATGACTTAGGATGACCCCTTTATCAATTGGATATGTATGAGTCACCAAGTGCAAGATACTTAAAAAAATAATTTATGGTTCTAAACATCCTCCCAAATAATTATTCACAGATAGGATGAAAGTAAATGTTCCCATAGATCCTAGAATTTACAAGTTTCCTTTTCATCCTTCTGTTATAAACAACAATAAAATTCAAACAATGTACAAGTCTTAAAAGAAAATGCATGAAAACATGCACAATATTGCAAATATGCATTTATTTAATTATTTATTGGGAAATAAGGATGATAGAAAAATAGAATATTTTTGAAATCTTTTTCTAATAAAAAATTATTAAAATAATAAATATTATTATTATATTCTATCGGATCTGGATTGGGATTCATATCTGTGTCAAACAGGGCGACCCGATCAACTGGGTCAATCAAACGAGTCAGGTCAATCGGTCAAACCGAGTTAAAGTCAGCCGATCGAACGGGTCATTGTCAATGATCAAACAACGTCAAATAGTTCAAGGTGGGTATGGTTATAAGATTTGATCTAGCCCAATGAACTTAAAACCCGAAAGGATTAAATTCAAAGCAACAATGGGCGGAATCACATCTACAAGCTTCAAGCCCAGAATCAAATAACAAAAGCTTCAAACTCAACTTAATACCTTATAGAAATATGACTCAAAATCGGGCCAACCCAAGCCCAATTCTTAAAGAATAGACCCATTAAGGAACAAAATCCTACCGGAATCAAAGGCCGATGACTCGGCTTCTATAATCTTGCAATTAGATAATGATACATTTACACTTCATTTACTATTATTTTACTATCCAGTTTTTTTTTCTTTTGCTCTTTAAATCATGATTAAAAATTTCAGAATATGGCCTGCTTGCATAATTCAGAAGAAAATAATTCAATCAAGTAGTGTTATCATGTAATTTAATTAAAAATAAATTCAATTTAATAAAAATTGACATTGTTTTTGTTCTTTGAGTCGATTTTATAAAATTGAAGTTATTTTGAATTAATTTAGACGATTACGTATTGAGTTTATTATCTTCTAGATTATGCAAGAATGTCCTATTTTGAAATTTTTAATCCATATTGAAATAGTAAAAGGAAAAAAATAACTAAGTAATAAAGGAGGTGTAAGACTATGATAGTAGAAAAAAATATCTGTTGAGATTTATTATAGTAGAAAACTAGCCCCGTGCTGTCACTATTTTGGACATTGTTCTGGCCAATATTCGAACATTGTTTTCTGGTATATCTTGACGAGGAGACGCCAATGAGGACATTTTTGACATCCTCTCATGCTTCCGGCAACCACCACGCCAACGAGTCTAACAAAAGGTGTTGAATACAAACATTTCAGAAAAATTAGGCCAGGGAGAATCAAGGGATCGAGCTTGGGAGATGCAAACAAGTTTGGGAGCTGGGTTCGTGCAGATAATAGCAAGTCTAGTCGGTATCCTCCTCCGCTAGCTGGTGCAAGACTGGAAAGCGGAATCGGGTCGGAAAATCCAGATTTCAAAAGCATACTCAGGTCAGAAATTCGGGTAAGGTGACCACTTTGGAATTGCTTGTTCGGAAATCTGCTTTTTGGATCGGGTGAACAGTCCTACTTGATACATAAATCTAATCTAAATACATACATACAAACACATATATACATATATAAATCCAATAGATAAAGCGTTTATAATTAAGATTTGTAGGTACCTGGCAGGAGCACATAACTAAATGAATGCTTAATGACAAAATAAAAGCATATATGCAATTAAAATTTCTGTTCAAGCTCTATAAAACGTTGAAGAAATCTCGATATTGATGACGATGGAGGCATACCTGAGAGGAAAAAGAAGGCCAAGATAAGGCAGGAGATCATCGGTGAAAGGGTCTTCTTCTTCATCGTTGCTAGATATTGCAGAGCTGGGTGCTGTTCTAATTATGAACATGGTGGGATCCATACTTGTAACTTGATGTTATATATGGAGGCTCATCTCATACGCGGTTTACTTTGACCAACGATGGATCATCTATCGAACGTCTAGGTAGGGCCTACGACAAATTAATGTAGTAAATGTCATGTCCACCCTAAAAATACTAAAAAAAATAAAAAAATCCTTTTAGTTTTTGTTTAACTTGTGAACTTAGAATCATAAAGTAATCAAATGTCGAATACTTTATTTTAAAAAAATAATAAATATGGAATTTATATAATAAAAAATTAATTTTTTAATAATAGATTTTACTATATTTTAAAAAACAGTGAGCAATACTTGCACAACCTATAATTTTATATAACATTACTCTTAAAATAAATCTTATAATATTTATTTATTATTAAAAATATTTACATAAATAATGGTAAATATTATAAAGATTATTTATATTTTTTTTTTCTCCATCAGATTTTGACAAGAACCTAAAAAGACATTCGTCCCGACAAATTCTCCTCTTATTTTAAAACTTTTCATAATTTTTATCTCAAACACAAAATATTTTTTAATTTTTAATTTTTTTATTTAATTATCATTTAATCATTATAACTTTCTCAAAATCCAAACGAAATATAAAAAATAATACAACTTTATCAAATTTCAAAATAAAAATAATATCCTAACAATTTTTTTAACTTCATCATATTTTTATTTGATTTTTTCTCTATTCTTTTCCTAAACATAATAAAATATATTAATTTAAACTATTTTATTATTATTTATAAATAATTTAATTACTACTCAAAAAATTACCATCTCATTTTATCATCCAAAGCGTCTAATTTCTTGAGTCCCTTGACGTACTTTAATTTCACTGTAGAAAAAAAAGTTCTGTTGATTATTCAATGATCTGTAATGCGGGACAAGCAAAGTTTAATTTGTGTCTATCTTGGTCTGATCGAATGAACGAAATTCAACGTCTAGCTTATTTATTTCAATGCATCAATTTTATTTCGGACAAATAATAGTAGCAACGTCTAATCTATTAAGGTTATAATATAAATAATTAATTTTTTTATATCAGAAAAACTTTTTAAAAAAGTAATAATTTTAAGTAATATCAAAGAGAAATATGATTTTAAACTTGAGCAATTTTGGTCTAAACGATGGAGAAAATATGAAACAAAATGTTCCCCAATGATAATAATTTTGTCACGATGTTTCATCTATCTATCCCGATAGAAATACTTATATGCCGTGAAAGTTGATCGCTGGAATAAAAAACCCGATCACAAAAAAATTATTTCGGGGGAAAAGGTCCTAACAAGAGAGAAAAAAAAAATACATTATTTCTGCAGAAATACTTGTATGCGATGTTGAGTGAACTCTTTGCATGAACTTCCGCTCGAGCTCTATGTCAAACAAGTGTCGAGCAAACTCTCTATATGAGTTTTGCTTGAGTGTCATTTCGAGCGAGTGTCGAGCGAACTTTTTGTATGGAACTTAGCTCGAGCCATGTTGAGCTAACTTCTATCCCTTGTCATTTTATCCCACTCAACACTATTACAACACAATTTAACACAAGTTGTCACGTGAATATGTCAACGTACTTAATTTACATTAAGAATCTCTCCCTTTGGCACTTCTGTGACAAAATGTTTAACCTATGCATGGACCTAATCCTAACACACCCCCACACAAGATTGCCAAGTACATGTATAATCTATGAACAAGCTGGAATATTTCTGCAATCACTTAACAAACAAGTAAACTCATCAAAAATATAGAGATACAAGAAATATTCATGGTTGTTTAATCAACGTTTGCTAACAAATCAAAAGGCAAGAATTCAAGCATATACATGATAAGCACGGTTTTCATCAAAGAAATCATCATTACAAAATAATCAAACATTGACTTTCATCAAGGAATACAAGAGCTTAAAAAATTGTATTTCACAAAAAATATTTCAAAGAGAAAAGATACTTACAACCGTGAATTGCGTAACCGCTGCGTAATCACTTTTAAAAAAATGAATAAAATATGGAACCCACATGAAAAAAATTAATTTTTTAATAGTAGACCCCACTCTTTTTCAAAGCGATTACGCGGCGGTTACGCACTTCACGGTTGTATGTAGAATTACTCTATTTCAAAACAAGCTACTCCCTTTAAATGTATCCTCTCCTACTCCATATGACACTACCCCATTTTGTCAAGAAATAACAAAGGGCTCTCTTAGTCAATTGTCGCTATGAGGGGGGGGCCTCTAAGAGAGGGGCCCCGGCCCAGGCCCAAAGAGATCGGGTTATGGAGACCCCAGGCCCCTCGGACACAAACCCAAAGCAAGCCAGAAGCGCAAACTGGGAAATCATGTACCGAGCCCACGACCATGGGCCCATCCGGAAAAGGCTTGGGCACGGGGCTCGAGCACGTTAAGAATCCCACCACAAGGCAGTAATCACCTCGGGACTCGGTAAACTACCGAGCCCTGCCATAAGGTGCAATGTGAACAACTGCTGCTAGACACAGGCAACTAGGCGTGTCCGGGCATGGGTATGCGAGGCCCGAGATGTGCCGCATTCAATGTGTGTCAGGAAACCCAGCACCCAAAGACGTGCTGCTAGAGGTACTGTAGGATGGCTCGACCACGACCTGGCACCCTGCCACGGCAGAATGGTGGCAGCAGGTCTGACCCGAGCACGAACTATCAGGCCACGATCTCCCTCCGCGACCTGACATGCTGGCACGACAGGGTGTGGTAGCAGACTTGACTCATGTACGACCTGACACACCACGATCTCCCTTGATGGTCAGGTACAAAGAGGTATAAAATACAGTCGTCCCTCCTATGGGAAGGCTCTCTGATCCTTTTTACCCTTTTTCTAGTTCTCCAAGTTTTCCCATCACTCATGTACTTTTCACAAACTTTGGCATCGGAGTGACCCCAGAAGTCACTAGAGCCCATTCTTACTCTCAATTGCAGGTGGTGTGAGCTTGGCTGCTATGGTACTACTCAGGCTGCGGAACACGACATTAATAGTGGCGCCATCTATGAGATCTTTTTTCCATAAATAACGTGTACTTCGCATGCCGGCAGTAACACGGTCCCAAACTACACAGGGGGAGGAGAACCAAGAGGAAGGAATGGAGGTGAGACTTGCACGAATGGAGGAGACGATAAAGAAGCTGACAGAGGAAACAGGAGTGCTCCGCCAAGAGAACGTAACGCTCAAGCGGACCAATGAGGAGTTGGTGGGAGGAGGAGAACCTAGCAGCACCAAGCACTTGGATTCACAGTGGGTCCCTGTGAACTCCACAGTACAGGAGAAGAGAAGCAATATGCACCTCATCAGCACCGACCTACCATACAGCGCATGAGTCATGGTGGTACCTCTTCCACCCAAAGTCAAAGTTCCCCATATGGAGGTATATGATGGGTCCGAAGACCCACTGGAACACCTGGACACATTCAAGGCCAACATAACCTTACATGGCTTCCCGAGTGAAATAGTTGTCGGGCCTTCTCTTTGACGTTGAAAGGACCCACTCAGGCCAGGTTCGGATCTCTGTCACCTGGGATAGTAGATAGCTTCGTCGAGCTGGCTCGCCTCTTCATGATGCAGTTCATGGCAAGCTAAAAGAGGAGGCCCCCTGGCTGCTTACCTCCTCACGGTTAAGCACTAGGTTGGAAAGAGCCTGAATTCGTATCTCTAGCAGTTCAATCAAGAATGCATGACGACGGACGACCAAGATGAGAAGATCACCTTGGCATCCTTCCTAGGAGGGATCTGGCCCAGGAACCTGGTCATGGCTGAGATAGCGCGAAGGACTCCCACCACGCTGAGGACATTCATGGATCGGGCAGACGGGGTCATCAATGCCAAAGACACCCTTGAGGCCCTGACGGCTCCATGACGGACCGAGAAGGAGCAAGCGGATTGGAAGGCAGCTGAGCAAAGGGGAAGTCACCGTCGCGATGGGGGAAAGAGAGGAGCGCCCGACGCGAGGAGAAGAGGGGAAGTCCCAACCCGACAACACGCTCACACAAGTTTGGCTGTAGAAAGGGGTCGCGAATGGAGCCCGCAGAGAGAGCCGCCCCGAGATAGAGAGAATCACCAGTACTGTGAGTATTACATGACTGATCGGCACAACACTAGGGACTACTATGCCTTGAAAAGGAGAAGGGAGGAAAATCAACGGAATCGAAGGCGCTAGTTGGAGGACCAACGTGTGGGGGGGGGGGGGGGGGGGGGGTCGCCAGGGCTCCTGGCAGGGTGCAAGCCTAGAACGGCACGGTGCGAGGAACGAAGCACGGAGAAGCCCCCAGGTGGAAGCTAGGACGATCGGGGAAATCCGCACAATCACCGGAGGATATGCAGGAAGGGGGGTGACTTCGTCGGCCCGGAGAGCACATGCCCAAAGGGCATGCTATGAAGTGGTTTTTACCACCGCAAGGACTACCGTCAGGACACCACGGCATCCTGGAAACGCCACGATAACCTTTTTCCAGAAGAATGAAGAGGGCATCTTCCACCCACACGATGACGCGTTGGTGGTAACGATGCAAGTTGCAAACTTTACGACCTGAAGGATCCTAATCAACAATGGTAGTTTGGCAAACAACTTATTCTGGGAGGCCTTTGTCTGGATGGGAATCAGTCCAGACCGACTACGCCTTGCCCCGATGCCGCTCAAAGGTTTCACAGGCGACATTGTTCAACCAATGGGTGCCATCACCCTATCTGGCGGGGAAGGCGCCCAGGACCGCAGTGACCATGGCCGATTTCTTGGTCATCAAAGCCCCGTCTGCATACAATGCGATACTAGAACGTCCCACCATGAACAACTTAAGGGCGGTGACGTCCACTTACCACCTCAAGATGAAGTTCCCTACCTACTTGGGGGTAGGTGAAGTTCGCGGCGAGTAGGTCTTGGCCCGAGAGCTGAGGCATGAGGTCAAAGTCGTCACGACTGTCGAAAGACCCGAAGAGACGCCTAGGTCAGGTTCACCCCCAGCCCTAGCTGAGTGGGATGAAGAAGTTCTCGATGAGCAAGCCCTTTGGCAGGTTGAACCCAATGAGCCCTTGGAGCTGGTTCCGGTCAACCGATAGAGACTAGAGCGCACAGTCCGTATCAGGACTAAGTTGGACCTAGAGTTGAAGGAGGAGTTGAAACGTCTTCTCATCGAACACCAAGACGTGTTTGCATGGAGTCACGAGGAGATGCCAGGGATTGACAACTCCATTATTGAACACCGGCTCTACGTTGACCCTAACGCTCGAAAAGTCAAGTAGAAACGACAAAACTTTAGTGCCAAGAAGTACACGACGATAGCTGAGGAAGTGAACCGTCACCTAGCAGCGGGGTTAATCCGAAAAGTTCACTACCCAGAATGGCTCTCCAACATGGTTTTGGTGAAGAAGGCCAATGAGAAATGGTGGATGTGCGTCAACTTCACTGACCTGAATAAAGCTTGCTCAAAGGACAACTTTCCATTGCCACACATCGACCTAATTGTGGATTCAACGGTGAGACATCCTCTTCTTAGCTTAATGGTTGCCTATTCGGGATACAATCAGATCAAGATGAGTCCGGACGACGAAGAGAAGACCCCGTTTGTCAGGGATGGAGGGCTATACTACTACAGAGCGATGTGGTTTAGCCTCAAGAATGTTGGGGCCACCTACCAACAGTTGGTCAACCGGATGTTCAAGTAGCAGATTGGTCGAAATATGGAGGTGTACATGGACAACCTGCTAGTAAACCGCAAAGAGACCTGGCAACATCTAGCAGCCCTTCGAGAAGCCTTCTTTGTCCTCCGTCGATACCAAATGAAGCTCAACCCATTGAAGTGTGCATTTAGGGTGGAGTTGGGAAAGTTCCTGCGGTTCATGGTCTCCGAGAGGGGGTCAAGGCGAACCCGAGAAAGGTAAGAGTAGTAATGGGGATGCCCTCCCCCCACAACATTCATGAAGTCCAATGGTTGGCAGGTCGGGTGGTAGCCCTTAACAGTTTCATCGCCCGATCAACTGACCGTTGTCTCCCATTCTTCCAAGTTCTAAGGAAGGCCTAATGGTGGGATGCAACCTGAAGAAGTACCTGAGTAACCCCCGCTGCTAAGCCAAACGAAGCCAGGAGAGGATCTGACTATGTACCTAGCCGTGTCCCCGCACACCGTGTCAATAGTTCTAGTGCGGGAAACAGAGGAAGGACAATGGCTCGACTACTACACAAGCAGGGCCTTTCGCGAAGCCAAAAGGTCTTCCAAGCTAGGTATCCGCGAACTAAGATGCTGTTGTTCACCCATAGTCGTCGCCGCAAGAAGACTGAGGCCATACTTTTAGGCCCACCCAATGAGAGTACTCACTGGCCTTCCCTTCAAAAAGGTCTTGCAAAAGCCAGATACGTTAGGGTGCCTAGCCAAAAGGTCTTGCAGAGTTCACCAGCTTCCCGAAGGAAGTCCCCATCACACCCTAAGGAAAGCCCTAGTAGGTCTACGTAGTCGGCTCATCCAGCTAGGTTGGCGAGGGTGTGGGGGTGCACATAGTGACCGAACGGGGGGAGGAGCACAGCTATGTGGTCAAGCTCGCCTTCAAAGTAACCAACAATGAGGCCGAGTACGATGCCCTCTTGACTGGGATGTCGGTCGCTCGGTTGTTAGGACCATAGGTGGTAGAAGAAGTAAGTGCCGACTCCCAAGTGGTCGTCAGCCAAGTGTTCGGCCAGTTCGCCACGTAAGGAGAAATGCTGAAGAAGTACCTCTAGATAGTCTGCAATGAACGTGACCGCTTCTGCTACTTCAACATCTAACAAGTCCCAAGAAGAGAGAATTAGAAGGCGGATCGGCTGGCTAAAGCTACATCCGGGCAAGAAGAGCTTCTCCTCTTGGAACACACTATGGTTAGTAGGGGTGTAACCGGTCCGGTTTTGGAAAAAATTTGGGACCGAACCGGTATGCACCGGTTTTACATTTTCAAAAACCGATTCCGTACCGGTTACCCCCCTAAACCAGTACTTCTGATTTTACCAATTCTGGTCTGATTTTTTGGTTTTAATATACTATATTATATATTATAAATTATATAATATATAATACTATAGTGATATATTATAGTATATTATAATATATAGTGATATAGTATTAGTATAACTATTAATACAATTGACTATAGTCATATAAGATTTTAAAATTAAATATTATATTAATTAGTAATTTATCATATAATACAAAACTATTTTATATATAATTATATATTGTATATAAAAATTATAATATATATATGAACCAGTTTGGTTCGGTCCGATATGGTTTTAGAAAAAGAAAAATCGAAACTGGACCAATTTTGACTGGTTTTAAGAAGAATAAAACCTATACCGGACCAAACCAAACTCAGTACCGGACCAGTCCCACTAGCTCATTCTAGTTTACCGGTTCACTGGGTTGTTTTACACCCCTAGTGGTTAGAACAGTCGACACCCCGTTTATCAAGGGTGAGGTATCCATCACTGTCACAGCATCCCCCAAATGGGCAGTAGTTATCAAGAATTTCCTGCAAGAGGGCAAATTACCAGACAACCCAGAAGATGCGTGGAAACTAAAAACAGGGCAGCTCGGTTCACCTTGCTGGAAGGGATCCTTTATAAGAGAGGCTTCTCCGAGCCACTTCTGAGATGCCTCTAGTCGGACCAAGCGCAGTACGTGCTAGCGGAAATCCACGAAGGAGTTTGCGGGAGCCACTTGGGAGGAAGAGCACTAGCCGCAAGAGTGACCCGACTCGGGTACTACTAGCCCTATTCCCTCAAAGATGCAGAGGATTTCGCAAAGAAATTTCCAAAGTGTCAAGAACATGGGATGGTGCCACACTGCCAACCAGAGGAGCTAACGTCAATCATGGCTCCTTGGCCTTTCGCCCAGTGGGATCTGGACCTCATGATCCCATTGCCAGCGGCCCGGGGAAAGGCCAAGTTCGTAGTCGTTGCGGTCTATTACTTCACAAAGTTGGTCGAAGCGGAGGCCCTCGTGAGCATCACCTCCCAAACTATCATGAAGTTCCCATGGAAGCCAGTAGTCTGCCGGTTCGACAAACCTCAAAGCTTTGTATCGGACAACAGAAGACAATTCGACTGCACACATTACTGGGATTGGTGTGCAGAGCCTGGAATCAAGGTGAAGTACTCCTCGTTGAGACACCCGCAATCCAATGGCCAAGCCGAGGCAACCAACAAGACCCTCATCCACCCTCAAGAAGAAGCTCGGGGTGCTCAAAGGAGCATGGGTTGAAGAACTCCCGAGTGTACTATGGGCATACCGTACGACTGTTCAAACCCCCACTGGAGAGACACCCTTCACCCTCACCTATGGGAGCAAAGCAGTAATTCCCGTAGAGGTTGGAATGCCCACCTTCCGCATTCAACACTTCGACCCAGAAGCCAATAACGAAAAGTTAGTTGAGCAGTTGGACCTTTCGAAAGAAAGAAAGGAAGAGACGGCTATGCAAACGACAAGTAACAAGTGGAAGGTAGAGCAATATTGTAACAGACGAGTCAAGCCGCGCTCCTTCAAAGTGGGCAACTTGGTGCTGTGACAGACTGAAGTTACCACCCAGGAAGAAGGAAAATTGGGACTGCGATGGGAAGGCCCATATATAGTAACCGCAAGCAATCGACTTGGCTCCTATCGCCTCAAGGATAGTCAGGGACACGAGCTCCCCCACCCCTGGAAGGCCAAACATCTAAGGAGCTAACAGAAACCGTAAGCTTGTTTGACGAATGATAATGCCTAGATGTTTATCTCAAATTCTTTGTCGTCTAAGCTTGAAACTAACAAAGTCGAGTCCCTAGACTCGCTGAGTAAGGCCAAATCTCTTCACTCGCTGACCCCCAATCCAATAAAGTCGAGTCCCTAAACTAACCTCGAAGTCGAGTCCCCAGACTCGCTGTGGGGTAAGGTCAAATCTCTTGACTTGCCAACCCCCCGTCCAACAAAGCCGAGTCCCTAGACTCGCCGTAGGGTCCAGACCGGGCATTAGGTCACGAGTCCTCGTTAAGGCCTCGCGAACAAAGAAGTGGAGTCCCTAAACTCACTGCGGGGTAAAGCCAAGACCCTTGACTCGTCGACCCCCTGTCCAACAAAGCCAAGTCCCTATACTCGCCTCGAAGTCGAATCCCTAGACTCGCTGCAGGGTAAGGCCAAGTCTCTTGACTCGCCGACCCCCCATCTAACAAAGCCGAGTCCCTTGACTCGCCGTGGGCTCAAGGTCGGGCATAAAGTCCTGAGTCCTCATCAAGGACTAATGACCAAAGAAGTCGAGTCCTTAGACTCCCTATGGGGTAAGGCCAAGTCCCTAGACTCGCCGACCCCCCGTCCAACAAAGTCGAGTCCCTCAACTCGCCTCGAAGTCGAGTCCCTAGACTCCCTGTGGGGTAAGGCCAAGTCTCTTGACTTGCCGACCCCCCGTCCAACAAAACTGAGTCCCTAGGCTCACCGTGAGGTCCAGGTCAAGTATCAGGTCCTGAGTCCTCGTCAAGGCCTCGCAACCAAAGAAGTCTAGTCTTTAGACTCACTGCGGGATCAGGCCAAGTCTCTTAACTCGCAGACCCCCTGTCTAACAAAGCCAAGTCCCTAGACTCGCCGTTGGGTCTGGGCCGGGCATCAAGTCTTAAGTCCTCGTGTCACAACCCCACCCCAAAACTAGGACAGGATCGCGACGCGTGACCTGTTCTTTCCTTATTAATATTAGTATGTATTTATTTATTTATTTATTTATTTATTTTTCAACGAGGGTAAAAGGGATAGGCATGAACATGTCATGCATGTACACTGCATTTCTATTTTAAAAGTAAGCACCTGATAGATAATCTATTCAACATATTACCCAAAGGACTCTCAAAGTCCACCATTCATTCATTTAAAACATCGCTAGTTCTAATAAAAAGGGAACTCCGTCCCTACAACACACCCAAAAGACATTTAGCCTTCTTATGTGGGGTTACCATCACCCCACTATAGAAGCTACACTATTACTATCATCCCACCACAATACCTACATCATGCCCAAAGACATTGTCTTAAACTCAAGCCAAGAAAATGTCCCAACATGGGACCCATCATAAAACATAAAACATAACCATTATCATCAAACCGAACTGACAAGAAATTCTAAGCATCAGCCCTTCCCTCCTCAGTAATGCCTAGCTCCACAATCTCATCATTCATACCTGGACATTTAAAACATAAACACAAAGTGAGTCTAATACTCAGTAAGCAGTACACCATGCCATTAACTTATTAATCACATAATCTTTTCTTTTGAAAACATGCATACACATTTGCTAATTCTTAACAATGCTTTCATGCGTAACAATTTAAGAATAACTGTATTTTTCATGCATAACTGTACTTTCCATACATAACTGTACTTTTCATGCTTAACTGTACTTTTCATGCTTAACTATACTTTCATGCATAACTGTACTTTTCATGCTTAACTGTACTTTCATGCATAACTGTACTTTCATGCTTAACTGTACTTTTCATGCTTAACAATACTTTTCATGCATAAACATTACTTGCTTTCATGCATAACATTACTTAGAAATGCCTTTGCTTTACATTTCACTTTCTTGGGTCAGTACACACTATTACGCCCCGTATGTTGGTGTTAGCGGTCTTTTAAACCTGGATTCCGCCCACGGCTGCAGGTTGGGAACCCCTTTCATGGGGGCAGCACTGGGTGCACGACTAGTACTACTTACCCGGCATTGCAATCTGCCCATTCCTTTGGTACCATTTTCATACATGTGGTCGTTACGTACATTCATGCTTTCATTCATTTTCCTTTCCTTTCTTTAGAAAAATAACATTTTCATTATCTTCATTTAGTGCCAATGCGTATGCGTTTCTTTGAAATGAATATTTCATGTCATGCTACATATAGGTAAGGCATAATTATTTGAGAGAGAGCATGCATAAATCTCATGATGCATTACCTTACATACACACAATGGTAATTAATAAGGTACTTAATAGGGGTTACCAAGAAAGGCTTATACATATTATACATGCATCTATTCTTTCATAAGAGAAACATTTGGAAAGAGAGAGGAAGAGAGAGAGACTTTTGCATAAGAGAGCTTTGTGTGTAAGGAGCATGGTCATAGCTACTTACCTCGTGGCTTTACAAGTAAGTTCCTTGAATCTTGAAAATAAACTCCTATTCAATGAAATGAAATAAACATATTAATATTCATTTCACTTAAGACTTTACTATCCAATACCCACATGTGCTCACTTAAATTCCAAGTGAAATTAAGGCGTCTTCCTTAACCCATTTAGCTACATACATGGCACTAAGTCAACTCTTAATATCCTCATTACAATATTTAAGAAAACCTCATATATTTTCTGAAACATAGCACAAATAGAAAGATACAACTCTTGGCAACTTAAAATTTCTAAGTAAGCTTACTAGCTTAGGTTTAAAATTCTTAATGGCTTACTTAGGCCATGACTTGAGGAAAGCATGTTTGAAAATCATAAACCTTAACTCTATTAATTAACAAATAAAGACATGAGTTTAACAAAAGTAAAACATGATTTGGACTCAAGAAAACATAAGAGCAAACACAAAATCAACCTTGGGACACACGGCTGGAACACAACAAAACAGGACTTATACACACACTGCTAGAACCATAAAACAGAACACACACACACGGCTGGCACCCCACCAAAACAGAACACGGTCCATGGCAAAACAACCTCAAAACAGAGCACACACCCACACACGGTTTCTTCATGTACACATATACCCAATAGATAAAATAGTCATCAATTGTGACTAACAAGCTAAATCGAAAAATATGTCATCTCAATGATAAAAGCACACGGCAACGCCCCCTTCAAGATACTTGGTCTGTCCAAAAAAATAGGGGTTTCGGTCACTACCCACTAGATAAAACACTAGAGAAGCAACAAGAAACTGGTCTAGGAAACTTCCACATCACACTCGGCTAGCCCAGAATTCAAACCCCAATTACAAGCACATCTTGCTTAGAAAAAACCCCAAATCACAAGGAAACTCATGGAAGAATTTTAATACCTGTTTGGGTCCCCTTAGAAGCCACGGAAGTACACAGCAACAAGAAAGGAAGAGAAATTCGAAATCTCAAAGCTAAACACAACATAAAATTTCGAAGAAAGAAACCCTAGGTTAAACTCATAATCCAAGATTCCAATCCAGAAATTAAGACCATAGGAATTCACTTACGAGGTTGATTTTCCTTGGAGATTTTCGGTGGAAACCTTAGGTGTATGAAATGGGAGAGATCGGCTTGAAGAAATGAGAGAGATCGCGCAGCTTGGGGGAAACCGAAGGGTTCCTCGTGTGAAGGAGTCTTGAGGAAATTCTCTTTGTGTGCCCTAGAACCGACGGGTGAATGGAGAAAAGAAAGGGATATCACTTGCTTGCTCAAGAAGTCATTGGCGGGTGTAAGAGAGAAAGAAGAGGAATTGCTTCTTGTCCCTTGGAACCGGCGTGTAGGAGAAGGAAGAAGAGTCCAAATAGCTTGCTGAGGAAGCCGACGTGTAAGAGAGAAGGAAAGTTCACTTGGCTTCTTAAGGAAGCTTCGGGTAGGGAGAAAAGTCAATAAATTTAATCAACTTGTCCCATGAGCTAAGGAATGGACGGTGGAGATTAAAAGAGTTTGGACCATTTCTTGGGTAAATAACATTAAAGGGTTTAAAAGAAGTATTGCGAGGTCATAAAAATCACACCCTTAAATTATTTAATGACCCACTTTAAGAAAATAAAAGCACACCCATCTTAAAATAATTTAATAAAATAATAAAAGTTTTTATCTCAAACTATTTAACTTAAAAATATTAATAGATGACGTAAGAATCCACGTAGTAGGATTCGGGTATTACACCTTGTCAAGGCCTCGCGACCAAAGAAGTCAAGACCCTAGACTCGCTGCGGGGTAAAGCCAAGTCTCTTGACTTGTCGACCCCTCATCCAACAAAGTTAAGTCCCAAGACTCGCACTGAGAAATCGTGTACCGAGCCCACGAGCATGGGCCCACTGGAAAGGCTTGGGCACGGGGCTCGGGCACACCAAGAATCCCACCACAAGGCAGTAATCACCTCGGGACTCGATAACCTACTGAGCCCTGCCAAAAGGAGTAGTGTGAACTATTGCTGCTAGACACTGGCAGCTGGCATGTCCGAGTGTGGCCACGCCAGGCCTGAGATACGCCGCATTCAATGCGTGTCAGGAAACCTAGCATGCAATGACATGCTGTCAGAGGTGGTAGCAGGTCTGACCCGAGGACGACCTATCACGCCATGATCTCCCTCCACGACTTGACACACTGACACGGTAGGGAGTGGTAGCAGACTTGACTCAGGTAGGACCTGACACACCATGATCTCCCTTGGCAATCTGGTTCAATCAGGTATAAATAATAGTCGTCCCTCCCACGGGAAGGCTCTTTGAACCTTTTTATCATTTTTCTAGTTGTCCAAGTTTTCCACATCACTCGTGTACTCTTCACTGACTTTGGCATCATAGTTACCTCGAAAGTCACCACAGCCCATTCTTCCTCTTTGTTGTAGGTGGTGTGAGCTTGGCTGTTGTGGTACTGCTTAGGCTACAGAACACGACATCAATAGTCACCATCCTCTTTACTCGTGGCAAAGTGGATCTCTTGCATGTCCTTGAAGCGCTGTGTCACCCACTGTTCGAGGTTATCAACGTGAGCATCCAAACAATCAAATCGAGCATCCATGTGATCAAGACGAGCATCCATGCCGATCAAGTGATCAAGCACCATCTGTATGGTTGGCTCAATAGAATCCAGTGCCGAAGTGGATGGAGCAGAACTAGATGGCCAAGTAGTGGGTGTATGAAGATGTTCAACATCCAAAGGATTAGGATGAATATGTGCATGACTCAGTTGGATGGTCTTATGACCAATAGGAGCCTTAAGATTAATTCTAGGCTCATGAGGAGAAATAGTAACTGACTGAGACAAAACAATGCGCGTGATAAGATATGCAAAAGCTAATCTAGTCTTGGTCTTAGTCGATTGAATATTATTATATTAAGAAATGATGATTTAGTTATAGGTGAGTGGGTCTCTATCACTTTTCTTCGAACTATATTATAAGACCATTACAAAGCAACTAGTTGTTGCCTGTTGGAGATTCAAGAAAGAGATTCCACTGATCCTCAAAATTGATGGGTTTAGCGAGTGGAAAGCAATTTAACGGACTTGAGAGCACTAGCATTGGACTTATCATATGATTCCAATCTTTAAAATTTGATGAATTTCACTTTAAAATCTTGGCATTGGATTCGTCTTCTACTCAAATCTGAAGCTTTGAGCTACAGGACATTCTCATTTATCTTCAATTCGAAGAACTATTGTTCAATGGCTATCAATATTATTTTATTATGAAAATCAGATATTTCGCCCCCAATTTCGTTGCTTTCTTCCCTTCCTCTTCTCTGCTTTCTTCCTCTAACCCCGAAATCCATTTTCTCTTCCTCTCCCTTTCTTTCCAATTCCCAGATTTCCCTTCTTCCTCTCCCTTTTTTCCTCTCCCTTTCTTCTTCTCTGTTTCGTCCCTCCGTTTTCTCTCCTTTTTTTTCACCAAGCTATTCATTCCCTTTGCTGTGAGAGTCACCAGTTCATCTTCATCCACTGGGGTTCAAGTTCCTACAAGATGTTATAGGTGAAAGCGGACCTCCATCACCTCCATAGGCGCACCGTTACCGCTCCCTTCTCTTCTTCGATTCTCCGCTCCAAATGTTATCTATCTCCGTGAGTTCACTCTCTCCCCGTCTTTATATATTAATCATATATGCATGTATGAGAAATTTTGCACTACATTTGTATGCTTATGTATGTATTTTTGCCCATGAAGAAATTTGCACTCCATGTATGTATTTCAATCCCTATGCTGTTTGAGTTGTTTGAAACAAAGAGTTGTTTTTTCAATCCTTTTTTTCAATCATTCATTTTTTTCTTCACGGGCAAAATATATATATTTTTTTCAATTAATTTCATTTTCTTGGAGCTTTGTATTCAGTTGATAGCATTATATTCAGCTGCCATCACTTCTTGGTTTACAACATTACTAAACATTTTTAGGCGTCCAAATGATCAGTAGTGTTTTGAGAGAGAGATACAGTAAAGTACAAGTTTGTGAGATCTCGAACTGGGAGTTAACTCATATCTCTACTTGAAAAGCTGGCATTATATGCGTTTTAAAACAATAGAAAGCTGAGTTCCTTCCAGGAATTGGGACTCCAACAGATTGGAGACCTCGTCAATTTTCTTAGATGATGCTGGACCCCTCCTTTGCCAAATCCATGAGGCTGGACCCCAAGCAATCTTTTGATTCAATCCGTGTATACTGGATTGGCTTACATTTGGGATAGCTGGCATGATAAGCACAATTATTCCATCCACAACAAGCTCTTTAGCTCTAGCATCAAAATATAGAGTTGTTTTAAACAAAGAGTTCACACATATACCCTCATTTATGTACAGGTAGTAATCATCATGAGTTATTTGGTTCCATGAATGCCAATAACTTAACTTTTGTGCCTATGTGAATTATTTAGAATGCTTAATGTTTAGTTGACTGCCATTGTTTGATCTTGTTGAACTTTTTATCTGATCTCATTTGGTAACAGTATAAAAAACATGCTGACACTAATTGGGGTGGATTGTTTTAACTAAATTCCTTTGAGTTGTTGATCGTCTCTGTTTTTGTTATTTTTTTTCTATCTTTTTCAATCATTATAAGAATGTGGGTGTGTGATCATGTTTGGACTGATTAGCAGTGAGTTCAAATTGATACTGCCCAAGTTGCCATAATCTTTTGAAGAAAACTTAATTTGTTAGTACTTAACAACCTCTTCTTGAGCCTAATGGTCATGACATTTAGATGCTTATTGTCTAAATTTATGTCCAGAAGTTTACTCCAAATAGTTTGAAGAAAATTGTTAGTACTTAACAGTTTAATCTAAATGCATTTTAGGGAAGCAACATCTAGCAGGGGTTGATATTTTTTTTTCATATTCTACACTTTTATTGTCTAAATTTATTTGAGATACTGCCCAAGTTGTCATAATCTTTTAAAGAAAACTGTTAGTACTTAACAATTTAATCTAAATGAACTTTGGGGAAGCAACATGTAGCAGGGGTTGATATTTTTTGGAACATTCTACATATTTATTGTTTAAATTTATTCTAGATACTTATTTTTTTTCTTGAGCTTAATATTTATTGTCTAAATTTATTCTAGATACTGCCCAAGTTGTCATGATCTTTTGAAGAAAACTGTTAATACTTAACAGTTTAATCTGAATGAACTTTGGGGAAGCAACATGCAACATGGTTTGATATTTTTTTAAAATGTGTTATCTTGTATCTATTTTCTTGTGTTGCCTGGTATCTATTTTCTTGTGTTGCCTTGTCTCTATTTTCTTGAGATGCCTCATCTGACAAGTTAAACATTACGATTCTTAAAGGATGGACACTCCATTTGAGGAGGACCCCTTCTTCACTACTCTCTTACAATGTGGAGGAGAAGGTTGTAAGAGCACTCCAAGATATGAGCAATATTCTAATCTTGTGGTCCAAACAACTCCCCTTCACTATTGAGGAGGATAACTTACTTGTCTCTGGTTGGTTCAATATTAGCATTAATACCATACGAGGTACTGATAAAAAAATTCACTCAAATGTGGGACATAATTTCTAACTTTTATCACGAGTATAAAAACCAAATACTACAAACCGTTCGATAGGGTCATTGATCAATCATTGGTCCATTATCCACAAATGCACAAACAAAGTGGTGCGACCGAGCAAGACAATGTATGTACCATTTTCCTTTAATAATGTATTTATTTATCTATGATTTATTTTTTGACAATATTCCTTCACTTTTTCAGATTGAAAAAGAAAAAATAATGTACAAAGAGATAGAGAAGGGGAACTTCATAATGGAGCATTGTTTGTGTCAATTGAGACACCAACCCAAATGGCAGCAATACATGATTTCAATGAATAGAAAACCACATGATAAACGTCCAGCCAATGAGCAGTCAAGTGAAGTTGCCGACGACGTTGTGGAGGAGAACGTTGAGAGGCCTCCAGGCAAAAAAGTTGAGAAATATAACTTGAGGAAGCCGAAGGCCCAGGAATCATGTGATGCTGAGTTCAACATGGCGTTAGTAAAAGTGACCGATGATAGACGGTTGTTCATGGCAGAGAGGAGACCATGGGTGACGAAGCAAGATGAAGATAGAGGTGCACAACTAGAACTTGATAAGAGAAAGTTCGATGTGGACATCATAAGCAAGGATCTTTCTGGCGTGATTACCATGCATCAAGCCTACTTCCTTAATATTCAATGGAAAATTTATGAGGACTCTTTGAATAATTCTGAAGGTACATTCGACAAATCTCCATCCACACCTCATGGAGGTGTGTAATTGTTGGCTATGATTTTAGATTTCCAGCTTTTAGTGGCTGGGCAGCCACTATGAAATCTGAATTTGTTTTTTTTTTAAATGGTTGATTGTATTTTGGAAATGTTAACTTTTTGTGGGCTGATTGTAATCTGCATTGTGACTTGATTTTGGAAGAAGAACTTCACACTTGATCTGAATTGTCACTTGATTTAAACTGAATTGTGACTTGATTTTGGAAGAGGAACTTCATTGATGTAATCTGAATTGTGATCTGAATATTGGGTATATTTAGATACTTGTTATTTATTTTGTGTGATGACAGCAAGTTGAGTTAGATTAATCTAAATGTTGGGTATTTTTAGATACTTGTTATTTATTTTGTGTGATGACAACAACTTGAGTTAGATTAATATGAAAGTGCATTTTTAACTTGGAGCTTGTTGTGAAAGATTAATCTAAATGTGCATTTTATGTGATGATAGTAGCTTGTTGTTGAGTTAGATGAATCTGAGTTAATTCTTGAGTTTGTTGTGAAAGATCTTGCTGGTGCCTTCTGCAATAGATGTCTATCTGACCCAATTGGGTTGTTGTGACTTGGAGTGAAATATGATGATTGATTAGAAGAAGCCACATAAGCCAAATTATGATTTACTTCATGTTTCTTTTTTTAAAACTGAAAATTTCAATGCCTCTTTCGCCTCTGGATAATTAGGTTAAGGAAAAAATTAATTGAAAAATAATAATTTAAGTATCAAATTAAATTATTACTTAACATATGGTTAGTGTAATTACAAGATATGAAAGAAAAAATTAAAATATTATTATTAAAAAAATAATATTATATTATTATTTTGATGAATCCAATAGCTAATCTAATGTGAGATTATGGATAGAAATGTTTTACATTTATAGAAAATATGTACTTTTCATTAAATTTTAAAGATGAATTTGGTAAGTCCAATGCTAGTGTTCTAAGATGAATTGTCACAAAAGTAATGTGGTCTGACCCACGACACCAAAACCACAACTGGGTTTCATCTAATTGTTAGGAAGTCAAGTTTGGTAGGCTGTAAAGTAACATTAAAAACAAAGAAAGAAATATATAATCAGCCCTTCCTCTACTTTTTTTTTGTTGTTGGATTCCTTTGTTCAGTCACATGGTAAGGGTCCACAAAGAAATATCTTCAATAGGGTACGTCCATCACTTCAATTAAACATACAATTGATGATGACTTTTTCACCAGTGTAAAAGAAAAAGCAGGGCATGTCATCAATGGCACTATCACCGCAACGAATCACTCTATCTCTGCAAAGAAAAGAAACAAAGCAAAGTCAATGCAGACAACGATAACTTCACAAATATGGAAAACTCCATTGCGGCAATCAAAGAGCTGACCACTGGTAGGAAAACATTCCATAATGAGTTCCAAACAGAGCAACCAATATCTGCTTATTTAATGTATTTATCTTTTCCTTTTAGGTTGTTTACAGCTTGCAAACCATTATAAATACTCTTATATAATCATATGATTAAGGGCTAATTTGAATAATGAAGTATACTGTTCAGTATTTTATTATTATTTTTTCACATACTTTTTACTATTATTCATTATTATTTAATATTTAATACATCTACTCATTTTAATATCCAAACATATAAACTCACTTAGGTAGGCTCTATAAAACTCACTCCACCATCTCAACTCACTATTATTCATAAAAAATTCAACTCAACTCAACATTCGGCTCTATAAAACTCACTCTATCATCTCAACTCATTTCTATTCATAAAGAATTCAACTCAACTCAACATCCAAATGGAGCTTAGTGGATATCCGGTATCGATAGTTCTTTTATGCAGAAGGACTTTAGTTCAAATTCGTGTAAATGGGTGCAAGTTGGCTTGTCAAACATGCTACGTTTGTGCTTGAAGAATATACAAAAAAGTTCAGGTATTGAAAAACAACTTTCTCAAAAAGACATAAGAAGCCCTTGTTCTGAATGTCTATCATATATACTATACAGAGTGTTTAAAGGACTCTAGGTGCATTTATGTAGAAAACAACACAAAATACAAAGAAATTACAAGAAATATGCATTATGCACATCAATCCATGAGAAAAGCGCTGCCTTTTAATGTGGAGTAATAATGTTGATTTCAAAAGAGATGAACCCAAGAAAAATGCATCCCTATTCCCAAACTGCCTCTAATATCATGGATCTCACTCAGAATTCTGAAGAATTTTCTCTGTGTTTCGATCTATCAGGACTGAAAATGAGATGTTAAATAGGTGTCGATGAGTGTTTTTAGCATATACTTGTTGTAATAAGAAAATTTTCAAGGCAGCACAACACTTAAATTCATAATCCAAGAAACAAACCAATGGTTGTAAGTAAACGAATAAAGTGAAAAGCTTACAAACTAATTGGTAGCAGGAAGATTCTCCACTTTTAGCAATGTTGAAGGCTAACTCCAAATTGTTCAACTGTATAGATACCCATAGAGAGAGATGGATGACAGTGGCAGTAGTGGAGTGGTCTTAAGATTCAGCTCTTTTAAATGTACAAGTCATTCATCCATCGCAAATAATGGATTGTGTTTGATTCCAAGTCAAAGCTATAACTCCAATTGGATTCCAAGGTCATTCAAAGTTGAAGATGGATGAAGATATTCCAACCAAAAGAAATAGTAGCAATAGAGGGGTGACTTGGGCTATCATTAATTCATTTGTTGAGGACTTCATGGAAGATCGGTTTCATCCATTTTTCTGTTTTTTTACTTTGTCTCCTTTCAAGCTTGTATACCACATAGGCTTAAAAAGGTACCCCTCCCTGGATTATCATTGGGATAAAATCGAACTCGCAAATTGTCCAAAACCTTTAGCCCAAAAGATGCCACATTGGTGTACCCCAACCATACATGATATCCAGATCTCCTTCTAATCCAAAAATCATTAACCAATTCCACATTACTTTCTTGACATATATGATTTGAGCCATTATAAGTTATCTCAGCATCATAAATAAAACACCTAGACATATCATGTTCTTAAAATAACAGAAAAGGAAACAATACAATTCCACTTATCTCATTAATCTGGTATGGCCCTTCAACATCTATTACCCATGCTTCTTTTCCCTTCAGTTGGGTATTAACCGAACTCTTAACAATTTCAATTTCTAATAAATCATAAAGATTGTTGGTATACAAAATTGATATAAACACAAAATACAGAGGGTTAGTACTATATGAGGCTGGTGTTGGTTGATGAATTTAGAAAACAACACAAAATACAGAGACATTACGACAAATATGTATTATGCACGCATATCGATGAATACGTATTTGTTTTTGTAGTATATGTTGCTCTCCAACTTAATGGAAATTTTTAAATGGAATGAGAAGATGTGTTTTCTAATTTTTCAGTTGAGTGTTTTTAGCATATATATACTTGCTATAATAAGGACATAGAATAAAACTTTCAGGGCAGCACAACACTTGAATTCATCATCCAAGAAACAAACTAATGGCTATAAGTAAACGAACAAAGTAAAAACCTTACAAGCTAATCAATGTTTGAAATGCATGCTTGATACCATGTCAAAGCTCTAACTCCAAGTTTACCTTTGGATCATCATAGTCCTTCTCCACCAGATCTGGAAGTTTGATGCCCCCAGTTTAAGAATCCCTCTTTTCTTCTGTGTAAGGCTACGGATTGGATTCCAAGAGTACTGTGAGATAGTGACATCATTGAGCTAATAAATTGGGTTCTTGTCTCCAGTGGCAAATACCAAATCAAGTCTAAAAGGCAAAGAAAACAAACAAAAATGAAAGGGAAGTCTCACCTGAAAATCCCAAAATAATTCAATCCATTTTTCTTCTTTTATGTGCTCTGCTCTCGTCCTTGTATACAACATTGGCTCCGCAACTTCTATAAAAGGGTACCAGCAAAGGATCCCAAACATTGGGATGAGGACGAAGGTGAACTCTCAAATTGTCCAAAACCTTTAGCTCAAACGATTCTAAATCGGAGTACCCCACCTTTACGTCATATCCGCTTCCAGTTGTATAATAAATATTAATCAAATTGACCACTTCATAGAAATCGATATGGCGTACATGATTGGAGTTGTTACTGGTTATCTCAGCATCATAAATAAAATCTGAACTTTCATGAGCTTCTTTATTTATTACCCATTCTTCATTTTTCTTGAGTTGGAAATCATCATCATTCCCACTCTTGGCAATTTCATTTTCTACAAATTCTTTCTGATATAGGAACCACTCTGGAATCTCATTTTCAAATAACACAGTGGCCTTATAATGTCTCTGTTAAACCAATATCATCATCATCATCATCAGTTTAAAAGGCATGCATCTTACAAAGAATTGAGAGAGAATGAGAAACATAGATACATACCTTGCACAGTAAAGGATTTGGCACTTTATAATTCCAAATCTTCTCATGCATTTTTTCGCATCCACCCAATTGAATCATTCTTAGAGACCTGATGTGACTTCCATTGAATTTCAATATTCTTGATACTTCAGAAAATCTTTGTAACGACATGCATCCTGTTGCATCTACACTACGTATATTTGGTGGAAGTTCTAAGATTTCTTCAAGTTTCTCGCAATCCCGCAAGTAGAGTTCGTTGAGTGCAACAAATCCTTTGATGCACGTGGGAAGGCTAACCATCTCACTTTCTGATAGAATTAACTTGTTCAAAGTGGCTGAGGAATTAAACACGGTAAAGAAACTTGATTTTGGAAAGAAACTTGATTCTGTTTGGGGACAATTTGGAAGATTCAGCACTTGTAATGCAGTGCTTGAATTCGTTGGATGGGGCAATTCAAGGAGTTTTTCTTCCCTCGATAAAATCTCATCTTCCACCATTGGACCACCAATTCCAAGCTTGCGTAAATTTTGCAGTAGAGGAATGATGTTAATTGGGAGACGCACAAGGTTTTTACAACCATTTACAAATAAAAGTTCAAGTCCAGTGAGGTTCCTAATAGATATAGGTAGTTCTTCCACTGCGGTGCGAAGTAGATCTAATGAACGTAAGTACTTCATTTCACAACCAATTTCAGGAAATTCACGAAGGTTTGAGCAATCACAAAGATTAAGGTAGTGTAAAGATCTCAACTTGAGTCTTCTTGGAAATATTCGGAGGTTAGAGCATTCATGAAAACTCATTTTTAAAAGATTATCCAGGTATCCAACGGAATCATGCACCTCAACTAAACTTGTACACTTTTCAACAATCAATTCCTTCAAATTTGACATGCTTGAAAGATCCGGGACTTTGGTTAACAAATTACAATCATCGAAACCCATAGTTGTCACATTCTGTCAAAAAAGGAAAAATAAAAAATTGAAAGGAGTTTACCACATAGATTAAAGAAAAACAGTTATTGAAGATTATATTGTACGTACCTTGAACTTGATGAAGCTTAACTCCTTGATGAAGCTACCATGCATTTTAAAGATAATGAGTTTATTTCCATGAAAATTGGGTGGCAAAGATTGTAGCGGATATTCAAACCAATCAATTACTCTTAACTCGTTAGAGAGATAATTCGGTCCACTTGAAAAACTTGCATTACGATTGATAAATACTCTAAGTCTTTTCATCTGTACAAATACTTTGGGACTCAAAATAATCATTTCCTCGCCTTTGGGCATTTCTACTATAATGCCTTCGATTTTGTTTGTACCCTGGGACGTGAGAAAATACATGACAAGAGTGTTAGTAAAACTAATGCACAAAATGAAGCTATTTTTGGTATTTTCTGATTGCTTAAATGTAAAATACTAAATAATCTCGCGTATAAAAAAAATAAAAAATAAAAAACAAAGAATGTCTCTTCCCAACTCACATGGCTCTAAAACTTTCCACAAAATAAAGACACTCGTGAAGAAAATAATAGGATATTTGAAATAAAAAAGGACATTTGATACTTCTATTGACGCATCTTAATTAAAATGATTCTATATATAACTACAAATCATTTCAATTTACAAGATATATATATATATATATATATATATATATATATATATATTCCAGTAGGTTTCACTACTAAAAAAGGAAATAAATGTATAACTAAATAATTTTTTTGTGACTCTTACCGTACTTTCTTCCAACACGTGACGAACATCCTCATGAAACCACAATCTACTACGTTCGCCAGGTTCTTTTGGTGATTGTAGTCGAACAATTTCTCGACCCATAGATTGTAGCAAGTCATGCATCCAAACACTTTTATTCCACTCATCAACAGCGATAAGACACTTGTCTACAAGCCTCCAGATACCATAATCAGGAGAGAAACCACAATTGTCAAATATTTTAATGACATCAGCCAAAGGTCCTCCTTTGAAGAAACATGCAATATCAAGAAACATGTCCTTCTCATTATCTTCCAATCCATCGTAACTTACTCGAAGTACACTTTGAATATTTACATCGGGTATTTGTTTATATTTATTCAATACACTTTTCCATTGATGAATGCTTTGATCTTTTAGAGTTGAACCTATCACTGTTAAAGCAAGTGGAAGACCTTGAGCATATTCCAATACTTGTTTAGAGAGTTCTACATAATCGTCAAGCGGTTCATCTTTCTCAAAAGCATGCAAGCTAAAGAGTTTAAGAGCTTCATCGTTAGCCAAAATCTTCAACTCATATTTTGAAACAGCTTTAGAGAAATTTAATAAATGTTGATCTCTTGTTGTTATGATGATTCTACTTCCTGAACCAAACCAATCAAGAGCTCCAACTAATATTTCTAGTTGGACCAAATCATCCACATCATCAAGAATTAGGAGAACCCTTTTAGAGCAAAGTCTATGCCTAATCACATTGATGCCTCTATCAATGTCATGAAAATCCAAACTTATTCCCAAAATCTCAGAAAGAAGTGTTTTTTGTAGCTGGATCAGACCACCTGCTTTTGAAGTTTCTCTAATATTTTTCAAGAAACAACTACCTTCAAATTGATAAGAGATCCTGTATAGATTTCTTTTGAAATAGTTGTCTTACCAATTCCACCGGTTCCAAATATCCCTACCATGCATATAATATCATTCCTTCCTATACTTAAATGCTGATAAATGTCTCGTACACGTGATTCTATTCCAACTGGATACTTTGCAACATTAAGAAATGTACGATTCACCATTATTGAATCCACCCATTTACTGATGTCCTCAATAAACTCTGATTCATTCCTATCAATATAAAAGACAAGAAATTAAAATAGTTAAGACTTTTCACCGTAATACATGCATAAAGATGATTTGGTAAACATTGTCTTTTTTTATCCATTGCAAAATGACACTAGTAGATTACCATGTCAAATGTAGCCTTTCTTTTTCCTTATGCTCTTCGCATACTTACATTTTTCATTCATTATATGAATTATTAAATATTTTAGCTATTTTTTTCCATTCTTGAATTTGTCCCTCCCTTAATTTTGAAACTTATAACTAACAGTATTTTTCAGTCTGTATATCTCTAAACAAATGGATGCATAAAACATTTGTTTATTTTTATAGAACCCAAAAATAAAAGAAAAAAAAATAGAGAGGAGATTTCGATTTGTATATTTTCATGTTCTTCTGTTCTGTTTCTCCTATAAACTTCATGTGAAATGAATGTGGTAGTACGATCTTAAATCCCCTAATGTGAATCCGAAAAAATTGGCTACTTTTTGTAAAGCTGCCTTCCACTTTGAAACGTTTACTTCATCCTTGATCTTACATCCAAGTTTAGCAAATGCTTCTCCAAAATTTCCTTTTTGATATCGTACTTCTGACGGAGATACATCGTAAAACAAGGGTAGGACAATTTGTTTTACATTTTCCTTACACTCAAGGATCTTTAGTAGCTCATCTAAACACTATCTAGACTCTGAATAGTTTTTAGAGAGTACAATGATAGAAATCATTGATCTTTCAATAGCTTTGAAAAGTTCCGGCAAAATCTCTTCTCTTCTTTTAAGATTCTTGTCTATACAGGTGTTGATTCCCCTATGATGCAAAGCATGGTATAGATGAGAAATAAATTTTTGCGAACATCCTCACCTCTAAAACTCAAGAATACATCGTGAGTCCACGAATGGATGTAAGAAGAAGACGAGAGCGAGGAAGAAGCTCCTTGTAAGGCCATGGAAGAATTCATCTTCTGATGCTCACGAGAGAGGTGCAATTATAATGAAGTGGGTCAAAGAAAGGGGAAAAGTGGGGATGTGCTATTGATAGTAATGGTTGTTCAGAAACCGCGTATGTGGCCCCGCACCTGAGCTCCCCTGTCCTTCCTTTACATAAACAGTACTCTTTCATGCACTTGCCTTGCACGTACTTGGAACCTTTGATCTCTTTTTTTTTTTTTTTTTTTTGAGCAAGAACCTTTGATCTCTGATTTATGCGAAACTAGTCCAACCCCTGAGAATCATATAAGATGTTTGATTAATTAAAGATAATATATTTTTTTATAATAATCAATATTATTATACAGATTACTGCCAAAGCACTTCAAGAAATCAATAAAGAAGAATCCAAAAGTATACAACTTGATAGTAATGGTTGTTCAGAAACCGCGTATGTGGGTCCGACTCCGCACATGAGCTCCCCGGCCTGTCCCTCCTTTACATAATTAACAGGACTTTAAGCGAGCAAGTAGGAAAGAGAGCGACTCTGGAGTCTACACCAAAACTGTTTGACAGAACCAAACAACATCAGCTACATGAAACAAGATGACCCAACTTTAAGGAAACTTCCTTGAACTTTTGGTTCCAAGCAGTTATTCCCAAACTCAGGAGAGAGAGAGAGAGAGTAAAGTCCCAAATAAATTGAGTTGTAATGCACTTGGTATTTCAAGCCGTGATTGTTTAGCATAGCATCAGTTCACTTCTGCAGATTTCAATGGCAAAACATTATTTGATATGTTATAGATTTAAATACAAGACGACAGGTCACATATCTTCATTTAGGTTTATATGTTCTATCATTTTGAAGTTTTAAATGGCGGCTTTTTCATACCCAAAAGGAAATCAAGAAAATATTGTAGAATTTTCAGAGGAAAAATGTCAAAGGTTGTGCATCATGTGCTAAAGTTTCACCAAAATCTGACATTCTAACAGCCAAAGTACAGACACTACAAGAAAAATGGGCAATTGCAGCGCTCACATTCGCCGCAATTGAGCTACATAATCGCTACTATAGCTCAGATGCGGCGATCTAGCGATCGCCGCACGATCGCCGCAATTCTAAAGCCATTTCCGATCAGTTGTGACGATTTTGAAAAATCGCCACAACTGAGTCCATATGTGGCGATTTGTTATCGCCACAAATGATACAAAACAGCGCCGGGATAAATGTTCCCGGGTGCAACATAATCGCCACCACAGAGTAATAGCGACGATATATGGCGTCGCTTTTATCCAATTAGTCGCCGCAAAACTAGTTTTTATTAGTAGCGATATCATACTGTCGCCGTAATAAGATGTTTTTGCGGCGCATTTATTTCGCCAGAAATGTTAATCTGTTCGCTGCAAAAGCCGACTGTCATTTGCTGCGAACCTTGTTGTCGTCGATATAAGATGTTAATGCCAACGGATCTAAATTCGCCGTGATAGATAAATTATCGCTGCAAAATATAATTGTGACGAATTGAAAATGTCGCCGCTTTAGATATCCTACCGTATTTCTCGCTATTGCGGCGCATAAGAGTCGCCGTAATAGTGAAGAAAAAAACCGATTGCTATATTCGCCGCAATATTTGCTCATTCAAATATTTTTCCGGCGCTGAAAGTTCGCCGCAAATGCTCCCTTTTATAATTTTTTTTTTCCTGCTCTTCGCCCAGATACGGTTGTTCCATTTTATTAAAACACTTCCAGTTTATGTAATTAGCACTATTTTTGTTATTATTTCAGGTAAGTCAAACATTATTACTTAAAATATCAATTTTAATTAATATTGTAAAATGAACCTGAAATAATAAGAAAAAATAGTGTTGTTAACCACATAAACTGCACTTAATATTGACTTCTAAAATAATATTGTCATATTAAACCCATGCCTTATGATATTAAATGGTTAGAAACAGGAAACATAAAGGAAAATATTGAACTTTCATTATATATGCCTTGAGAACATGTAGGAACCTATTTTCCAAATCTTTGAGCACTATTCCAACAATATGATAATAAATTAATGAGTATCAATTCATCCATTCAGGTGGGAAATTCACATTAACGTAATTATGGGCTATACCCTGGGGTGGACCATTCGGAACTCAAAACTTATGCCTTAACTACTAAATATTGAGAATACATTGAAATTATATCTACTCGCTGTAAAGTAGCAAAATGGGACTTGGGCATGAGGGGTGGGCAGAATCATGGCTTACAAGATTGCATCAATGCCCTTATACTTGGCCGCCACAAGCTGAAATATTTCCATCTCAACAAACACCAATCTGACAAGTGCAAATAAAATGCATTAATTCACACCATGATATAATTATATATCAAGGACTAGTTATAATCTAGAAAACATTATATTTGTTTAAACCAACATAATGCAATCTATGAAAGCATGTCACTAAGCAAATGAACAACAGATTATCCCAACACTTCCAATATCCAACATCCATAGAAACATGTTCGGTCTTATATAAAAAAGTACAACCATTCCTACCAAGGATCCCATGCCAAACCAGGCACCAGTCCCACTACCCCTCCACTTCTTTTCTGACTTTTATCAAAGCCAAATATATTGGTTGATGAGGCAACAATTTGGCAACAATGCTTCAGATTTTTACACAATCTGATATTAACAATTTACCTGCTTCCATGGCATATTTTCTGTTACAATCATTTCATCTATATGACATTTTATTCGTGTATCAGCATGGAAGAAGCGAAGAACCATATGTATGCTTTCAGTACAACCACCTACAGTACTGGCTTTCAGTGCACAGTTGATGATGAAACATCTGATAAATATTAAGGGTATCTACCAATGTCAAGCACTTACTCATGTTAGCATTAAATGGATTTCTATGCTTGCTTTATTGTATTATATCTTGAACTTCGTCATTGTAGGATTGCCTGGGGTTCTATGGGTTTTGCTTAATAACGTACATTGATGTAAAAAATAAGGACTATGGAGGTGATTTATATGCTTGATTTCTGGACTGAGAAATAGTTTGCTCTACTTACTATGCATCAATTCTGGCCATGATGACTTCTCCCTGTTTTCTTGAACCATTATAATGGTCCTATAAATATGTCTCTTAAAAATTAACTAAGAGCAGTAAGAAATTAGTTGATAAAAATAAAGAAGAAAAAATTCAAACGTAAAAGAAAAAAAAAAGGTACAAACGTTAATGGCCTCTTAAAAATAAACGTTGGTAATGAATATCTCATCTTAGAAACGTTATTAATTGATAAAAACTATTTATTAAAAAATACCAACAGTCGAAATATATATATGCATGATGATGATGAGTAAGATGCATGAGGAGCATTTTAACCCATGCTGAATGAAGGAAGCTGGAAAGCACATATATATATATATATAAAAGGCAGATAGCGTAGGCATGAGAACAATATATATATTTGTTTGGTTAAAGCAGTAAGGTCTCTCTCTGTCCATGTGGTAATATTTAATTAATGCATTTTCATATTGATATTGAACTCTCTCTGATCTGATCTCTCTCCATTAATCCTCATAAAAGCCAACCGAAAAGGCATGCAGATACAACCATTAATCGAGCATCGCTTACCTATTTAGTGCCTCAGCTAATAAAGTCCTAGGCATTCTAAAAACATGCATTTCTAATCTAATTATTAGAAACCCCTACCAGCTGATCATCCATCTCCTAGCCGAACCAAAACTCTTATTAGCAATCATGCAAAATATCAGATCAATCTCTCTAGTACTCTAATTATGTTCATGTTAGCATGCATGCATGGGGTATTCATGAAGATGAATACGTGAGAAGTAATATTGGGAACAGATAGAAGTCTAACATGCAGCAGATCAGATGAAGTCTTAAACCCAGCATCCATATTCACAAGTTGAGACTTACTTTTCTGTTTAATGATCATTAGTACTTGAGATCATGCATCATGCATGTACATGACCAAGAAAAGCACTAAAAAGAGGGAAAAAGAAAAAAAATGAAGCTCAATAAAGAGGTAGTTCTTTGCTTGGTTTCCTGGGAATAAACATATGCATTTTCCGCACAGAACTGCACTAAAAACTCATCAAAATGCATAGCTATTTTGGGCAGGAAACCAAGCACAAACTACAGCTAATCAAAAACATCGATGGCTCCATTCTATAGTCTTATTCATTCCAGTTCAAGGAATGAAACCAACAAACACAAAATAATGGCTATCACGATGTCGTATACTGAATGAAGGTAACAAAAAAGATCAGAACTAGTAATGGAGAGAAAAAAAAAAATTTACCTGCTACTCTATATTCGGCAAGTTAACGGAAAAAAAACCAAGTGAGGGTGAGAATGGATAGAGTTTGGTGGGTCTCTGGCCTTTTTTGACAGTTGTCGAGTGAGGAGGGACATCACTGTCCAACCAAAAAGAAAAAGAGAAAAAAATACCTAGGGAAAATAAACACTGAGAAGGAGAAGCTTGAAACTTGGAGCTGGCAATTAATGATGAGGAAACTCAGAACAGGCATAAATCAGACAAAAGTGCAATCGAATATATAGATAGTGTACTTCATATTATTAGACATAAACTTACATACCATAACTTCTAAAGCAGCAAATATGGTGATGGTCTTGTATCTCCCTAGGAAAGCCTCTCACAAACTTCAATAACTGCAAGTTAAAACAGTAAAACTTCATTAATTGTTTGAGAACTTGCTTTATATTTAATTAACAATATAAAAAAAGATGATGCATAAATAATCAGTTTGAATATATATATATAGCCATCACAACTTGTTCCCTGTTTTTTTTTTAACTTTTACTTTCTTATCCTACATGTTTCATTTATCTATAATCATTTCACATTTTTTTATAGAAGGCTGCCATAGATACCATTGTCTCTCTTTTTTTTTTATCCTATTTTGGTGCCCCCATGTGAAATTATTTTTTGATTCAAATATTTTGGCATCTATGTGGTAAATTTTTTTTATATAGTGTAAAGGGGAGGTGATGATGTATCTCAGTTTTTTTGGTTGTGTGCATTGTGTTGTAGATGGTTTTGTGCCCTCTGCCATTGGGCAGATTTTTTTTTTTACATCCAACTTATAGGGTGGTTAGGAGACTACTTTGTTGGCTGATATATCTGTCTCCACCAAAGTAGTTCTAGATATATGACAGGAATTAAACAAAATTGTATTTCCAGAAATGCCAGAATATATGATTTATTTGATAAGAAACCGAACAAATCCCTATAATAATGACATATTAACCTTCCTAAGCCTTTACTCATTGGTGGAGAGAGATCTATCATCAAAATGCAGCATTATAATATAGGGTCTAAAATCTCTTCCATGTAAGAAAGATCAAGCCAACAATTAACATCTTATATATATATAAGATGTTTAAATTATGATACCAATAAAAAACTGATGTTGATTGCCAGAATTTGCACATCTTCTACTAATTGCGTGCTGGTCTACCTGCAACATACAGGGTAAAACTTTCACAAAGGAATTGGTTGAAAGAGCATCTAATTAACTTTAGTGTACATGATTGATATACACATGCAGTTAGAATAAAACATGTATATATAGAGCTAGCCATTAGAGCTATATATACGACAAGGATCGTTGATTGTTGGCCCTTAAGGAGAAAGAGAGAGCAGCTTTTAGTAGATTGCAAGCAAAAGTAAATCTGGCTCACAACTCACCTAGCTTTCATTTGGTCTAATACCAAGTCAAACATGATTGCCAACTGTAGAGAGAAGAATAACGCTTTTATGGGACATAATAAGTGGGTGACCAACTTCCCTTTAAAATACACCTTCTCTTATACCCTTTTTCATCCTTTTTCTATATTACTTCAGTTATACATCTCTGAGCAAAGTGACTGTATTATTAAGTTTGCCTGCCAAACTTAATAATCGGCTTCTGGCCTATGAGTTTAATGGAGTTTTTGGGAAGTCATGGAAGCAACCATTACTTCTAGAGAGCTCAGTTTCTACTTCTGTTTATAACTATGGCAGCCATTTTCGAAACTGATTGTGGTAAGGCTCTTGTGTTTGAAGGTTTTTCGTAGATGTATTAATTAAGAGTTCCATCATGAGACAGATTAATGCCACTGGAAAACTATATTAGACTGATATACATAAAAAGTGGGAGTGAATTTAACGTACTATCATCATTTGATGAATGACTACTGAAATGTAACATCACAGCACTTCAAAGTGTGTCATTAGATCCAAGTTTATATGTATGAAGAAATACTTGCATATGTCTTACTAAATCAATTAGCATGTGTATAATTGAAAAAATAAGCATCCTAGTAAATTTGATTATTTTATAACACGTACCTAGACCTGTTTTTAAACTATCAGATTTCAAGCTATTCTTGTAGGTTCCAAGTATCCTATTCTCATATAACATCCAAGTGTTAATCAAGCCAAATCTGAACCACAGCCTACGTTATTGAACAACCCATTAAAAGCTAAACAATCATCCATGGATGTTCTGACAATAATGTGCCCAATCATAATAGATATTGAATTAGCTTCTCATGTAGCAACACAACATTCTATCAGCTAATTGCACTCCAACCTAAGAGTATTTAAAGCCATGTCACAGTGCCCAAGTATTCAAATAACTCACCTGCTAACTAACCATAAGGAGAACGACAACAATAGCAATTGAGTTGCCAATTTCAGTGGACGATGCCAAGTATATATCCAAGTTACAATTTCCTACGACAAGGGGAAATTGGACATGAAATTATGTTAATAATCGGTGAGCACTTGACCAATTAGAAGAAATAAGTATACTCTCCATTCTACTACTTAATATAGGCAAGGAAAAAATATACTCTCAAACCTTATATACCTGCTCCTAACGAAATGCATGGCAGTTAATAGTGACCATAGAAGAATTGAAGATTACCAACAAAGCATTTTGCATGTGAAAATAGATTGAGAAAAATATATTGAAGATATCCTTAGTGTAAAAAATAAACGATGACAAATAAATAAGAACTTTAATTTCTGAAATTGCAAAAACATCGTGTCGAGAATACCAATTATGACAATCCGCAAGTAACCGCTATGTCGAATCAGCTGGTTGAAGTTATGTGCAGTTTAAGGCCTATTTGGTTTTAAAAAAAGTTAAGGTTCTTGTTCATAATGGGAAAGACTATCAATGAATCTCATAAAGACTAACTAATATGATGGATGTACCTGACTTCCAGCTCAGTTGTAAAAATCTTTTCCTCAAACCTGATGGCTATTTTCCATACTTTCCTGTTAACCTTCTTGACCATAAATGGATAGATGCATCTTCAATGTATCCATTCTACCAACATAAGACTTCCTTATGTGGAGCATGGTATCTGCAAAAGAGAACACATAAGTTGATGTAAACAGACCTGAACATGCATCCATATAATCAATGGAAAACATTGAAAAAAATGCTACATCTCTGTCACTATTCACTAGACCTGCAAAGGATTGTCTTTCACCGTGCTGCAATTCTTCCATGGCCACAGCATACCGGTCCTTACCCAACACCCTCTAACTAATTGGAACAACCCATTGAACATGTAACCAAACGTCCACACTTCAATAATTGACCAAAAAATTCCCTCAACTACCCAATAAGGGAATTAATGCATAAGTACACAACCTTCCTCTTCACTATATACAACAAAAAATGTGGACTTCTGAAAATATCTATATATATGGTTATATATATATATATTGGCCACCCACTATCCCCCACCACCAAAAAGTTGCCAAAATACACAAAAAAAGCCATTCCCATATGTTTTGAAGGTAGCTCACTGAGTCTCTCCACTGTCGTGGAGAGACTCAGTGTTATACGGGAAATTTTGGAAGAATGCCCTCAACATCTTATCTGTTTCATTTTGCCTCTCATGAAGTGCGTGCATTTCATCACTCATTTTGTCAAGTTGCGCCTTGTAGTTCTCGGCATCTTTCTTGTAGTTCTCGGCATCTTTCTTGTACTCGTCGGCATCTTTCTTGTAGGTGTCGGCATCTTTCTTGTGTTGTTCAATTAAGGCTTGGTATTCTTTTTCTCGTTCACGGTCACGTTGTCTTGTCGACTCCGGGATGACCATCTCCCCTAACCCCCGGGCATATCCAGGTCTATGCCCAAGCACCTCCCTAAACACACTCGCTGCTGCGTCATCGGTACGTCGTTCAGGCTCTAGATCATCCAGTTTGTCAACCATCTTTTTCTGCCATAATGTAACAATTTCCTTATAAAATTGTTAAGTCCTCAAATGCCTCATTAAAGGATCACTTTCGAATATAACCTAATTGAACCTTTATGCTTTTGTGTAGGAAATATTCTAACAGAAAAGATCGTACTCACATAGTTGTCTTCGGTGGCTGAGGTGACAAATTTACCGTTCTTCTTCGACCAATGAGTCTCCTTATAAAACTCCACCAAAGTCCCATTCGTCGCCCGCTACAAGTGTGGAATTTGTATAGTTAGCTATGATCAATCGGACACATGAGTAAAAGGAAATCTTGACTTATAGTGACCATATAGATTACGACAATAATCTATTGACAGATTATACCTTTTGCTCCAGTATCCTAACAAAGGATTTGCGGCCTGCTGTGTGGTTATTAGTTTGCTTCTTTCTATTTTCCTGATTTTGTCTTGAGATTTTCTATCATTAAAACCCAATGTTATCCAACACAAAATGCATAATAAGATAGCAAAATCAGGAAAAATATTTGATATATATTTTTTATGAGGTATATACAATATATACCTTGAAGTCTTCGCTTCCCCACCTCGCACACAGCTTATCCCAGACTATCGGGTCAACCATGCTACCCCCAGAAGCCAATGCTTCTTCGTGAGTTTTGTATGATAAATATTTGCGGTGTAGTTCGTGATGGAATGCATTGAACCGCTTCCGTAGATGTTTTGTGACCGCCAATCTATGATTTGCCAACTCCCAATCCAACACGAAGTCACCCTACAAGCAAGTGCACAACGTTAACTGAAGCCCGCATTTTATTCTACCCCCACTTCCGTAGTTGAGAATTGAAATAACAACTATCTTACCCGAACACGTTCAATCAACTCGTCCTTTTGAGCTTGCGGCACGTCGGTCCATCTACCATAACTCATGTCACAATGTTGTTTAACTATTTGTGTTACCCGTGTCGTGAACATTGATGCGTTCTCACAACACGGTGCCGACTCGCCGTCATTAATCTTCAGAGGCACTTGTCCATACTTTCGCAACTTCTCGAACTCAGTGCACTTAGCAGGCCCACGCCTACGTTTGGGCTGTTCCTGGGTAGCTGTTTGCGCTGTGGGGGCGACTATATCTGTAAATAATGAAAACATTATTAGACTATTTTTTGTGGTCTTCATTACATGATTTGATGTTTACAAATATATGGTTCAAACAAGACGTATTAATGAACTAGAAGGGCAAAGGACGGCCATACCGATATCTTCTCTATTCGGTTCAGGTTCTCTCACGGGTGAGGATTCTCTATTGGCATGGGGTGGGGGCTGAGGAATGGGACATGGAGGCTCCCATGGCCGACTAGGAGGCTGCGTTGAGTCATCTGAGCCAGAGTGATCCGCATCTGAACTTGAACTATGGTAGGAATTGATTCTAACTCCTCGGGGTCGATTGGCTCTGGTTAAGTATGGGACAAACCGTTTTGCCCGAATACCTCGTCCAACACCTTTTCCTCGGATGCTCTCTCCCCTTGCATCACCTACAAGTGCATCACATTCCATTAGCGCAGCATGTGTTGCCACAAATTAAGGATGCAATGAACTAGTATGCATGTTGCAGAAAATAATGCTACTATTGGTCAAAGTACGTTGAGTCGAAATATCTACCTTGAACATTAAAACTCCTCATTTCCACCAGAATTCTAAGATATGGGAATGGCCAAACTTTTTGAACTCCCGATTCTGGCCATAGAATGAAGAGAAAAATAGTCATGATAATTACTAAAAACTGGTAGGAATTGACATCACATGTAATTTGATACATAAGTGGTTAAGCGATTAAGGATGCATAAGAAATAGAACGAAGATATACATCCTTATATTACCTTGATCGTGATGCTCGATGTGAGTGAATCCGCAATGCTCAGGGATGGGATCCCGTCGCTCACGTCTCACTTTGGATTTATTGAATGTCACACCGTGCCTTTTTACCCCCACCTGAGATGCAGTAGCATGATAATTATTAGTCACAGTTACGCCATGTGATCCGAAAGAATAACTTATAAGGGTATAAGATAAGCAATCAAACATGCATTTTGCAAAAACATTAGAAGGCCATATGGCAAATGTTCTCAGTTTCTACTTTAGTATATACTTAGAAATGCATATACAACTATCGGACTCGAAGTGACAATCATTACATCAAAGTATCATTACTTTGAGTGCACATTCGGGATCTAGAGCAATTGGAAAAAAATATATGGTTCAAAAAAGTGATACATTAGTTGACCCAAATTTGCATTAATAAATTCATCTTGTGATTCCAAACTCCTAATGTGACATACATGTAAATCTTCGTACTTGAGTTGTTGAACACAACCCATTACAAAGATGCCATCAAACTTGAATTCAACAAAAACAAATAAATATTCGGCTTGTTGTCTAGTCTGAACCACAGTCGTCGTCTGTGTCTAACTCCTCCTCATCAGAATATTCCTCCTCATCAGAAGCAACCATGCCATCATCAATAAAGTCAAATGAATTGATGTCTTCGGTAGCCGGAACAGTGGCATCTTGTGCATCAATTTGGGTAGGTTCTATATCATTCCTATTAAGTGGAGTTGACACTGGACATGCATCACACTCCAATGGTGCATATATAGATGATGGATCATCTTCTTGATAGGCATCATCATCACCAAATTCTCCGTCAATATCTTCTAACACCATCGGCACCGGTGGAATGTCATATACATTCCTATTCGTGAACTTCTGCACCACAAACCATCTCCCTTGAGCCCTTACGTCCCTGATGTAAAAACACTGGGACGCCTGACATGTCAATACAAATGGTTCATCCTTATACCAAGTCCTGTCCATGTTGATACTAGTCATATGGTTATCAACTCGTACCCCACGTCTTTGATCCCCCACATCAAACCAGTCACACATGAACAAGTACACCCGACGCCGCCCCATGTAGTGTAACTCCACGATGTCAAGAATAACACCGTAGAAATCAACATTATTAGTACTTTCGTCACCAGTTACCAATACCCCTGAATTTTGTGAACGCCGTCGAAGTTCACGTTGTTTCGTATGGAATCTTTTGCCATTTACAATGCAAGCAGCATAGGATGCAACATAACGTTCAGGACCACAAGCTAACGCATACAGATCAGCAGTCACATCAAGTGGGTTGCTGATACGCTGCTCCTGAACCTACAACAATATTGAAGCAAAGGTAATAACTTATAGTTTATTCAACTTAATCGGGAAGATTCAAGTTCAACTAAATAGGGAGGGAGCAAGCTAGCTTACACGTTGCTTGAACCAAGATGGAAACTCAGTTTGATGCTTTGGATCGGTATGGTTTGGACTATGCACATTACACTTCTCGTAGTGCTCCCTGCATTTGGAGAACACAAAATCGTCCAAGCAATACACGTAAGTTACGTGTTGGGCATACAACAAATAAATGGGTTGTCCCCAAAAAGCCATGTGAAAATAGTTAATCACTTTATACATAATGGATGCTTACTTTAGGTAGGATGCAATCTCATCGCAGTTGTTGAGGACGTACCAGGTGGCTTCCGTAAGGAGTTTAGTTGATAATTGCAAGTTTAAAGCCATACCAATGGGTCGAACTTTTTGGTTGAAAATCTTGAATCCATCTATATTCTCCGCTTCTCCACCATCAACATTGCGATCCATTCGAGTAAACTTCGTCTCAATATCTTGGAGATACATTGAGCAAAAAGTCAAGCATTCGATGTGAATGTAGGCTTCGGCTATTGAGCCTTCTGGGCGGGCTTTATTCTTAACATACCTCTTGAACTTGCCGAGATACCTCTCAAATGGATACATCCACCTGTATTGTACTGGACCCCCAAGTATGGCCTCACGGGGTAAGTGGACAGCTAGGTGGACCATGATATCGAAAAAAGAAGGGGGAAATATCATCTCCAATTTGCATAGGATTGTGATGATATCAGTTTGGAGCTGGGATAGACGGTTAACATCTAGGGTTCGGGCACACAACTCCTTGAAGAAAGTGCTCAATTCAATCAAGGCCAAGGCAATATCACTTCGTAAATACCCCCCAACAGCAATAGGGAGTAGTCTTTGCATGAAAACATGACAGTCGTGACTTTTCAATCCCGAGATTTTGCATGAATTTTGTATAGAAACACAACGCGAGATATTGGAAGCGAAACCATCTGGGAATTTCACATCAGCCAACCATTCACAAAATTTATTTCTTTCATCACCGTGTAATGTGTACGATGCATGTGGCATTGTAACACGTTCACCTTCACACTTCAAGTGTAATTCTTTTCTGTAACCCAAAATCTCCAAGTCACGTCGAGAATTGATGTTATCCTTAGTTTTACCAGGAACATTCATTAAAGTCCACAAGATGTTATCAAAAATATTCTTCTCAATATGCATGACATCTAGATTATGTCGAAGACGTAGGGTCGCCCAATACGGTAGTTTGAAGAATATGCTATACTTTGTCCAGTTCAACTCTTCAGCAGTACGTTTTCTCTTTCGACGTGATTTACCAAATTGCACGTCCCCAAGCATCTGTAGTTGAGCTATCACATCAACTCCTTCTAAAACACTTGGTGGGATGCGATGATCTTCTTTACCATTGAACAAATGTTTTCTCCTTCGCCACATATGATCTGGCGGCAAAAAGCGACGATGTCCCATATAACAATGTTTCCTACCATACTTCAACCAATTGGAGTCTGTGCCCTCATTACAGGATGGACATGCCAATTTTCCTTTTGTCGACCAGCCAGAAAGATTCCCGTACGCAGGGAAGTCATTAATTGTCCACATTAAAGCAGCATGCAATACAAAGGTTTGCTTTGTGGAGGCATCAAACGTAGGTACCCCATGTTCCCAAAATTCAATCAATTCATCTAGCAACGGTTGCAAGTAAACATCGATGTCATTACCTGGAGATTTTGGCCCAGGAATAATGAGGGATGTCATGAAGAACTGATCTTTCATGCACAACCAGGGCGGCAAGTTATACGGGACTAGGATTACTGGCCAAATGCTATACGGTTTAGCCATATTGTTGAAGGGATTGAAACCATCACTTGCTATCCCAAGCCTTACATTGCGAGCATCATGAGCGAACCAACTATGTTCTTCATCAAATCTCTTCCAAGACTCTGAGTCTGCAGGATGTCTCATAGTAGCCTGATCAGGCAGCCGTTGTTCTTTATGCCATCTCATATCACCTGCTATCTTTGCGGACATGAAGAGACGTTGTAATCTTGGCTTCAAAGGAAAATGCCGCAACACTTTTTGAGGGATAAGACGTGCCTTATGAGTATTAGGCACCCACCTTGAAGCCTTACATGTAGGACATTCATTAAGATCAGCATTTTCCTTCCAAAACAGGATGCAGTCATTGGGACATGCATGAATTTTGTGATAGTTGAAACCCAGATTCCGCTCGATTGACCTTGACTCCTCATATGACTGTGGAAGTTCAGCATCGGGAAAGGCAGCCCGCAACAAGTTAAGTAGCATATCAAACGACTTTATTGACCATCCACCCAGTGTCTTAATGTGTAACAACTTCACAATGAATGATAGTTTTGAGAACTTTGTACAGCCAGGAAGAAGTGGACGTCGAGCATCCTCTAGTAGCTGATCGACAGATGAACTTGAGGAGGGATCATCTGGTATTGATCCACCAGTTGGCAATGGATCTGTATGATCTTGGGGCACATCAACGAATGTGCCTGACCGGATGTCATCTAACATATGGACCATGTCATCAATGTACTCGTCGGCACAATCTCTTTCACCATCTTCGTCGTCAGCATTGAAACTTCGTGTATCCTCCTCCCCATGAAATATCCAATGGGTATAATTTGGATTGATCCCTTTAATGTACAAGTGACTCTCCACTTCAAATATAGGCAAGAAGAACATGTTACGGCATTCACGGCATGGACACCGAATACGATCAATTCCTCGGGAGTGGTTTCTAGCTAGGGTCAGGAAAGTGTTAACCCCCTCGGCGTATGCAGGTGAACGAAGCCTATCGGGCAAGTTCATCCAACTTTTGTCCAACTAAAAAGGTGAAAAACAGCATATTAGAAAGATCAGTAACTTTTAGTTATATGGAGGATGCGTAACGAATTTGATAAAGTGCATTGATGAGTAAAAGTGTCCAACAGAAAAGCCGTTATTTGCATGTGAAAAACAAGAGAAAATGGAATAAACGATACTCACCGGATTTGTCATGAAGATAGTTGTGGAGTGGTAGTGACGAATAGTTGATTGTGTTTATTCTGGGAGTAGTGAAGTGCTGTAGAAAATATATGTCATAATGTTAAACATAGTCATATATGTGAACATTGTTGGTATAGGACAGAAAGAAGGTGGATATAAAGATGCATAACTAGATGGTACATATGTTATAGAGTTGGACATATTTTGAAGGTTAGGGCTGCGTGTAGATGGGAATCCCTGAATATTATCGTTACTTGTAAGGAAAAGCGGTACCCCCAAGTTATGCTTGACATCACATGATATGTTCGTCTCAATGACTACTGTAGGTATAATCATTAAATGAACGTGTTTTCATGGTGGCCTTTTCCCCGCCTTTAAAGTAAATATAATGGGGGATTGAGGTACCAGTCACATTAGACTAGTGTGAATAACTTTGGAGTTACCGCTTTGACCAAGGGCAAAAAAGACGTGTAGAGTAAGATAGAAGCTAGACTATAGATTGACATTGAGAGAAATAAAATTGGCCACACGTTCTGTAATATATAGTAAGGTTAGGAAGACTTAATACTCAGTTCTTTTGTCATAAGCATCCACCATTAAACTTCTAAAGCCAACAATATGTCACCAGTAAGTTGGAACTTCCTTCCAATTACCTTGCAATTGGACCTATAATTGACTGAGAAGTTTAATGATACCCCGTCGAAATAATATTGACTCACCAACTTACTGGGTAAAAAATACCATAAATAGTGTTTGATTTAAAAATATGAGTATCACAAAACTAATTTCGGAAAACTCACCCATGCTGGTTCTTCATTTCTAACTTGCACACATACAACAAAGAGAATTATGCCACAACCAATGCTAGCAAACCGCATAGACCGAAACTGCACTTAATGATATCCACTATCGATGAAACATATCAAAATCCATGAACAGATTTACGCACCATAATACCACAAAGAAATAAGTATTAACTTTAATCAAACCACAATTAAGTAAAAACGCTATCAATATTCGAATAGCTAATTAAGACTCATTTGTTGCAAGAAAACCCATAACCATTGTCTATTACAACTTAGAAATTGAAAGTAATTACCTCAAAAGGGCCCCCTGCCTCTTTAATAAGATCTTCTATTCAACACATGCACAAAGGAAAGCTCCATTCACATAGTTGGCATCCTTTCAATTGTCCTAATTATACACACATTAGCATTTGTTTAGGAAGCACTTAATTTTGTGAGAGCTAAAAAATACTGCATAAAGAACCATAACTCATATAATTCCCTGAATCTAATATTAATATGCAAAACATATATATAGAGACCAATATTAAAGATAAGAGAGAGAACAATAATCAGTTAATATATGATTGTTATCGCAGCAGCAGATTATTTTAAGATTCTGACATGATGTTCTATATATATATGTGGTTCTTTTAATTGGTAAAAGGGAAATAAAGTGGAGAAAAAGGAAAAGTAATTCTGATGTTTTGAAAGGGACAAGACATATCAATAAGATGAGTAATATATATATATATTTTAATTCATTTGCACTATATTATTATTACTCTCCTGCAAAAATAAGAGATCATAGAAAAAAAAATATTACACAGTAGATCATAATGCAAGGGACACGAACGATATATAATGATCACATGCACACCCCCTACGTTACGCATGCATCATTATTATCATTTGATGATAATAATGATGCATGATATACTATCCTTTGGAAGATATGAGACATAACTGAAATTATATATATATATATATAGATGATTGGATATCGGATCTTTTATGGGGTTCAGATATATTGGGTTTTTGTCATCCATTGGATGAGTAAAATTACATCCAAGTTCAAAGGAAAGTTTGATTTCTCAAACTGATGAAGATAATCAAAATGAAGCTAGTTAATCATTGGGCAGAAACTAGCTAGATAAAAAACTAGTTAGGACCTGACACTAAAATCTTAACGTATATAACGCATAGGTAACAATTATATCTAACTAGATATACCTGGGAAAATTTGGTTTTGGATCATGATTTGAACTCCTACAGGCCAGCCTCACACTATATACACACGAAGTGCTATATGACTGTATTTGCAATATATAGATCATCTTCATAGCTAGTGAAGCTCATAATATATATATCTAGCACAACGGGTGATTTGATGCTTACTAGACTGCATGATTTGATACCAGAAATATTAAAAAGAATTTAATATACATAAATCATCCAGTTTATCATTACAAATTGCAAGGATATAAAAAAAAATTCTGACATCTAATAATGTCAATATTATAAAAAGAATCTGTGTTAAGCATATGATCAGAAAAACCTACATACAACAAACTTAGTTCAAGGGTTGATTTATGTAATTAATTCCACATGAATATTTTGAGAAGGATTCCAGAAGTTGAGGTACAAGAACTAAAGAACATGATACGTGCAAACCCAAACATTAATTAATTCAAGCAAATAAGCTGGCTTTGGAATTTCTGAGAAAGCGATTAATGGGGCATCTTGCAAGCATATTGGTCTTCGGCTTAATTTCCAGCTTCATTAGACAGCCACAAAATACATACATAGGCGTAAGCATGAAAGCTAGCTAGCTGTATTCAACCTCTTGTAACCATGTGCGTGCTATGGATACCCCGAACTGATAACCATTTGTTTTTGTTTGAAATCTTGCATCGTAAGCACACTGACATTATTATAAGGTTTATAATAGATATATCAAATAATTTAACGAGGAGCTTGACCAGAACATATATATGGAAGCCAACAATTTAGTGTTCGATCTATTTATTTTTACAATAGATTAATGGACCATTAATCTAAGTTGCATCCAAACTCTCTTTCCTATCTTGTTTCTCCTTAAGGTATATATATACCTATATATAGATGTAATATATATAGGTATATATATATATATATATATACCTTCCCACATTTCTGATCTATTCTTAAAGTGATTTTAATTTCTCTGTGGAAGAATTGGCAGGCAAAACAACGAGTTTTGACAGTTGCTAGTGGGTCTATATTGCCACACCAAACTATATATAATGGTTGGGGACACTTGTCATAAAATGTTCATTTTTATTGGCTGAAATATGCTAGCATTATTACATAGCAAGTGTCCTTTAGATTATCCAAGGACTAGTTATGATGGCAAACTTGTCGACCTTTGGTTCAGTAGATAGTGAACACATGCAATTATCAAACTGACCTCCATGTTAACCATTATGCTTCTTCTTAAGACTTTTTAACTCTCCCCCAGGAAGTTTCTGACATGGGGAGGCTAGAACTAGTCCACTTATAGAATCTCTATAAGTGTTCCTAAAGGATTTTCTGCCAGTATAAACCCAATGCAGAAGTGGAGTCTGAAAAAGATAACAATAATAGCTAGAAAAATAATAAAATTATTATTACATAGGTGATGATCAGTACTAATTAATATCCTTGGAAGCAGCTAAATAATTATATCATGCACGCATTAATGTAATTGCATGGATGCAGATAGAACAAATGGGCAGAGTAGTACTAGTACCTCTGCCCATTAATACTGTTGAAATAGAACAACAGATATATGCATGATGATGATGAGTAAGAAGGGATCAAACGTCGACGTACAGCTCAAGTGATTGGCCGGTTCGGTAGTTAATATTTATCGTTAATAACATCATGACCCTTTTCGAAGCTGCATGCATCATGTGTATTATATATATGTCTTTAAGCGAACTCAAAAGATCAAATCCCTCCTGATCAGATTTATTAGTAAATCTCGTGGAAAGCATGCACATGACCAATACATTCCAGTTTTCCTACACAAGTTTAAGAATAATTGGTAGCAAATTGACATGTTTTTTGGTAACATATACAACAGCTTATTATAATTGTGCAGAATCATGGCTAGAGAGGCCCATTTGGTAAAATGGCTACAAAAAGTGGCTAGCTGGTGATGAAACTTCAGGATCGATAGGTTTCGGAGAACCAATGAATGCCAGAAATAAAACACTCCAAAAATTATATAATTAATCATTAATGAGCTTCCCAGCTCATCATGATGATCTACTTCTGCCCCCATAAAATTATCTTGTCATACTTTTTGCTTCACAGCTCAAAAAACCAAATAATATTTGTACCCAAAAGCAACTGATCATCTCTTGGCGTCCACCATCTTCTAAACCTTTCCATCTCATACCTATAAATACGTACGCACTTATATACCAAGACTCATGACAAGCAGCAACGGTGATATTTTGTACGTACGTGGTGCCAGCCTGATCCACATCTAGCGAAGGACTGATCGATCCCCTGCCGGACACCCTGGTCAAGAACCAAAAGGGTTGGCTTCCAAGCAAGAATGTCAACGATCCATGTTGATAATCACGTGATGTCTTTTGTTTTCGGCCTTCTTGGTACGTATAGCCCCTTTTTCTCCCGTTCTAAACATCTCGAGTTCTTATATACTAATTTCAAGGTCTCATGTCATTTTTGGTATCTCACATTATGATATTAACATCGTGTCATTCCTCGTATATCTAGCCCAAGTGTAAGTTATAATATTATAACTTATATTCCTCGTGTAGGTTTTTGTTTTTCTTTTGTCACCAGGTTTTTTTTTTTTTCTAAACAAAACCTTGAGCTCTTATAATCAATCAAAACTTACATGGTTTTTTTCTATACCTAGAAACATAGACCAAAATTCTTCCTGGAATACACAGGAATTTTGTTTACGAGCATGTTTTTTAACTACCTTAAAAATTACAAACCAATCATACAATTCCTTTCATTTTTTTTTTGTTTGGCTTATTTTACAAAAACTTCTCTCACTCCTTTGACGATTTTTAAAAGACAGAACTAGATGAGAAAGTAAAACCGATTCAGTCATATTGTTTGGTGAAGTCCAATTAATTTTTACTTAATAAGAAGCATGTCTCTATTTTTAATAAAATGCTTGAGTCCTAATGAAAACATAAAAAACTAAAACCCTACAAAACATGAACCCAAAAAAATATAAAACCCAATATCATACAAACAAAACCAAATCATGTATATATTTTTAATAAAACCTTGAGTTTTAATTGAAAAAAAAAACTTACAAAAGCCTAAAAAAATCAACCCAAAAAATATAAAACCCAATACCATACAAACAGAACCAAATATATAATACAAAGATACTAACTATTTAAAAAACAGACCAACATCTACTAACCTATTCTTTGTAATTAGTTTGTAATTAGTTTGTAATTAGCTTGTAATTATTTGTAATTAGTTTGTTGATTTGGTACACCCAAGATAATTTTACCTATCTCCTTCTTCTTTATTTATCTTTTTCTCTTCTTTGTTTCACCCTAAAATGTAGCACCAAGTGTTTCTGAATGACTTTGCCTCTTCCATTCTACTTATATGAAGCAACAGATACAACTTGATGATTAGGTACTCTGTGTGTGTGTGCAGGCATAAGATGTTAATGCTGCTTTAATAACTAAAAAAACAAGTCACATTGGGTTTATTTTGTTCTGCCCCTAACCCAGGCACTCCGAATGAAGTTCTGCACAATCGGGATAAACTAAAAGACGACCTATTGCAGTGATTGTCAAATGTGTGTGCAAAAGGAAAACCTAAGATCTAAATATTATAGCAAAACAACCCCATTTCTAATTTACCCGCACGATTTCGTTAAGAACAATGAAGACCTAGATCGAACAGAGTATTACCTCGGGAAATCGACTCCAGCTATGTCAATACAGGAGATGAATGGGACGGAAAGTGGACTCCAACCCACTTTGCCTCGGAAAAGGGTCGACGATGATGATTTCACAACTTGATGCTTAGCCTCGATGGGGCGGAACAGCGTACATTGCTCACGCGACAATCACAGGTTCGTGAGTTAGCGGTTTCATTCGGTGGAAGTTGATTTGCTAGGAGAATTTTGTGTGGACAGTGCTGTAGCCAGAGAGAAATGGAGATGGGTGAAAGTTGGGCGACGAGGAATGAGAAATTGGATTTGGGGGGAAATGTAAACTTTTCGTGGGGTGTTGGCGCCCACGACTTAAAATCAATATTGCGGCGAAATTGTGCGACGCAATAAGTTTTAATCAATTTAGGGCGGATAAAGTCGCCACAATTCTCATAAAAATCGCCACGTAAAAACTAAACTTCATTGCGGCGAATAAATTTCGCCGCAAAAAACCTAAAATTCGCTGCAAAAAATAAAAGTAAAACCGAACCGCTAGGCCACGAGTGTCGAAGGAAAAATCGCCGTGAAAACTGGGCTATTGCGGCAATGTTAATTCCAGCGGTCAAAAATCGCCGCAATAGCCAAGTTTTCTTGTAGTGAGATATTGATACTACAAAAGAAGTAAGAAATGTCAAAATATTCAACTCAACCAAATGAGAACACAGAAATGTGGGAAACAATGTAAATAACAATTCCAAAACAAACCATAAGTTTATGCTGGGTACTCACCATTTTTAGTCACTACTGGAAAATGTGAGTAGAATCAGCAAAAGAAAAAAAGCTATCACTGAAAAAATGAGAAAATGACATGTAACGCCCGTCCTTGTGGTGAGACTTTTTACAAAATATTTTTAGAAAGGACGACGGGAATTACCGTCCGATTTAAAACTTTTCACTTGCATACCCAGGGTGCGAGACTCTACGTTTATAAAATGAAATGTGCTTTGGGATAAAAGAGGTTTACAGCAGAAAACATTAACTTTTACAAAAAAAAGGCCTCTTGTGCGTTTAAAACTCGTGCCTAGACTTCCGTGCTCTTCCCCATGGGTCGTGTCCGTCCTGATCATGCAGTTCCTGTGGGGGGAGGGACATGCATAAAAACTAAAATGAGTCGAAGACTCGTAAGCATTACTTCATACAGTTAAAATATAACAACATAGGTTTTCATTCATGCATTCATCATTCGTACATACCATTACGTGCATGCATACGTGCTTACGTGCGTTCATTTGAAACGTCTCTGGACGGGATTTTTCTCTTTTAAGCATGGGCATCCTTTTTGTAAAACGTTTCTCCCGTCAGTGCCTTCATTTTTTCAAGAGTTCGTGCATGCTTACGTGCATACGTGCGTTCTTTTGAAAACTTCACTGGATGGGATTTTTTCTTTTAAAAGGCTTTCCTTTCTTTAAAACGTGTCCCCCGTCAGTGCCTTTATTTCTTAAAGGTTCGTGCTTTCGTGCGTTCGTACATTCATGCATACATCCATTCCTTTGGACCCAGATTCTGCCCGTGGCCACGGGTTGGGAATCCCTTTCATAGGGGGGCACTGGATGCACTTCTAGTACTACTTACCCGGCAGTGCAATCTGCCCATTCATTGGTACCCTTTTCATTCATTCATGTGGCCGTTACGTATCTTCATACATTTCATGCTTTCATTTCTTTCTTTCTTGCTTTTCATTCGTTCATTCATGTCAGCTCTAGTGAGCTGGAGCTTTCATTTAGTTCTTTCTTTCATTTAACAGTCCTTTCTTTTCATGAGAAAGCATTTCTTTTTATGGGAAAATATCGTTTGGGGCGTAAGCCCGAAAATGGTCTTTTCCTTTCTCAGTTCATTCCAGTTCTATCCTTTCTTTAACAGTTCATTCGTGGAAAACTTCATTTAAGAACATACATGGGCTTAAACGTAAGCTTTCATGGCATCCATAAGCGTCACCTTGAACGTCGTCTCTCATGGCGTCCACAAGCATCACCTAGTGGTGCACATGAGGGCGTCGGTTCGTAGGATCCATAAAAGCATCTGTTGTCATGCCTTTCATGCATTTTCATTAGTTTATGGATTTTCTTAGAAAATACATACAATAGATACAGCGTATAGTCATCCATTCACATGCGTACAATTAATACATTGGTTGCGTAAAAAAAATAGGCTGCCAAGGAGGGGCCGTACATACTTATACCTTTGAACACTTAGCATTTTCTTTCTTAAAGCGTCTTTCGTTTCTTTTCGTAAGCATCTTAAAGGAAAAACGTTTCTTGTATCTTGGAAAAACTCTAGAAGAGTATGAACGTAACACTTACCTGGACTCCATGCTATTTGCATGTCATGCAGTCCATTCATGTGCTTGTCAGATGGCAACCTACATGATACACATATCTTAGCGTCATTCTCTATCTAATGCATAAGCAACTTAAACTAGAAATAGAGCTACACATCACTTAGAACACTCTCCTTCTATCATGTGCACTTACAATCCCTTTATTATGCTAAACCCTTCAGGGACCACTTACGGTCACCACATCTTCCAACTCAAAGTCTTGCCTCGAGTGCTCATCCACTAAAGTGAACCCATGATTTACCTTAGAATTAAGATACTAAGACATTCGTCTTACTCTTCTTACTCACTACATTCCGATGCATGATTCCTACCGATGGACTCATGCATCCCAATCCTAACAATACGCTCATCACTACCTTCATACATCTTAGCCCATACTAAATCCTCATTTCCATCCATACAAGCCACACAGCTAAGCCAACTCTGAGGCTTAAGCACCGTGTAACTGTGCTAATGACATATTACCCATTACATATGGTGAATCCGTCCAGCACATGTGTCTAACCAAATTACACATGTACCTTACTCCTTTATCACCTAAGATCAACATATGACATGTTGATCACCTGCTTGTGTAAACAAGCACCATACTCCGATATCAACCTTCTCTTAACCCAGCTAGCATGACTTTTCACGCTACCTGTCCCGTTTGATAATTCATCCCAACACTTAACACAACAAGACTCCATTCACAACTACGCCTTATGTCACGTCATATAGCTTGAGACTACACCCAAGCTACACCGTAACCTTGTCGCGTTACCCAACATTCTGCTACGTCAACTCCTAACTCATCACGAGTACTGTTCCTCACATACTCTCATCACATCGTGACATCTCGTCACGTTCTCGTTATGCCATTCCTACACTCTAACACTTCACCTATCATAAGCATGATTGCCAATAACCACGTCACTTCGTGACGTTGCCTAGTCATGCTTCCACTGCGTACTCTTACACTTGTTCCGCTACTTCGCCCATCGCAAGCATGACTATCAATAGTCATGTCACTTCGTGACATTCCTCAGTCATGCTTCCGCTGCGCACTCTTATACTTGTTCTGCTACTTCACTCATACTTCTAGCCATAAGTCCATCATGGTGACACTTGCCATCTCAGACTACAGGTTACGCCATAACTACTTCGGGACACTATTCCACAGTTCCCGACACTACCCATCACGTTCCACGCCCATCAATCATATAACCATCCTTATCTCTACAACATGCCACACGGAGTGTCGCTGCCACGTGGAGTACACTCCACGTACACTCCCTTCACAAACGCCACATCACCACTATGGCATACCCGCCATATGGTACATCACTCCATCACAGGGAGTACACTCCACGTGTACTCCCTCTACATACGCTCCATCACCACTATGGCATACCCGCCATATGGTGCATCACTATATCACATGGAGTATACTCCTTTCATATGCATTACGCCACATCACCATTATGGCATACCCGTCATATGGTGTATCACTCCACCACATGGAGTACACTCCACGTGTACTCCCTTCACATACACCACGCTACATCACCATTATGGCATACCCGGCATATGGTGCATCACTCCACCACATAGAGTACACTCCACGTGTACTCCTTTTACACGCACTAAGCCATTTAGTACACTCCACTCGTACTCATCCCGTTCCACAATATGCCAGGAGGATATATTTTACATATATTCTCCTTGTCTCACATTACGCCACACAAAAAGTACACCCAGCGTGTACCATTCCCATTCCATCTGCCACGTCACCAATACAAAACATACTCCACAACTACACTACACGGCACAGTCCATAACACATCACAGCACACTTCCCAATTACGCCCAACACTTCACAGTACACTACACGACACCACATCACAATACCACAACTCCACAAATACCAACAACACAGTCCACAACCTAGTCAACTAATCAGTATCTAACATAATTAACGAGGGATAGAGGGTTATACCATCGACCGGATAACCCGTGCGTTGCTCATTGATCGTCACAGCCGATGATGTCGGAAGAGTCGTACGTGGCGGCTAATCCACGTACGTTAACTGTTTAGGCATTTGGATAGCTAGGTGTGGTCTTGGAAGGGCTCGTGGTGACCTTGTGATGATGGCAAGGAGCGTAACACGGCGGATCTAGCTATGTACAGTGGCGGTCAACCACGCGCAGTGGCTGTCCATCACGTGCAGTGACTACCCACCACTCAAAGTGATGGTTTGGACCTAGGGTTGGGCTGAGGGGTTGCTGGTGGATGGTGGCACTGGGGTGGCGCCATGGTGGTTCACGACCGATGGATCTAGCCACACGGTGGAGGAGAAGCCGTGGGAGAGTGAGAGAGAGTGTGCGTGCATGGGTGGTAGATCGGGGCTATGGGCGGTTGGGATAGCTCGGTGGTGGCTTGATGAGGCTGAAGGTGGTGGTCCTACGCAGTGGGTGGTGGTGCACGACGGTGGAAGGTGTAAAAGCTGTGCGTGAGAGGAGGAAGAAGCCGTGAGGTGGAGGGAGGCTATGGGCCTCGGGTCACGTGGAGGAGGAAGGGGAAGGGGAGAGGAGGTCTATAGCGTCGCTTGGTGGTCGTGGGTGCCACGCACGGCGGCGCTAGAGGCCGCGCACTGTGAAGCCGTGCGTGGGTCTCCTCATGCATGCTACGAGGAAGGTGGCTGCATGGGAGGAGTTGAGTTCGCTGTGGAGTGGTGGCCGGTGGTAGAGGAAGCTGCCGTGGGAGTGGTGGCGCCGGAGGACGGATCACGGCGGCGCTACGTGCACCAAGCCCATTCGGGCTTTGCACTTCCAGCGGGGAGAAAGGGAGAGCGTGAGAGAGAGAGGCTGGGTTGGTTGAGCTCGCCGGAGGGAGGCGGAGATTATGGTGCTGGCGATGAGGTCTGCCGGTGCACGGCGGCGCCGGGCTGTGCATTGGAGGCTTCGGCGTGGGAGTGGGATGCGAACTACATACGCCGAAGGGGAGAAGAGGAGAGAGAGAGAGGGCTGGGGAAAGTGTGGGGGAAAGAGAGAGGGTCTGGGTTTATAATCCAATCCCTTCGTCTTGGGGTCTACACAACGATCTAACGACGAGGGATTAAAATACTGATTTAAAAATGCGTAAACGTTAATTTAATTAAAAGCACTTAGAGAAATTAAGGTAAATATTATTTTAAACTAACTTTAGTTTATAAAATAATATTTCTTCATCATTAATAAAATGATGAAGTCTTATTTAATATATTTAAGATAATAAAACCATTAATTTAATTAAAGCTTTTAACATAATTTAAATCTCATAATATCTTAAATAATTGAAATCAATTTAATAATGATATTAAAATGATTTCTGACAATTATAATATTTTTGGAGCTCTTCAAGAATGTTATAATTGTCGTATTTGAAATCAAACTTAGTTCAATAACACTGAAAATACTCCTTATAGATATTTTCAGCATATTTAAAACACTGGGCGTGACCTAGAAGTCACAATATATCTTTCGAAACACACCATCATGGTTCGGCACGCATGACGAGTCTCGCAGTCGCTAGTGAGAAGGGCAGATGATCACATAATCTTTGCCCTCGGGATTTGCTTACGTCATAAAGAAGGAACTTACGTCAGAAAGAAGAAGCGTACGTAAGAAGGAAGGAGGAGAGTATCACATGACAAAAGAGGAAAAGAAAGGTGGAGGTTTTAAAAAGAGGCATATGCCAAGAACTATTCGGGTTAAACAATGATTGGTAAAACAGGAGTCTAATTCTCAAACCCAAAGCACTAAAGCACAGGTATTAATTGATAGACTTAGTTGACAATCTTCAATACATTCACAGTAATTCATTTCCTTCATACTATGCACTTTCATGTTGGATTGGATTGGCAGCTGATAACCATTCAAGATTCTCCATTTGAGGCTTTGGAAGAATCACCCAAATGCTAATGTAATATATTTGATAATATATTCTCCATAAGCATGGCACTTCTCTGTTTTTGTACAGCATCCATATCCCAATTTTTCTATCATTAAATATTTTGTTTCCTGGTATTTGTGTTGTTGGGTTCTAGGCATATAATCTTAGATAATGCATGCTCATGCCGAATTATTATATTTTCTTATGTTTTTATATGATAATTATATGTCAGTTCATACCATGGATTCTTCAAAAGTGGCACTTCTACAAATTTATCATATTTCTAACTTACATATTTATTTTACTTTTTCACAATATTTATTTTTATATCATTTAATAATCTTTTTTTTTTTTTTCAGAGTTTGATCCCAAATCGAGCTTTATTTATGTTGATGATGAGTGACTCAAGGCTTATGATATGCATATTTCATATTCTATATTTGATGTAATGGAGGTTTATTGTTCAGTCATTTGGGCCCCAAACTATGCTCTGGCTCCACGTTTTTCTTTTGATACCTTTGCTTATCAATAAATTAACTATCATTGACAAAAGGAATATAATTATATATATATATATATATATATATATATATATATATATATATATATATATGTGCGCATTATTTAGAAAAGGGATGAGGAAAAAAAAATTCGAAAGAACCAAAGTGATGACATTACTTTTTTATAACGGAATCAAAAGAACCAACGAAGAGTGCAAAATTTTCAAAAGCAGGGGAATCATTTCTCTTACGTAGGAAGAAAAAAAAACCGATGAATTTCTACCCGGCCCAAATGGGTCGGGTCGGGTCGTATTTTCCTGTGCATGGTAGTGGGTCAATTGGGGTCGGGCCAAAAAACTAGTGGGCGGGCTGAATGTGCAGGCCTAGTTGTAATGAAAAATACTAGATGTAATCGGCTAGGGAAACCGCCCGGTAACCATGTCCCATGTGGCACTAATTAAAACGCTACCGTTTGATTTTTTTCCAAACCATTCCTTCATCTTCATCTTCGTCTTCAATCTTCTCATTTTTAACTTTAAATAAAACTCTCTCTAAGCATAGAAGTTCCTTCATTTTCCCCAAGATCATTCCCCCGAAATCACATTTTCTCCATATTTCTACTTTCTCAAAATCCCCTTTCCCCCATCTTGTTCTGGGCATGCCTTCGTTTGTCGGATCCGGCCACCCCATTGTCTGAGAAGCTCTTCCTCGGCGACAGAAAATGCCGGCAAGCCCAGTCATGGTGTAATAGTTCCTGGGTAGTGTAGTGCGTCTTGATCTGGGCTGGGTAGCGCAGTTACTGTGTTTTCGTTCCTTCATATTCTTCCTCTTTCATTGCTTCTCCTACTTTAATGGAATCACTTTGTTCATGTGTTACCATTGGCTGGGGTTGGGGGCAATCAAGATCCATTTTGGTAGCTAGCACCTAAACCAAATTTTGTATTTCTAAAGCAAAACCTATTAAATGGCACACAGTATATGGTAGTCGCTATTTCTCTTCTGGCATCAATTACTAATGGACTTTCAGTGAACTCTCAAAGAAGTGAAAGTAGAGTGGTGAGGTGGTCGGAGCTTATGGGGAGGATGATGGCTCATGTCTGTTTACTCTCTCTTTTTTATTTTCTTTTATTTTTTTTAAATATATCAGCTATGCTACATCATCCGATTACCCGACGGTTCCCCACCGCCAGTTGTATGTAACAGAGTTGAGTTGTAATTGTATCATTTTGACAAGAAAAAAACTACTATGCTGTCCAATTGTTATAACTCGGTTTGACCGCTCAATGAATTTTGTTTTTATTTAATGATTAAGAAAGTAATTTTTAATGTATTGATGTATTTTTTTTATATATTTTTTTAAAATATTTAAAAATGATAAAAAATGTGAATAAAAAATTGAATAAAAAAAAATCATTACTTTTACACTTAGGGTCACAAGCGCCGGCACAGTAGCGCAACTCTTTTGACATTTTCTATCAAGCAAACAATATTTAAATTTTAAATTTTAAATGGTAACGTGGCACTTGAAAGGTTTCACGCGTTAGGTGTGCTTGGTTTCCTACCACATTGTGAAGAAGATTTTTTTTTAAATATACAAGAATTCCTACTTTTTGCAGCGATTATGGCAAACAGATCGTATGTGTACTTGCACGCTGGGTTTTAATTAAAATGTTTTTTGCGGCGATTTAATGTTACTTAACGACGATTTTGTGCGTCGCAAGATAAAATATTGTCGCTGTGATTTTCGCCGGGATGGAAGCATAGGGGCGCCAAAAGCCATGTTTCCCCCAAACTTATTTCCCCACATGTTTTCCCTCCTGCACTTCGACCCTAAGCACCAACAGACTCCATTTTCAAACCCTGCAAGCTCCACCGTTACAATGTTCTCTCACGACGTCCACTCCTCTGTAGTGAGCTTTTGGCCCATTTTCCGAGTCCCATTTCCCCACACCGGCCTTCTCCCTTCCGTCGTTCTTGGTTCAGCAACTTCACAGAACTTCAAATCCCACAATTGGCTACCCTAGTGTGCACATGACCTTCTTTCCACTTGAATATTGTCTCTCTTTGGAAAGCTAGGTCCTACGTTTCCAGCTTCCCTTACAAATTTCACTTTCGTGCCTCCATTTCGACATAGAACTTATGATTTTGGGGTTTTCAAGAATGATCGATCGAGGCTCCAGGTATCTCTTTTTGCCATTGCATTTATCTTTCCCCTTCACGGGTAGGTTGCATTACAAAAGTAGTTTTTTTTAGACGTACAATCATTTTTTTCCTCTGTGAAACTAATCTGCATGTTCCTCTGTTTGAGGTTTAATGTTGTGTATCTGCCTCTTGTGTTTGAGCTAAATCAGTTGTCGGTATTAGATAATTTTAATTCACCAAATATTGCTTTTTTAGCTGAATCAGAAGCTTTTTCTTGTAGAATTTATGGCCCTGTTTTTTTACCTTATTTATTGTAAGTAAATTAATTCTTTAATGCTTGAAGAAAGTGCTGCCATTTTTCCTAGAGTATATGAATTTGTGAAGTTGTTGCACAAAGTTGGGGATTTCCACACGATACAGGGCATTCCACGTAACTGGCCCTTGCATATTTCACTGAGTTACCCACCTTGTTTGTTTTCTTGGTTCTGTTATGCTGCTAAAAAACATAATGATAAACAACATGCAAAGCTTGAACTTGCTAAAAACTAGAAAGTTCACTATCATGAGCTATAGGTCAAATGGCATCTCTTTCCCTTGTACGAATGTTCAGACGGTGTCATGATTGTTTTAAAAATATACAGGTCTGCTTATATAATTTACTAATGACAAGGGAAAAAAAAACAGTTAAGGCTTGAGTCTAAAGGTCCAAAACTTGGCCTCATTAAGATAGAGGGATTGATGATCACACCTCAACTATTAGCAATGCTTAAGCCACTTATCTGTGAAGTATACGCTTGAACTTTTGGCGACGAAAAACCCCTTTTCATATTGACATTTAAACACGTATAATAAACAATGAATAGGGTAACATACAAGAATTGTGGGTCAAAAGAAATCTGGCCACTACAACAGAACTTTCCCAAACACCATACAACTGGATATTTCACCCTTTGAATCCAAACATCTATAACATGCAGGCTGCTTAGTCTGAAAGAGAAGTTCAAAGTTACTTTATTCCAGATATCAGGCATGCATAATGCAGAGATTAATATTTGAAAACTTGAAGGTTGGGAATGCAAAATAACATTAAGGCATGATCCATTACGTAAGGATTGTGCAAAGTAGAAGCAACCTTTTACATTAGAAGTAAAAAGCAAAATGTTTCCTAAGAAATATCAAAAGAGCACTAGTTTTCATTCTTTGTGAAGCGTTTTGTAAAAGAATAACTTTTCCTTCTTTGATTTTCGTAGCCCCAACAGTCTCTTCTTTGGAAAGCATTGTCAAGTTTTGGTATTAGGGCACAAAATAAATAAGTTAAAGTTAACAAGGCATAAAAAAAAGGGTTATTAAGAAAATCATAGATGAGCATCTATTCCTGAAACCTTAATTATGTTGCTACTTTAGAATCACCAAAATAGCATTTTGTGGAGGACTAAGGTAGGTTTTGATCACTTCTAAACTCTCTCGCTCTCTCTCAAACACAAACTAGCTCTCCTTATCTATATTGTTATATTCTCTTCTACTTTTGATCTGTTATTTCTTTTATAACTTTGCTCCCATCTATGAAGAAGCTAGCCACCCTTTATCTTATACTGCTTTTACTTTCATTTTACAAGATTTCCACTTTTGTCCAATCTTTTTCATTAATTTACTGGGAAATGTTTCTCTTTTCCTTCTTTTAAAACTGCTTCCCGATCCTCCCTTAGCTGATCTCATCTTGATTCTACTTTTATTATCCTTCCAAAAACTATTACTATCTAGGGCTACGAATGATCTATTTTAACCTAATAATAGAATGCACATAGTCTACCTTCACTTGCTCTAGAAGCAACAGGAAATAAAGTGAAAGAAATATAAATGGTTTAACTTTGTTAATATGAATTGCAGATTTCTGCTCTATGGTTTCTTTAGCCTTCTCTACTGCATTTCATCTCTAAGCTGTGCCTTCCTGGAAATAACATCTCTATAAGTGAATCAGGACTAGTTTTATTAACTCCTCACTTTCATGCCTCTCCTCATTGTCCATACAAGCATATTTGGGGGATCCGATTAGCCCCCCCAGGGTGCTCTTTCCCCCCGATTATTGTTGTAGAAATTTTTTAGCCTCTCTCTCTCAAAAATGCAAAATCAGTTCCTACATTTGTTGGTGTAGTCAATTATTATTAAGAAAGGATACGAGAATAAGATCATAACAGTGTTATCTTCAATCTGGTTTAGAACCAATGTGTCTCACCTTTGTTTCCCCACTTTCCTTCTCCACTTCAACCTTAGGCCTTCTGGTTGAGTAATAAACCAGTACGTTGCTGGTTTCTGCCTTACTTTCACCAATTTCACTTATATGTGTCTCTGTTGCTTCAATAAACCAGTGGAAGATTGCTCTTCCACTGTGTTATTTTGCAGTAACATATCCTGCATATTGGTTGTCTTCCACCAAAGGCTGGCCTGGATTCATTTGCACTCTGTCTGCTTTTGGTTGGGCCAAGATTTCCTTGGTATATTACATGCTCATTCCTTGCTTTAATCATCCTGAACTAGCAAGATAAATTACAAGCAGACCAACACAGCAAACATGTTGGACAAAATGGATTGAGATCCACTGGGACCACCTCTCAGAAAGGCCTTATCCTCTTCCTCTCCCTCTCGCTCTCTCTCTCTCAACATTAAAGAGTTTATACACAATGCCAAAGTCCATACAGACTGTATGTTTAAAATAGGTAAGGATTGGAAGGCACATATATATTTGTGACTGCATATATATATTTCGTTGTCAATATATATGTAATGTATTACCAACTATCCATTCCAATCCTTCATACATAAATCATGAGGAGTTTATTTCATATAATATCCATGGAAGCATTGTCTCTAGTTCTGACTTGCTTCTGCCAGTATATTAAAAAGCATTTTAATATACTGGCAGATTTACAATGGCCTTGCTCCTATTAGAAACGAAGTTTTGTCTTTGACTTCTTGAACTTGAGAGTATAGTGCCTTTAATTATGTAAGAAGGGAGTGATCCTTTTTCTTTCACAAACGGCTAGTATCAGATTTTTTTGCTGTTGGTGTACTCATATATATATATATTATATTGAGTATAAAACGGACTATTGCTACTGGTCTGTCTAGTAAATATATTTCTATGCTTAATTTCCATAGCAATCTGTTAAACACATGCACCAACTTAATATATATGACTATATATATGGAAATTCAGATTTTGTTTTTTTTTTAATACGGCAATGAACTTCCATTCATGATGTCACATTACAAAGTTTTCCTCAGATAACCTTATGCACAATTTACTCAGCACCCTCCTCAGTCCAACATTGAAATCATTCTAAGATAAAGCAAATTTTTATAATATATGTGAAACCCTGTTGTTGCCTTCCCTCTTCACAAACTAGATCTGCCCATTCCTAAAAGCTCTATCACTTATCACAGCCTTAAGCTCTATGCTTAGCAACAGATGCTCCTATCTTATCACTGTATATCATTTTTTTTTTTTAATAAAATGCAAGTATTATACTTTCAATATTTATAACCTGAATTGCAGTGGCTTGTTAAAAATCCATAGTTCTGATTGTTGACTATTGCAATGAGGAGGATCTCACTGGAACTATTAATGTAATTCATGGGATCAAGTGTTATTGCTGCAATTGCTGTCCATCCAGTCATCATTCTAGTGCTACCCCCCAACCTTGTAGTTTATTACCTTCTGGGAGAGAGATAAAACCAGTAAAATAAGAAAAATAATGTGAATGAAAAGGACAGGTGCAAGATTGCACTCTCCCCCACAAACCACAATTGGAAGACAAGTGTGGATTTAGGCTGATACCTGATAATCCTACTTCTAGCTAGATCTCAATATTTAGAGTTTGAAACTTTGAAGGCAAAAATAGGTGCTTCCATGGAAAAAAGGTTGACTATGACTTCATAAATTACACCCCAAAATTGGACAAAGATTCAGTGAGCTACACAATAAAAGAATTGGCCTTCTTTTTTTTTTTTTTTTATAAGAAAATTGCCACCATGCACCCACCAATTAAAAAATGGTAGCATGTTGTTTAATTTGTACTTTATAGATTTATTTATAAAAAAAACAAATAGAATGGTATAGAATTATAATATAAAGATTATGATAGACATGTACATGAAGACATAGCATGTTGACTGGAAAATTCAAAACAAATATGCTTTTTTGTTAATGATGGATCTTGATCAGTTCCCGGTATGAGGTGAAGGACACTATCCACATTTTGGGAATCCAATGCTTAATTTTTTTTTTAAATAGGAAAAATATGGGATTGTTTGCTACCCTCACTAGCTAATCCTAAACCATTTCACCTAAATCAGTCATTTCTATCTTTAAAAAGCTCTAGATAAAGTCACTTTTTTATGGAGTTAGAATATGAACACTATAGTTGATTGCAAATGCAAAAATAATGGACGACGCACTAATTATATGTCATTTTTGTTTTTATTGGTTTTGAACAACATGATGGATATATGTTTGATAAAGAAAGATGGATGCTCATTATTCCTAAAAGGGAAATTATATGTCAATATGTACTTGTTCCAATTACATATGATTGGTTGGGGAATTGGTATTCCTTCTCATCAGCTTACACTCATGTCTTTAATATTAACTCAAATGTTTTTTACTAGATAAATGATGCTTCCACTATAACAGGAGGCGGCTACTGTTTATTCACTCTCTTTGTATTGACATTTTATGCAATCTGAGAATAATCCCAATACAAAAAAGTTACTTTATTGATGACGATTTTCAGCAACCAAGTTCCCTTCATTTAAAGTTGTTTAATAATACTAGTACTTATGGCATCTACTCAACTAGTTTTTATTCTCAATGTTGAACTCCCGACTACTCATGTTGTTATTGTGGTGCATGTTTTCCCTTATTCCTTTGGTTTTTTTTTTGATGGATTAAGGGATGGGTCTAGAACATGAGCAGGTTAAGCACCATTTTCTTTGTAGAGTGACTACTTTTGTCATTGACATGTTTGCTATTGGAATTACATTGTATTTTTTTTTTTAAATAAATGTTTACAATTTATTCATCTTCCATTCATTTATCATCCTCTCATTATTCCATTGGGTGATGTTAAATGTTTGATAAATTTTTTGCCTTATTTTCCACTTGTTAATCAATCATTAAATCCAATATAATGATAAGCGGGTATCACTCAAATAATATTTGTTAAAAATATTAGTTATGATTAGAAAATAGTAAAATAAAAATGAGTCGAGACGAGCTTTCATATTATAGATGCTTTGTCATATCGAGATTATACAGATTGAACTCTTTGATTTAATAGATCTCTTATAAGAAAACGCAATATGGATGAGTGAAATTCATAAACTCCACTCCACTTGACACTCATCCCAGGATCTAAATCATTTAGATAAAAGTAGGTTGATTCCAAATCACAATGAGTTTGTGATATATACATTGGACCCAAATAAAACATTTTTCATGTTTTGGGGAACCAACCTTTAATTTTCTATGGAAGCTTATGAACAAAAAATTAACAACATTATTCTATCCTCTTATCTTTGTGGAATGGATCACATGGAATTTGACTAGAAATATTTTCTCTTCTAGGGTTACTTAATTAGTGTTATAAAATCTTTATATTTGATGACAAGTTCCTACCTCCTAATTCATACAAATTACAGTCCATAATTAAACTATAAAAATCTCTTAACAATCTCTTGAAATCTCTTACCATATGTTGGTTGGACAAGCATATCTGAACTGATTATTGTTCTCTTTCCTATCTTTACTATTGGTCTCTATATATATGTTGCTGGTATTAATATTAGATTCTAGTAAATATATCATGGCATTTTCTTTATGCATTCTTTTTTATTTCTTACGATTAGTTGTTTCCTAATCAAATGTGTATGTGTATAATTAGGAAAATTTAAAGGATGAGGTGACAGAGATAGTTGGCGCTTTCCTTGCGAGTGTCTTCTTATTATATTGGAAGGGGGCCCTTTTAAGGTAATCACCGTGGACATAATTTTCCATGACTGTTTATTTTTTCTACATAAACTGTTTAGATCTAAGGAACAATAGGCATTTGTTTGACTGAATTGTTCTATGCCTGTCTCGGCCAAGCCCAGTTGTTGTAGCATATGGCTTCTTTTACATGTATACGTTACTTTAATGTAAAGACTTAGTTTTAAAACTAAGTTTTCTTAATTTCTGGAAAAGAAGCATACCTTTGACTAATTTGGACTTACTTTGTATTGCCAAGTTGTAATACACAAGGGGAACATGACATAATGCAAGGATCAGCCATCTATCATTTTACATATTTGTACATTTATATATATAAATTGATTTTTATAAAGAATAAAGTTAACTCAATTTCAGCATATTATCACTATAAGAGAATTGGTTTTTTGAACGAAACATTTTGACCCAAAAAATCTCATTTTTTGAAACAAAAAAATTTCATCTCTAACTTATCTCAAGAACTTTCTAAAAGAGACATAAGAAGCCCTTGTGGTCCTTCAACATCTATTACCCATGCTTCTCTTCCCTTTAGTTGGGCATTAACCGAACTCTTAAAATTTTCAATTTCTAATAAATCATAAAGATTGTTAGTATATAAAATTGATATAAACCTAAAATACAGAGGGTTAGTACTATACGAGGTTGGTGTTGGATGATGAATTTAGAAAACAACACAAAATACAGATACATTATGACAAATATGCATTATGCATGCATATCGATGAATACTCACGATGGTTTATGAATATTATAAAGAGAAAAGATATTTACAATCGTGAATTGTTCAACTACCGTGCAATCGTTTTAAAAAAAGTAAATAAAACATGAGATTCATATAAAAAAAATTAATTTTTTAATAATTCTATTATTTTTCAAAACGATTACGCGATATTTACTATTCATCAAGTGTCAAATTAAAGAATAGTAGTTATCGCAAATAAATAGTTACAAGAGAAGTGGGTAGAAACTTCTCGGCAACGACAACAACGCTAATTAAGCAGCTGGTAGCATGATATGGCCCGGGCCAAAGTGGATTTTTAAAGTTCAAAAGTAGTCTGAATATAGTTTTTTAAGATTTTTTTTTTTGAAAGTTGTATTCAAGTAATGATTAAATAAAAGTTAAAATTTTAAATAGATAAATTTTATATTTAAAAAATATTTGAAAATAAACATTACAAGAAAATTATTTATTTATTGTCATTATTTTTTGTAAAAATAATTATTTCTTATAAAAATGATTATTTTTTTTATATAAATAATCTATTTTTATCTAAAATAATTAATCTCACTGTAAATAATCTGTCTCAGATGTTTTTTTTTTTATAAAATTATAAAAAAAAAGTGGAAATTAGGAAAAAAGTTCAAAAATGTCTTAAAATTTTAAAAAACTGTCTTACAAGACAACATGTATGTAGCATGATATGGCCCACGAGGACGAGGAAATCGCGGGGCATTATTTTAGGACAGAGAAAATAGGTGGGAAAGTCATCGATGCCATGACGGTATGGTCGTCTTCTACTAATACAAACAAAAGGACAATAAATTAATGATGAATTTACTTACCAACGTTGCATGATATGGCCCATTTACCTACCAACTTTCAACGTAACACAAATGACTCTAATATAAAGAATAATTTTGTCACGTGAAAAGAAAACTCTATTCCCACCTTGGAGAATCCTAAGTCTACAAACCGCGTATGTGGACAGTGGCACAGCGCTCCCCTGTCCAACCTTTACATAAACAGTATTCTTGCATCCACCGGACTTGCAAATATTTGGAATTTTTTTTCATTTAAATATAAAGAATAATGTTAATATATCCTTATAAAACTGAAGAACGGGTTCGGACTGGCTTAATCTTAGGAAAAAAAAAAGTAGAAATTAGGAAAAAAGTCACTGTAAATACATTAGTAATACGTATATTAAAATTGAAAAACCGGACCGAACCAGTAAAATCGGAAGTATCAGTTTAGGAAAATAACATGTACGATATCGGTTTTTAAAAATGTAAAACTGGTGTATACCAGTTCGGTCTTAAAATTTGTCCAAAACCAAACCAAATCAACCTGATTACACCCCTACTAATTTATACCTTTCACTTTTTCTCCTTGACTTATTAGAAAATTTAAAAACACAAACATAAAATGGTAGAGGGAATATAAGATTTAGTCTTCCTACTTTTAGATTTTCGTACATAATTTTATTTTAAATATATATTTTTAAATTTTTTTAATAAGTCACATGGCATTCTACATCGTGTACCCGGCCATCCATATACGATACCCCACTCCCCTTCTGATCCAAAAGTCATTAACCAGTTCAACCTTATTTTCTACAATTTCTAATAACCGATAAAGATAGTTGATATATGTAAGATAATCATCAGTTTTTGAAACACAGATTTTCAAGGACTCCTAACAATGGAATCTGATTTTCGGAAACCAAAGTGGCATCACAATTATGTTCCTATTAAACCAATATAATCATCAATTTTAAGTCTTGCAAACTATAAAGCAAGGCACTCACAAGCTAGAGTGTATGAGACAGAGAGAATAAGACACATACTTTAAAGGTTTTTTTATATGAAACGACATTGTTTCACTTAAATGAGTGAAACGTCGTTGTTTTGGGACTTAATGTTTGAAAAAAAATATAAAGGAAATTAAGCCAAATTAAGCCAAATGGTGTCGTTTCACTCTAGGGTTTAAACACACGCGCACATCCTTCTTCTTCCTCGTTTCTTTTTTCTCCTTTTTTATTTCACTTCACAGTTCACGCTCACAATGCCGCCCCCCTCCTTTTTTTTTCTCTCTCTCTCTCTCTCTCTCAAATCGTAGCCACCTCCGTCACCACCAACGACGCCGACGAACCGACTGGAGTTATGCCGAGACCGATGTCAATGGTTTTCTCCCCCTTTACCAGCCGGTTTCGGTCGAGATTTACACCATTTCAAGGTGTCGGTGCGGTCGAGATTTACACCTTATAATGTCTCTGTTAAACCAACATCATCATCAGTTTAAAAGTCATGCATCTTACAAAGAATTGAGAGAGAATGAGAAACATATATACATACCTTACACAGTAAAGGATTTGACACTTTATAATTCCAAATCTTCTCATGCATTTTCTCAAATCCAGAGAATTGAATCCAAATCTTCTCTTACCAGAAATATTTTTCTCTAAGTTGCTCGATTAATTATAAGTTGGATCCAATCTAACATTGAGTTTATCGGCAATAGATCAAGATTGAATTTGGAAATTGAGAATTTTAGGAGATGTGATGTTTGGAGTTTTTGTTGCTATGTGGTATGCGATTTTCACTGTGAATTTTTCGGTGTGACTGGGGATCCTGATTATTGAGTCCTGTCTTTGGCTACCCAAGGGAAGGGGAATCTTGGGTCACAAAAATGATCCAAAGAAAAAGATTTCAAAACAACAAGTTAAATAAAATAATTTAAATGTAGTGCTTAAATGAAAATAAAATAATTAAACCCAGCAATAAACTAGTTTAAAATAAAGAGCAATTTAGATGCATAATAATAATTAATATTAAGAAGGCATATCAAAATAATTTTCACATATTAAAAATCATAAAAATAAACCAACTAAAAATCCGATAAGCTTAAAACAAAAGAACTAATATTTAATTTAATAAAAATAACCATTCAATTAAAAATATACTAAAATACAGGGTATTATATATACATTGGTTAACACCAAATCATAATAAAACCTTCAAACCGAGTGCATGCATGATGGCTCTAGCTTCTCTTTGTCAATATGTCTAAAGCCTAAATAAATCATGCATTCTAACTCTCATCTTGATTTCAAAGCATATCTAGATGTCTATCACTCATACTTGCCAAACTTAGCCAAGATTTCACAAAATAAACTTCAAACAAGTGGAAACTGAAACATGCTAGATGATCAACACAAGTTATTGATTTATAAACCTATGATGACATGCTATTTTCCTCAAATTTAAACCTTCAATAAATATTTGAAGATGTCATGGCAAGAATTTCATCCCAAAACAATTTATTCAATCAAAACTCTAAATCTAAACCGAAATGCATCTCTTCAAGTTAAACTTCATATAACCCAATCAAATCTTCATTCGCATGTCATAATTCAAAGCCTAACAAAAAGATAGTGTAGGATTACTCACCAAACGATGGCTTTTGATGCTCCAACAAATCAACTCACTCCAAGAATTCACTCCCAACCACTCGGTTTCACCCTTTTCTCACACTACATGTATTTTGTACTCCTAGTGTTCTCAGGAACACACATAATGCAACATGTGTAGAATAGGGGAGTTTTAACATCAAATCCTAAATGACAACCTTAATTTCAGTGGCAAAGATGAAATAAAGTCATCATGAATATCATATTTCATAGAAGTTTGAAGAGTGTAGTTCTATGATAAAGTTATCAACATGGTGCAACAATATATCTCAGATAACAAGTCAATATTTCTTTAAGCAGAGGTCATAGAAGTAGTGGATATGTGAAGGAATATGTTTAACGAACTTCAGGCACCAAATTCATGGGGGCAATGTCAAAAAAAGGAAATAGATGCAAGCTATCTTGTTTGTGTCCACACTTGCCATGGGCGATTCTTTTTAGTACTCATAAGTTAACTGAATGACATATCTTTCATATTGTTCATACCTATCTTGCTTGATGGACGAAGAGATACACTCATCACTAATAACATTTTTCTGAAAACTGTGTAATTAATGTTTTGAACAGGTTTCAATTGGCACTATTAATTATATATTTCCCAATATTTCTAGATTAAATTAAAATATTGCTATATTTCCCAATATATTCTACCTCCAAAGCTCTTACTTGATCAAGAAAAGACAGGTTTATCCATTCTTGAAGATGTAAAAATAAATTAGTGGTAAAATCATTGAGCTAATAAATGAATGGCAAATACCAAATCAAGTCTTAAAGACCAAAGAGAAAACAAACGAAAATCTCACCTGAAATTCCACTTGGGCTATCATTTAATTCAATCCATTTTTCTTCTTTCATGCGCTCTACTTTCATGCTTGTATACAACATTGGCTCCCCAACTTACATAATACCGTAACCAAAACTGTACCCAACGAGGATCACTAGGATCGGGAGGAGTACGAAGTTGAACCCTCAAATTGTCTGAAACCTTTACCACAGATGATTCTAAATCAAAGTACCAAATCCATACTTCATATTGGTCTAAGGATGCGATATTATTCGTTCCATTATGACCAGTCAAAATTAGATGTTCTTCACTATCAATACGGCATACACAATTTGAGCCGTTAATGATTACCTGAGATTCCCATAAAAAACTCACATCCCTACGATCAGCTTCATTGAAAAATGTAACGACATATATTACAATCCCGCTGATATCTTCCAAATAGTGTGGCCCCTCAATATTTATTACCCAATCTTCATTTCCTTTGATCAATTGGACATCATCATCCCCTCTCTGAGCAATTTGATTTTCTAAAAATTCTTTATGATGCTGGAACCACTCTGGAATCTCATTTTCCGATAACACAGTGGCATTATAATGTCCCTGGTAAAACAATATCATCATCATCATTTATTTTAAAGTCATGCATCCTATATAGAATTGAGAGAGAGGATAAGACACATACATACCTTCCACAGTAATGGATTTGGCACTTTATAATTCCAAATCTTCTGATGCAATTTGTCGCAGCCATCCAAGCTAAGATAAAATAGAGATCTATTGTGGCTTCCATTGAATTCCAATATTCTTGATAGTTCTGGAAATCTTTCTAATGACTGGCATCCAGAAGCAAATACAACTTTTATATTTGGTGGAAGTTCTAAGATTTCTTCAAGTTTCTTGCATTCTCTCAAGCAGAGCTCAATAAGTGCAACAAATCCTTTTATACTCGTGGGAAGGCTAACAATTTGACTTCCCGATAGATTTAAAAAGGCCAAAGTGGCTGAGAAATTAAACATGGTAAATAAACTTGATTTTGGAAAGAAATTTGATTCTGATTGGAAACAATTCTGACGATTCAACACTTGTAATACACTACTTCCATTACTTGAATTTGTTGGAGGCACCAATTCCTGGAGTTGTTCTTCACATGATGATATCTCGTCTTCCATTGTTGGAGACTGAATAGCTAGATTGGATTGTCGATCATCACCCATCTTCTTTAGCAAATTTGTACAATCACTAATCCCAAGCTCTATTAAATGTTGCAACGGAGGAATGATGTTAATTGGGAGACGCATAAGGTTTTTGCAGTAACTTAGAAATAAAGCCTGAAGTCCAGTGAGATTTCCAATGGACAAAGGTAGTTCTTCCACTGCACTACGCTCTAGATGTAATGTACATAAAAATTTCATTTCACCCAGAATTTCAGGAAAGCTACGAAGGCTTGAGCAATCTCTAAGATCAAGTTCATTTAAAGATCTTAACTTTAGGCTTCTTGGAAAAATTCTGAGGTTAGAGCATCTGAAAAAACTCAAATGAAAAAGATTATCTAGGTATCCGATGGAATCATGCACCTCAACTAGACTTGTACACCTTTGAACATCTAAATCCCTCAAATTTGGAACGCTTGAAAGATCTGGAACTTTTGTTAAGAAATTACAATCATGGACACGCATAATTGTCATATCCTGTTGAAAAAGAAAAAAACAAATGGAAAGTTATTGAAGATGATAATTGTAGGCACCTTAGATTTTATAAAGCTCAAACTCCTTGACGAAACTACCACTCATTTTAAAGATAATGAATTTATTTCTGTGAAATTTGTACGTACCTTATACTTGATGGAGCACTTGATGAAGCTTAGCTCCCCAATGAAGCTACTATGCATTTGAAAGATAATGAGTTTTTTTCCATGGAAATTGGGTGGAAAAGATTGTAGCGGATATTCAAACCAGTCAAGTACTCTTAACTCATTGGAGAGATAATTAGGTCCACTTGAAAAACTTGCATTACGATTGATAAATACTCTAAGTCTTTTCATCTGTTCAAATGCTTTGGGACTCAAAATAATCATTTCCTCGCCTTTGGGCATTTCTACTATAATGCCTTCGATTTTGTTTGTACCCTGTACGTGAGAAAATACATGACAAGAGTGTTAGTAAAACTAATGCATAAAATGAAGCTATTTTTGGTATTTTCTGATTACTAAAATGTAAAATACTAAATAGTCTAGCGTATAAAAAAAAAAAAATCAAAGAATGTCTTTTCACAACTCATATATGACTCTAAAACTTTTCACAAAACAAAGACACTCATGAAGAAAATAATAGGATATTTGAAATCAAAAAGGACATTTGACACTTTTATTGACCCATCTTAATTAAAAAGATTTTATATATAACTAAAAATCAATTTGATTTACAAGATATCTATATATCTATATATATATATATATTCCAGTAGGTTTCACTACTAAAAAAGGAAATAAATATAAAATTAAATAATTTTTTTTGTGACTCTTACTGTACTTTCTTCCAGCACGTGACGAACATCCTCATGAAACCATAATCTACTACGTTCGCCAGGTTCTTTTGGTGATTGTAGTCGAACAATTTCTCGACCCATATATTGTAGCAAGTCATGCATCCAAACACTTTTATTCCACTCATCAACAGTGATAAGACACTTGTCTACAAGCCTCCGGATATCATAATCAGGAGAGAAACCACAATTGTCAAATATTTTAATGACATCAGCCAGAGGTCCTCCTTTGAAGAAACATGCAATATCAAGAAATATGTCCTTCTCATTATCTTCCAATCCATCGTAACTTACTCGAAGTACACTCTGAATATTTACGTCGGGTATTTGTTTATATTTATTCAATACACTTTTCCATTGATGAATGCTTTGATCTTTTAGAGTTGAACCTATGACTGTTAAAGCAAGTGGAAGACCTTGAGCATATTGCAATACTTGTTTAGAGAGTTCCACATAATTGTCAAGCGGTTCGTCTTTCTCAAAAGCATGCAAGCTAAAGAGCTTAAGAGCTTCATCGTTAGCCAAAATCTTCAACTCATATTTTGAAACATCTTTAGAGGAATTTAATAAATGTTGATCTCTTGTTGTTATAATGATTCTACTTCCTGAACCAAACCAATCAAGAGCTCCAGCTAATGTTTCTAATTGGACCAATTCATCCACATCATCAAGAATTAGGAGAACCCTTTTAGAGCAAAGTCTATGCCTAATCACATTAATGCCTTTGTCAATGTCATGAAAATCCAAACTTATTCCCAAAATCTCAGAAATAAGTGTTTTTTGCAGCTGGATCAGACCTCCTGCTTTTGAAGTTTCTCTAATATTTTTCAAAAAACAACTTCCTTCAAATTGATAAGAGATCCTGTTATAGATCTCTTTTGAAATAGTTGTCTTACCAATTCCTCCGGTTCCAAATATCCCTACCATGAATATAATATCATTCCTTCCTATACTTAAATGCTGATAAATGTCTCGTACACATGACTCTATTCCAATTGGATACTTTGCAACATTAAGAAATGTACGATTCATCATTATTGAGTCCACCCATTTAATGATGTCCTGAATAAACTCTGATTCATTCCTATCAATATAAAAGACAAGAAATTAAAATAGCTAAGACTTTTCACCGTAATACACACAAAAGATGATTTGGTAAACATTGTCTTTTTTTATCCATTGCAAAATGACACTAGTAGATTACCATATCAAAGGTAGCCTTTCTTCTTCCTCGTGCTCTTCTCATACTTACATTTTTTATTCTTTATATAAATTATTAAATATTTGAACTAATTTTTTCCATTCTTGAATTTGTCCCTCCCTTAATTCTGAAACTTATAACTAAGAGTATTTTTCAGTCAGTATATCTCTAAACAAATTGATGCATAAAACATTTTTTTATTCTTTATAGAACCCAAAAATAAAAGAAAAATAAATAGAGAGAAGATTTCGATTTGTATATTTGCATGTTCTTCTATTTTGTTTCTCCTATAAACGTCATGTGAAATGAATGTGGTAGTACGATCTGAAATCCCTCAATAAGAAAAGATTTCTAATCTAAGTATGGTATGGAAAAGACTGATAAATATCAAATAGTTTGGCAACGCATCATATCTTAATCAATTTGTGAATTCTTAGATTCTCTTTAACATCACATGTAAACAAATATAAAAGCATAGCTCATTAAAAGTACCTGTCCCCTAATGTGAATCCCAAAAAATTGGCTACTTTTTGTAAAGCTGCCTTCCACTTTGTAACCTTTACTTCATCCTTGGTCTTACATCCAAGTTTAGCAAATGCTTTTCCAAAATTTCCTTTTTGATGTTGTACTTGCGATGGAGATACATCGTAAAACAAGGGTAGGACAATTTGTTTTACCTTTTCCTTACACTCAAGGATCTTCAATAGCTCATCTAAACACCATCTGGACTCTGAATAGTTTTTAGAGAGTACAATGATAGAAATCATTGATCTTTCAATAGTTTTGAAAAGTTCCGGCGAAATTTCCTCTCCTCTTGCAAGATTCTTGTCTATGCAAGTGTTGATTCCCCTATGATGCAAAGCTTGGTATAGATGAGAAACAAATTTTTGGCGAACATCCTCACCTCTAAAACTCAAGAATACATCGTGAGTCCACGATGGGATAGAAGAAGAAGTAGACGAGAGCGAGGAAGAAGCTCCTTGTAAGGCCATGGAAGAAGTCATCTTCTAATGCTCACGAGAGAGGTGCAATTATAGTGAAGTGGGTCAAAGAAAGATGAGAAGTAATGGTTGTTTAGAAACCGCGTATGTGGGTCGTTCTCATCTCCTAATGTTTACGAGAGAGGTGCAATTATAGAGAAGTGGGTGAAAGCTAGAAAAGTGAGAAGTAATGGTTGTTTAGAAACCGTGTCCGAGTCCCCACATGAGCTCCCCTGGACCATGACGGTATGGTCGTCTTCTACTAATTCAACAAAAGGACAAGAGATTAATGATGAATTTATCTACCAACTTTCAACGTAACACATATGACTCTAATGCTAATTAATATGCTATGATCATTTCCTTATGAAAGCCCAAAGAGCTGTTTCCACATGTTCAGGAAATCAATATATAGAGAATAATCCATAAATACGACTCTAGCCGAAGTCCACATGGAAAATATAAAGAATAATCGGTGCGGTTTTGGTATACATAATTATTAATAATTATATAAAGAATAATCGTGAGTCCACCCCTACTCTTTAGTATACATAATTATTAATAATGTCATACATTTTATATATTGTCAACGAATATCAAATAATTTCATTGTACATAAATTATTCATGCTTGCTTGCAACTTAAGCATTTAAAAAAAATTACCTAATTATTTTAATTAAGTGTAAATAGTAGAATATTTATGAATGTATGATGTATTAACTATTTGCATATAATGACATAAATTATCACATGATTTATGATTTATTATTAATTGATAGTATATATTATTTTATATTTTATATGGTTAATGATAATAAATTGGATTAAAATTACATCATTAATTTATATAATTACTATATAAAAATAATATATTAAATTATTAAAAATATTTTTAAAAATATATATAGGGGTTCGGTCCGGTCCGGTCCAAAATTTGTGGCCCTATGATTGGACCGAATTTCATCGGTTCGCATATTTTGGGATTGAGATGGACCGGTCCAAAATTCGGTTCGGTCTAATCAGTTTTGTTGGTCTAGACTAAATTATTTACAACCCTACTACATACATAATTCCTTCCACCACAATGGATTTGGCACTTTATGATTCCAAATGTTCACATGCATTTTGTCGTAGCCTGACAATTCAATTCGTTTTAGCGATCTGATGTGACTTCCATTGAATTCCAATATTTTTTATACCTCTGTAAATCTTTCTAATGACTTGCATCCAAAAGCATGAACAATCCTTATATTTGGTGATATAGTGTATCTGTTTGGAAATAGGCAGAAATCAGAAATCAATGCAAGCAGGTAATAGGCAACACCAATTGATTCAGAAACCACCTTAGCTAGGTGATATAGTGTATCTATTTGGAACGATAGTTGTGTCATTAGTTTTAGTAAGCGAGGGAAAAAGACCAAAAGCATACTGATGCAATAGTAGAATATATCGGCAACACCGATTGATTTCCCAGCATTCTTTTCTTTCCTTCCTCTATCGAAAGGCCACAAACCTTGTTTCTCTATCAATTGATTTTCCCCAATTTGAAGTAGATTAATCCCATAACATTCAGAAATAGTCCTTAACACACTGCAAACTACATTATCTGAGAGAAGCTTATTTGTAATATCAGGCACAATCAGAGCATTCGTGATAGTGATAGACGTATGCGGAACATCAAAATCACCAACAACAAAATAGGAAGACCACAAGTGTCTCCAACCATTATAGAGTTGTTACCAGTGTATGGTGGAATACCTTTAGCATCAAGAAGCCATATGTTGGTTTGCGCTAGTGTCAAGATACCAGGTATCATCAATGGTATCACCAGTTTGGACAACAAGGAAGGCTTAGTAGCCTTCGGCGTCTTCATCGGTGTGGCACAACAACTGTCGGCTTTGTGATTGAACCTCCACACCGAAAGCAGGTGATACGACTAGTACGTGCAGAAGCTTTACCACCACCACGAGAGGAGTTTTGTTGAGGACATGTAGTGTTTGTGCAACCATGAGAACGTCCACCGCCACAATTTGTTTTAAACTTTGGTTGATTTTGACGCCCACGAGAAGAAGAATTTCCAGCAGCACAATTTGTTGAAGGGGCAACATGATTTGTGTAGAAAGCAACAGCTGAAGCAATGTCTCGACTAGTAGAAATTCAGAGTTCAAAGTCACGTAGCTTGCTGATGAGAGCCTCAAGAGGAGGGAAGTTGTCTCTTGCATTGATAGTAGCAACTATAGGATCAAACCCGGAGCCCAAATGTAATAACCGGGCTTAGGCCCAGCCCCATTTATTTGGTCGGATGCAAGCCCAGCCCACGAGCTGCTGAGTGAAGAACGGCGCCGTTTAGTGCAGGGATTTACTTCCCTTGCACTGTTTTTCTTCTTCCCCCGTAAACCCTCATCCTCTGCAATTTCGGTTTCCACTCACCCGTGCGCCAAACCCACGACTCCAGCAGTTGGTTTTCATCCCCATTCACACTCAAGGTTCGGTTATTACTCATTTGTTACAGATTAATCAATCGGGTTTCCATTTTTTTTTTCTCTCCATCTCCTCACCGTACGCACAACTCAAAGTTTCAGGAACTTCAAGTTGTCGTTCCACTTCGATTTCGTTCGGCCTCTGATCAATTTGGTAGGTAAATTCTTCCTTCAATCCGAATCTTTCCCTCTGTTTTCTTTTGATTTTCTTCTTGTTTTTTTTTCTCCAGCTTTTCTATTTTGCACGCACGGCCTTTCTTTGTGTTGTGCTGCTCAATTCTCTGCTCACACACAAACCACTCCGCCTTGGCTTGTCGTTGCCCACACTCAACATCTCAAGTTTTTCTTGTGCAGATCACTTTCTTCTTCACTTGAGATTACTGTGAATTTCTTTTGGGAGTGGATTGCATTGAAGTACACGGCACTTTCGAAGTGGAGTGAAGTTTGTGATTATTTCTTTGGTAAATTCCCGAAGCCTTTGGTGGTTTTGAATGATTGGTTGGGACTGTGTAGTCGTAATAGAATTACTGATTTGATAATGGTTGAGTATGATGGAATTTTGATGTTGAGGAGTATGGATTTTGAATAGATGTGTGAGACTGTTTTGGACTATTAATTAGGACTATTTAGTGTAAATTTCTGGATAGGTTGAGATAGTGGTATCGAACCTTTATGCAAGCCTAAATTTGTTAAGTGAATTAATAATTGATGCGGACACTGAAGTTGTTTTGTTTGAAGGTTGGAAATGAAGTTTGAGCGTTATTTTTTATTTATTTATTAAAGTTGTGGTTGTTGGTTTTGGAAATAATTATGATTAGTTTGGTGTTATAGAAGGTGGCTGTTTTGGGTTGTTAAAGCCGAATGAGTGAAGAGGGTTGTTCGGGTTTATTTATTAGGATAGTTATTGAGTTGTGAATGGACTGTTTTGATTTATTACTCAATAAATAGCAATCTATTGGATTGATTATTAAATGTTGGATATATGTTCTTTTGTTTAGGTGGTGTTACTATTAGAGTTCCGCCTCAAGGTATTGATTATACGAAGAAGTCAGGTAAGCGGGATTCATATACTAGTTTTGCATAAAAGAAATAAAATGGGGTTGACTTGGAAAATAAACGTGTTTATTTTTTTTGAAAAGAAATGATCTGAAAACAGCCTCAGATGTTTATAATGCATATGCATAAATTCAATATAAGAGAAAGTGTTTTCTGTCATGACTGGTGTAGACATGAGCTAGTTTTGTGCACTTTGTTTCAGAATTATGTAAAAGAGCGAATAAGGAAATTCTAAAAGTTTTGTTGTGAACAAATGAGAATATTTTGCTTATTTTGTCTCGAACATGTGAAATGATCTGAAGCTTTTCAGTGTTTTGTTTTGGTATGATGTGTCATCTGAGAATCTTCGCATGATGTTCTGATTCCGTATATGATTGTAACCGGATTTTCGATGAAATCCGTTCTGTTTCTGTTAAGGCCCAGCCACGGGTATAATGGTGGTTTATAACCCTACCACGGGGGTGAAACATGGAAAATGGCCCAGCCACGGGTATAATGGTGGTTTATAACCCTACCACGGGGGTGAAACATGGAATATGGCCCAGCCACGGGTATAATGGTGGTTTATAACCCTACCACGGGGGTTAAACATGGTATTGTCCCGATGTGATATCAAACGATTATAAGATTATAAGGTTTCAGTTTAGAAATGCCAACAGTTTTTCTTCTTGGAATAAGCTTATTTTTCTGAAAAGTTCGCTCTAAAGTTTTTGTACAAGTTTTGTTTATGTATTCTGAAAGTAAATGTTTTGTTCGGCTTATCAATTGTTATAAATGCTCATGTTTACATACTAGTATATGCTCTCTGCTTGCTGAGTTGTTGATAACTCACCCCGTTAATCTTCATAATATTTCAGATGAAATCGATGGATCAGCTGAAGATCAATATTAGAGTCTATGGAGAAGATTTGCATTGATTTGTTGTTGGGTATCTTATTATATTAGTGTTGGTGTTGGAGGTTAATTATTTTATTTTAAGTTTACTTCAATGGATTTAGATGATTTATGGAGACTATGTTAATGTTATAAAAGTTCTAGTTGTTGTTTGAGACATGAAGAAGAATTGATTTTATTTGGGATTGTTGGATTAAATATTGGATAAATGAGGTTATTTGATTTATTTAATTGGGGTATTTACGTTCCATTTGAGGTTTGAAAAATGGATATATTCTTGAATTTGGAAGTACTCTAGCCTTGTTAGAGTAGATTATCAGGTTTTAAGAGTTAACTCTCCGGACCCTCGGGGTCGGGGCGTTACAGTTGGTATCAGAGACAGGTTTGAATTCTGCATACTGTAGACCTTGGAGGTTTAGATATCTGTGGGTTCGTAAGATGTGGAATTTTTACAATGAGATTGGAGGATTATAAGGATAGTCATGGGAGTGTTTAAGTTTGAGTTCCAAGAACATTAAGATTGATTATGATGGGATTTGAGGTTTAGATTTGGGTAATGTTAAGAGTTGAGTTTGGAACTTTGAGAATTCTAGTGATATACGTGTGTATCAAGTGATGTCAGATTTGCATAGTTATCTGAATTATATAAGTATATGTGTTTATATGCCTATTTTATTTATCCTCTTATATATTTCTAGTTACCTGGTATTTTCATTTTTTTTTTTTTATTTAGAACGTTTCATCGAGTTTAGACTTTCAGGATGGCTGCTCGTCGTAGAGTTCGAACTCTTGAAGATTTGAATGAAGACGACAATGGTGGGGGTTGCACGTTCGAACAATTTAATCGAACGCATCCTCCCACTTTTGATGGAAGAGGCGATGCAAACGCTGCAGAAGATTGGATTCAAGACATTGAAGAAATATTTGGTGTGTTGGAGTGTACCGATCAGCAAAAAGTCAAGTTCGCAGCCTTCAAATTATCTGGAGAAGCAAAGAGATGGTGGAATTCTGAGAAAGTTATCAGGGAAGCTGAAGGGATTGGAGTGATTGTTTGGGCTCAATTCAAGCAGAGTTTCTTCGATCGATTTTTTCCTAAGGCAGATAGGGATGCAAGAGCCCGAGAGTTTACCAATTTGGTGCAAGGGACCATGACTGTGCGCCAGTATGCTGCAAGGTTTGCGGAATTATCACGTTTCGCCGCATACTTAATTCCCGATGAGGAGAAAAAGACTAGGAAGTTTGAAGAAGGCTTGAACTACAGGATTTATGAACGAGTGATGATCTTACAGATTTAGAATTTTTCAGAATTAGTACACAAGGCGATGCTAGCAAAACAGAATCTTAAGAGGGGTGCTGAATTGCAAGAACAGAGGAAGAGAGCTGCTCCACAAGGGTTTCCTAGTTCGAATCAAGGGCAATGGAAAAAGAGAAATGAAGGGAGCAGTTCAAGTCAGAGACAGATACAGGGAAATCATACACCTAATCCCTATAAGTTCTGTAACCGCATTCACCGTGGAGAGTGCAGGAAGGAAGTGGGATCATGTTTCAAATGCGGTAAGGATGGGCATTTCATTAGAGAATGCCCATTGCTTGCGGAGAACAATAGAAGGCCCAACCCACCCCAAAACTTTAGGCCGAATAATCAAGGCAACAATCAGCGGAGGACTGTACCTGCTCGGGTGTTTGCTTTGACACCGGGAGAAGCTGAGGACAAGGATGATGTCATTACAGGTATAATTCTCTAACCATCTCTTAAAATTTTCTTTGTTGGGAATTAAGGATTATTTATCTTATTATCTCTATGGGTTATATGACGTAACCAGGAATTATTCCCTTATTTCTCAATAAGGCTACTGTTTTGTTTGACTCGGGGGCTACCCACTCCTTTATTTCGTTGGATTATGTTAAATTGTGCCCCATTGATGCTGATGAGATGGACTATAATTTGAGAGTCTCTACCCCAACTGGTGATATAGTGACTTGTAACAAGATTTTACTCAAGTGTCCAATAACTATTAGCGGGAAAGAAATGCCAGCTAATCTGATAGTCTTTCCTATGACTGGGTTTGATGTGATTTTGGGGATGGATTGGTTAGCTTCCAGTTATGCTAGTATTGATTGTTTTAAAAGGGAAGTGGTGTTCAAGTTTCCGGAAGAAGAGGAACTTCGATTTATGGGTTCCAAGGTGCGTATTCCTCCATCAGTCATTTCTGCTTTTCAAGTTGATAAATTAATACGTGACGGGTGTCAAGGGTATTTGGCTTTTGTGGTGGATGAACCAAAGGAAGAATTGAAACTAGAAGAGATTCCTATTGTGAGGGAATATCCAGAAGTTTTTCCTGAAGATTTGTCTGGGTTACCGCCTGAGCGGGAGGTAGAGTTTGCTATTGAATTAGCCCCAGGCACGGCGCCTCTTTCCAAAGCCCCTTATCGAATGGCACCATCAGAGTTAGCCGAGCTCAAAGATTAGTTGCAAGACTTGTTAGACAAAGGTTTTATCAGACCTAGTGTGTCACCTTGGGGAGCTCCAGTCTTGTTTGTGAAGAAGAAGGATGGGACAATGAGGGTGTGTATTGACTACAGGGAACTGAATCGAGTGACCATAAAGAATAAATATCCGTTGCCCCGCATCGATGATTTATTTGATTAGTTGCAAGGTGCGCAAGTATTTTCTAAAATTGATCTCAGATCGGGGTATCATCAATTAAAAATCAAGGCGGAGGATGTGCCTAAGACAGCTTTCAGGACCAGGTATGGCCACTATGAATTTCTAGTCATGCCTTTTGGTTTAACCAACGCCCCAGCAGTATTTATGGACTTGATGAATCGAGTATTTCATGAATTTCTGGATAAGTTTGTAGTGGTATTTATTGACGATATATTAATCTACTCCAAGAGCAAAGCTGAACATGAAGATCATCTGAGACAAGTACTAGGGACACTCAGGGATAAGAAATTATTTGCTAAGTTGAAGAAGTGTGAATTTTGGCTTGAGTCTATTGCATTTTTGGGACATGTAGTCTCAAGGGATGGCATTTCTGTAGACCCCGGGTAGTACGAAAATGTATCGAGATTTGAAAGAGTCTTTTTGGTGGGAGGGCATGAAGAGAGAGATTGCTCAATTTGTGGCGCAGTGCTTAACATGCCAACAGGTGAAAGTAGAACACCAACGACCAGCAGGGTTATTGCAACCACTTCAGATTCCAGAATGGAAATGGGAACATATTTCTATGGACTTTGTTACAAGTCTTCCAAGGGCACCGACCGGACAAGATGCAATTTGGGTGATAGTAGACCGTTTGACGAAGACAGCTCATTTTGTACCTATCAAAGTTTCTTATAAGTTGGAGAAACTAGCCGAGCTTTATATACAGGAAATAGTGAGGTTGCATGGGGTACCTGTGTCCATTGTGTCGGATAGGGATCCGCGTTTCACTTCAAAATTTTGGCGAAGCTTAGAAGAGGCCATGGGCACTAAGTTAAATTTCAGCACGGCGTTTCACCCACAGACAGATGGTCAGTCGGAAAGGACCATTCAAATTTTGGAAGACATGTTGAGAGCTTGTATGATGGATTTTAAGGGAACTTGGATTCGACACTTGCCTTTGGTCGAGTTTGCTTATAATAACAGTTACCAGGCTAGTATTGAGATGGCACCTTATGAAGCACTTTATGGTAGGAAGTGTAGATCTCCTTTATATTGGGACGAAGTGGGTGAAAGACAAATTTTGGGTCCAGAAATCATTCAGAAGACAACAGAGAAGATTGAGACCATTCGATCTAGAATGAGAGCAGCTCAGAGTCGACAGAAAAGCTATGCAGATAACCGTCGTCGCCAATTAGAGTTTGAGATAGGGGATAAGGTATTCTTGAGGATTGCACCCATGAGAGGGGTTATGAGGTTTGGAAAGAAGGGTAAGTTGAGCCCTAGGTACATCGGACCATTTGAGATTCTTGATCGGGTTGGACCAGTGGCTTATAGAGTGGCCCTACCACCCGCACTCTCGGGAGTACATAATGTTTTTCATGTATCTATGTTGAGAAAGTATGTACCTGACCCCACCCACGTTATCGATTACGAGCCTCTTCATTTTCAGGAAGTCTGACTTATACAGAAGAACCGGTACGGATTGTAGAGAGAAAAGAACAAGTGTTACGCAATCGGGTTATTCCATTTGTTAAGGTGGTATGGAATAATCATGCTATTAGTGAAGCCTCTTGGGAATTAGAAGAGGATATGCAAGTCAAGTACCCACAGTTATTTGATAGTGATTCTAACAACTTGTGACAAATTCCGAGGACGGAATTTTTATAAGGGGGGAAGAATGTAATAACCGGGCTTAGGCCCAGCCCCATTTATTTGGTCGGATGCAAGCCCAGCCCACGAGCTGCTGAGTGAAGAACGGCGCCGTTTAGTGCAGGGATTTACTTCCCTTGCACTGTTTTTCTTCTTCCCCCGTAAACCCTCATCCTCTGCAATTTCGGTTTCCACTCACCCGTGCGCCAAACCCACGACTCCAGCAGTTGGTTTTCATCCCCTTTCACACTCAAGGTTCGGTTATTACTCATTTGTTACAGATTAATCAATCGGGTTTCCATTTTTTTTTTCTCTCCATCTCCTCACCGTACGCACAACTCAAAGTTTCAGGAACTTCAAGTTGTCGTTCCACTTCGATTTCGTTCGGCCTCTGATCAATTTGGTAGGTAAATTCTTCCTTCAATCCGAATCTTTCCCTCTGTTTTCTTTTGATTTTCTTCTTGTTTTTTTTTCTCCAGCTTTTCTATTTTGCACGCACGGCCTTTCTTTGTGTTGTGCTGCTCAATTCTCTGCTCACACACAAACCACTCCGCCTTGGCTTGTCGTTGCCCACACTCAACATCTCAAGTTTTTCTTGTGCAGATCACTTTCTTCTTCACTTGAGATTACTGTGAATTTCTTTTGGGAGTGGATTGCATTGAAGTACACGGCACTTTCGAAGTGGAGTGAAGTTTGTGATTATTTCTTTGGTAAATTCCCGAAGCCTTTGGTGGTTTTGAATGATTGGTTGGGACTGTGTAGTCGTAATAGAATTACTGATTTGATAATGGTTGAGTATGATGGAATTTTGATGTTGAGGAGTATGGATTTTGAATAGATGTGTGAGACTGTTTTGGACTATTAATTAGGACTATTTAGTGTAAATTTATGGATAGGTTGAGATAGTGGTATCGAACCTTTATGCAAGCCTAAATTTGTTAAGTGAATTAATAATTGATGCGGACACTGAAGTTGTTTTGTTTGAAGGTTGGAAATGAAGTTTGAGCGTTATTTTTTATTTATTTATTAAAGTTGTGGTTGTTGGTTTTGGAAATAATTATGATTAGTTTGGTGTTATAGAAGGTGGCTGTTTTGGGTTGTTAAAGCCGAATGAGTGAAGAGGGTTGTTCGGGTTTATTTATTAGGATAGTTATTGAGTTGTGAATGGACTGTTTTGATTTATTACTCAATAAATAGCAATCTACTGGATTGATTATTAAATGTTGGATATATGTTCTTTTGTTTAGGTGGTGTTACTATTAGAGTTCCGGCTCAAGGTATTGATTATACGAAGAAGTCAGGTAAGTGGGGTTCATATACTAGTTTTGCATAAAAGAAATAAAATGGGGTTGACTTGGAAAATAAACGTGTTTATTTTTTTTGAAAATAAATGATCTGAAAACAGCCTCAGATGTTTATTCTGCATATGCATAAATTCAATATAAGAGAAAGTGTTTTCTGTCATGACTGGTGTAGACATGAGCTAGTTTTGTGCACTTTGTTTCAGAATTATGTAAAAGAGCGAATAAGGAAATTCTAAAAGTTTTGTTGTGAACAAATGAGAATATTTTGCTTATTTTGTCTCGAACATGTGAAATGATCTGAAGCTTTTCAGTGTTTTGTTTTGGTATGATGTGTCATCTGAGAATCTTCGCATGATGTTCTGATTCAGTATATGATTGTAACCGGATTTTCGATGAAATCCGTTCTGTTTCTGTTAAGGCCCAGCCACGGGTATAATGGTGGTTTATAACCCTACCACGGGGTGAAACATGGAAAATGGCCCAGCCACGGGTATAATGGTGGTTTATAACCCTACCACGGGGGTGAAACATGGAATATGGCCCAGCCACGGGTATAATGGTGGTTTATAACCCTACCACGGGGGTTAAACATGGTATTGTCCCGATGTGATATCAAACGATTATAAGATTATAAGGTTTCAGTTTAGAAATGCCAACAGTTTTTCTTCTTGGAATAAGCTTATTTTTCTGAAAAGTTCGCTCTAAAGTTTTTGTACAAGTTTTGTTTATGTATTCTGAAAGTAAATGTTTTGTTCGGCTTATCAATTGTTATAAATGTTCATGTTTACATACTAGTATATGCTCTCTGCTTGCTGAGTTGTTGATAACTCACCCCGTTAATCTTCATAATATTTCAGATGAAATCGATGGATCAGCTGAAGATCAATATTAGAGTCTATGGAGAAGATTTGCATTGATTTGTTGTTGGGTATCTTATTATATTAGTGTTGGTGTTGGAGGTTAATTATTTTATTTTAAGTTTACTTCAATGGATTTAGATGATTTATGGAGACTATGTTAATGTTATAAAAGTTCTAGTTGTTGTTTGAGACATGAAGAAGAATTGATTTTATTTGGGATTGTTGGATTAAATATTGGATAAATGAGGTTATTTGATTTATTTAATTGAGGTATTTACGTTCCATTTGAGGTTTGGAAAATGGATATATTCTTAAATTTGGAAGTACTCTAGCCTTGTTAGAGTAGATTATCAGGTTTTATGAGTTAACTCTCCGGACCCTCGGGGTCGGGGCGTTACACCAAACCTCAGAGTATACATATGATAAAATCATCATCTTCCATTGATTTTCTAGCGTCGCGATGTGCAAGAGCCAAAGACTTGGCTTTGTGAAGGTATTCTTCCATTGAAGTAGTACCTTTGGTGAGTGATTGCAACTTACTTTTCACTTGTTGGACACGATCCCGAGTATGTCGACATACAACATTTCCAACACGTCCCAAGCTTCTTGGGAGGTCTCACTGTTGATCACCTGAGAGAGGGAAGCATTGGACAACGAGCTATTGATTCATCAAAGGATCAATTGATCAATACGGAGCCATTTCACAGTAGCTAGATTCTAAGTGAGAGCACCATTAGTTCCATGAATGGCTGTAGGTGGGCAAGGAAGATCATTTGTAACATAACTGAGAAGCCCATGACCACGTAGAATAGGGACAACCTGGGTTTTCCAGAGATGATAATTGTTGGAGGCGATATCATGAAGATTAGTTTTGGAAGAAGATAGATCAAGGGAAGCAAGCTCTTCCACAAGAGGAAGCGAAAATGTAGAGGATGAGGAAGGCATTGGAAAAAAAATCCTCTAGTGTCTGATACCATGTAAGGAAAAATAGCCTGCGTTTGTGCATGGCTCTTGTTTTACTTATATAAAGATTTACAGAGAATACGTAAATTTACAGCTGTAAAGAAGCAAAAAGGAAAGATATACATTTCTAAAGCAAAGGATATACATATGTGAAACAGAGCCTATAAACACGCTATTTACATCAGTGCAAGAAGAAGCGGCATTGCCAAAAATAACAGAGAGATCTCAACAGCTAGCTTTTCATGGAGAGAAATATGAGTAGATTGCAAAGGTGTGTATCTTCAAGAAGAAGTTGACGAGAGCTAGGCAATGGCAGAAGTCATCTTCTATTGTTCACGAGAGGTGCAATTATAGAGAAGTGGGGATATACTATACATTGAATTTTTAGTTGTTGGTAAATTTACGGGGGAGCTTTCTCAAGTACGTCCTTAACTTTTGTTCCCCAATGATAATACTTTTGTGACTTTGCAGGCTTTTAAAGTGGTTCGTTTTGTAACATAAATGAGATGAGATGAGTTGAGAAATTTGTGAATTGTAGTGAAATAGTTTGTGAATAAATGATTTATGGGGTTTTGGAAAAGAATAGAGAAAAGTTTAATAAAAATATTGTAATTAGAATATAATTTTTTAATATATTTTTTTGGATTTGAAAAAAATTAATTATTTTTTTTGTTTTTTTCGGAAGTTTGAAAAAATTATAATGATTAGATGAAAAAGTTGAATATTTGAGAAATTGAAATTGAAAAATATTTATATTTGAAATATTGGTGTTTGAATATTAAGATAAGATAAAATGAGATTAGATCATATGTGAAAGCAAATAGGACAACTACTACTAAAAATTTAAAGCACTTTTGGAAATCAATAAAGAATAATCCCCACAAGAGCTCCCCTATCGCCCCTTTACATAAACAGTACTACTCTTGCATGCACCTGCCTTGCATGTATCTGGAACCTTTGATCTCCAATGTATGCGAAACTAGCTGTACAATCCCTGAGAATAATATAACTTGTTTCATTAAATATATATAATTTATATTTTTATAATATTCACTATTTTTAAATATTATAATTTTTTTTAAAATTTTTTAAAGATAAATAAAGTATTTTAGATTTAATTAGATTTATAAAATCTTTTGGATTGATTTAATACCATATACAGTGGCGGACCTACATAGGGGCGGGGGGCCCAAAGTTTGAAAAAAAAAATAATATGTATTAGTTTTTTTTTTATGTTTTAATAGGATTATATTATCTCATATTGTGTTGATTCTCTTTCTAAAAAATTATCTTGCCCCTTTATAAAATTATTTTAATCTTAAAAATTATTTTGACTCAAAAATAAAATAAAAAATATTTTATTATAATTTTAGCTTTACTCGGCCCCCTACAACAAATTTCTAATTCCGCCAGTGACCATATGTATACGGCAAAAAATAAAGAAACCAGTAAGATGAATCCAGTTTTTTATATGCAATATCATCAGATAGCTTGATTATTTATATATCCATATATATATAAATCGCTAATTAGAATAATCCTAAGCATGTGTGTTAGATCTGGACGTTTGTTTGGAAATAAATAATTAAATTTGAAAAGCATGTGTGTCCAATAGATATATATATATATATATATATATATATAGAAAATGATATAACCACAAAATACAAACATAGGTTACTTAATAATGCATATATATATATATATGTATAAGGGAGGCTGATGTTATGTTTATATAGAAAACATAACAAAATGTAGAGAATATATTAATATGCATTATTCATATCAATCCAAATTTCATATGTACATATCTCCACATCTAACTAGACAACTTAACCAACTATTAATTACTAGCAAAGAAAATTGGTGGGTACGTCATTACCTTGTCCCACAATATAAGGATGAACTTTCAACGCACTTTAATGCATGCTATCATCATTTTTCCTTATGAAAGCAGTACATGGAAAATATAAATGCATGGGTGATCTCATTTGGACGTATGTTTTACGCATTCATGTTCTTGGAAGGCCCAAAACCCTGTCTATGCGGGTGCTAGTTTTTTTTTTCCCTCTCTCTCTCTCTCCCTCTCTCTCTTCAAGCATGCTTAAAATTAAGGAATAATTAAAAGAGTTACATAAAGTTTCAAGGCGGGTCTTTAGCACTATCAATATACAATAAGCAACTAGGAAATTATGGAGGGGTATACGTATACGACCAAAAATTAAACTAGTCGCTGTCCATTGTGCCACAAAATGCTTGCATCGATTTTGAGATTGATGTCTTTTGATTATTCTCCAATCATGTTGAGGGAAAAGGCTTTGAAGAATATCATCTATGATCGGAGTTATTTGCCATAATGGTGGAGGGGCTTCATTCGTGGTTTCATCTATGACGGTTTGCGCATCTCCTTCTAGGATTGATGGGCGCTTTTGGAGTTTTCTTGCCAATTGTAAAGCCACAAGAACCGTTGATGCTTTTGTTATGACTGGGTTAGTAGTTCGAATTTTTGAGGTCCATATTTCCAATATTTTACATTTAGAGTCACAATAGACATCTAAGGATGTGGAGGAGTCTCTTACTGCAATATCAAAGGTGAAGCTCCACCCGTTCAATGGTGGAGATACCGAACTTAATTTTTTTATAGACTTTTGATTTTTGTTCCCATGCTTGTTTGTAGTCTTGAGATATCTTCCCTAGATGGATAGATATGGACAATATCTTCCCCACTGCTTCTGATCTAATTGGTCGTATGATTATGGATGATATCACCTCGTTGCCTCCATATAAAATCGAGTGCTATCACCCCAAAGAACTTAAAGGAATGTATCTTTAATGCACACAACAACAAATATGGGCTCTTCTCACGAATTTTTTTTCCAACATATACGATCGTGGCAAATAGTGTGCTAATGACACGAAAACTGTTCGTGGAAAAAAAGACAAGCCTTTTGTCACGAGATTACGTCGGCAAGTAAAACTATGAGAAAACAACTTTTTGAGAGGAAATAAACTCTTTTTGCAACAATAAAAAGTCATCGCAAATAAACTTACCAGAAATACTTTTCTTTTGTGGGTTATTAGTTTTGTGACAAGGTTATTGGCTCTTGACAATTTCATTTTATAAAAGCTCTTTCTAATACCGAAACCACTCTGGAATCTCATTTTCCGATAACGTAGTGGTCTTATAATGTCTTTGTTAAACCATCATCGTCATCAGATTAAAAGTCATGCATCTTACACAGTAACGAATTTGGCACTTTATAATACCAAATCTTCAATTCCAAATCTTCTCATGCATTTTTTCACATCCACCCAATTGAATCCAAATCTTTTCTTACTAGAAATATTTTTCTCTCAGTTGCTCGTTTTATAAGTTGGATCCAATCTAACATTGAGTTTATCGGCAATAGACCAAGATTGAATTTGGAAATGGGTAATTTTAGGAGATGTGATGTTTGGATTTTTTGCTGCTATGTGGTAGGCGATTTTCTCTATGAATTTTTCGGTGTGATTGGTGATCCAGATTATTGAGTCCTGTCTTTGGCTACCCAAGGGAAGGGAAACTTTTTGAATTTCTATGATGCTATCAGGCTCAAAAAGAGTTTGCATTTTCTCATGGTTCCAAGAGCGCGGGTTGTTACCAATAATATCTAAGACTTTCAAGTGAGGATCAGTCTCATCTATTTGATGAAGGGGCTTTGGCTTAAAATTTTCCAACGTAGGGATCCAAGGTTTTGACCATATGTTGACTAATGAGCTGTTAAAGACTTGGTAACATTTTCCATTTGAAAGTAGCTCTCATGTTTTTAGGAGTCCCTTCCATATCCAAGAGTTCGATGTTCTTTTACATAACATTCAAAAAATATGCAGATCTAAGATATTTCTTTTAAAGGACTTCATGCCATAGTCCAGAGTTTGCTTTGGCTCATTTTCCATCTTGTTTTTGCAGGAAGTGCTAAGTTCATATTCTCCAATAACCTTAGGCCAAGTCTGCCTATGTTTTTTGGTTGGCAAATAGATTTCCATGACTTCAAAGTGAGCTTGTGACTTTGATCTTCGGGAAAGCCCCACCAAAAATTTTTGAAGCTTTTTTTTACTAATTTTGGTAGCATAAAAGACAACATTTTATATGAAGGAATTGTGATTGCCACTAATCTCATTAACATTGTGATTGCCCTACTTGCAAAAGTAATTTTGACTTCCAACCTTCTATCTTAGCACTGATTTTCTCCATTAATCATTGAAGTTTTCTTTTTTGGCGTAATTGAAAGAGGTTGGAAGTCCTAAATATTTCATTCTAGGTGAAGATGACTTGTAAGGCAATATCTGACTGATTGTAGCTTTGATGGTGGAGTTGGTGTTTCTAGTGATGAAGATTGAGGATTTATTGAGATTGATTTTTTGCCCTGACCAACCCTGATATTTCGCCAGATTTTCATATGTTACTCGAGCACTTCTATCATTTTTCTTCTAAAAAATTATTAGATCATCCGTAAATAATAGATGAGTCAACTAGCAACCGTAGATTGAGGATCTATGGGTGAGAGTTGATTACAAATAAAAATTAAATTAAATTAAAGGTTAAATTCTTTGTAATAATATGTTGTTGCATAAAACACCAAAGTGTGGCTCTATTTTTAGGATTATATACCTAAGCCATGTATCATACATATTTGTACATATATAAATTGATTTTTATAAAGAATAAAGCTAAATCAATTTTAGCTTATCGTCTGTGATATTTGGATATAATGTTTGACCTAGGCATTGTTAATACAAATATAAATGATTTAATTTATATTTGAGCAGGGCTCGAGGGCTCTGGCCCATAGCCAATGCCCAAGCAGCAACCTAGCATGAAGGTCAGCAAGTCAAGGGACTTGTGTTCTGACTAGCTGTTGTTGGGGCAATGCTCAGGGGCTCTGGCCTTTAGCCAATGCATCGTGGCCAGCCAAGAGACTGGGCTTTTACCCTGTGAAGGTCGGCAAGTCAAGGGACTTGTGTTCCAACTGGCTGTTGTTTGGGCAAAGCTGGAGGGCTCTGTCCCATGGCCAATTCATCACAGGCAACAACCTAACACGAAGGTTGGTACGTCAAGGGACCTGCGTTCCAACTGGCTGTTGTTCGGACTTCGATTGCCTCAGGCTTCATTTCTCTGGCCTAGCACTCTCTTGCTAGCTTTTGCTCGCCACACATTTTTCCCACGCCCATAAGAGTTGGAAACTTTACCTTTAGATGGTAGGTGGACGGCACCGCCCTCATGTGGTTCAAGGATGGACATCCCAGAATCGTGTTGTAGGAGGAGTGAGCTTTTACCACATGAAAGTCCACCATAATATCTGCCATTCTTGGGATGTTTTGGCCAAGATACATAAGGTGATTGCTCTGATGGGTTGCATCATATCTCCAGTGAAGCCATTGAGGGGTGTGGGGGCCCAACGCAGTCGATCTGGTCTGATCCCCATCCGAATGAACGCCTCTCAGAACAAGACATCGACAAAGTTGCCATTGTCGATCAGTACTCTCCTTGTCAAGTAGTTGGCGATTTGCACTGTCATGACCAAGGCGTCATCATGGGGGCATAGCATGCCTTCCTCATCCTTGTCGCTGAAATTTATAAGATGCTCTCTTGACTAGCCCTTGATACTTGGAGCTGCCCTATAAGTGGTGAATACTTCCTCATACCTGGCTTTCTTGGCATGGGCCCTCCATGCTGATGAGGTGGTCCCTCCTCCTTCGGCGTATCCTCGGGCTATTGTGCAAATCTAGCCTATTGGGCCTTCACCCCTAGTCGGGCTTCTCCGGTGCGGACTTGTTCTGTGGCGCTCTTCTACCCTTCTTCTGGTTGTTGCACCATTGACCATGTCTCTCGTCACCCTGTTGATCTATTAGGGCTTCCATTTCCTCCAGCTTCCACTTCCTGGTGAAGTAGTCCTCCGTTCGGTGGCCGTTAGTCTTGTGATAGGTGCAATATGTGGAACGGGCGGAGTCTCGCCGTCGCTTACTCTGCGAGGTTGGAGCTTTTTTTGTTTCCACTGCCAGGTTGGAGTGGATGCGCAGTTCGCCCCTCCCATGCATGGGCTGCTCCTCATTGCACTTTGTTTTGTGCACCTTCTTCTTATTGCTTTCCCAACTCACCCCACTACTCTGGCCATCTGCCTTCTTATTTACTCTTTCAAGTTCAGTTCGTCAAGGGGTTGCCAGTGCTCGGGGCATGTGTTTAGCATTTATAAATCCGTCAGTGCGGTCCATGAACTCCCTCAACGAAGTCGAGGTCCTTTGTGCGATCTTTGTCATGAAGGGGTTGCAAGGCCAGATTCCCCCTAATAGTGCTGCCTGGGTGATTTTCTCATCTTGGTCATTTTTCTTCATGCGCTTTCTATTGAAGTGAGAGAGGTATGACTTCAGGCTTTCATCGTCCCTTTGCTTTACCATTAGGAGGTAGGCAGTAGCCCGCCTCTTTTTTTGGCTCGCCATGACTTGTGTGAAGAAGAGACGAGCCAGGTTGGTGAAGTTGATAATGGTCTTGGGCAGTAGAGACCCAAACCATGCTCTTGCCACTCCCTTCAATGTGAGGGGGAACTCCCTACACACGACTTTGCTTAGAAACCCGTCATATGGGCTTTGAAAGTTTCTAGATGTCCTAAGGGGTCTTTCAACCCGTCGTACACATCTATTTGCGAAACTTTGAACCTTGGAGGTAGAGGGACTGCCATAACTTCGACATTATACTGTAATTTGACATTGGTGAGCAGCTGGTTCACTGTGGACAGTAGGCCTACCCATTTGACCACCTCATCATATTTGTTCTCAAGTATTTGGAACCAGAGGTCCGCCCTACGTTGTTCGTCTTCGGCCGCCTTTATCTTAGAGGGACAACGGGTCTCATAGTTGTGGCTTTGCTAGTCTCCCTCCGTTTCTCCTTCGCCCCTTCGTAAGGAGATATTTTCCTGGCGTAGGGCGGTCATCTCTTCCCTGAGTTTCTGTATTGTTGCAGCTTGTTCGTTGATTCTTCCTTCCATTACTTTGGGTTGTTCTTCTTCATGTCGAGAGGCTTGAGAGCGCGTTGTTGACGGCATACGAAGGACACACTATTTATAGGAAATGACATCCCACAAACGGCGTTACTGTTAATGTTGTGTTACATGGCCTGGGCATCTCCATGCTATTAGGACTTGGCCTATGGTTCCTAATAAGATGATAAATGGTGAGCTCGAGGTCCGTGGTACCTCCGACACTCAAGTTAGTCTCAGTGAAGGAGATGAAGGGAGAATATCTTAAGGAGAGTTGTACTAAGAATGTATGTAGATGTTAATCCCTTTACTGATCTTGGGAGGAGTCTATTTATACCTAACTATCTAGCCTTCATGGTAGTGGGTGTGTCGCTCTGTATGAGATTGGATGTTCATGCCGTCTACTTGCCATGCTATAGGCCACTCAAGTCTGATGGTGACTGCTTATGACACAAGGCCTCACATTGAGCGTACTGAGCCCTAGGATGCATTGAATGTGGAGTGCCTTCCCCACATGGCTCTCTTTTTCTCATTAATGCAGCAAGGCCTTTGCTGGTACTCATGGTATTGCCCCTGACACAAGGCCTCACGTCGTGTGTACAACGCCCTGGGTCACATTGAATGCGGCTTTCTTCCCCTTCATAACTCTTCCTATCTCATTAATGCGGCGTGGCCCCAGCCAGGCATTCCTGCCTCCCTGTCATGTCTGGGTGCCGATGTTTAGGGTCAGGGAATGTCTTTGTCTGTCGTCCAGTGGGGTGTCAGACTGTCCCTCCTACGATATGTCTGTTATTGTTTCCTGTCTAACCATCCCTTCTATTTGGGCCTCTTGAGTATGCTCGGCCCAACCCAGACCTCATATTTGGGCCTCTTGGTCCGGCCAAGGGACCCCAGTCCTTTCTCCTAGTCTGGCCTATGGGATAACACCCCCTCACAAAAGCTGCTTTTGTTTTACATAGAAAACAAATAGTGTTAGTAGTAGTGTGTGATAATTTTGTGTGAAATATAATTTAAATTGATGAGATATGGCATGGTAGAGTTTAGTTTAGTGAAACTTATGAATTTTGGCTCATGCATGCAGGTTATATCGATGAAATTAATATTGTATAAAATAGTTGTACTTTTTGATCTTCTCTGTACATAGCCATTTGGTTCTTTTATGCGTGTTTTAAATGTACGTTTTATTTTTATGTGTTTTAATAGTCCAATTTTCAACGAGGTTTAAAAAATAAATAATGAGATGGATAATTCACCCTTCGATTGGTCCAATTAATTTGTCATATTCTTTGTCCGATACTGCATACATGAATATTTGAGCCCTTATTGGTTATCTCAGCATCATCAGTCATATATAGATATTAGGATTGTGCAACCGGATTCGGATATCTGGTCATAACCAGATCCAGAATCTAAAAACCGGGCGATTATTCGCCCGAATTAATCCGGAAATAATCCAGATGGATAATTAGATTTTTTCTCCTTTTTTGGCTATAAATCCGGATAGCCAGATGTAACCGAATTTATTTCGGATTTAGATAGCCGGATTTATTAATACTTTTTTTAAAAAGAAAATTATTTAAACTTTAAAAAATATTTTTATAGCACTTTTTTAAAAAAAAAAAGAAGAAGGCTGTTTATGGATATTAAGGTTATTGCCCTTAATCCAAGGAAGATATTAAGTTTTTCCTTCCATATTTGTACAGATTCATCTTCATAAGGTAGTATTTCAATGTAATCAACGTAGAATCTGGCCTAGATATCCCATATCAATTTGGGTTTGCATCATTCTCACCAGGTTGGAGAGAATTTGTAACACCCCGCTTCCTAGGTTTAAGAATAAAATCACTTTTAGGAATTTCTTGGGAGCTAGAGTGCTACTACTGAACCTTGACTTAAAACTATGTTCTTTTATTCTGAAAGAATCTTTAGGTACAAAGTCCATGGAAGCATTTTTCAAAATTTTCAGGTACAAAGTCTGCGGAAGCATTTATCATTAAAATATTGAAATCATTAAAAAAATGTGCGGAAACATTTATCAAAATTTTTCAACATCCGTGCCATAAAAATTCATAATTTAAAATCTCTGTACATGGTCTAGGCCACTATCCTGCCTCCCTGGAGTAAGTCCCGTTTTGCAGCTCTACCCTTATAAATATTTTGATCAAGGGTATGAGTCGATGACTCATTAAGAAATCAATCATAATGTAAACTTACTTAACATAAGATTTTCATAAAATATTTCATGCTAAGAACTTAAAATCATGAGCATTCATACGTATACTTATGTCATGCATGACTTGTCTTAAATTATTTGACTTATCATACTTATCTTGCTGGCCCACATACTTAAACCTGCGTGCAAGATTGTACACCGGCCCCACATCCCGCGACCGTGAGGGGATCTGCTAATGGTATTCTTGCATACTATGGTGGACCATACTTGAATCCATGGCTTGACATCCACCCATAAATCGCATTGGTACCATGTATCCGAATGGCTATCTAATTAATTGTGCTGACCTTATCTTACACTTGATCTTATAAAAACTTACGTATCTTATGAAACATGAGATGTATGAGATGCATAATACATTGATAATTATAATATGCAGAATAAAACATGATGAATGACGTGCTTGTAAATATTATGATATACGTGGTACATAAATGCTAGCTTCTAAAGAACTGGCTTAAATAATAATATATATAACTAGTTAACGTATGATAATTTTAATTTATGATCAAACTACTTACCTTGCAGCGCTATTCCAATTTTATCCGACATGAAATCGATCACGTGAACTAAAATGAGAGAGAAAATGTGAAGGATGCTATGAGAGGAATTAGTCAGCTATAATTGGCGTGCTGAACGTGGGACAAGCACGGTGTTGGACTGGGTATCTTGGGTTTGGCCGTTGCACTTACATAGATTTATAGTTTTTTTCCAAATAACACACAGAAGAGAGATATTTATAGAGAGATTTGGGAGAGGGTGCTGAGGAGTTCGAGTTCGAGCTCGAGTTGGACTTGGTTGCGATCATTCAAGAAGAGAGTTTGAATTTCAAAACATGATCTAGTAGTTCATTCAATGTAGGATTGGAAATGACTGACACTGCATAGGAGATTTCAATTAGTAATGATTTTAAATTAAATTAAATTAAATTTATAATAGCATGTCTTTAAATTCTAAAATGAATCTAACTCGTTTAATAAATAATAAATGAGATTTAATCTAATCATTGAACTTAATTAAAACTCTTAATCAACCTCAATAAATGAGATTGTGTGCCTGATGAGGTTTGTCCCTGATAACTACTCTTCTTTTGTAGCTCCAAGTTGAAAGTCAAAATTTGACAGATTCAGATTGGTGTTTTAAAGCGAAAATCTCTGTTTCTATAGTTTTAAATTGAGACTCAGTTGATTTCTTTAAAGAATTTAATCCATCTTTTGTAATTGGTTGGATCGTATACGGTATACCTTTAGCCGTTATTGTAATGGGAGATCGATGGCTCTGGATATCAATTTATAATAGTCAAATTAGGGAAAGAAAAGATAAGTGTCACTTCAAGTGTGAGGGACTCCAAAGAAAGAAATAATGAAAGAAAGAAATAGAGTTTTGGATTAAAATCATCAGTAGCTATTGTTCCCTTATAAAGGGTATCTGAAACAAACTCTTATGGAACTAACGCTATAAAAATAAAGTCTTCTAGAAGAGTTCCTCCACGTCAGCAAGATACCACTTGCCTATTGCTCTGATCACCACCATTCCTCCCAGCAATGGTCCACAACCAATCGTAATCAAAATTACAGTAGTACTACTGCTACGTACGTTGGTGCTATATGTATACACATATATAGGAGGCTCCCTCATACATGGAAGATTAGTTTTCTTCGTTTAGGCAGCGTTAGACCGAATAGGATAAGGTCGCGCGTGACTATCGGACAAGAACTTAAATAAACATTCGTCCCTAACATAAGTGTTGGAAATAGATGAAATGAAAGGAAATTGACTTGGACACCTTACAAAATTGAGGGGTGATGAGAGGGCAGTGAATGACACTTTAGTGATGATTGTGTCAGCCAAAACAAGGGGAAAAATCGTGGGCAATAGTGAATGGTTTTCATCCAAAGAAGCTTTGTTGTGAAGGGTGGTGGTGAGGTGGTCATGGCCTTCACATCAAGTACAATTTGGGGCAACCTTGGGCCTTAATTTAGGGTTTAAAGAGGGTTTGGCTAGGGTATTTTGGGTTGCTGTCAAACCCAAATCTAATTTTTCTTAACCCAATCAAATTTCGAAGATTTAAAGGATTGAATAATGATGTCATAACACAAATTTGAGTGGTTAATAGCATGTGGAATGGATTTAATCAAGTGATTAAATACTAAACTACAAACCGAATCCATTTAGGGTTTGGAAGCAAATTTGACGTTTGGGGAAATCGTTTAGGGTTTTGATTTCAACCAAGTTTTTGAGGTTTCAATTGGATTCTAAGTGTTTAGTATTTCTCTAGGGTGGAAACCCTATTTGGTTTGGCACAAATTAGATGGTTAGATGTAAGTGTTTTGCTTAGATGGTATGATCTCAATGCTTGATTTCCTTCACATTTCGATCTCATGGTTCCTCTTGGTACCAAGTGTCCAATGCTATTCACCAAGTGTGTCTAAGATCTTGTCAAGTGTCTAAATAAAACTTCTCTAAGCTAATTTGGACATTCCACACTGTGATTTTGAAAATAATGTACTTTGTGCTACTATCGAGCTTACTATTCACTCTGAAAAAGTGAAAATAAACTTTACACTGCAAAATCTTAAATATACATACTAACCTTAGGGTGCAAATCGTTTATCGAAATTTGACTCTAAAGTACCTTGAAATAATCGAAACGCGTTTTCGATCAAGCTTTTTGTCCAGAAATCGAAAGTGGTTTTATTGAGCCATAAAATCCTAAATATTCAAAAGAAACCAATGATGTAGACCATATCTCATTTTGACACATCTAGGTACCTCAAATAAATAAAGTCATGCGTTGGCAACACTAACTATGCTAACAAACTAAAACCTACGTGCTTGGATCGATTCGTGAAAACTTTTAGATTTTCACAAGGTTTCTAAAGCCTAAAGAAATTCGTCCATTGAATTTCGGCGGGCTGTTACAAAAGCTCCCCAAACTATAACAACCCGCACTACAACAAATTTGACTTTTAGGGACGAAATTATTTAGAGACAAAATTTAAATTTTGTCCCAAAAAATTGATGACTTTACAAAACCGTTTGAATGGATAAATATCCATTCAAGCAGTATTTTCTATGACGAATTAAATCATTTCAAAAATTTTTGTACGTTCAAACGGACAAAAATCCGTTCGAATAGTAAAATCTTGGGGGGAAGTAATTTATTAAGCTGGGAAAAGTTCAAACTCGTTCGAACGATAAATTTGTTTGTTCGAAAGGAAAAGATTTGGTGGCAAAGCCTGATGGGAAGGTTTCTAAAGCGTTCAAACTGGACATATTTAGTTCGAATATATTCAATCATCACATTTATACATTCGAACGTATAATTTTGATCTCGGTATGTAACTCAAAATATAAAAAAATATATATATCATATATACGAATTCATAAATTAATTTTATGTAATTATTTTAATGATTTCTTTTATATTAAATAAGAATTTTAGTTAAATAAATATTATCAGCCATACACCACATGATATAAATCAATAATTACACCAGAAAAGTTAAAATATTTAATTTATAACTAATGCAAATTATCAAAACACCATATATACTGTTCATAACTATAACAAAAAAATATAAATAAAAACTAGAAACTACTGTGATGCGAGGTCTCTGCACACATCCTCGACTGCAGCTAACCATCTCTCTACCTCTGTCAGTCGATTATTGAGCGTGACCTGAGTTGCATTACTAGCATTAATCTCTGTACGTAACTCTTTAATCTATGTTCGTAACTTAGAGACACTAGCAGTAATCTCTATACGCAATTCAAACATGGTAGTATGCACTGCATCGATCACCACTGATGTGTGAATGCCGATTTCAGCACGCAATATGTCGGCCATCTCCTAGCTAGTAAATGTGCGTGATGCCTCGGCCTGTGTAGATGCCTCACCAGCCGATACTCTAGTATCTCACGACTGTGCATCTCTCTGAATATCAGCCCTGTCAGGAACAGGTCCATGAAAGTGAAGTCTCGAGTGTCTCGTGCTTTGTGATAGGGTGGTGTTGTTGATCGGTCCCATCGGCTCTCGTGCATGCTTGGCAACTTTGGCACAACCCCGAAATGTTGCAAAAATCGAGTGATCAAGATCCTAAATGGCAGTATATCTGTTGTAATGTACCGAGCCGATCATCTCAGATATAGACCCCACGAGGTCGATTGGAATGCCACGAGCGACCTGTATCATGAATTTCGCTCGATCCATGCCAACCTTAGCTTTGTGCTTCCGAGGGTCAATATTGTTGGCGATGATCAAATTCATGATCTTGAAGAAAGAAGATAAATTTGCCTACCTAATGCTCTTCGTCCCATCGTACACTAGAGCATCTGGACCAACAATCAAGTCTCTAATCTCATGATCAGCAAGTATATCAACCTCATCTGTGTAAACTGGTCCCTCATCCTGAGCCATCTCTACATCACCTGAAGGATCAGACTCTCTAGGTCAGGTTCGGATAGGCATCGACCAGCCTAGGAATACCGAGATATGCAGCGAGTCCGTCCGTTGAAAATATTGCAGGAGCTCCTCGGACACAGATCTTGTATACCCCTCCATCGACTGGGCTGGTACTACCGAGCTCTTCATAGAACTCAGCAACGATGTCAATGTAGGAAATGAACTTCATTCATTCTTCTCGCAGATCTAAGAAGAGTCACATATGGGAGGGAATGACCCTTCCATAGAGTCACAAAATTAGATAGTTTTACCTGCCGCTCAAGTAAAACAGTCTGCTCTTAAACTGTTTGGATGGAAGGTTCCCCTGATCTACCACGTTTACGGCCCCTATAAGATATTATTATGAACCTGAAAAGTATGAGAAAAGATTCACAAAATTATATACTAATAGCAATTTAATAAATTAATTGATAGAACAATTTAATAAAATGTTGAAAATAATTTAAAAAGCTAATATAAAGTAAATGGTTCGAATGAAATATATAGTGGTCAAACGGAAATTATAACGTTCGAACAAAAAAAAAAGTGGTCGAATGGAAACAACTTGTTTGGTTCAAACCGTTCGAACGTCCAAAAAAATGTTCGATCGGAAAGGTTAAACTCGTTCGAACGCGTTCGAACGAAAAACAGATCGAGCTGACTCATGGCTGAGTCAACTAAGCGGCCATGAAAACACTTAAAAATACATCGATCCCGTGGGTATCTTCGACAAAACATATACTACTCTTCATTTCTGAACATCCTAAAGTGGATTTGTGGTGTTCTACAGTGCTATTAATGGAAAAATATAATTTTTCTAGAGAAAGCAAAAAAAAAAAAAAAAGGATAAAACTGTAAAAATAAACGGTAAAATAACTTATCAAAAGCATACATTTACTTTAGGTGGAAGAGTGCTTGACGTAGGTGGTGAAGACGGTGGCGATTGATGGGCGTTCAAATGTTTTCTCTTGTTTTCAAACGGTGGGGACGGCGGTGTTCGAGAACGCTCTGCCTGCAATAACTTATATGTGCATAACCATTTGAACGTTATATTTAACCATTCGAACGGTTTTAAAGGACTGTTCGAACATTAATTTTTACCATTCTAACAATATTTATTACAAATTTAGTAAAAATGTATATTATAATATATTATATTTATAATACTATAATTTAGTATCATGTATATACTATTATTGTAGATTATATATACTGTAATATATATGTAATATTATAGTATATATATATTATGATAATATAATACTTTAAATGAAAACATAATAACTTATGTATATTTTATTATAGTATAATAGTATTATATTATAAAAAGTATTATATATGGTAATATATATATATATATATGATAGTATGTAGTACTATATATATGTGTTTATACTTAATTAATATATATCATACTATATATTCCATTATGCTTTACTATATATGTTATATATGATACTATATAGCATAGAGTATATACTACTAATACATATGATCTTATATTTTCTTTTATATTTTAGCGTAGTATAATATATATGATATTATATATATGATATATAGTATATCTTACCATATATATGATAGTATACATTACTAATACATATGATCTTATAGTTTTCTTTAATATGTATAATGATGAAAATAAATATATTTAAACATTAAGATAATGTGCTCGAACGGTATCCGTAAACCGTTCAAAGGCTATATTTGCGTTTGAACTTATGAAAAAACCATCCGAATGGTTTATTGTAGTGGTGAGAAAATATCCCGCCAATTAATGACTCCTGGAGTACCATTCGAATGTTATTTTTCATCGTTCGAACACTTCAACGAAATTTGAGCGGGCGGGAAAACTCGCATGCTAAAAATTTTTCGTGTTCGACCGTCAATTATTTCCTTTCGAACGGTAAGTGAGAACTTAAAACATTTCTGCATGCCGCTAGTCCCTCATTTTGCTCTCCTCTTTTCTTCTCTTCTTTTTCTCTCCAAAATCTTCCATTTTCTTCACACAATCCTTCATTCTATCATCTTACAAAGAGGATTACACACTTATTTTGCTTAAAGGAATGACATTCTTTTTCATTTTATTTCCAAATCTATTATTGATTCTGCTTTATATATATATATATATATTTTGTGTAGGTGTTTATTGGAGAAATCTGTACTTTAATATAGTTGTTTATTGGTTTTATAGTTTATATATATATATATATAAATATATTGTGTAGGTGTTTATTAGATTAAATTCGAACTATGTTTATTAGAGGGTTGCTATTCGAAGTATATATGTTGTATGTGTGTAGTGATCTGAATATGAGTTTGTGATGTTTTGTGAGATTGTATTTCGTCTGAACTGATTGGTGTTTGGATTCTGAGTTGAGACTGTTCGAACCTTATAATATTCCGTTCGAACAGATTAACATGTTCGAACAGTCATTTAAGTGTTCGAATGATTTTGCTCATGAGTTGTAATATAAATAACTTAAAAATAATAAACATAAGAATTATTAATACTTAAACTCATTAATGCTTAAAATATAATAGTTGTAAAAACTATCTTACAACTAACTTAAAAAATAAAAAAATTAAATTATAAATCACTTAAAAATAATAACTTAAGAATTATTAATACTTAAAACTCATATTAATGCTTAAAAGATACTAGTTGTAAAAACTATTTTACAACTAACTTAAAAAATAATAAAATAAAATAATAAATAACTTCAAAATAGTAAACATAAGAATTATTAATACTTAAACTCATATTAATGCTTAAAAGATAATCGTTGTAAAAACTATCTCATAACTAATTTAAAAAATAATAAAATAAAATTATAAATAACTTTAAAATAATAAACATAAGAATTATTAATACTTAAACTCATATTACTGCTTAAAAGATAATAAAATTAAATTCTAATTAATACTTAAAAATAACTATAATGTATAATTAATCTAATAAGTAATTAAGTAAAATTTAATATACTAAGGATACTTAAAATATACTTAATATTAAAAAACATAATAATTAGGATACTTACAATACACTTAATATTTAGGATACTTAATACCCATAATATATATAGATACTTAAAATACATAATAATTAAAATACATAATTAAGATTTGGGGATTCTCAAATCTTCTATTCTCGTATCATCTTTTATTCTCGTATTTTTTTATTATTGTTGTGTTTTAATATCATATCTTTTACTTGCCATTGAAAGAAACTTTAGACCGGTTCGAGAGTTATCAATCATGTTAAAGGGTTGATTGATAACTCTTGAATTATCCAGAGTGAACAGTTTGAGATTGTAAGATCATTCGTGCAAACTATCAAACAATATTTGTTGCATATGACATTATGATTTTGGTAGAGTCATCCCTTCTTGTTCTCTGGATATACAGTCTCGGTGATGGTTCGTCGATGTATTACTTGTTGGTGTGCATGATCAAACGAACATATTTGAAGAACTATGGAAAGATGCTGCCGAAATTTTGTGGGACGTGACAAATAATAGTTGGTAGGTTGACGATTATGATTTTACACAATAGGATATTAGACATGGATAAGAGTTAGATGCGAGTTGAAGAAATATCGTAAAGTAGGTAAGATTAAGGTTAACATTCCTGACAAACATACTGGAGGCGAGGGACAACAAACAGTTTGGCTTGCATCACATGTGGGTGCTCTTACACGGACTTATGCACCTTTGGTTACGAGTTCATGGCATAAAGTCCCGCAAGATGTGAAAAAGCTTACAAAGAAGCGTTGTTTGGTACGTAATATTTAAATAACAAATTTTTATTGATATTATTTAATATTCTAAATGATAATATTTTTGTGTATATACTTTTTCAAGGATGACTTCAAACTAAATTTTGGTCGAAGAGAGGAGCGTAGGATTGTCGAAGAGCTGATGTGTAATGCATTCTACAAGTATAAGACGAGGTGTCACGGGCATTACAAGAAGTACGAGAACAAAGAAGATGCACGCCAGTATCCTTTTCAGGATGTTCGACTTGAAGATTGGGAAAAACTTTGCGACATGTTTGAGGATCCATCAGATAAGGTAAATCAAATAAATTCTTTATATATCATATTTGTAATTTTCACTTACTAATTTTTACAACTTCTATGCAGGAGCGAAGTTCTATAAACAAAACAAATAGATCGAAGTTCAAGATTCATCATCATGCAAGCTCAAGATCTTTCCATCGCCTCAGTCAGAAATTGGTAATGTACTCGTTTTTTATTCTATATAGTTTGTTTTTAATATTGACTTTATATCTTAACAATGTCTCTTGTAGAAAGAGTCCGACACCAATTATGATCTGAAAAAATTATATGTTGCATCACATACTAATAGTAATGGAGAGTGGACTCATCCCGATGCTCGTGAGAATTATGTAACTATTATAATTTGTTTTAATTAAACATATTTAATTTATTTTTTCAATATTAATTCTATATGTTGTGTGTAGGATAAAATGATTGTCCTTCATGCTGAAGCTGCATCAGATCAGAATTCATCAACAAGTGAAGTTGAAATTTTTACACAAGTTCTAGGTCAACGGTCAAGATATTTGAGAGGTTTGGATCGTTGTGTAAAGCTTTCAGGCTCTTCATCAACGTCAAGTACTACTGCCATTGCGTTAGAAAATACAAATTCTAGGATCAAAGAATTGATTGCAAAACAACATGAGTTAGAGGCTCAATTGACGAAACAAGCAGACATGGAGATGCACATAAAAGAACAAGAAGATCAACAAAGAGAGATGCAATTCCAAATGCAAGATCAACAAAGACAGATGCAGCTTCAAATGCAGATGCTTAGACAACAATTCAGGCCTCCAAGAAATTGATTTTCGTTAGAAGTGTTTTGCATATTGAACAATTATATATGTACTGATAACATTATTAGATTAGTTCTGACTTATTAGATTAATTTTATTTATATTGAACAATTTGTACTGTATTTTTGAAATATAAATACCTATTTGGTTTTAAATTACTATTGTCCATGAAAATACTAACCATTCGAACTCTCATCAAACGTTCGAACATATATACATCAGACACAACTGTTCGAACCTCTCAAGTTAGAGTTCGAATGGAAAAAAAAGTTGCGCCCTGTTCGAACAGGAAATTCGCTCTTTCCGTCTCAAACATGTTCGAACGACTTAATTTATGTTCAATCATCAATTTGTTTGTTTCAATGTTTCTTCATGTGTATTTGGTCGAACGGATTGGTATCGATTGACTGGCCATGAAGTACCCGTTTGAACAAACATATTGTTTGAACGTTATTTCCGACATTCGAATGACTTTCCGAGACGAATTTCAATTGTCCCAACAAAAAAATTTGATTCGAACATGATCGAACGGTCCAGCTAAATTTCATCCCAAAATACCTTTTGGGACGACCTTGGAACTTTTCTTTCATCCCAAAATATATTTTGGGACAAAATTCTAGTCTTTGGGGACGAAACTTTTGGTCCCAAAAGACCTTATTTGTTGTAGTGCCGCTAGAAATTCAATGTGAGAATTTCTCTAGGCTTTAGGAAGCTCGTGAAAACTCTGACTTTTGAGATCTCACACCCATTAATTTTCTGTATGAACTCAAGACTTTTGAGAATTTCTAGCGTGGGAGAATAGAAGTTGTCGAGAAGAAGTTGTCAGTATGGATTGAGAAGACATTTGAACTCATAATATTTTTATTTAAAATAAATAAATAAAATTTAGTTTTTGTGTTTTTTTTCCTTTCTTGGAAAGTAAACTTACATTTCAATAAAAACTAAGATTTTCATTACAAATGTCTTAAGCAAGAAACTAGAAGAGAATATTTACAGATGAAAAAATCTATTCATCATTCATTTTTTCATCATACTCTAATCATCTCATGATATGACATTAGATGATAAGTTCGCAAGTAAAAAAAAATGTCTTTAATCATCTAATGCCATATCATAGGATGATGAGTAGCATTACTCTTTAGAGATTATACATAGGGTAGTGAGGGAGGATCTTTCCCACTATAGAAATTCAACAAACATTAAGGAATTTTGATCAGTGGAATATTTCCAAACATGTTGTTTGTGATACCTCGTATTTACTTGTATTTTGACTACGTAAATTATTAAATTTATTAAGATTATGAGTTTTCTTATTTTAAATTTTAGATGATTTACGTGATATTATTTTAAGATTTTTAATTGTTAATTCAGTGTGTTTTCTTGTTATTAATTATTGTTCATTGTTTAAATTGCTCTTTATTTTAAATTAGTTTATTGTTGGATTTAATTATTTTATTTTCATTTAAGCACTACGCTTAAATTATTTTATTTGACTTAATGTTTTGAAATCTTTTTCGTTTGATTATTTGTGTGACCCAAGATGTGAGGGTTGGACCCCATTTCTTTCATTCACGTTTTTCTTTTCCTCTTTTTCTTTTCTTTTTCCCCCCATTTCTTTTCTCCTCTCTCTCTCTCTCTCTTCTCTCCTGCGCGCGCAGCACCCCATCCCCCATCCGTTTTGTTGTTCACCACCCACTGCAGCCACGCGCCACCGTGATCCACACCGCCCCTCCCATTCTCTTCCTCACCGGCCGGCGCAACCACTCTCGCGCCGCCGTGAGCTCCCACGAACAGCTAAAAGTTGTGGCCTCCATTTGCTCCAATGCCGCTGTCGCGCCACCTCCGGCCATCATTTCTTCACCACATCTTCCTTGACCTCCTAGCAACCTAAACCACCTTTCTCCAGCTCCAATCTGTCACTAATGAAGCAAATTCATCAACATTTTTGATTTGGGCATTTTAGCCTTCAACCACCCTCTACGCAGCCACCCACGGCCAACCACCACCACCATTAGCTTCACCGACATCCCTAAGCCCTTTCCTAGCAATCTCAGGTCTTGGTTTGTCCCCGTTCAAAAGTGGGTTTTTGAGACCCACGGCCACAATGCATTTTGCACTATTCCGTTGCTGTGTTGCTATCTCTTGCACCTCCGTGATCCTTCAAAAATTATATTATAGCACTATAAGTATTTTTCCAAAGAACTTTCGTGATTTAAATGTATTTTTGCACTAACTCATTTTACTGTGAATTGGTTAGTTATGCCGGACTGAGTCCGAGGAGTAGGGGTCGGATGGATTGGAGAATGAAGTTGTTTATGTGATTGGATTGTGTTGACATTTGTTGGTTGTTGGATATTAGTGTTGTGTCTTGTTCGTTGCATTTGCACGCATGTTCATGTTTGTAACTGAAAATTGGGTTTCGCAAAATTGCATACATGTTCGTGTGTTTATTTGAAAACTGGGTTTTCATGTGAGAAATGATTTTGAGGATGTTTGAAATGATTCGATTGATTGGTTTGAGAAAAGGAAATGAGACTATAAGGATAGTGGTAGAGTCCCGCCTGTGATCCCGCCTACGGTGCACGCGGTAGGGATGGTGGTAAGCAGGGATGATGGTAGAGTCTCGCCTGTGATTCCCGCCTACAGTGTCCGATAAATAATTTTGTTGGTTTATGATTTAATGGTTACAAGCTCATTTTCTGGGAAAATAACGGATATTATTCATGGCGTGTGTTAGAAAATAATCATTTTCGGGAAAAATGAGGTTTTGGGATCTGTTAGTTGGTTGCATTAATGTGTTTTTATCGCGTGGGTTGTTTGGATTATACTTACCTGTGGTACTATTTTATGGTATCGTAGATTTTGATGTAGATGAGGATGACGAGCCTTAGGCTTTGGCTCCATTGGAGGAGTCATTTGGGGTTGCTCTCGTGTATCGAGATTTGTTTTATCACTTGTTTATGTATTTGTCTTTTGTAATATATTTTGGGATAACTGTATAACTTTTTAAATGTAATTTATTTTGGATATTTGTATTTAAATTTATGGTACTTAGTTGACTTATTTAAATTAACCGCTGTGACTTTTGTTGTGCACTTTTGCATGTTGCACAACTTGAGCACTTATCGCTGGGATGCGTGACCCGTGTTGTCATCATCCCAACGTCACGATTCTCATGTTTCCGTACGTGGGAGTCGGGGCGTCACATTGTTGGAATGAGCCCATTGTACAAAGGAATACGCTCATCGATTCTGAAATCGATGTATTTTGATTGTTTCCCAGGCTTCGAAATCTTTGAGGAGATACCTTCATGTTCTTAAGTGGCTTATAGTAGTGTGGCAATGTAGGATTGACACTTTTCTCTGTAAAAAGTTTGAAGTTTGGGAGTGATTGAGATTGGCTCATCGGCATCTATTTAATAGAGGCATGATATTAGAGGAATTTCTCAAATTTATTTCATCATTATTTGTTAGATAGGGGATTGTTAGATAGGGGAAAGATTGCTTAAGTCATTGGTTTTGGGCCAGAAAAAACTTATTCCGACATTTTATGATTTAAAGATCGAGAACAATGTACGAGCCCAACCTCGAAAGCCATTTTCAGATGGCAACAGAATAAATAGAATTACCAAAGCTATAGATGCAAACGAAACCATAACTTGTGGTTATAGTCACAACTACAAAATTATTGTTCATCCAAAAAGTTTAAATTAATAAGAATATGTAGATTTAATTTTTTATATTCAGTTAATACTCCCACTGGCGTGTAAATTAGACTCCCCCTCAATAAATATGCTCAACATGTAAAACATTTAATTAATAGGTAAAGTGTAGAGTTCGTACTTGAACTCAAAACCTTTATTCTGATACCATGTGAAAGTAGTACTACTCGTCCCAAAAGCTTAAGCCTAGAGGAAGTGGTAGATTTAATTATTTATATTTGTTGTAACAAAAATTAGGCCAATCATTATATCCAAACAGCACATACAATAGGTTAAAATTGAGTTGAATTTATTATTTAACAAAATCAATTTATATATGTACAAATGTGTATGATACATGCCTTAGGTATATATTCTTAAAAATAGAGCCACAATTCGGTATATTATGTAGCAACATATTATTACAAAGCATCGACGAGAGATTAGGTGAAATTGTTTTTTTTTTTTTGTATATTGTTTTTATACTCTTAAATATTTTTAAAAGTTCACAATATTATTAAAAAAAAACTTCTTTAATCACTAAGTAAAAAAAGAAAAAGAAAAATTCAATCGGTAGCGACCATCAGAAACTTTTGTCGGTGGATAAAGTATTATCCTTTTACAAAGGAAAACCCTACTTGTTTTTTTATTTAATGATTAAGTAAGTGCTTTTTAATAATGTGGTGATTTGTTTTTTAAATTAAAAGTATAGAAAAATACAAGTAAAAGACAAAAGAAAAGAAAGTACAATCAACAGCAGCTCCCAACGATGGCTATAGAGCTACCGTATTACAAATTAGTATAAGATTTTATTTTATTTTGTTTTCGTTGGCAAGCCACATGATTTTGAGCCTGTGAATTAAATAAAGTTGTATACAAAGTTTCTAGATAAGTCTACTTGCATCCCTCTACACGGTTTCAAATTCAAGTCCTACTGTGTAAAACAAACGTCCAAATCTCACACACATTAATTTTCTTCTTGGAGCTTGCTATAGGTTGAAGAAGAAGTTGAGGATATGATCGAGCCCATGTTGAAGTTGTCTGGGCATCCCCTTTTATATGCTCCTCCACCTGTAGCTGTTGGTAGTTGCGTGTTTGACCCTTCACTGCACATGCCAACCCGGCATGAGGTGGCTAGTCTCCCTTGCGTGTTTTAGCTTCCCTTCACTTCTGACACTAATGCCAGTAGACCACTAGCAATTCTTGTATAGTGAGATAGGAGAGACCGCGTGAGACTGTAAACAGATATATTATAATGGATTCCCCTCTCCAAACACCTGTGGATGTACGCCTGATGCCGAACCAGATAAATCTTGGTGTCTATCTCTCTTTACTTTCTCTGCACTTATTTTCCATTCACGACCATGAACGTATGCATCACCACCGTACAACTACACTAGAACACTGTCGGGGGCTCCAAACAACACCGATCAAGGTCCAGTCAACCCAGTGGGCCAAGAATGAATCTTTCTCTCCCTCCGGCCTCTTGTGTGATTTTTACAGCATCAACCATTCTTGCCTAGGCTGCGAAACACGACATCAATAGTGGCGTTGTCTATGAGATTGTTTTTCCTATAAATAGTGTATCCTTCGTATGCCGGCAACAACGCACTCTCAGGCCTCGCAACGTGAAGAATAATAACTTGAAGCAATGGAAGGAAGAGCTGACGAATTGGCTGCGAGAATACAGAAGAAGAATGGAACGAAAGTGGGAGAAGGATGATTTTTTGGTGCATTGAGTGAACTCCAAATGATGAATGAAGCTTCCTCTAGAGAGTAAGCTCATGGCTACTACCTTTACTTTCTACTACAAAACAACAATCATAATTCAATCTAGCTCTAACTTCCTCCATTCTTCTTTTATTGCATTTGGTTTCTAGGAGAAAAACCAACTTGGGGGCTTTTCCTTAGTTATCAAACTAAGAAATAGAACTGTCCGAGGGTTCCCAAGCCTTCGACAGTTCCAGCTTAAGCAGGGCTGGAGACTAGCCTCTGCCATTAAGTTTTCAGGTTGCTCTCCATTAGTACTAATCATCCTTCCTCTCTTGCTCCTAGGGCCCTCAGAGTAGGCCTCGATCTCATCACTCAAACTTCTTGTGGAAATTGATGGCTACCTTCTTTTACTCCCTTTTCGTTCACATGCAGCCTCACCTTTGTCCATGTCTTTCTTTTTCCTAGCCCTCATTTTCCATGTAGTATGTTGCTTCATTGAAGTATAAACATTAATTGCATAAACAAAATCAACATTTTGAGCTGGCTCACTTGGTAAGCTATTACTGATGGCATTCAAATCAAATTTGATATGTACAAAAATTACTCCAAGATCCTTATTTTGCATTGGATCTGCCACCTTGATCTGACCACCGTTACTAATATCACTTTCCTTAATAGATAGCTGACCCTTAAATTGCTCCCCCCCCCCCCTCTCATAATTGTGATTTCCCAAAAGATCAGCTATTATTATGGAAATTTCCTAAATAGAAGCCTTTTCCTTTGCTCAATTTGATTCCTTACCAAATGAGGTTTAAGAATCTTCCACATCATCATCTTCAACCTGTTGATCACCATTATGGAAATTAGAGCAAGACCTTCCTTCTCTCCTTTTCTGTTCATCACTCACTCCAAGTTTAGTGGAAGAAGCTCCCAGCCATACCCCATACTGGGTATTATAACTTGAATGCATGGATCTAGCATTAGACTCCTTAACACAACCATTACTTCCATGTTTGATCGTGCCACATCTAAAACAGAAAATTGGGAGTCTCTCATATTTAAAAGAAATTCTCACCTTATTACATGCAGAATGAGAACTTTTCCTCTCATTAAAGGCTTTGAAATGTCAATACCGACCTTGACTCTGAGATAGGGCCCCTAACCAATTCCTTCTCCATCAACATCTACTTCCACCACCTCACCAATAGCTTTCCCAATCTGATCTCCTGTTGTTCGAGACGTCCCTCCAAATGGAATATTGTGTTATTGAATCCACATATATTCCTTATCGAACATGATATCATTCGGAGAATAACTGCCATAAAAGTTTTTAATACATAAAAGAAACTGATCAAATAACCATGGCTTACCTTGTTCAACTTTGAATAAATCTTGTTGTTTCCGGAACTCTATAAGGAATAAGTTGAGGCCAACATCTCTGAATATCACTTGCCCCTGAGATTTCCAAAGACTCAACATAGTGGTCTTGAAGGTTTCTTTTTTTATGGCTTTTTCAGATACCATAAGGCCAATGAGACACAACTTCCCTCGCCTTAAAATGATATCCTTTGCAAACAATTTCATTATCACTTCACTCTGTTATGCTTTAGTGAGTTTGAGGTTACCCCACTTCTCAATGATTTCCTTTGCCATAACATCCAATTTTGTTGTTGGTGCAATACTAGAAAGAATAAAGATAGAATAAAACAGCCTCCTAAGTAAACACTAGGAGACACTTCTTGCCCAAGTCAAAACTCCTCCTCAGCAGCGCTAGGAGACAATAGGGAGGTTGATGTTGGAAGCTGAATTTATATAGAAAACAGTGCAAAATACAAAGACATTACGATAAGTATACGTTATGCATCTCAATCCATGAGAACAACACTGCCATTAAATGTGGAGTGATAATGTTTGATTTCTGATGAGATTAAGCGAAGATAATTGCATTCTAATTCCCAAACTGCCTCTCACATCATGGATCCCACTCATAATTTTAAAATACTAAAGTTTTCTCCCTGTGTTTTGATCTATCAAGACAGAAAATGACTAAAAATAAGATATTAAAGCAGTGTCGATGAGCCAATCTCAACCACCCCAAAATAAAAGCTTTTTACAGAAAAAACGTCAATTCTAGATTGTCACACTACTGATTCCATTGCTTTCTCATGACCTCCAAGTTCCATTGGGTTCAAGAGACTTGGTTATGAAGCGCGTAGATTTTCTTGTATTGAAAATTGTTCATGTAAGCAGGAGAAGTGGCAGCTACAAGATCTGAAGTTGGTTTCTTACTCTATCCTCTTTTGAAATCTAGAAAGAGACTAAAAAAGAAAAAAAAAGAAAAAGAAAGAGAGAGAGAGAGAGAGAGAACGGACACATTATTCCTGCACCTAACACTGTTCCCTCGTGTTACGTATCGGGTATTCAGGTATACCCAACCTAGAACCCGGGTTTCAAATCCATCCAGATTTTTGAAACCCAAAAATTTGGGTTCCAGGCTTTACATAGGTTTTTTTTTTATATAGAAAGTTTGAACTCTGTTGCAAAGAGGTACAAAATACCTCAAGTTTGAGTACAAGATAACTGATCAAGATAAATAACATGTTCAAAAAAAGCAGGAACAGAGTGCCACCTCAGCTGCATTTTATTTTTATTTTATTTTATTTTTTTCTAAAAGCCTATATTTCATTACAAAAAGTTTCAAGAAAAAATGTTGCTAAAAAGCATAATTGTTTTTTACATGAAAGCCTTTATATATATATATATATTCAAGAAGTCATGTTGAAAACCATAATACTAATACATTGAACATTGTCTATACTAATAAAATATATTAAAAATAAGAATGAAATTTTATTAATAAATAAATAAAACTAGAAACAACTAGTTACCTTTTTAAACTAAATGCATGTAAAAAAACAAATCCAATATTCATCATTTAAAATGTATGCATCATAGTCTTTATACTATGCAATCTGCTACATATTACATTATTTTGTACTATATACATTACATTACAAAATACAAAATTGCAATATATGAGTTACATATCAATAACAGTCTTCTATCAGTGATTTAATCACACCAAATAACAACCTCAAGTTTGTTATCTATAGCCACCCAAACTAAAAACAACCGCCACATTGAATTCCTAGTATATTCTCTACACCCACCCAAACCGAAGAGAAAGAATGTATTTCAGTAGAGAAAAATACAAACCATGGAAAGGAACACCAAATTCACCATGCATACATTCTAAAGAAGAGGTTTCTAACGAATAAATAAGTATCGATAGAGTTTATAAAAACCATTAATTCATTGCACTTCTAAATACATTTTCAATAACTACAGATCTTACGAATAAGACATTACAATAAAGACTTCAATTTGGAAATATTAAGACTAGCCATAGCAATGACTGATATGTGAGTGTGATGTGTGCAAATATCCGATATATATCACAGTAGAAAACAAACAATGGATACAATCAAACAACAGTTTGAATAAAAAGTAATTCTCATGGGAAATAATAAAAAATAATTGCCTTCTTTGATAATAATCAATACCATCTTTGTAAGGTTCCTCTGTTAGACGTTTGGATGAAATAATTAGGGTAGTCCAAAAGTTATAGGAGTAATAAATAAGGGTCCCTACTCTTGCCTATATAAATGGGCTTTTGTTTTCCATTAGACTCACCTATAAAGTTCCAAGGCAAATGGCTAGAAGTCCATTTCCTACAGAAAAATCTCTACTCTCTTTTATAGGTTTTTCGGTTCTCAGACCCAAATGGCTGGAGGTGAAAGATTCTATAGATCTTTTTATTCTTCTTATAAGTTTTCAGTTGGTATCAAAGCCATACCTTTCAGCTTTGTGTTTGAATTGTAAGCATTTCAAATTTGTTCACATAGTGGGCTTCTGAAATCGAGTTTTGTTCCTTGTTTTATTCTCTTGGCATGATTAATGGATTTTATCATAATCTGTGTCATAAGAGAGTAGCCGGGTCATGATTTAGAGTGCATTTTTTGGAAAAATAAATTTTTGATGACAGAAGTCTTTTTGCGTGTATTGAACAATGTTATCCATTTAGTCTATGATTTGTGGTCCTTTGTTCAAACATTTGTGGGCTTGATGAATGAGTCTTTAATAATTTCAGAGATGAACTCGAATTTCAGTTTTTAAGTTTTTTGTCTTTGAATTCATATTTGGATAGTTATGTGCTCATAATCATATTAATGGATCTCAAAAGCATGTTTTGACTTTGGGCTTAATTATAAGCTTTATACATATTGATGGGCCTTTGGGCCTGATGACTTGCATAATTTCATATTTTATCACTTTTTAACTTTAAACTTTAGCGTAAATATCCTATTATTGGACTAAAATGCTAAAATGTTAATAGAAATCATTGAAATTAATGTGTATTCTTTAATTGAGTTTCTATTTATTTTGGGATACTCCTGAGTAGATTTTTATGCTTAATTTCAGAGTTTATAAAAGAGCAAGTCATAACCCATTCGAATTCAAATGACTTTTAAGTGGGCAAGACGTTGGAACAACCTAAAAACTTTCAATGAGTGTATGACTCTTCAAATAAGGACAATGATGGGGTTTGAGAGTAATTCAGATCAGAGTCCAAAATGCACTAAAAGACAACATGGACACACTTTAGTATTTTAATCATAACTTTCCGCTCCAATATCAGATTGATGCGATTCTTGATGCATTTGAAAGCTATCTTAAAGGGACACGAAGTCATCTACAATAAGGTTTTCCAAATTTGAACTTTTGAAGTGCATAAGTGGCTGCCAAGTTTAGTCCTAAAATTTTGGTGATTTTGTGTGCTGGAATATGAAGACATTAGGGTTTCTTTAATATCCTATTTAAGCATATCATTAGCACGAAATTAGAGAGTTTTTTTAGAGGGGTATTTCTTTGGAGTTTTTCGATTCAGACGTTGCGGCTTGCGAGGGACGACACTACGGACTGCGAGGAGCATTTTTAGTGTTCATTTTCTTCTATTTTTCTCTAAGAAAAATTATGTTGAATTTAATTTTTAGCATGAACTAAATTTTCTTTATTCTTGGAAAAAGATGTAATCTAGTTCCAAACTATGCTTGCTTTTCTATGTTAATTTGAAGTAATTCTCTTCTATGTTTGTCTGATTTATTCTGAGCTTATTGCTTCTAATTAACTGGCCATTAATTAGATGATTTTAATCTTGTAATTTGCTGTCGAAAGAGGGAAGTATAGGATAGATTTTGGATATTTTGGCATAGGTAATTATAGATATCGAATGACTTATATGAACCTATGTAGTATTGAAATTATTGGTCTTATTGCCTTCTTGG